>CM073428.1:52762819-54012819 GCA_037114965.1 Monochamus alternatus | reverse complement strand
ATTAAACAGACACAGTTACAAGAGATATGAATCGAATCCTTGTCGCAAAGTCTGCACCTCGCAACATTGCTTAAGCCAATCCTATGTAGGTGCTTGTTCAGATGTCCGTGGCCTGTTAGGAGACCAGTGACAATCCTGATGTTGCTTCTATTAAGCATAATAAAGTTTCGGTTTGCGTCAGCCCCCCCTATAATTAGCCTGGCCTGACGCAAACCGGATCCCACCGACTAATCTTCAATTGATTGCTTTTTGATCCAGTTATTAATGGACCTTGCGAGATGGCATTGTGTTAACCCCAAAACTGGTTCAGGTCCCACAAATTGACTGCTCAAGCCTTGCTGGCTCAGCCCTCTCATTACCTGTCACACCACTGTGACCCGGAACCCCGATCAGCTTAACACAATTGTCTCTTCCCAAGAGAGAAAGAGCTCTGACACATTCCAGGACCACACGAGAGGTGATCCTGAAGGACAGAAGCGCTCGTAAAGCTGTCTGTGCATACTTGAATATGCTGATTTACATATCTTCTCCTGATATTCTCTTGAACAGATATAACAAATAATTCAGCCTGAAAGACCGTGGCGTGTTTCCCCAAGGAGTGAAATAAATTTACTCTTGGTCGTACTCCATAGATATCCGCTCCTCAGCCCTGGTCTGTCTTGGACTTATCCGTGAACCAGACGAGCCCTTTTGAGACCTGAGCGTCAGGATTAACGAGCCAGGCTTCTCTAGTTGGAAATTCTACCTTGAAATTTCTTTGAAAAGCATAGGTAGGGTATATGTTATCCCTGGGTGCAGCAAGAATCTCATCCCCATCTACTAACTCCTTACAGATCACGGTGTGACCCCTGCCGTGATTTTGACGTTTCCACTTCCCCCACTCTTTTAATCGATAAGAGGACTCTCTCGCCTCCCTCTCAATCACGAAATGCAGTTTTGGAAGAGATAGGAGAGCCTCCAGTGTCTCTGTGGGAGCTGTCCTTAACGCCCCTGTCGCACTGACACGCAAGTCACTGAAATTTGTTTAAGCGCTGAATAATAGTGACCCGTCGAACTGCAGACCACCAGACCACAGCAACGTAAGGGCCTGACCATTGTAGTATAAAGCCACAATGTAGCTTTTAGATTAAGCCCCCACATTTTCCTTAAGAGTCTCCTTCAAATCCAAAAGGATGCAGTGGCTTTTTGCAATTGCCCGTTAATATGGGGTACCCAGGTTAGTTTATCATCCAGAGTAACCCCTAAAAACTTGAAAATAGTCGGCTTGTATTTATATGTTTACACTTATTACAGCAAATTAATAAAAAAATATCATTTTTTAAATATATTATTAGGGGTAATACCAGCAGAGACCGATATTACTCCATATGCTTGGGATCATGCCAGTCACTAGCGTTTTTTAAAATCTGTTTTAGAATTAATATTTATGTTTTTTTGTTGCGTTTTTATTAAAAACACATTCATCTAATGTCAATGCAACTCTTTTAAGCAAAATAAATATTACAAATTGCTTAGACGGCCTCTACATGTTGGAGATGCTCCCCAGCGATTACAATTTTGTTGCTGGTTACTTCAACAAGGTGTACAAAATGATAGATTCATTTCGTTTATTGTGTGGTATGATAAAGCGTGTTTTTATGGGGCATAAATAATAATAGCATCTTCAACAATAATTTACTGCCTGTACATGTTTTAAATGATCGTTTAAATGCAGATCTATATATAGCTTTCTTAGAAAACATCCTTTTTGATTTCATTGATGACGACCACGATGGTGTACCACCACATAGAGGAAGACAAGTAACTACTTGGTTAAATGACCATTTTCCAAACAAATGGATAGGTCAGCAAGGCCAGATCTAAATACTTTGGATTTTTATCTATGGGAACATATGAAGCAGCTTTTTTATTTTCTTGAAATCACTACACATCAGCAGTTACTTGAAAAAATTCAGGATCCAACTAACCAGATAAGAAATGATCCAAACGTGATGGAATATTTAATTCATCGATGTGAGGCTTGCATTCGAGTCATTTGGAACAATTTTTATAGTCTTAAGTGAATTTGGTTAATAAGTTAACTAATGTAAAAAAACGAATCGGACCTATATGTTCATATAATAGAAAACATTAACCATCTGTCAAAGTTTGTCATAGAGCAAGAAGAACACCCTGTATGTGCGGATAACAGCACTGGTGAATATTTCTGATTTATAAACTTCCTGATTTACATAATATATTAAAAAGTTATCTGAAATCTCTACAACGTCAAATAGAAATAAGCTTAGAAAATATATCTGCCCTTTCTTGTACTTACTGTTAGTCTTTTGCACTTTTATATAATAAAGTTATTCCCTAGGACTTTCCAAATTATAATTTTTATCAACTTGATGCCGAAAGTCATTGCCATTTTGAGCGCAGTCCATTCTTCTTATGAAAATCTGAAACAAAAATAACATAAATTTCATGCATTTAAATTGTACCTTACAAGTTAATCGAACGTTAATATGAATAATTTATATGATACTATATGATACAGATACTAGCATAAAAATATTTATATAACATTATGTCCGCCTCTTTGTTTAGACCAAAATGGTAAAAAGTAATGTAAATTTTCTTCTGAAATGAAAAAACAACCGAATGTTGCATAAATTAAATTGTTTTTTTTTTATAGGAACACCATATACAGGGTGTCCGGAAATGATGTGAAAAAATTCAGGGGATAATTCTAGACCGAAAATAAATGCTACCTCATTCTATAACATTTTTTGCAAAACTGATTATTAACGGAGTTACAGGGTGTTAAAGTTAAAATTTTATTTTCGATATTTGTAAATAACTTCTTAAGAAATCCAAATATGTTTCTAATTTTGACGTCACTAGTAGAGGGCGCCACTTATGGCACAACTTGTTTCTTTTAAATGACAGAACTTTTTTGCTGCTTAGTGTATCCATCTGACTATAGAAACAATCGATTCTCCTACCTGTTATATCTGAAAAAGACCTTCTACCTTCTTGAAATCGTTAGGAGTAACAGTTTTCGAAATAATCATATTTGAAATATTCAGTGCACCGATTGGAAACTGTTATCGTTTCAGTTAAAGTGCCTTTTCTACAGAAAATACAGCAAAATGTTACTTGAAAAAGTTTTTCAGAACGGTAAATTATGGAGATGTGCAAAATTTAAAAAAAATTGGCATGCTTTGATAAAATCTTTGTACTTTGTTGAAAAATGGTTTCATTAAACCTCGCCGATCTTCTTGAAATTTTGCACGTCTCCATAATTTACGATTCTTAATAACTTTTTCAAGTAACATTTTGTTGTTTTTTCAGCAGAAAAGGCACTTTACCTGAAACCAAATCAGTTTTTACTCGGTGCACTGAGCATTTCAAATAGAATTATTTCAAAAATGGTTACGCCTACCAATTTCAGTAAGCAGTAAGGTATATCTCTTTCAAATAAAACAGGTAGGGGAATCGATTGTTTCGATAATCAGATGGATACATTAAGATGCAAAAAAGTTCTGCCATTTAAAAGAAATATGGTGTGCCACAAGTGGCGTCTTCTACTAGTGACGTCAAAATGAGAAACATATTTGAATTTCTCATCCGCAAAAACCCCCGATTAATAAATTTTATGTAAATATTTGGATTTCTTAAGAAGTTATTTACAAATATCGAAAATAAAATTTTAACTTTAACTCCGTTAATAATCAGTTTTGGAAAAAATGTTATAGAAAGAAGTAGAATTTATTTTCGGTCTAGAATTATCCCTTGAATTTTTTGCTCATCATTTCCGGACACCCAGTTTTTAGTCGGTTTTCAGTGTTTACCGATTGCCGTGAAAGTGGTTGAAGAGAAATGCAGTACTCAATTATTCTTTTAGGTATGGTATTACGGTTACAAATTCTTAAAACTGTGATCTTTAATTAAGTTTTGCAATTTGCAGCTTTTGTAATTTTTACAAAAACAAAAAATTTAGAAGCATTACTAGAATTTAGAAGTACCTAGCCTTTTTTATTCAAAAATTAAAACCGAAGAATTTTAAGCAATTACAATAATATTTAAAACCTGTGATATACTATCTCCGGTTTTTCTAATAAAATTTAATTACGATTTAGTAATGTGTTTGTAAGGGATTTAATTAAATCCAGATATTTTAAAATGTGGAAATTATAATGCGTAAAGAACAATTTGTGTAGAGTTATTTACTTTTTATCTATCTCCTGGCAAATAATATGCTATAACAAAGTTATATTTTTCTGTCAAAGAAATAGATGTTACATACAGGTGTATCTATACAGTTCAAGTAGTATATTAGTACTTGAAATAAGATTAGAGGGGAAGTTTAGATTAACAATCAGTGCCAACTTAATTATCTGAGTTTACGAAATGTATAAATATAATATATCCAATAAAACTTTCAAATGGAACGAATAAAAAGCAGCGTAGCAGCGATAACGGTGAAAAATGGGTCTTTTTTCTGTAAATCGTTCCAATCTGGAAAATTTGTGTACCTATACAAAGTTCAGACATTTAGCTCGGTGATAATACTCCTGAAATAACCTAGATGGAAGTTAATTGCAATTTATAAATACTACTAACAAAATGTTGTAAATACATGTTATACATGTACAGTAGGTGTACGGTTAAAGTAGAAAAGAGGGAAAATATTTTTATTTTTCGTTTTACAGGAAAAAGGCATTCTTGAGTTTTGCTTCTCTTTAAAATGCGGTTGGCATGGAGAACTTTCGTGTTGCATGTACAGGGTGATCAGAAAATCAGTAAATATAAAAATCGTTCAAGAATAAATTGCCTTTTATTCATCATTCAATTAAATAATTTTTATTTAATGCCGTTGGTTTAATGTGTATGCGCAACAAGTCGATAATGAAATATGACCACTGGAAATGTTTGATGGAAATCTTCAATAATTTAACGGTAATAAGTTTCTGATTTCCCAAAACATTGTATTCAATATTTTTTTGCTGTAACGTAAGCATGTTAAGAATAATTGTCACTATTAGTACTTTACACTTTTCGTTATTACGGTCGCTATCAAACTTTTTTATTCCCCATGCCAACTGCATTGTAAATACAAGTAAAAATTTTAAATAAGAATGTTTTTTTATTTAGTAAAATGAAATATAAAAATGTTTTACTGTCCGTTTCTATCAAAGTAATCCGATTTATACACAAATTGAAATTAAAACATAAATTTTAATTTTAAACAACTTTTCTTGCTAACATATTTTTGTATTGTTAAAAACAAACAGTTTATTCTTGAACGAATATTTACCGATTTTCTGATCATCCTGTACATGCAACATGGAAGTTCTCCATACCAATCGCATTTTAAAGAGAAGCATTCGATTTTTCCGTAAAATGAAGAATAAAAATATATTCCCTCTTTTCCACTTTAATCGTGGACGTACTATATGTATACTATTAATATTTTATAGGAAATTGCATATTTTGGCGGATGCGCCAATTACAATAATATCATCGCTGACTCTAAAAACTATGCATTTAAGAGTCCGTCGCGCGCTTGAAATAAACTGATCTTTTACGCTTGGTCTATAACACTTATTTAGACAACGAATGAACATAGCGGTCCAAATAAAAAAACAATCGAAAGACAAAGTTGTTTCCTAAGGCTGCTGTGTAATAATTTTTTCAAAATTAGTTTTTAATTGTTTAAATTTAAAGAATAAACAGTACAAGAAATCGTCATATTTACAATTTATTTACTTAAAAATAAAGATTTAAATCGAAAATTGATTACATGGGGAAAGTCTAACTTTTAGCTTTGCAACGATACCAAAATTATATCGATTTGATAAAAATTACTCAAAATTCTATGCTATATGCCGAACGTCTACAACTTCAGAAACGAATATATAAATGCTGGAACCACGTGTGTTTTACTCAGTGGGATGGGCTTAGAGACTGGAAAATGCGGGCAGGACCGGAATTTAAAGAAATATCTTTCACTTACGTTCTCAGTTGAGACAGTATTGAATGAATCGATCTTATGAAGTTCGATGCTTTTATTTTCATTGGGAGAAATTTTTTACACCTCATTAGGCAGTATTATAAGAAATTGGTATAAGTTAAATTGATCTTGCGAAAAACAGGCAATGATATTTGTTGTAGAGGAAATCTGTAAAAATAAGTTTGTTTATTAGATGTTTTTTTACTGCACTATTTGTTTGTAATTATTAGCTTTTGATATCGATGATTCGATTTCGATATTGGTGAAGGCAATGCAATTTTTAATAATACAATTTTAATTTATTTACTATATTCTCTGAAGCTATTTATTTGTGGCATAATTTTAGTTTTTCTTTTTGCCACACTTCTGAAAACAATAAAGATTAATTAAATAAGCTTTTGTGCCAAGCGGATCAGTTATAAGGGTTGTTTTTGAAATTAAGTTTACCTAACCAAAAAATCTCACACTGAAAAAGCAGATAAGTAAAAAATAACAAAAATCACATCACTATTGGGCACTTCTGTATTTTTGACGTTTCGAAAAACTCTCTGTTTTCGTTCTCAAAATAGCAAATATTTGTTTATCTGCTTCCATAGAGATGTTAAATGATTTTTATTTTATTGTTATTTACTTCTTCTTGATTCATATAACTGTACGTTTTTTCAGAAGTATGGCAACATTTTATCATTTCTATCTCCACCCATGTCTAATAAAGAAAATGCCGACGGTAAGCCTAGTTTTCGTTTTTATACTGTTTTTACTGAGAACGCATAAACCATACATTTTTTGTTTGAAAATGCACCTGCGGTCATAGTCTATACACAAATATGCAATGCTTGGGAAGAAATCGCTTGAAAATCAATGAAAGAGGCCGCTTAAGACGAACCAAGAATGGCGTTAGAATGTAATAGTGTTGATACAAATGGAACACCAATGATTACAGTAGTATGTGATGGGAGTTGGGCAAAGTAGACCTTATGGAACATGTGTGGTAGAAAAAATAGAGTGTACCAATCATGTGTTGAGGAATTATAGCAGCAAATTAGGGGAGCTTTCTACAGCCAAAGGTATTCCAGGTGTTCAAATAACATTTTGCGATGTAGAACAGCTGTGACTAAAGCAATTCAGTACCGGAGACAGACAGGAAGAAAGCTTAAATGAGGAAGGCAAAATTAGAAATCTAAGAAAAAATATAATTAATAGCGTAAGCCACATATTTGGTGACCTGTTCTGAACTGAAATATTTCTGTCAAAAGACATAAGCTGATAAAGACAACTATATGTCGGAATTTCCAACATTTGCTATTGAGGATAGACTAATGGATGTGGTGTGATATGGGAGTGATGGAATTAATATTACACTTATTAGATTTCTCTGTCCTTATTTAATCCCTCATATAACATACCTCATAATTTTCTGCCTAAAAAATCTAGTTTTTCCAAATGCGTGGAAAGAAGGTGTAGTCATCCCCATCCCAAAAGTTGCCTGTCCAGAAAATTTTAATGAACTTCGCCCTATAACTATTCTTCCCACTCTCTCCAAAATTTTGGAGAGAATTGTAGAAAAACAACTACGTGATCATATTGAGAAATATGACATTCTTCCACATACACAGTCAGGGTTTAGAACGGGATATAGTTGTGGAACTGCCCTTTTAAACATAACAGATGATTTTTTTAAGGAACTGGATAACGGAAAGTCTGGTGTGCTCATTTTGTTAGATTATAGCAAGGCATTCGACATGATCAATCATGAACTATTTTTAGCAATATTACATTTTATTGGTTTTAGACCTCTCTCTATAACCTTTTTCAGAAATCTCATAGGTAGAACTCAAGGAGTTATATATAAAGGTGTAACGTCATCCATACAGCAAATTGGACGAGGTGTAGCCCAAGGCTCAATTCTTGGGCCCCTATTTTATACTATTTATACAAGCAATTTCTTCTCAGTACTGCAACATTGTAACGCACATATGTATGCGTCTGATCATAATTTAATAATTAATCCAGGCAAGTCATCTGTTATGTTACTTGGTTCAACTCAGTTGAACAACATTCCTATTCAACTTAACAATGTTTTATTACAACCGACACAGAAATCTAAAAATTTGGGTGTTGTACTCGACAGTAAATTAAAGTTCACTGACCACGTTTCACTCATTTTGCAAAAATCTTATTTATAACTAAAAACATTATATCAATGTAGACATTTATTTGATGTGAAGTTAAAAATACTACTCTGTGATTCCCTTGTTTTAAGTTATGTAAATTACTGTGACTATGTTTATGGTCCCTGTCTGTCTGTTTATGATTCTAACCGGCTGCAAAAATTACAAAACTCGTGTCTACGCCTTATATATGGGATACGAAAATTTGATAGAATTTCGTACACATTAGAAAAAGCTAAATGGCTGAATATGTCAAACCGAAGAAAATTACATGCGTTAACATTATTTCACAAAATTATAATAGAAAGAAGCTCCCTATACCTTTGGAATAAAATTATTTATCGTAGAAACATTCACAGTACAAATACTCGTCAAAAAACTGCTATTGACATTCCGAAACACAAAACACAGCTTTTTAAAAAATCTTACTCATACCAGATATCAAATCAATATAACAATATTCCTGTCTCACTAAAAGATATGTCTTCAGCCTCGTTTAAAAACAAACTATTTCATAATATATTTAATGACCAGTGCTCAAAGCTAGATTTATGAAGTTAGATTATTTGTTTATGTTACGATTGTTAGGTTAAATTATTGTTCTTTTGAATATGTATGCGACATTGTAGGTGCATGCATATGTGGGATACAAAGAATGTAAATTAAATTTCTCTTAGGTCTTTGAGGAAGAACAGCTCTAGCTGATCAACTGACCTTTTGACCACAGCTTTGTTATATATTTTTTTGTTTTCTCTTGAGACATGTTATTTTGAATTTGGTCAATAAATATTATTATTATTATTATTATTATCATTATTATTATTATTATTATTATTATTATTATTATTATCATTATCATTATCATTATCATTATCATTATCATTATCATTATCATTATCATTATCATTATCATTATCATTATCATTATCATTATCATTATCATTATCATTATCATTATCATTATCATTATCATTATCATTATCATTATCATTATCATTATCATTATCATTATCATTATCATTATCATTATCATTATCATTATTATTATTATTATTATTTAGCCAGGCATTCCAGAATTTTGCTGCAAAATGATAACATTAACATTGTGAAAGAATGCAATGCTATTATTGCACAGAAAGCAGGTGGCAAATGAATAAATTATTACTTAAAAGGAGTAGCGAGTATAAAGGACGGTGTTTTTCTACAGTGGTTTCAAAAAATACACAAAGGTCATTCTATAATAGATAGTCACAAACACTTGAGTGGAGGACATACTTTCTTTAATAGTCACGTTTCTTACTGAAAAGGACATTTAACTTCAATTAGAAATCTTGAATTTCCCTCGATGCCATCTGGAGAATTACCAAGAAATGACAGATTTTTATTTAATATGAAATTAAAGCCCTTTTTGCCCGTTTCTCAGAAAAAAAAAACTTTAAGATGTCTGCAATTTGTTGTTAAATGCATTATATAAATGTTCTCAAATAAGAAAGATGTTAATAAATGTTTTCTGTACTGTTTCCATTCAGTAGAATTACCTTGAAGACGAGTTTTAATTTCTATGTTTTTGTACTCAGTCTCCGATTTAATTAATTCTAAAAATTCTTTTTTTAAATCTTCAAAGGTATGTTGCTCTATATCTGGGTTTTGGCAGTTTTCTCCATAATTACTCAAAGTGTCCTACAATACGGTTGTATTATAAAAAAACGGCATAATTAAGAGCCGATTTTACTCCACGAAATCTAAATATTCTAAATACGTCCACCGTAAAATCATTGTAGTGGGAGAGCGAGAGAGAGCACTTCCCGAGGAATGTACAAAGAACGGACTCTTAAGTATGTATATTAATATGAATTTCAATATTATTAGATTGTCTAAGATTAATATTGATTTAGGTTTTCTTTAAAAATAAGTATTTTTTTCCATTTTTATTTGTTGGTAGAGATTTTGAGAAAATGAAGATTCTTTGTGAAACTTGAAGTAAAACAAAATAATTGTTGTATATTTAAACATATGAAAAATTATACTGAAAAAATAATTTTCAAAATAATAAATGGCGTCGAAATTTTGTAAATTTTAATAATAATATCTCTATCAACTAAATTCTTACTTTAAATGTTTCAAACATCTGGTCAGTGGTCGCGCGGTTTAAGACGTCAGTACTTGAAGTGATGTGGCTAGACCGGTATGGGTTCGAGCCTCGCAGCTGATAGACCGTATATCAGCTATATTCGTGGAAAGAATGAGCACCCTCTGCGAGTATGGTAGGGTCGAAGAATGTTTGCTTGGGTCAATGTGAGAGATTGATGGGTTTGAGTTAATATGTATATATTTTCAATTTCCACACCAACGACATTTTGTTCAAAATGATCTCAGGAGTAATTTATGACGCAGATTTAGAAAACACTTTGTATATTAGGAATTTTGATTAATTTTATTACAGTATTTTACAACTAAGTTGCTTTGCCAAGTGGTAATAAATTTATAATTCAGCAATAATTAGGTACTCTGAATATTTAAAGTGATCCACATCAATTCATTTTATATGAAAAATGAAGGAAATTGCTTTTCACATTACCATAGGTACATCTAATCAAGCTAATTAAGGTCAGCTGAATATTTACACAATTTCTGGGGTTTATATTTTTATAAAAAGTGTGGGTGGTCAAGTATTTCCATTGAAAATATATGTCTGGTGGCATTTGAAATGGTACCAGTATAGTATTAACTTTGTATTTTTTTATTTTTTATTTAGTTTAAATAAATGTCGCTGTATCTACACAAAGATAAAAGTAAAAAATATGTGTGGTATCGTATATTGAAAATGCTTTTGCAATTAATGAAAAGTGACACAGTTTGAACGTTAATCCCATAAAACAAATTATATTCGAATTAGATATTAAATTTCCAGCAGTGCTTAATCGTTTCAATTTGCTCTAGTTTAATTAAATCCCTTTCATATATGAAATGACCACTAATCTAAAATTCAGCGAGATACTAATTTGGGTTTAACTATTTTATTATTACACGCATGGCATGGTACTAGTCATCTCTCAAACTTTAATCCGCAAATTATTTTTTTTCTGTTTATTAAATAACTCACAACTGTGTAGATCATATGGAGATTTATTTAATGGAACAATGTGTTTATTTTTAACTTATTTGCTTTATTAGACTAGACACAGTATATTGAATAATGATATCCCTACATAAGATGGATGTACCTATATGCAGTGATTCCATACTTTCTACACTTTATCAGTTACTGGCTGCAAAAAAGAACTATCAGAATATAAGGCTGTAGAGCCATATTTGTTGAATATGTGGAGAGATGCAGCTTCGACACGGAAAAAATATAAAAAGTCAATCAAGTTTTTATCGAAATAAATATTGCTAGAAATTACGAATTTCTGATATGTCGAAAAAAATTATACCTTTGAATTACTTTAACTTGGAATAACCAAATTTGGTACATGATTTAGATTTATTATTGGTATTCTTTGAGTATGAGTTCAAGAAAATTGAAACACTACAAGGTGTTCATTATGCTAAACTCTTTTTCCATTGATCGAATTTAAAAAGACAAGAATTTAAAACACTTCTTTACTCTTGTTATGTTTTAAAAAACTTTAAGGTTTTTAAGAAAAAATGTGTTAATTAAAATAAGATAGTTGTATTAATTACAAGAGATCAAAAAGTCAGTAGTAGGCTTTGTCTCTAAAATTTGACAGTACCAAAACTATTTTTATATATTTTTTGTTATTAATAATATTGCGTGAAACTAACTACTCAGTGGACAAAAGCCCCAACCTGCGTTGAATTACACCCACAATATCTACCTATATATTCCTTATTATTAGCTTTTGTAACATTTTTTTACTGTTTTAGAAAGGTATTTTAAGCTAACCCCTACAATTCCTATCAATGAAGTCATATGTATGTTCTCTGATACCAAACATCTAGGTATGCTAATGAACGATTCCACAGACAAAGCTCTATTCAATAATTATCTAAAGAAAATAATCTAATGTACTACTAACCTGTTAATGAAACACTCCATAAATATCTAACTTCACTTTTTGGCAGTGGGAACATGACAAATTCAACCACAATAGATGAGATCTGACCTATTTCTGCATTTTTAGGATTGCTTCTTCAGGTGGTCTCCTTTAAGTTGAATCAAATATCTAACTATTAATACCAAAAAATATATAAAAACTTTTACATAAAATGTGAACATTTTTCAAGTAGGTATTGTCATATTTAATTCATTGACAGGATGTCACTTTATGTCATTGTCGATATTTAACTTCAAATAATTTTAATTTTTATAATAATTTTTATAATTAGATATTTGATTCAACTTAAAGGAGACCACCTGAAGAAGCAATCCTAAAAATGCAGAAATAGGTCAGATCTCATCTATTGTGGTTGAGTTTGTCCTATTCCCACTGTCAAAAAGTGAAGTTAGATATTTATAGAGTGTTTCATTAGCAGGTTAGTAGTAAATTAGATTATTTTCTTTAGATAATTATTGAATAGAGCTTTGTCTGTGGAATTGTTCATTAGCATACCTAGATGTTTGTTATCAGAGAATATGCATATGACTTCATTGATAGGAATTGTAGGAGATTTGATTTATATTAGCTTAAAATACCTTTCTAAAACAGTACCAAAACTATTTTCTCTGAAACATAAATTTACTCTTCGCCGAAAATTGAAATTTATTCTGTCTAATAAATAATGATTGTTTCTTATAAGTTTATATTTATTCGTATGTAATATGGTTTCACAAATCTTCTTGAGTTTCAATGGCGAGCAAACAAAACCCTTGAATATTCCTCCAAGAAAATAATAACATCTGTTGAGGTTTGTCAATCGCGGTGGCCAATTTTCCTCGCTCAAACCATTTAGTTGGAAACTCAAAATTCAAAAAGTCTCTGACGGTAGCACTAAAATGAGAAGGAAACTCTATTCTAAATTGCAACGTTAAATCTGCGATGTAATCAGAGAGAGTATTTTACAGAAATTCCAAATAATTTTCGCCATTTAATCGATTTGGTAAAATAAGTGGTACCAGCCTGTCTTTCAACATTAGAAAATGGAAAATCATTCGATTTGGAAATCTCTTACGATATTCTTCCACATTTCTTCTACAGTCTTCTTCACTTAGCACCTAGCACAAGTAACATGTCAACTTGTTCGCTGAATGTAAATTTTCCAACCATTTTCAACAACAAACAGTAGGAGAAATAAAACAGTTTTATTACTGTCAAATTTTAAAGATAAATCCTATTACTTTTTGATTTATAAGAGTATTTTTTTACTGCCAAAAAGTGAAGTTAGATATTTATAGAGTGTTTCATTAGCAGGTTAGTAAATTATTTTCTTTAGATAATTATTGATTAGAGCTTTGTCTGTGGAATTGTTCATTAGCATACCTAGATGTTTGGTATCAGAGAACATACATATGACTTCATTGATAGGAATTGTAGGAGATTTGATTTATATTAGCTTAAAATACCTTTCTAAAACAGTAAAAAAATGTTACAACAGCTAATAATAAGGAATATATGGGTAGAAATTGTGGGTGTAATTCAACGCAGGTTGGGGCTTTTGTTCACTGAGTAGTTAGTTTCACACAATATTATTAATACCTAAAAATATATAAAAACTTATACGAGTATGTATACAATTTCTTTTCCGAGCTCACTTTATACTCGTAGAATTGTTATCTTTTAACTAATGAGTATTAGTTTTTAACATAACTCTCATAACTTTACCACTCCTTGTTAAATTTCGATAGTATCGCAAGAGAAGTATTTAAAGCATGGGCTAATGTATTCAATTTGCCATTAGGTATTTTGAGGATTCGAAAGCAGAGCGTCCTTAACTATTTTCTCCCCATGACTTTATAACTTGTAATTTCCATTTTAAAGATACTTTAATATTGTTATTGTTACATAAAAACAAATGTACTTGTTATTGATAATCATGAACTGTTTTCAAGATAAATGCGTTTGGTGATAAAGACCCTTCTTTATTTTCGGCATACCTTAATAGTAACAAAAATCTGAAAACCGATTATTATTAAAATCAGAAAACCTTATAGATTTCGAAAATATAAAAAAATGCAGAATATTTCACTTGAAAAAGTGTATATTACATTATAACAGTCGACATGCAATGGCCAATTATGTTAAAAAATATAGGATAAAATAGCAAGCTAGAAATAAATTTAAAAACATTTCAAAGAAACACAAAAATGCTAAGAGAGAGATGAAATAAATAATAAATGTCTAAATTGAAGCAAAAAAACAGTCAAAATTGAACTTCTATCCATTTTAGGTGCTGTAACAAACTTAAAAATCAGCAGAATGTTTCTAGCGTAATCGACAAGTAACAATAATCTCATAATTTTAAAGTTAATTTATAGTTTTCAATCTCGTTTTGCGTCACAGGAACAAATTTTCGACGTTTCGTTGTCTTTATTACAATATCTCCTCAGGTACTAGGTATCTTTAGTCACATTTATATCCAAAGTTGTAAGAACTCTAGATATTGGTAACATTTTTTGGATAAATTTGTAAAGATCAATATTCTCATGTCGTTAAAGAAACCATAATATAATTGTAGGAGCCCTGAAGATGTTGTAATAAAGACAACGAACCATAGACGAGTATAAAATTGATTTCTTTTTAGTTCCTATTTGACCTATATACCCCGCAAAACAAGATTGAAAATATATATTGGGATCACAAAGAACCTTTACAATTAAATTATATGAAAAAAATTAGTTTTATTTTATCATGTTGAAATTAAAAGTAACGAAAGAATGGGTCCGCATTAGAAAATAAAAAGAGTCGATTTAGATAGGTGGGCTAAAAATATGCTCATTTATTTTTTTCCATATCTTTCATGAGTTCGACTTGACAGACATAAAAATTATTTGTTTTTCCCTTAGCTAGAATAGGCTATAATTGTTTATTTACTTTTTTAATGAGAATAATATGTAGCGTATTTAATTTCAATTATTAAAATACTGTTTCATTTTAAAACTACTTGTATAATATAAACTTTTATTTTCTCTCCCTCTAGAAGCATTGATATTGCCATATAATATTTCGCCAGTGTTGCTAATATCTAAAGAACTGTGTTTTTTAATTACAGTTTATTTGTTTTATAACAAAGAGTGTGTCAATGAGAGAGAATAGATTATGCGTTATTTAGTTTTTTATTACAATTTTGCGGTTTTTGATACTAAGAACCGTGGGAACAGTTACTAAATAAAATTACAAGAGCTGTTATATATAAAGCTGTTTACAGGCCTTTTAGGCCCAGAGCTGTGTTATTCTCCTTCATTCCATTCTGTCCTTCGCCTTTCTTTTCCAATCTGTTACATTTTTCTCCCTTAGATCTACTGCCACTGCATCTCTCCATCGCTTCCTCGGTCTACTTCTTTTTTTTCTTGTAGTTAGGCTTACTCCCTACTATTTTGTTAACTGCCCTTTCATCTTCCATACGTTCTAGATGCCCTAGCCACTGCACTCTTCTGGCTTTTACAAATTCGTCTATTGTTGGTGCCTGGTACATTGCATATATTTCCTCATTATTTCTCCTTACATAGCCTTCCTCCGTCTCCTTACCCCCTAGAATTCTCCTTAAGATCTTCCTTTCCCACCTTAAAAGGTTTTCTCTTGACTTCTTATTGGGGACCCAGGTTTCACTACCATACAACGCTGTCAGTCTCAAAATTGTTTTATACATTCTAAATTTTACTCCTCTGGACAAATTTTTTTATTTCAATAAGTGGTTGACTCCTGCCGAACTTCTGTTTGCTTTTATTATTCTCCTATTTATTTCTTGTTCCTCATGACAGTTAGTTGTTATTAGCGCCTCCAAATACACATATTCTTGAACTTCCTCAAACTCCATCTCCATGCTCTGTTCTCAATTTAAAATTGGTATCCTTTTTTTGTTCTCCTATTCTCAAAAGCTTACTTTTCTCTTGATTTATCTGCAATCCCACTTTACGTGCTTCTTCCATAAGTTTTCTCGTTACTTCTTCTAATTCCCTGCTATCTCTAGCAATAATAGTCACGTCATCTGCATAACTTACAATTTGATGACTTTTAAACAATATCTGTCCTTCTTTGCTCAACTGACTATTTTTTATGACCTTTCTAGTACTAAATTAAAAAGAAGCGTTGAGAGTGGGTCTCCTTGTCTAAGTCCTGTATCAATAGTAAAGCCTTCCGAACATTCACCTTTTATTCGCACTTTGGATTTAGTATTTTCTAAGGTCATTTTCAATAGCCTAATCAGTTTGGTTGGTATCCCAAATTGTTTCAAAATTTTACTTAGTTTATTCCTTTTGATCGAATCATATGCTTTCCAGAAGTCCACAAATAAAACCATTGCTTAGATCCCATACTCATAGCATGTAGTCAGAATTTCCTTCACCATGAAGGTTTGGTCTGTTGTTGACCTTCCTTTTCTAAAACCTGCTTGATACTCTCCTATTTGTAGTTCTGCTATAGGTTCTATTCTCTGTTTTATTAACGTTGCCATCATTTTATACCCTATATCTAACAATGATATACCCCTATAGTTTCTGCAGTCTGTTGCATCTCCCTTTTATAAGATTGGTATAATCAAAGCATCTTTCCAATCTTCAGGCATACATTCTCTTCCAAGATCATTTGTATCATTTCGTATATTTTTTGTCTTAAATCCTCTCCTGCATACTTAATATTCTCTGCTGTTATTCCGTTTTTCCTGGACTTTTGTTATTCTTTAAAGCTTCTATAATTGTATCTATTTCCTTTTTTGTAGGCTCTTCTACATCCACTTCCTCTTCCCTTCCCGGTATCACTTCCTCGTGCTCCTCTCCTTCCCTTACACTCTCTTCATTCAACATATCTGCAAAGTATTGCCTCCATCTTTATCTCACTTCTGTTTCCTCTGCAATTAGATTGCCACTTTCATCCCTTACATATATTACTTCCTTCTTTATCTTTTCTGCCTTTTTTATCTCTCTGTAGAAGTTACGTATTTCCTTCCTCTTATAATGTTGCTCTATTTCATCTATTTTCTTAACCTGTTCTGCTCTCTTTTTTTGTCTAAACACTTTCTTTGCCTTTCGTCTTTGTTCCCTGTATTTTTCTTTATCTTCCTCTGACTGAAGTGCTTTAATTCTTAGCTTATTTCTCTTCTCCGCCTCTCTTATATACTCCTCATCCCACCATCTTTTCCTCCTTGCAAACTCTTTTTTTGATATTACTTTCTCACTTGCTGTTTGTATGACATTTTCGATCTTTATCCATTCTTCATTTATATTTGCTTCCAATATCTGTATGTTTTCTTGCAAACCTTTCCTTATCTCTTCTTCATACTTCTTTTGGGTTCTCTCATTTTGTAATGTCGCCATATCTAATTGTCTTTTTTTCCTTTGTAATCCTTTCCTTTTCGTAGGTTTTTTTATGTTCAAATCTATTCTCATTAGATAGTGATCCGAGTCTATGTCTGTCCCTCTGCATGACTTAACATTTTTTATTATGCTTCTGTGATTCTCATCTATGCAAACATGATCAATTTGATTCGAATATGCTCCATCTGGAGAGGTCCAGGTGTATGTCTTTTCTCTTAAAGAATGTGCTCATTATTTTCATTTTTTACTCTTCTGCAAATTCAATCAACCTTCGCCCATTGTCATTGCTCTCTCGATGTTTACTTTCTGTCCCTACTGTACTTTCATACATTCTTTCTTTTTCTATTTTTGCGTTTGTATCCCCTACCACTATTCTTACTGTGTTTTTATTCAGCTTTCCATAATTTTCTTCTACCTTCTTATAGAACTCATCTGTTTCTTCTTCTGTTTTTTCTTCTGTTGGCGCATATATTTATTATCTCTATGTTTATTTCTTCTCTGTTTTTAATCATACATAACCTTTCTGAAATTGCTTCAAATTTAGAAATTTTGTCCCTCATATTTTTATTTATTAAGAATGCTGTTCCGTATCGCCTTGTTTCGCCTCCACTCATAAAGAATAAATAATTTTCTAATTCCCATGTGTCTGTCTCGTTTATATGCGTCTCCTGTATCCTATTATGTCCATCATGTCCACAAGTGCTGTTACCGATATCAATAGTTGTGTCTTACGAAATTTTAAAACTGTTTTAGAAAAAGTATGCTCTCAATTTGAATCCTGCGATTACTAAAGAGAACTGTTTATTATATTAAACTGTTTAAGGAAAAAATATTAAATTTAAATTTCATGAGTTGGAAGCAGACCTATTGCAAATAACATGTTATATACAATAATTTTATTGAATTAATTTGGCTATAGTAATTAGATTGTCCTTAAATAGCTATGGTTAACTGCAAGACAATTCATTAATTCATCGGAAAACGTCTCCAATAGGAAATTATTTTATGATATTTATTGCTATAAAGCGGAGAGATAATGACTTTCTAGAGGTGTGGTCTATCACGTCAGCTTAAGCTATTAACTGATACGTGATGTATGCCTTATATTACCTTAATTAAGTATCAACTTGATGTAACACCATCTGCTGTTTAAATTATATATTAAGATATATAGACGCAGAAATTCATTAATCATGGCTGGACTAGAAAATTCAAGAGGTAATTCTAAATGACTATCTGATATTAATAGCAATGTGAAGTCTTTTCTTAACCTTGGAGTATTTTCTTGTATACATGTATGCAATTATCTATCTAAGTTAGGTGAATTATACGTTCGTCTCAAAGAAAACCATCACAGCTCAAGAGGGTTGACTTTTCAGGAGAAGCAATTAAAAGTTGTCGTAGTTGTCTTAATTGAATTTGTCATTCTCTTAGTCGTCAATTGATTTTATCTAAAAATGTATTATTTATTGTAAAATCTAGATGTTTTAGTTCAGAAGTACTGTCTTTATCAAGTTATATAGACAGGAAATTTCTCTCTGCTTTACCAGTTAAACCAGGATATAAAGTAGATAGTTACAATAATAGCAATAAAATTGTCTAGTAACACTAAACATCAGTAGTCGATATAAAAAAAAACAAAATAATAATATAACACAAAACAAAAAATGCTTATCTAAAAGAATTTGAAAATAGATACGTCATGAAAAATGGAATCGATATCGTATATTTTTTTTAAAAATCCTTATAGTTTTCGAGTAAAACATTATTGACGTTGTAGCATTTTCAACCTTTACATCGCTGGGCCCTTGTAGTTTCTAGACAGGTGATTCCGAATATTGATCCGATTACTTTTTGTAGGCACTAAAGTTTTTGTGACGTCAATGTTTACATTGGCTTTTCAAGTATCAAAAATGGTTTACGTATAGTTTTAATTTATTACGCTATGAAAATGCTTTAGCAGAACGATTTCTCGATAAGCATGTGCCACATGTAGCTACTTTTACAGCGGCGTGCAGTGAGTGCAGGTGTAGTGCAGTGCGAGGGAAATTTGAAATCGAATCGTGGAAGAGAGGGAGCTCTAGAACTTCCACGGCCTCTTGCAGCAGTGTAACGTATCATACATGAGGTTCAATTATAGCCGTATTATATACAGCATGTCCAAGCATTAACACCATGGGTTTGGACGAGGATGTACCGATCATGGCCACCACGATATCCTGACTTGGGCTATTGTTGCCTATTGTGGGATATTTGAAAAATGAAGTGTATCGCACCGCAGTGGTTACATACTATTGATGATACGGAAACGTATCATAGTTGCCACCAATAACTTACGAATTCAAAATGGACAAGAAGCAGGAACATATGTGTTTGTAGAAAAAAATTTTTTTTTAGATAAGTTCTGAATGGCAATGTATAATATCACATTGATTCTACAAGTTGACATCCTATATTAAATTTGAGTTTCAAATAAAAGCAAAGTTACTCTCTTTTTGCAAGCCCCTCCCCCAGAGCCCCTTTTAATTCAGGAATAACACAATTATATACAAGGTGTCCGGAAATGATGAGCAAAAAATGCAGGGGATAATTCTAGACCGAAAATAAATGCTACCTCTTTCTATAATATTTTTCCAAAACTGATTATTAACGGAGTTACAGGGTGTTAAAGTTAAAATTTTATTTCCAATATTTATAAATAACTTTTAAAAAAATCCGCGCCCTCTACTAGTGAGTCAAAATTAGAAACATATTTGAAGTTCTCGTCCGCAAAAACCCCCGATTTACAAATTTTATGTGAATTTCTTAAGAAGTTATTTACAAATATTGAAAATAAAATGTTAACTTTAACACCCTGTAACTCCATTAATAATTAGTTTTGGAATAAATGTTATAAAAAGAGGTAGCATTTATTTTCGGTCTAGAATTATAATAATAATAATATCTCTACCCCTCATTCTAATTATGAAGATTAACCCAAAAATCGAAGACTTGTGTGGGAGAGGGAGCGGCATATTATTATTAAGCAGGCCGTATTTGCGTCCAGGAGCGACTTACGTTGGTAGGTCCTAACCACCAATCAGTGCAGGAATGAGGGAAACCTAGAAAACCTCATTAATTAGGGGGGTAGTCAAATGTCAACCGGTATCAATCTCTCACATTGACCCAAGCTAACTTCCAGCCTACCATACCCGCAGAGAGGGTGCCAATCTCTCCACAAATGTAGCTTATATACGGTCTACCGGCTGCGGGGATTGAACCCACAGCGATCTAGTCACCTCTACTCAAGTACAGACGCCTTAAACCGTGCGACCATTGACCGATGAATTTTTTGCTCATCATTTCCGGACATCTTGTATATATTGGTAGATGTTATAGGTAAACAATTTATGCTATGGTGATGATATTAAGCTGTTTCTGCCTACATTTATATTGTGTACATTCTTCCGATATGTAATTTGATTATATAAATATGGAGTTTTCTGATCACTTAACAATTTTATGATATAAACACAGAAAATACAAGCGGAAACGATTTTTCATATTAAGCCAATTAGCTTCGTTAAATTCGTGCGATGTAATGATGAAATTTTAAAATCTAGAAAAATACAGAAGGTAGGGTATTTAGAACCAATAGGAGATGAATGAACAGTAAAAAAATAGTAGGGAATAAACATAACTATAAAAAAAGAGGTAAGTCATATTATACCTAAAATAATAATTATTCAATGTTTAATATTTTTAAAATATAGGTATTAAGTTACATTGACTGGCATTCGGTATATAAAATTAATTATTATTAACATTGGGTTATACATATAAGCCTAAACAGAAAATCTGTTCTATATATTTTATTTATTATTTATTACAAATTAAGCACCAGTATGATTATAATGTTTGTCACGTATCACATACGTGCAGTGGACATAGTAGGTAACTCTTAAGATTCGTACGAGTTGTCTCAAGATAGAGGAAACACACAAGGATTTAAGTATATCCTTTAAGATTTATAACATTGAATTTTTCTATATCAGTGTGCACCGGAAGCTATCTACAATCATTGTCAGTATAAATCTTTCATTTAGTTTGTGTTGGCTTGCTAACTTGCACTTGATTTATAATTCTAGCGAAAGAAACAAAAAATATATTAATGTTTCAAACAAATTACAAAGGTACTTCATTACCCATCAGAATTTTTAGGAAGCTAGTTTGTTAATTTGAGAGATATTACTGTAATATTTATTTTTCAAACAAACGTTATTTTTTTTCAAATAAAATTCGTAATAATCAACAGAATTGTAAATTACTTTGATACTTTGTGTCTTAGTTCTTTTACAACACAGTGTATTTCATCGAAAACTTGCCACTCAGATTTTCTTCTTCAAATTGATGCTACAATTAAAAAATGGTAGGACCCGTCAGCTTTTGATGTGAGGAGGACATATTTTATGGATGTACTTATTCTACTCCTGTACAAATTCTACTCCTAAGAGTAAAAATCTTTTCAATGGCATCTAGTTTTATAATTTTGAATTATCAGTTCTCAGGAAATTAAAAGTGAAAAGTTCAGATCATTGAAATCACTTATTACTAATTTTATTTTATTAGATACTGAAAATGCCCATCACCAACCTCCATGCAGCAGTAGAGACATTGCTCGAAATATTCTCTAACATTATTTTCAAGCATCTAAAGAGCAATAAGGTAAGACAACTGTATGATGCGCTACCGCAAGTCTCCAGCATCCAGAAAGAAATAAAAGTTTGGGTATGAAGTTTTGCATTGCCTAATTTTGGACCTAGAAATGGAACCGTAGAAATGTATCTGATTATGTTGGGAAGCGCCATTAATCCTACTTGGCATGAATTTAGTACAACGATTTACATAAACTGAATGCACGATTTTTTAAACTGCATAATCCAGATGCTTATACTGGACACTGTTTTCTGCGATCTTCAACCTTCATTTTAGTCAAAAACAAGTCTAATTTTGTTTCTGAAGGCTACATTGAAACTTCTATTGAAAACAAGAAATGAACGGCTACGGAAATTCTAGATTCTAAGCGAAAGCAGGAATATTCCTTGCTAGTACCATTAAAATGTAATACCAGTTTTTTGTTAGATCAAAATTAGAATATTCGTCTGTTGTTTCTAGTTCTATTATAATTTCAATATTAAAAATTTAGAGAATGTCCAAAGACGAGTTCTATATGCTGTGGCATATAAAGAGGATGGTGTTGATCCAGAGATAAGTGTTCCTCAATGTGATCTGCAAATATTTTCACTACAAAGTTAGTTTATTAAAGTTTCGTATATTCTTTTCTTGTTAATGTCATTGTTCTTTGTTTCACTTACCTACAACACGTATTAATCCATAAAAAATTCTCCTCTTTTCCAAATGTGCGAAAGCTCTAATATTCTACAAAATCAGATATATTTTATACCAAGATTTATACTTTTAAGAACTTAAATCTAAATGTTTAACACATATCTCTTTTTCATTTATGTCTATCTACAAAAGAAAATTGAATGTCGTATAAAGTGACATGTCTCGTAATAATACTTTACATTTAAGATTTTAAGGTCATCTCCGCTTAAGGGTGAAAATTTGGAGAATGAATACGTTTATAAAATCTGCCTTCCTCAATATAAGAGTTAAGTGGTCCGAATATTTTTTTCGGTTTTTTCATCAAAACGAGGAATATCTCGGTGGTAAGTTTTTAGTGACCCACACTGTATACCAGTTAGATTAAGGACTCCATAGAAATATCAAATATTTAAAATTGATATTCATACATATATTTTTGTATCCATCAAAGATGGAACTTTGGTTTAAGGAAATGCAATCACTATTTTGGGGAAGCATTTTGTGTATATTTATATTGTTAACGTTATTTATTACTTTCTTGATAATTCTACTGAGCTCTGTTTATTTAATGGGCTTTTTAAGTTCCCTAATGATCCTTACTAATTTTTACGTTTTATTTCAAGCAAAAACCCTGAAAGCTTCCGGGGTCATGGTTGAATTTATATCTCGTCCTCATAAGTATCCTGCAGCTGTTCTAAATTAACATATTAAAATATTGTGTAGTGTTTAATTTTTGAAATGCTTGTTATTTTTTTTTGTGGAGAAAACTAGTTGCAGTAATATCAATGCACCAATAATATTAGTGCAATACAAATAGTTCATGTAAATTATAGAGGGCACTACCTACAGAACTTTACATGCATATAAATTGCAACTTATTTGTGTCTTGGTGGATTGCATTTTAAATATAGAATTCTTATTTCCGTCACTTTTTCTAAGATAAGGGTAAGTATACATAGTAAATGTCATTTTGAGCAACCATTTTTTGCATTTCTAAGACTGTAATAACAAAGTAAAAATATAAATTATTGTACAATGAATTTGTTCTTATGTATGAGTTTATATGAGCAGGTGTTTAATACCCTCTATTATTTTTGTATTAGATAACAAAATAATGTTTATTATTCACAATTATTAATTTTGAAATTAACCCTGTAGATGTAATGGAAATATAACTCTTTCTCTTACAATAAGAGTGAATTAATATTTTAGACATACTCATTACAACTTTCATTATCATTATAAAGCTATGGCCAAATGATGAAAAATAAAATGAGAAAATTAGTTATCTTTGCATAGGTAATTTCCTTTGTATAGGCAATTTTTAATATTTACGTTATGTGTAATTAAGACTCATTTCTTTTTATCAAATAATTTATATAATAATTTCGGTTATAACAGTTCTAATACATTTTATCCAAATTTTAGTAGCATGAAATTTAAATGTCATTCTTTGGCATTAAAGAAATACATATTTGTAACCACGCACACAGAATTGCTCGCAAAATTGTTAAACTTCTTTCATATAATAATATTTTTGAGCACAGTTCTACAGGACACTTTTTGTTTCTTTTTTCTCTCACAAGTTAGGCGTTAGCGGTGAAATTGATGAGTGAAGATTTGGACGACAAAAACAATATCTCAGCCTGATTGATTTTGTCTGTACAAATTCCAATAAAAATGTCTTGCATTAACGTAAGCTCCAATGTTGGATGAAAAAAAGTAATTTTTAATTCAGATTTATTGGTATATTTAAGTTTATCCATTAAAAAATTGTTATTTTCATTAAAGCGGACAATAAAATTAAAGTAAACATCGTGGGATCATATTTTTTGGTTTTTACGTGCCTGCATTAATTTGTTTTACGTTGTTTAATATTACAATTCGTATTAAAATATATTTCTATTTGTTTTTAAAATTGATAAGAAATTCATCAATTGCGCGAGATATTAGAATGGGAACACTTAAGGGTACGTGTTCCTTAAGAATACGCATTTGTTTTTATGAGTAGTTGGCAAAAAAAGGAATTGATGTGGTGTGTTATGATTACGGACGTTGCTGGTTAGATAAAGTTTAATTGTAGTCCAAATATTATCATATTTTCGACTTAATTGTTAAGAAGATAATTATGGCGTTGCTGTTTAATAAATAATATGGTGTGTAACTGAGAGCCCTTTATTTAACCTTTCAAATTATGTATTGCAGGTTATGTAATAGTTGCAACATAGGTTTGACGTATTAATTTTATAGTTTAGTTGTGTACTCTTGCGGAAACCATAGAATTAATAACGTCAAACCTATGCTGTAACCGTTATATAACTCCAGTACATTATTTAACTACTAAAGGTCCGTTTATATCTACAGACATCCAGCATGTCAGACACGTGCGGTGTCAGACAAAATAATATTAACACGGTCGCGCAGACGCCGACAGACACGGGTCGTGGTCGGCCAGTATTCTCGGAAAGAATATTTTGTCTGCGCTAGAGATGGGCGATTCGAATCTTTTTCAAGATCCGTATTGTTCGAATAATTTTACAAAATGATTCGTACCATGAGATTCGTACCAAAAATTCGTATCATCATAACACAAATTGAGTGTAAAGTAAGTAAGAAGTACTAACAAAATAAATAGCTCGGTCCGTGCTCGTATTCCGAACCGAACTGTGAACTGTATAATTATTTGTTATGTGAATATGAATCAACAGTCGCGTCGCGTCGGTACGGTTCCGTTCAGATAAATTTGGTGTCGGTTTTCTATCGGAAGTCCAGTTATGTGGTACGACTGGTACGAATCATTTTAATATAGAGGATTCGTATCATACGAATCAGTGTCTTGATTCGAATAATTTAAACGAATCATACGGATTCGACTCATCTCTAGTCTGCGCGGTTCATGTCTGTACGTGTCTGTGGCTACTTACCGGGCAGTGTAAATAAAATATCGGGACCGTGCAGACGTGTTTTGTATTTAGTAACTGCCAGTGAGAGCGGCCGCGTCCGACACCGACGACAGTGTCTGTCGATGTCTGACACGGTACACGTTAGATGTAAATAAATGGTGTCTGTTGGTGTCTGCCACGGTACTTATCTGAAATGCACCTTAAAGGTTCTTATCTACAGACCTTTCGTTTATATCTACAGACGGTCCGCGGCGACTGTTGCTCTTGGCCTCAATACCGAGGCTGTGTGACACGAAGCAGCAAATAGAGATAGGCATGCTACTTGTCATTCTCTTGTGTTCGTGTCCTTTGCCCTTCCTTCTTATTCCATCCTGTTTTTAAGCTGCACTGCGCTGATGAAGGGCAAAAATCCAGAAACAACGTTGTCCGCAGTTGCTTCGTTGTTCCCTCCATCTTTTTTCTCTGGATCCATCAAGCCGTTAAAATCCACCTGTCTCATGAAAGAAAATGTTTGCGAAGTATAGAGTACATATTCAAATTGAGAGGCACTGCCAATAAAATAATTTTCCTCCCACCGATACCCTTATATAGGGGTGTTTCTTACAGATAATTTTACCCTTATCCGTAAAGCAGAAAATCATGTTATTTAATTTCTTCTATTCAAAATGATGTAAAATAGATTCAAATCCGTACAACAACAAAAATTGTCTAGTAAAAATTTGTGGTTTATTTCATAATAAAAGATAGGCATGGAGATTTTCTAGAGCGTTTTTTATTTTTATTATGAAAAATAAGATATTATGATTATTTAGACTGTTTGGGTACAGTCTATACAGTCACAGATAAATTAGCTTTTATCTGTGATACAGTCCGTCGTCTTCACGTCGGCTCCTTTATGTCGAAGTGCCAGATTTGGTTTTTTTTAGACGACTGCGCATTTTGTCGCGCCCAATCGCGCGCTTCAGGGGCTTGGTGATTTGTCAAGAAATAGATTTTCTCCCACTTCGTCATGTACAAATGAATTTCATTGGTGTTCATTGCGCATTTAGCTGCGATTTAGCCACAATCTCTGGAACCTTGACTCGACGAACTGTATAAACTGTGGTTTGGGTCTTGAGTAATCTAAATCTATAAACTCAAAACATAAAGAATCTAAACCTATAAATCTTATACTCGTAATCATTAAAAACGTGGATCCTTAACCTATTCACCTTTAATTTATTGTCCATAGATGCTTAAACCCCAAACTAATGAATTATAAACTCTTAACTCATAAACTCAAAATCCATAAACATGGAGTTTGTGGATTTAGGTTCCTCAAGACACTAATGCAACTAAAAATAAAAAACACTAGAAAATCCCGATGCCTACTTTTTTATGAAATAAAATAAAAATAAATTTCTACTAAATTTTCTTTGTTGTACGGATTTAACACCCTTAAATAAAATTTGTAAATTTTCTACCTGTGCAAACCCTTCTGTACAATATCTTTAGCTTGAAAAGCATGATTTTTTTTGTTAATGTGAATTTCACTTTGTTAAAAATGTAAATATAACAACATCCGATATTTACAAATGTATGTAAAGATATAAAAGTTCCAATGTTAAACGCTATGTTAATCAGTCGGTGACCGAGCAGTCAGTACTTCGAGGTGACCACTTTGTCGGCAGGTTCGAATCCTGCGGCAGGTAAACCGTAGACCAGCTATATTTGAGGAGAGTATTGGTACCCTCTCTGTAGGTATGGTAGGGTACAAGAATGTTGGCTTGGGTCAATGTGAGAGATTGATACCGGTCGACATTTGACCACTCCGCTAATTAATAAGGTTTTCCAGGTTTCCCTCACTCCTGGTGGTTAGGGCCTACCAATATAAGTCGTTCCTGGGCGCAAATGCGGCTTGCGTAATAATAATATGCCGCCCCCTCTCGCACACAAGTCTCTGACTTGATTAGAATCATTATCATTATCATTATCATTATCATTATCATTATCATTATCATTATCATTATCATTATCATTATCATTATCATTATCATTATCATTATCATTATCATTATCATTATCATTATCATTATCATTATCATTATCATTATCATTATCATTATCATTATCATTATCATTATCATTATCATTATCATTATCATTATCATTATCATTATCATTATCATTATCATTATCATTATCATTATCATTATCATTATCATTATCATTATCATTATCATTATCATTATCATTATCATTATCATTATCATTATCATTATCATTATCATTATCATTATCATTATCATTATCATTATCATTATCATTATCATTATCATTATCATTATCATTATCATTATCATTATCATTATCATTATCATTATCATTATCATTATCATTATCATTATCATTATCATTATCATTATCATTATCATTATCATTATCATTATCATTATCATTATCATTATCATTATCATTATCATTATCATTATCATTATCATTATCATTATCATTATCATTATCATTATCATTATCATTATCATTATCATTATCATTATCATTATCATTATCATTATCATTGTCATTATCATTATCATTATCATTATCATTATCATTATCATTATTATTACCATTGTCATTATCATTATTATTATATTAAGTTGGGGATTGAAAGACCATGGCTCGAACAAAACTATAGTCACACCTAGAGAAAAATTATACGAGGGATTTTCTCAGGACACTCCAGAGTTAAAAATTGACTGTAATTGAGTTAAAGCACCGTTAAAATACGTATTTAGTATTTAAGTATTTATTTATTATAAGTATGATACAATTTATAATTCACAAAAAAGAAAAATAATTTTCATTTTACTTTTTTTTTTCCTCCCTTTTTTTATTTGACAAAAAATATTTGAAAAATGTAAAATACAATGTATCCTAATCATAATAAGTACCAGTACCAGTATGCCCACAAAAGGAACCTTATACGTGGGCAAAAATAAGGCAGCATAGTGAAATAGAATATCTTACTTAACACTAAAGAAAAGAAAAAAAATTTACTTAGCATAAATGATTATTTTTAGATATCATTATACAAATACATGAAAAAAAAAACAGAAATTAAATAAAAATAAAAATAACAGGCAGATGTCTTCAACAAGCAACAAGCTCATATCAATTATAATTTGGTAAGCAGGTTTTCTATTAATTATAGTATGTATTTTAAGACGTGATGTAACTGTTAACCATTTCCGTATTTTCTTTTTCAGTAAACCAAGAGAGTTTATCTGTCTAATAAACTGGGGAATCTCAAGCATAACTATAGAAGGTAAGCAAAACACCTCTGACCGATTGTTTGATAGCATTTTGGAATTATAACAGATACATCTTTAAGTCTAGTATTATGTTCATGGGAAAAATTTTGTATACACGTTTTATCTTTATATTGTCTAATATCTAATATTTTCGCTTCACTGAAAAGTTGGTCCGTTGGTAACATATAGGTTTTTTTTAAAATTATTTTTAAAATGCAACTTTGAACACAGTCAAGTTCCAGCGCAGATGTTTGTCAATGAATATACCCAAATATTTTACAGAATCAGCTGCTGATATTTTTACCATGTTTTGATCCAACTTAAAATTGAGATTATCGTAATTTGGAAGACCATTACGGTGGCAAAAGAAGGGTACAAAAGCAGTTTTTTTTATAATTAATTGTTAATAATTTATAATTGGAAAAACACGTTATGTTAACAAAGTCATTTTCGACAACATTTTTCAATAGTGACCAATTATCTTCTTTGTAAAAGATTGCCGTGTCGTCGGCAAAAGTAATGATTTTACCTAAATAATGTTGTTTAAATAGATCATTAATATAAATTAAAAAGTATAGGCCTCAAGACACTACCTTGCGGGACTCCATATCGTACAGGTCTCTCAGAACTTCTGTCAATGAAAATTACTACACGTTGAACTCTTTCTGTTAAGTAACTTGTCATCAGTTTTAGCGAAATATCTCTAAATTCTATGTTTTCGAGTGATTTTATTAATTTGTCATGACAAACAGTATCGAATGCCTTGGTCATGTCTACAGGATACAAAGAGACATATATAGTTTTAATATTTCAATGTTTCTTCCAACAAACTGTATATCAAAATTATTATAAAGAATATTTTTGCATAACTTATAAATTTATCAAAAGTTTTATGAAAACCCAACGTATACAGCTGGATATAAGAATTTAAGATGTACACATAAATTATCCTTAAGGCAGGATTCTACCGTCTACTTCATACGTTAGTTTAATATATTTAAGCCAACTATAGGCAGTGGTTACGTACACAATATGTAGATTGAAAGCAAAAGAAAACCTAAATCATATTCGCTACATAGGTTCGTTGTTATTACATAATAAAATTTATGGGACAATTTTGCAAAATGACAGGACATTTATTTTCATTTCATATGATCTTACATATCGATCTCTTTGAAATCTCTTAAAATAAGGTTCAGATTTACATAAAGTTTTTATTTCCATACTGAAATAAATATGTCTGTTATGGTCCTCATATTACATACTTTTAATATATATGCAAGGGATAAAAGAGTGCACAAAAGGAAACGGTTTAGACAAAAATTAGCACAAGTTGATATACATAACTGAGTGTTCAGTAATATGTACACTTCGGAATAGGGGTCTTCATATTTATTTGGCAACCTACCTTCAACGCTTTGCTTTGCTTTTTAATAAATACCTTAAGCATTATGCCTCCACTTTCATGTTATTTAGAGAGTTTCATGATAAGATACATAACAAACAGCAAATAGTTTAACATAGTAATATCGCCTTTTAGTCATAGGCATCCGGAAAAAGGAAACTCTGAATCAAATTTAAATGAAATATTTTTAAAAGTGTTCAAGATATGAGTACTCAAATATTAATTATTTTTCGGTCGTATATCTGTTAACTTTAAAACTTATAGAGGATACTGTTAAATAAATAGTTTAATGTTGTTATGCTTATTTTTTATTAAGCTTAATAGCATATTATCGAAAAAAATATGTCCACAAAAAAAAGGTTAAGGTAGGTTGGCAAAATTTGGTATAGAGGGGTTCCTCTACTAACCACTAGAAACTATGTTCACACGATTATGAACCTCGTTTACAGGGCTTGTTAAATAGACGAGTTGCTGGAGCAAGTAGGTAGCTAGCTTCTGATACTAGAATTGCGTGAATATAGTTTTCAGTGGTTAGTAGAGTACTGAACCAGTAAATGAAACCAGTGAAGTCAAATTCAAATTACACACTAACGTACCTCTACCACAGTATAGAAAGACCAGTAGGGACAGCTAACAAATTTATGAATGAAATCCGCCAGTCGAATTCCTTGACCTTGTTGTTTGAAGTGAAGATAGCATCACTCCCACTTGGGAGTGAGGCTTTCTTCACTATTGTTTATGGCGTGATTTACTTTGTAACCTGTGACTGTCAAAATTTAAATTGTAACTGTGGTACTCAAAATGTAATATGATTTTGAAAATTTGTAGTAAATGATATTGGTTTTATAAGCTATCTATAAACAGTAAATTTAATGTAAATAGTTTAAATAATGAAAAAAATAAATAGAAGTTGGTATGAATTTATTTTACATTTTTTGTTTTTAATTTACTACTACATATATATTCATTATTTGTAATTAATACTACTGTTATTACCAGCAGTTTTTTTACCCAATTTTATTATAGTTTCCGCAAATATAAGTACATCTTCTAGATTTATATATTTGTTCGAATCACCAGAAATTCAAATAGGTGAACTGCTACAAATATAAACATGCAAATTTGTGAAATACGTGTAATTTTTTAAAATAATGCAATAAATTATTGTTTAAATTAGCAAAAAACACTAGATGTGTGAAATAAATTGTCATGACAGTTTAAATTCTTCGAGCTAATAAATTACGAAAAATATCTTCAGAGGTTTATTATTAATAATTTAACAAGCGTATAAAAACTTTGAAGACAATAAATAAAACAGAGATGTCCCCACCTGGAACTATGACATTTAATAAAATACAATTTATATAAACATTTTATTTCATTAACAAAAAAATGGCATAAAGCTATGGCGAGTGTACATTCATATTTAAAATTGAACATACTCAATTATTTCTTACTTATAAACAAAAGTAACTTTGTTGAACAATTCCTGGGCTCGTTGCCGTATTGTCACTATGTTTTTTGACTTTTCAAGAGACATATGTATGTTCGGCGAACATTGTTCGCTTCTTCAGAAGCAATTCTGAAATTGAATTAGGTTCTCTAATCGGAAGTACCTATATAATGTGCATTGACTCATGACATCTCAGTGCACTGCTTGACGTCTGTCGCACACAAATTTACGAATGAAATCCCCGAAATTATATAGAAGTTGGTGAGATAGATTTTCCTCCTTGTTGTTTGATGCTACCAAAATAATTCTCAAGACTGTATTCAAATTTCCACATTTTTCTGTGATAATTCTGAAAAAATATATTCTTATATGTATACACAAAATCAAAAATGTTCTAAATATGTATTTCTATATGTTCAAATACTGATAGCTACTTCAAAATAAACGTTAAATATTTTTACCACTATTTCGTCTGAAAATATTGTAAGCATTTGCCGTAAGTCGTTTTCTTTTCTGATCTTTGAACATTTCTTGTGAAAAATGCTGAGCACATATTCGAAAATTATATGTTTTTAACCAAAAAATCTCTTACATTTAACCGCCCACTGCTTCGCTCTAAAACAACAATAATTTTATTTTAATACTTGTTACATGAACTTCAATCATAAAATGCAATCAATTTTACAAACACAAAAAGTAAGAAAGGAATACTATTTGCAAATTGCAATAAGTATGTAATGCTGGTTGAAAATAATATTCCTCCGTTACAAACTTTATGCATTACCACAAAAAACGACACGGAAAATAATAAGGAATATTTTATGTTCTTAATTTATTATAATTATAATTCTGTATAATGATTGTAAAATTACCTTCTGTTGTCTTTTGGGAGTAAAAAAACCATATATGTATAATTTCCAGCATATTACACTTTTTTGTACCTTGGCCTGGTTCTTCTGATGCTTTCATAATTATTTTTTAGAGATATAACAAAATAGTAAAATTTAAAACCAAGACTGAAACGCAACTCAAATAGATTAAGGAGTTGAATATCACAAAACGAAAAGACACACAAGCGGTTATACTACGAAACGTAAACCAAAACGAGTGCGTAAATGATTATGAATGAATTCTGAAATTGGCTTGGCGCGAAAATGCAGCTGTCCTTACTGATCTTTCTATACTGTGCCTCTACCACGGAATTATCGAATGGAATGCATCCAAGCCAGTCTACTATCTGCTGCTGTCTTCCAGTAAATGTATGTTTTCCAGTTGAGTGGTAGTAGCAAATTATTGCATTTGAGATGACTTTCAACAGTTTTAAGTACTCACTTTTAGATCTTTAAAATGTCAAAGTACGACTAAACGACAACTGCACGTTTTGTGGAACTGTACAGAGAACATGAATACCTATGGAATATGAATAGCTCAAATTAGGAAACACAAGCACAGAAGGCAGCTTTATTAAAAATTATAGACGAAGTGGTTATAGTACAAACCAGTTTTACACATCATATTTATTTTGAAATTGATTTACTAATACAAAACAGTACTACATGTATGTGTTACTGGCTTGTAACGTTTTTCAGCAAGCGACTTGCTCCACTAACTGTGTCTATTTACTAAACCTATGTAAACGAGTCTTTAGTATTCAGAAGCTAGCTACTTGCAAAGTTGCCTATTTATAAAACCCGTGTAAATAAGCTTTTAATGATTTTTTTTATTTTGTTTTATTACTGTGTTTCTTTAACATAGATTTATTTATATTTAGATTCTGCACCCTCTTGTTCCCTAGTTGGGTAAAAACCTTTGGAACAGTGTAGATCAAATAAATAAATGTTTGACGTGCTGTCTATTTGGTTTGGGTTATCGAAAAAACTGTATCTGGTCTGTATAATATGAACGTATACAAAACTGCCTACGAAAAATGAAGCAAAGCTACATCTAGTTGTCATTAGCTACTACAAAATATTACCAATAAACTCTGTCAATTATTGCTAAAGTAGATACAAAAAACATATTCACAATGAAATTTATTATTAAGGTTTACTACTTTCCAAATAATATAATAATTTAGTCAAGATTCATATTCGATTATTGTTGTTAGCTACTATCTTTCATCTACAAAAATTTTAGGACTCGCCTTTGGTAATGTAAAATTAATGACAAAAATTATGCTCAAAGCGTCGGTAACAAAAGTATTTAACGCAGCTTTCGAGTTACAATCTTATAGCACACACCGCCGATGGATTGCTTCCCGTTAAATCAATGTGACTATACTTTCATTACATTAATTGATTCAGATAGAAATAGGAACTGATTTGATTAATCATTTTATCAAAGCACAGTAGGTATAAATTGTTGTATTTTGGTAGAGTATCCGTTCCAAACAAAAAAATATAAATATTAATCCAACAAGTATTTTTGAGTTACGAGTGAAAATTTTATGATATGTCCAATCGTTAAACTTATTTAAGATTAATTTTAAACTAACGATGTAGACCTAATTTAAGTTAAATGGTTAATACAGTAAACCAGAGCCTCCAAAGTATTTTTAAATTGATACACTTGACCAGTTTACTGACAATTCATTGACGGATACATATTACAGCGGTAAACCGTTCTCTCATTTACAAGGGTATTGGACAATAAATTTTAGAACAGGGTGTGTGCAACGGATTGAATGAAAACAAATATCTAGGGCTTGTAATCTGTACTAAATAGTCAGAGTATATTTAACCAAGGAATAAATCTAGATGCAATCAATGTATTTATCGCAGTTGTAGTCTGTGTAAGATAGGGAGTAGCATCTTATGTGGGTAAGTATGAAGTCGAAGTATTTTAATGTAGATGCATAAGTGTAATCGTTTACACAGGTGATGGTCTGAAATAATAAACATTCATTAAATATCATTTAAAAATTATTGTATTTAAAGCAAATCTATGTGGATATAGGTCATGGTAAATATTGCTGTATGAACAATTTATTATTTCTCAAAATAATTTCCATCATATTGATTACACTTTTCCACAAGCACAAACCAGTTAGTAAGTCAGAGTTCAAATTCAAATGGTTATATAATTTTGCCAATACTTTGTTCAGAAATTTTTGGGATTTCTATTAAATGCTTATACGATTTGCCTGTTTTTCGTTTTAGTTTCTCTCACAAGTTTTATGTTTTTATCAGTTACGATTTCTGATACCCAACCTGATCGCAAAACGTCTTCTAAATTACAAATACCACGTTTAAAATTTAATTATCATGTCTCGATGGTTCTTATAGATGGTTCTTTTTAATCAAGGTTTTCATTTTCTCACTACACTCTTTAACCGCTCATATTTTTTAAGTGGAAACTAAACAATGATAGTATTTTAAAAAAACGCAAAAAAATTAGCGGCACACTGTCATATGATGTAGGGCATTGGTCCTCAAACTTGTTTGTCTTGTAGACTACGTGCCAATTTTTTCTGTTTTGGTGGGCTGCCCGCCTTTTTAATATTGAATATTAAATGATGCGTGTAGTTAATAAAATAATTGTTTACTATGAAATTAATAATAATTATTAAACGGTTTGATAAGTATATCTATAAGAAAATAATAACATAAATATCAAATCCGAACGTATAACAATAATTTTATAAGTAAAACGAAATAGGTTGATTGAAGTTAAGAGAATATTCTAACAATTAGTATTAATTAATAATAGCAATTCAGTTTTTCTTCCGTTGACAGACCTCAAATTTTTCTATGACTAAAGCATGTCATAAAGTTCCCCAAATCTAGCCAGACCTCCATCCATCCAGACCTTCTTCATGTTTCATAAGCATTTATGTTTCTAAAAAAGGTAATTTATATGTCTATTATAAGAGTAGATATCTATTATTAAGACATATATAGATACTATGCGTATTATACCATTTATGGAAAGCCAAAATTTTGGTCACCATTCTCTATTTACATCTCATGCACCCCCAATTTTTGTTTTCGCTGACATAGACCTCTTGCAGTTCGGAGTCGACCCCTAGGGATCGATATAGACCACTTTGGTAATCATTGTTGTAGGATGAGACTTATGTTATCACCTAAGTTCACAATGCAATTCAGTCCAGTTATTTTTCGAAATACCTAAAGATCTGTTATTTTAAAAATGAATACCAACATTTTCAACATATTAGAAAGAAAGTTATTCAAAATAACACCTCAATCTTCCGAAGTGTATTTACTTCTAATATCTCTTTATAGTATTTTTAAACCAAAATTTGTTATGACGGAATATGTTGTTTGTCTTGTATTTTTGTTATTATGTCAAGTTACACAAAATTGAATAGAAAAATTAGATTTCTATTTCAGTATTTTTCGACTGAAAACAAACATCATATATCGATATAAGTTACTTGATTCCAGTATAAAAATACTGAAAAAAGAATGATCACTGATTCAAACAAAATTTTCTAATTTCAAAATTACAAAGAAATACATATGCGCTTAATTTAATTATTCACTATATTATGAAAAAGTAAACACTATAGAATAAATAAGCAAAGAAAACTCCATCGTAGGAATAGCAAGAGAGGTGTATAGATTGGTACTTACAATGTATATTTTTAAGGAAGAAAGTAAAATTCCATTGTCTGGATAATGAAGAGAAGTGTATAATTTCATTCAGTGAAAGTGAGATAAATGTGGAATATATTTTTAAATAAAATTGTTATATACATCTAGAAAAATTTGGTATAGGTGCAAACATCTTTAAAATTATACATTTTTTATAATTAGGGTTTGTACTTTTACGACCCGTACTTTAATGGCATTAAATTAATTCTGTCTACGAATTTTCCTAAAATGTCATGAAATTAAGTGTATATACTTGGACTTGGATACGAAATATCAAGCAAATAATTACGCATATCAGCTATTATATACAGACTCATCTGAAAGCGGCGGGGCACCTCTCTAAAAATTATATTTGTTCGCCGATTTTTTTCTCAATGATCTCCAAATTTCAGAATGAAAATTAAATTTTCAAGACTTATTTCCAATTTCTGTCAACGGCAAAAATAAAACAAATATATTATCGACGACTCTTTTATTTTAAATCAGTGTGCGCCACTGGATTTAAGATAGTTTCAAATGGATGTGAACAAAATTTAAAAATTAAAGAGGCTGTTTCCGGTTAGGTGAATTAATTCATGTAACAGATAAAAAATGTTGGTGTTGATAAATGACCTTCTGGGATTCAGCTCTGCTGGTTTCAGAAACAAAATCTGCTATGATTTCAAATCCATAAAATCTAGTAAGCCTTGAAATTTGGACAAAACTGATTATTTTTCTCCAGTAGACTGCTATTTCTGTATGAGATATGACAAAATGTTATTAAGAAAAGTTTCAATGTTCTAGGCCAAGTTTGATTTTTGCTTACTTTCAGATTTTTCTCAAAATAAATTTGGCATACGTCCTCAATTTTTCAGCCTGTAAATTTTCTTAATTACATTTTGTTGTATCATACACAAAGAGTATTTTATTAACGAAAAAATCTGAAAATCTGCCAAGAATCGGTCCAGTTCACCTACGTCACCTAATTATCTGTAACTGAAATTTGAAGAAAATGTGATCTACATGTTCATACCTTGAACATAGTACATTTATATATTTGCAAAATTTAAGAGGTAATTTAATTTATAAAAGTAGGCCATTTCATTCGACAGGTTTAATTAATTTGGGGCAGGATAAAATTGTGGATAATTGCTGCCAATTAATTTTAATTTGTTGAAGAAGCCTGGCCCTCATGATGTTACACTAATGCAACTTCCGTTGATTAACTAATATTATACACCCTTCTTTTTCTAATGCAAGAGTAATTGTATGTATAAAATGAAAATGTATTCCGAAGTATCGAGAGTAATGATGTTATTTGATAAATTATCTTTATTTTACTTAGTTTTCTATATATAAAAAAATAGTGAAAATAACAGTTTCAGGGTTTTATTTTCGGGAACTTTTAAAAAATTATAAACAACAATAATTGAATGTTACATTTCGGATGTATACACAAAACATGTATGAACTAAATATTTATATATTATATTATATATACAGGGTGTTCGGAATATGAGTACCTTAATTTTACCATATGATAAATTGTACGGAACACAAGATATTTGACTTAACAATTTTTTTTCTTTGACTAACGGTAACAGAATTATAACAGCAAACAGGTCTTGAATATGTGACAACGTTGCTCATATATTATTTTAGGATAGTTACGTTTTATACATAATTATTACAAATAGGTATACCTAAACATATGTACTTACCTACTGTGAATAATTTTCTTAGAGTTCTTTTCGCAACACAGAATAATAGTAAGTGTTTAAAATGACTTCTGTTTCTTGCAAGAAGCGTTTACTGTACAAACGTCTCGTAACCAGAGAGTTTTGCCTAGATTCGTCGTAAATTAACATGCGATGCAGCTGATTATGGTTACTACAAATTGTTCTATTTCTGTTTTTGTACACTCACAAACATGAAAGAAAAATTAGACAAAAATAAATCGCACTAGCTGTACGCACCAATATGACTAATATTACTTTTAGGTTATCACCGGCAGTCTGACACTGCTACGTTGTCGTACGTTACAGGTTTAACGAATTTCTCGGAAACATCAATTGTTTACTTCATTAATACTAATCCAAAAATCAAATTATGAACAAATTACGTTACAGGCGCTTTTACTTAACCTTAATGATACCTTAGTTTGTAATTTCGTAACATTGTTTTGCATATTTTTGCAGTTGTATTTTTATTTTTCAAAATATATTTGTACACAAATTATTCGTTTTAGACATTTTTTTCATAAGTTTTTTATTGTTATTAATCAGATATATAAGCCCTTAAAATTACGACACTCATATTCCGGACACATTGTATATATAGGTATATATATATATAAATCTAGGTAAATTTCTTTTATAATACTGACCTCATTGAAAGTATCAATTACGTTCAATATTTTCTCTCCATCTTAATTATTAGACTGTGTGTACTTTATTCCCTATAGAAAATAGATCACTGGGGTTAAATCAGGACTTCTTGCGGACCATAAAATTGCTTTATTAACAAGAAACTTGCTCAGAAGATATATTTTTTTGACCAAAACAAGATACAGTATTATAGAATGTGTTTTGTAACAAACTTTTTTCTTAACAAATTTGAAAGAATTGTTTGTGAATTAATAGCAGTGGCAGCTACTGGTTTTTTGAGATGGTTACTGGTGGTCAAAAATGATAGAGCATACAGGGGAAGTCAAAAATGTTAGCACTTCAAATACATTTTTGTCCTGTCTGGTTTCCTTACGGATATACATATAGGATTTCCAAGTAAGAAGTTAGATATTGAATTTTAGCCGTAATTTATAAACTGTTACCTTGCCAACGTCGAAATTTGGGTAATAGTAGTAACAGTAGTAAGTCATAGTCATACAACTTTCACTATTTAAATTGGAATTAGACATTTTTTACTGAATTAGAAAGGTATTTTAAGCTATTATAAATCAAATCTATTACAATTCCTATTAATGAAGTTATATATGATAGGAATTGTAGTAGATTTGATTTATATTAGCTTAAAAAATACCTTTCTCCACGGTCGGGAGTAGTTTCTATGACATCAAAATTAAAACAGAAGTAGTCGATTATTCCCAAGGAAGTATAATGCTCCCAAGGGAGTTTACATTATGGAGAACGTTTTTCATGCAAAAAAAAGATAACATTGAAATTATTTATTGACATTTAAATTAAATGTTTCATTTGTACAATTTTCAAAATTAATATTAGAAGGAATATTACTTTCGCTTACATTTACAGTTTTTGTGATTGCGCTAGTAGTGGTACTTACTAAAACCTGATTAGCAATTTTGGTCTTATTTTCAATGGAGTTTTCGACATAACCCTCAGCGACTGTCGTTGATTTCCAACCAGCATGACGCTTTATTGTCGTGGTATCCACACCAGCATCTGCCAGTAATGTCGCTGAAGATCTTTGTAAGCAGTGACCAGTATAACATGCAGCATCAGGTAATTTTAAATACGAAGCTACTACACTCGGAATTTTTCCCATGGTATTCTTGCCAACTGGCTGCGAACTACATTTTCCTGCTTTGTAGTACAAAAAAAGGCGCTTATGCTTGACGTGGGGAAGACGAAGGGACAGATATTTTTTAAACAATTCAAGCATATTTCCCACATCGGTAACCAGAAAGGTTCATGGAATCTTTGTCTTAGTGTTTGAAATTTTTACAATCAAGGAAGAGCATACATCCTCAATATCATCTACAGTTAAATTGACTAGTTCATCAGTTCGACAAGCTCCGGCAATCCCCAGAATTAATCCAACCTATAAAAAATCAAAATATTTAATAATTGAAATACATAACAACAAAAGTAATCTTACCTTAATCATTAAGAATTCTTTGTCATCTGCACTTGATAGAAAACGGTCGATTTCACCCTTTGATTTTTTCGCTTAATATCCGTCACCGGTTCTTTTCAAAAATGCGATCAGCTTGATGAATTTGCTTATATCTATGTTGTCGTAAATTATCAAACATGACTTAACCATAGAATATTGCGCCCATAATGTGGAAGACTTGTAATTCTTTGCATTTTCACTGAAGTATGCCAACAAAACATTCTCGCTGTATACTTGAACATTTTTCTCGGCGCACCACTTTTTGAACCGATTGTAGGCTATATCGTATAAAGATTTTGATCTCGTAGGCAGCAAATTGCTTATTGCAATATTTGCAGCCTCCACAATCTCTTCCGACTTACAATTATTCATTGTGCACTAAACAAACTTTAAACTAAACCAAACTAGCACCTTAATTTGACAATTCTTTTTGTTTGTTTATTTTGTAGTTATGACAATAACTCAACGACTACTAAATAAATGCTCAAATCCGAATACAATAATTCTGGTGCTACTTACTTCATAATGATAAAATATGTGTTTTTATGTTAATGAGACCGTGGAAAAAATAGTATATACCATTCGGGAGAGATGCTATTTTGTCCTCGGTGCATTGTAGCCCTCAGGCTTCAAATTGCACCTCTGCCAAAATAACGCATTTCTCTCCCTTATAGTATAATGTACTATTCTAATACAGTAAAAAATCTTACAAAAACTAATAATAAAAAATATATGGGTAAATATTGTGGGTGTAATTCAACGCTGGTTGGAGCTTGTGTCCACAAAGTAGTTAGTTTCACACAATATTATTAATACCTAAAAATATATAGAATTAGACATGCTGTATTAAACAGGTACGCTAAAAATTAAGTTTTAAAATTTATACAATTTTTACGGTGTTGCCAAATTTGACATTTTGCATGCACAGTTCGGTTCTTCTATCAATTTGCTGCAAAAATCGATATCTCTTACCATTTTCGAGATAAATCCGTTTTATTTAAAATATGTAATTTTGAAATCATACTTTTGAATACATATTTCAGTCAAGTTACAATAAATAAACCTTTAGAAGTATCTGGAAGAAATTCCTAATCCATAAAATAAGGAAGAACTCACATTTAAGGGATTTTCAGACATGTATTTAATGTATTGTTGCCAAAGAAAATACTTCTGGAGCTGCTCAAATTTATGCCGTCCGATTCCCCAGCAGGAGGCTTCCAGATCGTAAAATATGTATAGGGTTGATAGGAGATTATTTGAAACTGAGGTAATTCTGCTAAAATTTAACGCTTTGGTATTTTATAAAATTTCTTCTTCAAACTGTGGAAGATCGCGACATGTTCGACCTGTTGATGCAAAACGGGTGTTGGAATTGGTGGATGAAGACCCTATAATAAGTACTAGAAAATTGTCACTGACGTGAAATATTCCTTAATTTACTGCACATAACATACTCCAAGAACAAATACTGCACCTGTACCAAGTACATGCCATTACTGAGGTTGATTATAATTCAATTTTGCGTATCGTTTTTGGAAAATAAAAATACTATGCCTGACCTCATAAGCAAAAAATCAGTGAAGAAGTAACTAACTCGCATAATTTACATATGTAGGCGACGAAAATCCATATGCTATCATTAAAACAAAACACCAGCATATATTTTCAGTTAATATATGGTTGGCGATAATTAGTGGCTACTTGATAGGACCGTACGAAATTGACGGCACATTAACCGAAGAATAACAGATTTTCTTTACAACAACAACTAAATCTTTTATTGAAAAATATAACTTCAAATATTAGAAATGGCACGTGGATAATGCATTTAGCAGAGGATTATCTGCATTTCCAGACCGATGGATGGGGCTCGTGGCCACTTCGATCTTCCTGGCCTTAATTCTTCAGATTTCTTCCTTTGGGACACAAAAGTATTAGTCCATTCCATCCCTGTCGACATCAGAGATGAACTTCTACATTGAATTGTCACGAGTTATGATTTCATAAGAAAAGACCCTAACATCTTGTTTCATGTGCAACGATGTGTTTAGATAATTTCACAAAATGTGTAGAAACTCACAGTGTTCACATTGAAAACGATCTTTAACATTATTCATTATTTTGCATGGAAATATTTTGTTTTTAATAAATTATCATTAGATTAAATATGCGTTTATCTAGAAAATGGTAAAAGATATCGATTAAAACAGGGTATCGCTTTTGTGTAGCAAATTGATAGGGGAATCAAACTGCAAATAAAAAATGTCAAATTTGGCAACACTGTAAAAAATGTGTAAATTCTAAAACTCAATTTTGATCGTAACTGTATAAATAGTAAGTATGTCTTATTCCAATTTAAATAGTGAAGGTTTATTACTATGAATTGCTGCTATTATCTATTTCAAGGTTGCCAAGGTAACGATTTAGAAATAATTACTGAAATGCAATATTTAACTTCTTACTTGGAAGTCCTGTAAGTACTGACATTATTTTTACTACCTTTGTATGTCTTATTTTGACCACTAGCTTCTGGATATTGTGTATAGCGTGAAAAAAGAGACTATATACAATAAAAATAATTGTATAATGTACAGGATATCTCAAACTTGATAGTATGGGCCTACTGATACAAAAAAATTTAAATAAAATTTAGGACACGTGGACTTAAAATGATTTGAAGCACAGAATATATAGCTACGTTTTCTGAAATTGTTATTGAAGTTTGTAATATTATTAATTATTCTAACACAATTTTAAATATGTATTTATTTACGTGTGTGTCTTATGTTTTGTTTTAATTACAATTTAATTGTAAATTACAAAAACGTCAGTTGTCGCTGGTGTATAAATATACTTTGTATTATGTTTTATTTATAATTTTCTAATAATTTCCGTAAAATTTACATTTGGCAACGCTTTCTGAACTGGACTCTAAAACCGCCTGTGGCGAGATTTACGTCGCGCTAATAGCTAAACCAAAGTATACTAAGCAATCAGTACGGAATCTTAGATAATTTATGAATGAAATACGTCTGGCAGTTTTTAAATACCCCCACTCTAGAAAAAGTCGCCAAGAATATGGCGGATCCCAGAGAACATATGAAAAAATAGGTAATAATTTGGCGTAAACATAACCAAAGTTGTTCGTAGTTTTAATACTTTTGCATTAATTCTTAATTAACTGTTGTAATCCAGTGTAGTTTCATGTAAATTGAGGTTTTGGTCACATTTTGTCTTAATTTAGGTTTCTAGCAGATATAATTTGAATTTGATTATAAAATCGGTATGAATTTAAATTTATTTAAAAAAATTGCGAAAACATGGAAACTAGGTCGACTAGTAGTGTAGTTTTATTTTATATTTTGTAGTACTTTTGCCTTTATGTCAAGATGTATACGTTTACCTTATTTTGTTAGCAGATTATCAAATTTAAGCCCAGTGTAATTTTTATGTTTTTACTCATTTTTTTTTTAGGAAAGTACGAAATGAAATTAAAACGTGAATATTAGGTACAATTTATTTAGAGGTTTACAAAATATATATATATATAGGTAACATAATCAAAAACCCCCCGTTGCTCTATTAGGTGGTGTCTTTCATCCATGTACGAAAGCAGTCTCTTTCCTATTTGGAGTTAAATCCTTTGCCTCTTTTCATGTTTTAATTCTTCTTTAGGATTTTCTCAATTAAGCTATCACGTATAACTTGGTCTCCCATATATAAAACTGTTTACAGGCCATTTACGCCCAGAGCTGCGTTATGCGTTAGTTTTTTACAACACATTTATTTCCTCCCATAGTTTATTTGTTATTTACTGGGTACAGTTCCACTAATAAATAATCGCTAATATAAAAACACAAATAACTAAACACTTAACACGACATACAAAGCAGGAATATAAGTACAATAACGATAACGAGTGGATAACCATGTAATAATGTCAAAAATTAAAAAACCTAACTGACACACAGAAATTATAGTAATAACTGTCAGTCGCCAACAAGATGGCGGATTTTTGGAAGACGCGGGAAAGCTGAGTTTCCCTACTGATTGCTTAGTATACTGTGAGCTGAACTTACTTTTTCTGCTGTACATGCGTAGTTAGAAAGAAGCTGGCTTTTGGAGGGACTACATTTAAATACCACTTAAAGAACCTTCTGTTGCGTAGCTATATATTCTGTGGTTGAGGTAATCTCCATTTATCAATTGAAAGTATTATCTTTGTGATTTGACGGAAACGACTAATGACGTCAATTACAGTTTTCAATTATTTTCCAACCACTACTTGATCCTTCCACCGCTAATGTGAATTTTAACTTAAACGGGGAGTAATACAGAAAAATGTCTCTAATAAAAGCTTATTAGAAAAAAGGAAGCTTTTTAAAAGGAAACCAATTTGGGTACGTTTCTGGAAAAAATATAATTGATGACGTCATTAGTCGTTTCTGTCAAATCCCAAAGGTAATACTTTCGATTGGAAATGGAGTTTACCCCATTCCATTTAACACCATGTGTCCCAAATTTTATTTCAATTTTTTATATCCTCACAGTAGACTGATACTATCTACTTTGATATTAAGATTGACCCTGTACATATCATAAACTGAACTGGAATATAAACAAGACATGCATTTGCTACATTGAAGCTAGAAGTAATTACTTAATTAAATAACAAAATTATGGAATGCATACTCCCTTCAAATTTTCGATGTAGCAATTCTTCAGAATACCATTTAGATGATGTATATTATCCCCTTTAAATTCTAAGAATTTCAGGAGCCTATGTTGTACCAAAGTTTACAGAATATTCTGTAAACTTTGGTTGTACCCTTTTAAACGCTTCAATATATTTTGTGTATATAATATAGCCATATAATCATTAATTAATAAACTGAATAGCTTAGACATAACAAATTAATTGAAAAAGTAGTAACACTGTATTAGAATCATGAAATTTACACAAATTAAGCATTACAAACCCTAAATATAGAGTCGGAAATGATTTTATCTAAGTGATGGCCAAAACGTAATTTACAATTAAAAATACACGTAGGTGTTTTATATATACAGGCCTCTTCAAACAGCGCAGAAATGCTTCACAAAAATTTCAAATTTTCTTTTTTACGATATTATCTAAGACATAACTACACTTATGTTTAACGGAAATTTATTGTCCTAACACTACAAATTTAGCAAGTTTAAACTATTCTGAAGCAATTTTCTGCAATAATGGACAATTTACATTTAGTATAGGATCCCATTATAAAACGACCTTCACCGAGCTGGTTAATGGATGAAAAGTATTTTATATCCAATTAAATATGTCAATAAATACATTGCAAATGGGTTGTCTAAAAAATTTCAGTCCAGAATATGATTAATTAACAATTAAAAATTATTTTTTCTTTAAACATTTCACTGGTTTGGCTAATAGACAAATTCCATCGAAAGTATGAAGCCCGTAGAATATGCAAACGTTAGGTTGACTATTTTTTTCCCGTCACAACTCTTGGGTAGGCAGGTATAAACAGGTAAATCGATACTAGTAATTTGCACCGGTGTGGTTAATAAATTAAAGTTAAATTAAAATAAAGATTATTTCATTACCAATACGGTGGTATAGGGTTGTCTGTGAAAAGTCAGTCCTGAATTTCGGTTGTCGAATTTTAAAAAGTGAAATATTCCCCAGCGAACCATTCCATGCGATAGAAGAGTACACATCATTTCAGCTGTGTGTAGTTCGTCCATACCGAAAACGAAGACGATTCGTTTATCCGTTTCTCCAAAAAATCGAATAAAGTCCAGGAGCGGCGGTACCTATTATTATTAATCTGCCCCTAGGAACCCCTAACGCCCTCCAATGACAATAAAACAACATTTTCGACCCTACTAATGATAGGTGGAGATCGAAAACCCATAAAAAATAACATTTTCTAATAATCCATTTGCCGCCCCGAATTACGTTTAATTTTTTTTATGGAAACGATACATATAATCATAAAATTTTATTAGACTTTTCGATAGGGAAGGTGGAGAAGAAGCCACAAAACAATTTCAATGATTTTAGACAAATTTCGTGTTTTCAAGGGCCGCCCCCGGAGGGGCGGCAGGAACGTCATAATATCATTTCAAGTCACTACCAGGAAATAATAGTCTATACCGAAAATGAAGACAATCCGTTTATCCGTTTCTCCAAAATATCTAATAAAGTCCGGGGGCGGTGGTATTTTCCCGCCCAACTCGTAAACCGTTGTTTGTACAAAAAATTCTATACAAGAATTTTTTCATATTTTCATAAAAAACATTCGAATATGTATTCGAAATGAAACAGAAAAGGTCGATTTCTCCAACTCGTGACTTCGAGGCTCCACCCCTCAGTTATGAATTCGGGAAACCTCCGATCCCGTCCCACAGCCGCCGTTTACCTAGCCTCATGTTCGTCGTTAGGAGTAAAAAAATTTTTCCGCACGGCCACAAATTGAAACCGATCGACCTCAAATTTTATGTACGTATACTTCGCGATAAGGCGGGGGCGCATCCGGTAATGTATCGAAAAAATATTAAAAAACGGGATACCGCCCCCGGAGCCGCCCCCCAACCGATCGAATAGAAATTTTAAATACACTTTGAGACGCGGAATCGATAAAATTAGTCCGTCTTCGCGATAGGGGTTCCTAGGGGCAGATGAATAATAATACCGCCGTCCCCTGACTTTATTCGATTTTTTGGAGAAACAGATAAACGGATCGTCTTCATTTTCGGTATGGACGAACTACACACAGCTGCAATGCTGTGTACTCTTCTATCGCATGGAATGGTTCGCTGGGGAATATTTCACTTTTTAAAACTCGACAACTGCAGACAACCCTATACCACCGTGTTGGTAATGAAATAATCTTCATTTTAATTTAACTTTAATTTATTAACCACACCGGTGTAAGTTACTAGTATCGCTTTACCTGTTTATACCTGGCTACCCAAGAGTTGTGACGGGAAAAAAAATAGTCAACCGAACGTTTGCATATTCTATGGGCTTCATACTTTCGATTGGTATGGAATTTGTCTATTAACCAAACCAGTGAAATGTTTAAAAAAATAATAATTTTTAATTATTAATTAATCATATTCTGGACTGAATTTTTTTAGACAACCCATTTGCAATATATTTATTGACATCATAGAATATTTGCAACTTTGGAGGCGACCACTTTCAAGGGCAGTAAATTTTTTAGAAGGTGTTTGAGAAAAAAATTGTATTAAGGATTTCGTCATGTTTTGAGTTGTTCTATTGCTCTTAAATTTTCATTTTAGAAACATCTTACATAATGAAATTTTGCGCTTAAAAAATATCAAATTGAATGCTACAATTTTCCAGGCCACTGAATGAATAGGCCTATTAATCCCAATCCATTTTTTTGGGAAAATGTTATATAAATATTGCTGCACAATCTGCTGAAATCATAGGTTGCTCCTTAGCTGCAAAGGACCCCGCACATTTTATATGGAAAACGGTCTTCCGGTGAAATTCGCTGAAAATTTGGGAAATTGTTTATTTAGTCTGAATGGGGTCGAAGCTCGAAATGCCCATCTTTAGGCTCTACGGCTATTTTTAATGGCAAAAAACGGCGAATGGGGGTTTTTTGGTGTGAGAATTACGAATTTGAAGCTAATTTTAACGTTGCTCCTAGAGGGCGCTAGTTTCACTGCATTATTTAGGTAAATCAAAACATATTTTTTATCTGTTGAGCTATGATTAAATAGCGTTACACCAAAACTAAACTAAAATGCAAGGTACCTAAAATTTGGACTAGTAACTCTAGTCACTGGCACACACTCTTTCATTTCTTGCTAGATATTATTATCTGTATTAGCTACTTAAATTGTACTACCTTTGTGTATATATTAATGTATATAAAAGACGGGCAGTGTGTTCTTTCTGCTGTAATATTGGGCATAAAATGACTATGTAACTTGTACTATCGTTTGCAATAATAATGACACTCTCTTAAAACAGTTTTTGAACTTCTGGAAGTTCTGAGTAGAAATTTCATTAAATATCTATTAATGAGAGAAGCAACTAATAACTAATATTAAAAATTTAAAGTAGATTTCATTACCAATACGTCAGAAGTTCAGAAAAAATCACAAAATTAATTTTAATGAGTGCCATTATTATTGCAAACGATTGTACGTCTGCGTACATTAGCCACAATTAGTATGCGCTAGCAAAATATCTAACTACCACAATGAATATTTTACTTGGTACTTCTAACTATAGGTAAAATACCTGTGATCGTTAATAAGTAGATCTCAACTAAAGTCAATTACCTGCTGCAGTAAGTTAGGTATCCAGTTACTTTTAGTGGAAGAAGTGAGTAAATATGTACCTATTAATTCAACCTAAGAAAGTTTCTACTGTACTTAGTATATAATACTGTAACTAGCAAAAAAAAAATCTGATGATAGAAATAATCTTAGCAAAACTTTTTTATTTTGTCGACTTTCCTCAGTGTATAAAATGTTACCTGTGCTCGTAGTACATTCTGGGCAGGTGATTAATAATGGTACTGATGAGTACAAAAGTAAACTACGGCGCCCCGTTTATTTTGATCTCATAAAAACATCAGCACTACCTAATGTAACTCTTTCATTCTTCTCGTTAAAGTAATCGATAGATTAAGAAAGCTTAGTGAAAATCTGGTACCTTATCATACGCTAAATATACCTCCGTTAACCTAGAGTTTGTTGTAATTATTTATTATAAACTTTCTATATGATTAGAAGTGAATCAAAGAGTTCTTTGTTTGTTAAATGTAGACATATGATGAAAAAATGATTTATTTATAAAAGGCAAACTTTGTAGCCATTCTTGCCGTGCTTTATACAGGGTGATTTGTTAGCCTCTTTATAAACTTTGACAATGGAAAGTAGATTTAATTTTATGAATATTATATGAACGTATAATGTTCTTTGTTCAGAGGAAGAAGCGCTTTTTAAAATAATTGTCTTCTCTAACATTAGTAAACAGTCATAATTTAATAAATCAAAGAGATCTATTGTAACAAACAAAAAGTAAAATTTAACTGCAAAAAATGTGCAAAATTTAGTTCATTCTCCTCTTACAGTAGTATTAAGAGCATAGTATTTCTAACATCAGTTTAAGGTCTAAAATAACTATGATCATTTATTTCCACGGTATACTTACAGATGCAGAAATTGACCTTGATACAGTTCGCAAAGATTTAAGTCGGGTGATCTAGGTGACCGTGGTATATCAATCCATTTATTGGGATGCAGCAATTGGGTCATTTGTCTTCCTCGGTGAAGCAGGGCTCCATTACGCTAATACCACATTTCTTATATCAGGTGAAACAGAAAATCTTATCGCACTTTACTGCATTTAAACCATTAACTACATTTATAAGTGAGACGTGTATTTCATTCACGAGAACAAAAACTTGGCGGCAACAGCTCTTTCTTATTATTAAAAAAACAATATTTTTTATATATAAGGCAACTCTATGTATAGCTAATCAATATATAAACTCAAAAATAACATAGTGTTAAAGACAGTTACGAATAGACCAGATGTATAATTTCAAAACAATAAAAAACAAATGATGTAAAATGTTTCGTATGTCGATATATGTTATAAAAAATAATTTTACGTTATGTTTCGATAATGGACATGAACAATGAACATATCTACGTTGTTATTACAAAAAAATCCCTTACTAACAGTCAATGCAAATGTTAAAGTGAGAATTAGCACATACATGTTTATTACAATGATAGTTGTTTATTACAACTAGAGGAGTGTCAGATTCGTTTTTTATTCATCCCGTTTTAAAATCTGTCGTTTTCTTCAAAATCTTTATTTTAGATTTCTTCCCTTTCAATAATATCATCGCCATCTCCATTTTCAGCTTCATTTAAAATCTGCTGTAATTTATTTTCGGTTAATGGAGGCTGTCAAACAAAATGTCAATGTATACATAAACGTCAAGAAATTTCCAGTGTAATCACATGCAACTTTCTTGAAGGAAGATGAAAATTTTCGGTAATTTTTTGACAACGGAACAAAATACAAACTTCTAATTGGTTAGAAAACGTTGATATGCGCTAACTTTTCATAGTTTGTAAAATGACTAATGATGTACCTGTATAGCACAAAATTAAATAGTATCCTAGAATAAATACATCTCAGTTCATCAGTTATTTTCTGGAATAACTTTAAACTTATTTATTTCAATAATTTTCGGTATATCGAAAATTGTATTAAATATAAAGAGTATCCAAATTTAATGAAATTTGTTTTACTACAAATCTTTACTACTTTAAAGGAGGTTGCCCTTAGGTCATTTTAGATAAAAATTTCAGGTATCCAGGGTTTCAGGTATTACAGGTTTTCAGGTTATGTCGAGGACTAGGGTTGATCTGTTCTTTTCGTATATCGAAAATTGTATTAAATATAAAGAGTATCCAAATTTAATGAAATTTGTTTTACTACAAATCTTTACTACTTTAAAGGAGGTTGCCCTTAGGTCATTTTAGATAAAAATTTCAGGTATCCAGGGTTTCAGGTATTACAGGTTTTCAGGTTATGTCGAGGACTAGGGTTGATCTGTTCTTTTCGAGAACTCTTGGGGCTGCAATTTCGGTTCTTATTGTTGATTCTAAGGTTGCTACGATGGAACCCGTCGTCAAACAATGAGGAGTCCCATCGTCTGAGACGTTCTGTAGGTTATAAAACTCACTTGTCAGTTCCTACATAGAATGACTGGTAAGCCCGTATAGAAAACTTACCCATGATAAATTATTAAAATAATATTAGTTGTCAAAAAACACATGTTTGAAACTGAATAGAGAAAAAGAGCGAACCAGAAGAACAATAACGACGATAAATTGATATTAACGTACATGGTACCAAGTGATATATGAAATACAAGTTACATATGCTGCTATATTTAACAACGTAAATGATTATTATTTGTTCATTTTTCAGTGCCGAAATCATAATACCCAATGAAGGTTTTATTGCTTCTATAATTATACTGGTATTAAAATTGTGCGCACTTTTCAGAGTGATTCTCTTTGAACACATTCAATCCACAAGTCTCTCAAAGTATATTTGTATATGATCCAAACACTGTATTGTTTAAAGTATAAAACGATTTCAATAAAAGAAGTAAAAACATTATCTAAACATTAAAGATTGTTTACAGAACAACAAATTTTAGATGCTCCTACAGTAACTAGAAAAGTTTTTATTCTAGTTACGCATTTTCAATTCCATAGTTGTTCAAGTTTTGCAATAAAAAATGCAAGATATATTGAGTACTTCAGCCAGTCTGTTACTCAATTAAAATATTATTGAAGTAGAAAGTATTGAGTGGATAAAAGGGTCTACCCTCCTATTTACCAAGGACCCAAAAGTTCTAACTACCGGTCACATCCAAACTCATTAAAATTGACTTAGTTTCGTAAGTTAACTTGAGGTCAATCTACTAAATTTTAAAATTAAATGAAAATAACAAAACTTTCTTTGATATGAAATAGACAAACCTCATTAACGTAGGAATACTGATTAAAATCTTCTTAACTCGTTAAAGAACAAACCCTTTTGTGACTAATAACTAGAATGAATGTTATATCGGCAAATAAATTGTTGTCTCATAATGTTCAAAGACATCGAGATGAAATAATGTTTTAAAATGTGCACCTACGGCTTATGTCGCCGTTACTCGAAATGCATATCGGTACTAAAAAGAAACGAATTAATTTATTATATTGATTGTGGTATCTACCATGACAGGAACAATAGGTTTGTTGTGGCAACAATCTCTGATTCAGTAATCTTATAGATCAACTATAGTTAACTACAAAATAGTTACAAGTAAACAATAATGTCTTATCGGAAGTGAATTTTAAAATTTAATTAAACACTTTACTACCACAAGTGATGTAATAGGTTATAAGTGGCATACTCTGTAGGTAATATACAGGGTGTTTGTGAAAGGGTGGGAAATCGCGGAGCTGGAGATACTGGTGACCAAAAAAAATTGATTGAGCCAAATATGCCTTATCCGAATGTTGCTGGTTTCAAAAATACAAAGCGTTCAATGCTAGAATTTTATTTTGAAATATCTCAAGAACTTTGAAACCTGTCGGAGTATTAAAAAAAAATTGGCACAATTATGTTTTTTGGCACGGCAAATAAGAATTTTTAACTAATTTTGTCGTCACTAGTAGAGGGCGCCACTTATGGCACAGCATATTTCTTTTAAATGGCAGAACTTTTTTATTGAGATATTTCAAAATAAAATTGAACGCCCTGTATTTTTGAAACCAGCAACATTCGGATAAGGCATATTTGGCTCAATCGACTTTTACCCTGTATAAGATAGGTACTACTTACATCAGATAAAAATTATTTTACGGTATGTAATTATTTTTTTTAACAAAATATACTACATGGACAGTTTTTCTCAGTGTTTAAGATTTGTTATTAATAACAAGCATTGGAAAATATAAACTAAGCAAATTTTTTATTTTATTTTATTTTATTTTATTTTATTTTATTTTATTTTATTTTATTTCATTTCATTTCATTTCATTTCATTTCATTTCATTTCATTTCATTTCATTTCATTTCATTTCATTTCATTTCATTTCATTTCATTTCATTTTATTTTATTCAAAACACATATCCAACAGGCAATTGCCCAATTATATACAGTGCAAAATAAACACAGAAGTGTGTACAAGACACAAAGATACTATAAAACAAGATAATAACAAACGAGAGACAAAAAAAATTAATAGACAAGGAAAATTAATATACAAAAAAAATTAATAAACAGAGAAATATATAAGTAAGCCTATGTTACAAAGCCAAATACCTATCTAAACCTATCTTTACTAAGTACTGCATTTTTTATAGCTTGCATTGAACAGCAAAAAATATTTACACTAGATTCTATATCATTGTACCTTGAGATAATTTGATACAAAGGCGATGCTACAAGAATATTAGTGCGTGCAGTAGGAAGGTTAAAAATATTATTACTTCTTGCTGAAAGTCGTGGTATTTTGAATTGGATATTGCTTAGAACACTTGGATATTCCAAAATGTTATGAACGATTTTATACAAAAATATTACTTGGGAGACTACCCTTCTTTTAGACAAAGTATGAATATTGAACCGATCAAGTAATAATTCATGCGGAACACCCTGAGGAGGATACGTACCGTCCAATAAGTACATTGCAGATTTCATAAATCTACGCTGAACTCTTTCTAAAGACGCAATATGACCAGCACAGATTGGGCTCCAGACTACTGACGCATATTCCAATTTCGAACGAATGAGCGTAATGTATAGCAAACGTAAAGTAGAGATATTGGCAAACTCTTTGGAATTTCTTATAATATAACCTAAAGTCTTAAATGGGGAAGACGTCATAAAGTCAATATGTTTAGAGAAGGTTAAAGTTAGTTCAAATGTTACTCCAAGGTCTTTAATGTAATTTGGTCTAAGGAGTATTGTATTATTCAGTGTGTAATTAAATTGAATTGAATTCTTTTTCCTAGTAAACGTATCGATATTACATTTAGACGCGTTCAAAGGTAAACAATTATGTAGACACCAATTGCAAACATTGTCAATGGCACTCTGTAACCTGTCACAATCAGCAATGGTGTTAATTTCACATAAAAGTTTTAGGTCATCAGCGTACATCAGATAGTGTACCTGCAAATCTTCAACAATGTCATTAATAAATAATACGAAAAGTAAAGGTCCGAGTATGGAACCCTGCGGTACGCCAGATATTTGATGAAACATGTGAGATTTAAAACCATGATACTGAACAAACTGATACCTATTACTTAAATATGATTGAAAAAGTTTTAAAAAGGAGTCAGATAATCCAAAAGCATATAGTTTAGTTAATAAAATATCATGATCTAGTCTGTCAAAAGCCTTTGTGAAATCAATTTTGAAATATTATTGATATGTTATCGGAAAACGTTGTCTATCATCCGTTGAAAGATACTAGGGGCGTTTTTTAAACCAAAAGGCATTATTAGGTCCTATGAACAGAACAAAAATAAACCTTTTTCTATTAGTCCCTTTTAGCTACGTTCAACATGTTAGTTGTAATTCAGGTACAATTGAACAATTTGTGTTGGTCAGATAACCTGCTGCGCTGTTAACATACAGGGTGACCCAACGAAAATGTAACAAAGCCCATAGCTGTAAGGAATATTTTTATTTTCGGAAAAAACGCATAAACCCGTTCATTTAATTTGAAAGCAGTACATCTTTAGGTGTACAGTTCCATCTGCAACCCCCTAAGCGGGGTATGTATCCTCTCCAAAATTTTAAATTGGAAGGGTAATCAAGTTGCACATCGTTGATTCTCTACACAACCATTAGTGACTTTTGAAGTTTAACCATTTTTTTAAAACGATATAGGGTCTTAAAACATACAAAATTTCCTATCATTTCCTCTACAAAAATATTTTAATTATAATTCCCTATCATTTTTAGACTTTCTAGAACCGCCTCGATAAGAGACTATTTACCAGTCAACGATTTTGGTATGGTTTTAGTGTTTGTTTTGTCTTAAAAAATAACGCTTTAAGAACAGCTGAGCTGTTTACTGAACGATATCACGATAATCGCGTCCACCGCAAAATTGTGTTGGCAAAATTCCAAGAGACGGGACTTGTAGCCAATAAAAAGCGGAACAATAAACGTCCTATGCATAATGAGGTTTTGGAGGTAACGAATCTGGGACACATAGCTTTAGATCAAATGCTAAATGTACGACAATAATTACAAACAAATTGAAAGAAGTTCCACCCTTACAAGATTCGACTTCTCCAGAAATTTGAAAAAGATAATTTTTACCATCGGGTACAATGCGAGGTCATGAGTGAAATTTCCTTTTCAGCTTTGTTTTTCCGATGAGTGCTCCTTTTTCCTAAATGGCACAGTTTACCGCCATAGTAATTGTCGTTACTGGGCAGATTACAATCCAAGGACATTTCAAGAAGTGCATACCCAATATCCAGAAAACTTAAATGTTTGGGCTAGTATCTTTGGCGGTTGCCCTGTTGGTACCTTTTTGTAAATGGTACTTTGACTAATAATAATAATAATAATAATAATAATATCTCTACCCCTCATTCTAATCACAGGGATTAGCTCAGAAGTCGGAGACTTGTGCGGGAGAGGAGGCGGCATATTATTAAGCAGGCCGCATTTGCGCCCAGGAACGACTTACGTTGTTAAGCCCTAACCACTATTCAGTGCAGGAATGAGGGAAACCTGGAAAACCTCATTAATTAGGGGGGTATGTAGTCAAATATCAATCGGTATCAATCTCTCACATTGACCCAAGCAAATATTCTTCCACCCTACCATAGCCGCAGAGAGGGTGTCAATCCTCTCCACGAATATAGCTTATATACGGTCTACCGGCAGCTGGGCGCGAACCCACGCCGATCTAGTCACATCGATTCAAGTACTGACGCCTTAAATCGCGCGACCACTGACCGACCAATGATAATGATAACATATATTTGGAATAAGGCCATTTTCTTTTTTTATTTCACTAATCGAACTATTTATTAGAAAAGCATATGTGCAAAAAATGAGATTTCTCTGCCTCAACTTCACCCTTAAAATCGCTATTAAAATTAGTTTTCTTAAAAACGGGGCGTGGCTAGTGCTACGTCATAAGTTCCTAACGAGTTGATCATAACTCGTACACGGTGCTTCGAAATTCAGTGTATTTCATAAAATTATGTATTGTATAGTACCATAGTGTAGAAATATAGATGTGAAAACACGTAATAAAAGTTTTATTACCATGCCAGGGGATGACAAAAGTAGGACATTGTGGTCGTGTATAACAGACTGCTTTAAAGTGTCTATACGAAAACCATCCAATCCAATTTTGCAGTCATTCATGCGGCGATCGTACTACAGACAAAATGATTATTGAATAATTGAAATTTTTAAATGATGCACAAATAATGCCAGATTTAAGCACTTAGAAAAACAGTTGGTAAGATCAAATTGTACACTAGGTCATCTACTGTATCTGCTAGAGTTCAGGAATTTGTTATTCTTCAACCTTATTCGTGTACCTATATGTTCTAGTTGCATAAAGTATTTTTTCTACACCCGTATTATAACAATGCACTTATATGCCCATAATCCGTTTCATAATGGTACCCATTACGATACAGATTTTCAAACAATAGAAACCCACAATTTTTCAATCAAGCATGCTGTGCATTTGACGTTTATCCTAGGCTCTTATGTAATTATTTTAGATGTCAAAATCAGTACGGATTAAATTTTCGTAGATACCTAGCTAAACTTCGATAATTTATCAAAATGTCTGATATCAGCGATATAGAAGAATTACCATCGACTCCTCCACACATATCGGAGAAAGCAGAAAATGCAGTTCATACGAATAATTGCTGTTACCTATTGTGTTCAATAAAAATATAAAATTTATGGTTTTTGATTATTTATCGGGTGTAGAAAAAATAGCGTATGCAACTCTCATGTAATGGTTATTAATAACCATCATTACATGATCGTTGCATAATATACTATTATCTACTCCTATATTATAACTCACGCTGGGCTTCTACAATGATAATTCGGTATGTAAATAGTGTACGCAGTAAATTCTTGGAAATTTTTAAGCCGATAAATATGTTCCATTGGTGTAAAATGGAAAGAATTTTTAACAAGTGGATAGGGATGAATAAGTAAAAGATTTTAAAATTATTAAATAACCAACGCACATACAATCAATTTTCTTTCTCGATACTTGTATCTTAGTATTTATTGTGATAGTCGTAGATAAAGTATAGTATTCAACTTGCGGTAATGGTCATAATTCACTTGATGAATTACAGCACTCGCTTGCGGCCTGTGCTGCAAACTTCATCTGCGTGAGTTATGATCTGCATTACCGCTCGTTAAGTAATATACTATTGATTTAATAACTGAAATATTTTATAGTCTGATCAATATTCAAAATTATTTTGTTAACGAGCTAAAAATTTGTAAGTAACGGCCAGATGATGTAGACAAAAAATGCATTTGCTTTTAAATGTAGGATTAACATGTAATTATTTATCAGATCAAAAGTATTTTTTTTACTATTTAATTATTTTGCAGAAAGCATTTTATTTTAATTTATGTTCTGGGGTGATTTCCGCCTTCAGTTCAAAATAGCAAGATTCTTGCTTTATCGTTATCTCGGTCGAGCAGTTCTGAAAATATATTTTAATGCAAATTTGATACTACTATTTTGAAGTAAATCACTTAAATAAATTTTGAACACTACCTACACACTGAAAATAATATATATTTTTTAGATGGGTGGGTATTAAATACACAAAAACAAAACAAAAATACTAAAATGTTTTCTTACTTAAAAAACTAAGGTATCTATCCATCAATATCTATAACCAGTCTAACGTGAGTAAAAAAATATGAAAATCGCTGTTTTAACAATATTGCATACTTCTCTTATACATTAAATGGTAAATTATAAATATTTATGTATCTCTTGCTTAACAAGTCTCTTTCACAAAACTCCGTATATACACAAAAAACGTAACGAGAAACGAATAGAACCGACTCCACGTAGTGAGTCAACGGTAGTTATGTAACTGTCGTTGACGGAATGATGCGAACGATAGGAATATGTGACGTCATATCGCCCGCTGCATTGATTAAGGGCGGAGCGAAATTTGGGCATTCATATCGCCTTTGTTATATGCCCAATTTGTCTCAATTTTGCAACATATACTTAAATTGATTAGATCTGTAATATTATTGACAAATTCAGATAAATTTTAATTATACCAAATGACTCTATTGCTGCAAAAAACCTTTGATCCAGCTCTAATCACAATTATCGAGAACAACGACCATTATCGAGGATGAACTGATCTTTCAGCAGGTCGGAGGCCCTCCACATTATGCTCGGCGTTCGCACGAATTCTTGAAGTGACAATTTCGGATTGATGGATAGGTAGTAGAGGTACCATTGAATGGCATCTTCAATTTCCAGATTTGAATCTACTGTTTTTTTTTGGAACACAACCAAAATCTATGACTCTCTGGAAGATCTACGTCAACTAATTATTAATGAATGTCGCTCTTGAAATGCTCCAAAATGTAAGGTCAACATTTTGAATATTTATCTTAAATTTCAATAATAAAATTTGTTTTCGACTTTATACATTATTTAAAAAATTGATTGAACTTCAAAAGTGAGCCATGGCTGTGTAGATAACGGGGAGACCTTTTCAATGATGTGCAACTTGACCAAATTTGTTATTTAAAATTTTAGAGGGAATGCAAACAAAATCGACAGATATTTGCGTTTAAAAAAAATGTTACCAGCATCTATGGGCCCTGTTACGTTTTCGTTGGTCATCCTGTACATACATTTATAAATTAGCGGACACCGAAAATTATACTGATTATACTAATAAAGCAGTATGATATTTACAGTCTAAATACAATATCCATAGTGATATGGAGTTGTACTAAAGATCGATACTCTAAAATAAGAATTAAAATAACGAATCATTTATCAGATATAAAATTGTTCCGAATTCGGCGTACCTTTGAATCAATTCTACCTTTAAAATATTTTACGCTTCCATAAACACCATCCACATTTGCTTAGATTAAATGATAGATGATTCTGAATACTACTGAATTAATACATTTTGTATAAATGTATAGAGGGCATTTCAATTAAAAAAATAATATTTATGACTCGGTCATTAATTTCGTTTCTGTCAAAAGCAAATGGAATGTGTTTGCTTTGTTTAATCGATAATTTATCGAGAACTTATTTTTAGATGAAAAACTCACAAAACTGCTAAAATCAAGGTTATGCTTACAGGGCTATGCTAGAAATAAATTTCTTCCAATTTCCTCCTAAACAATTATAACACAATTTTTATCATTTATATTTCCACCTGTATGGGCTAATTCAATTTCATATTTTAATAAATCATCTATTGAGGTGGCTCTAATAAGTAATACAATACACACATAATAGAAAAGAAAACCTCTTGAAGTTTAGATATTAAAAATCTAGAGTACCTAATGAAAAATAAATAATAAATAATAATAATAATAATAAATAAAGAATAAATAAATAAGGAATTAGGATCTAAAACGGAACAAAACATTTACAAAAATATCTCATTATTATGCCAATTAAGTACCTATATCTGTTTTTTCTATAGTGTGGAAAAGATTATAGGCTGTCAAGTCAATTATAATTGGAAAAAAATATTTTCATCTGTTAGGATTTACCATTACACTTTCTACTACTTTATACGCCTTCTGCTTACTAGGAAATTTGTATACAATATCAATAGTATCATACTCCGTAAAATTGTTTTAGAAAATCATTAATTCATGAATTGATATAAATTATTAAGTGTTTTTGACAAAATGCTATATATAACGAAACGGTACAATTCACTGTCTTTAAATGAGTAGCCATATTTTCTATCATGGTTTTCTCTAAATGTAAAAGGAAATTATTCAATTTCAACAAATCTTAACTTGCTATACGGTTATACTGTGGCTTTATGCTAATAGGAATCCTGTTGCACTGGATTTAAGTTAGTAGAAAGTTAAGAAACCTTTCAATTTGCCAGACATGTGTTTTTCATTAAAATATTTCTTTCCATCTGGTCAAAAATGTGTACTTATTTTCCACTAAAAAATAGCAAACAAAAATATATCAGATATTTTTTTTACTAAAACGCACTACATTCTTCTATAATAAAACATAGGTAATTGATTATTCCTACGTATTCTGCAAAATGTTTTAAGAAAAGTGAGATTAGTTGTAATAAAAAAGGGTAGCGGTTCAGTAGCTGATTACGGTAATGAAACCTCGGCTTTAAACTCCAAACAATCTTGCGAAATCAAATGAGTGTGATTTACTTAATTGACTTTGGGCACGAACTTCTCAATGTTTAGTAAATTCAGCCATTTGTAAAATAAAATAGTAGAAAATTACAATTAGATTTGAAGACTATTTTTCTCCATAATAGAATTCCGAGAAAACGGGAATGTGTTTATATACGAGTAGAAGTAAATGGGAATGTCTAGCATATCTTTTAAATTTGGTTATTTGGTAAAACTGAAAAGTAGGTGTGAAAAATTATGAAGTTGAAAAGTTTCACAGATAAAAGTCATATTTAATTATTTCAGTGAAGTAATAGTTAATTTTTATACAAGACGATAATAATTATTTATGAATCCAGTACGAAAAGTGAAATTTTAAGCTATAAGTAAATTTTTACGACAGAGGCGTACATAATCACGACTGCCCTAAAGCTTCTTTTCATCTGTGGTACATACTGCATTCAAATACTCTGATTAATCGTTTGTTATTTAAAAAATCAAACTGTCATGTAACATGTTTGAAACGTCAAAAAATATCTTCAATAATATGTAATACGTGAGCTACCATAAACATTTCCTTTTAAGTCCTAGGACTCTACTACTTTATCGTCTTAGCATTTTAAAGTTCCATTTTTCGTCCTATTAGTGATCCAAATAATCCACCATGATTAGTCAGTATGAAATAAAATGTTATTTTATCGTGTACTGAAAATTTACGATAGACGAAATCGCAAGTGGATTAATTTCTGGAGACGATAATAAAAATTTATCATCTTGTGTAAACCGATGTTTTTTTTTCTATAGCCCAAATATGTACACGTTTAGATAAAGAAAAAGAAAAGAAAGAAATTAATTGGAAATTTGGAAAACTTTTACATAGTTAGCATTGGTTTCAATGGAATTTTATTGTTAAACAAAGTCATCCTTTTGGATTGTCATTTTGATGTCAACATTTATTTATTATTTCTTCTTTAGAAGCCTGATATTCAGGCTGAGGCGTCAGAGGCAATATCCAAGTTATTACCATCAAAATCTTAATTGACTGCTGAAAAGCAAAATAAACAATTTCAAAAATGGAAGAACGCAAGGACTTACATGAGAATGTATTGTTGAATGGATAAAATTGATGTGTATATTACCCGTTTGGTTGACAAGCTGTAGCTATAATGGGTATACATGGAGCGTGCCGTTCGCATGAGTTGCACAGATTAGTTGGAAACATTGACGATGGACAATGTGGAATGTTTCTCTTCTCGACACCAAAACCAAGAGAGACTGGTTGTTCTGTATTACGAATAAGAAATCTGGAAACAGCGCCTTGAAGATTATACGAAATACATCGCACTACACCCTCAGAACGTGCCCCATAACAAATTTTTCATCATCGACAGAAGAAATGCACTGTTCAACCTGTGGAAACAAACACTAGTTATAAAATTCCATAGAAGATAGCTGAGTTTTTGTCAAATTCAGAAATACATACTGGACATTTCTTCCGCAATTTTGCAGCTACATTTCAGATGGTTGCAAATTCTGGCGCAGGCTTGGTAACAGTAAAGTGGTTGAGTGGTTGGCAGTTTTCATCCGAAGCAGATACATACATTGAGGTATCAGTAGCGAATAAGATTATTGTATGAGGTGCAATGTAATATTGTTAATTCTAATATTAATATTTGTATTTATAAATAATAGGCGATGATTTAAATTAGTAGTTATACGTACTTACTACTTAAAAATAAAGATCTTTATTTATCCTTGGTGTATCATTTGTCTACCCTTCCGGTTAAAGTACTATTTTATCTACGATTTTTAGGAGATGAAAGGGATGTTTTTAACATTAGTTATAGAAAAAATCTGTCATTGCTGTTAACAGTTGTATATTATAGTCTGTAAAAAGTACCATCAACGCATTTTGCCCATACATATACAGTTAGAAATTTTCTAGACAATGTTGTGTAGGTGAGAAAATTTTGAAAATATGCTAATTTTCATGTATCAAACAAATGTTAATATCTTTATTTCTTCTTCAAGTTTAATGGCGACTTTTTTGGTATGCCTACTCAGTATACTATTTTATAATAAGAATTATCGAATTTAGTTAAACTGTAAATTAACTTCCGTTCTATTATTTAATTTTCGCAGAAATTGCATGAAAGAATTACTGCAATATTTCTAAAGATTAAAAAAAATACTATTTTTTTAACGAATGAACTATTGGATTCTTGCATCCCGAGAAACATCACGCCGTAGGGGATGCCAACTCTGGGTGCCTGAAATTGCCCGCCGTGTTTATCTTACTTGACCCAACAAGTCATTTCCATTAATTTTTCTAAAAAAAATACATGTGTTTCTTCAGAGATTCTAATTATTTATTTTCAGTTTATTAAAATGTATATTACATATCGTCAGTTTGGAACAAGACAGTCTTAACCCAAAATTTTCATTTTTCAAGATTTAGTGGTGCATCAACTCCAAATATTGCATATTTTAATGTGTAAAAGAGTTACAAGGGTTACAAGTGAGCTTTGCTTAATAACCGTCGAATGGCGCTGCGTTGAAATGTCACATCTCCAACATTGATTTTGTGCTTTAGACAAAACTGTCACAATTAGTCGTGCTGTGACGTTTAATGAGATGAAATTTTAGAAAAGAGTGTATTTATATGCAAAACTGTCACATCTTTAAACAGACCAGTCATTCTCATAAGCTAAGTACCTTTTTTGTTCCCATTTCATACAATAAACTGTAATATTTTGCGCAGTATTATAAATATTTTTATAATAATTTTTAAAATTGTATTATTTTAGTCTACTTTAATAAAATAATTTAGTTTATTAGAAATGTATTTCATTTTATTACCTAAACTCATGTTGAAAAACTTTTAAAAAATATGTGAAAGAGAGTCACAACTCAGAATTATTTAACAAAAATAACAATAATAAAGTGCTAAAAGCAAACAAAAAATTTTATTAAAAATACTAAGAACTATCCACATAAACATTTTAACATGACTCAAACGTTATATATTTATTTATTTTTCAATATTTAGAGTAAAATTATTTATAAAACTTCTCCTGAAAATGTACATTTTTTGAGTTATGACAGTCTTGTTCCACACTGACGATATATCTAGTGCAACGGAAATATGTTTTACTTATAAATGCAATACATTTTGTTGTCATCACCTTCTGTCACTACATTAAATTTAATGTAAAATGAAGGTCAGACGTAACTGCACTATCCTGAAATAAGTTATATACACAAAAATTATTGTATCTTGAAACGTATCTTTATTATTAGAAAAACGAAATACATGGTTCTGTTTCCAAATCAACAATTTCACCAGCATGTAACGGAACAAATAAATTGCGTTTGAATGTCAGTTGTTACTGATATTTCTGATTTGGATTAATGAATTTTAGACTGAAACGTAAATAATGGTCCACCTGACTAAAACAATACATCAATTAAATGTTTACGTACTGTAAAAATAAGTTTACAGAAAATTTTGAGCGATCAATAAGGAAACAATTTAGAATCCTCTTGTAATATTGAATGGCATTCAAAGACAAGTCAATTTTTCTATCAAACGTAAATCTACTGCAGCTTCTATCTATAATGGTTATTATACTAGCAGTATACGTTTAGTGTGAAACATTATTCATATGCCTAGCCTGTAATCACACTGAATAAAATCATAACAGACTAGGTATTACCTGAAAAATGATTTCCCAATATATTTTAAAGTAAATAATAGATAATTAATCAAAATATTCATATTTCTGAAAGTAATTATCACACTAATTTATTGATAGTTAAGATCTAATATACCCAATGCTTCTTTGGCACATAGTAATAAAATAAATGTTTGTTGATGTTTCATATGTGTAATTGGTTGTAATTAATTGTTTTAAAGATAAATAATAGACCCATGTTGTCAAGAAATGCATAATCCTTTATTTTTTAAAGAAAAAATAACTTGTATAAAATGCCATTCTGGCATCTGATATGTTGAGAAAAATATGTTTCTATGATGCTTTAGTTGTACGGACTTTCAAAAAAAATTTGCCTTCCACTTCTTTTTTGCATTATATACTTCTATTAGAAAGTTTTGGGTAGGCAAAAATTATGTTTTAAACAACTTTAAATTCACTCTTTTGATGCAGCAGTTTATCAATTATAATAATAATAATAATATAATAATATCTCTACCCCTCATTCTAATCACAGGTATTAGCCCAGAATACGGAAATTTGTGCGGGAGAGGGGGCGGCATATTATTATTAAGCAGGACGCATTTGCGCCCAGGAACGACTTACATTTGTAGACTCTAACCACCATTCAGTGGTCAAACGTCGACCGGTATCAATTTCTCATATTGACCCAAGCTAACATTCTTTCACCTTACCATACCCGCAGAAAGGGTGTCAATCCTCTCCACGAATTTAGCTGATACGCTATACCGGCTGCGGGGCTCGAACCTACACCAATCTAGCCATATCGATTCAAGTACTGACACCTTAAACCGCGCGACCACTGACAGAATACAATTGATACAATATTTTAGTTTAATTTTCAGTTACAAGATACTTAAATAGGCTTGTTCCGTCAAATATCTTTTATATGGTTCTTATGCGTTTTTGTATACCTAGTATATTCTTATTACGCCCTTAAAATTTCATATGATACTACGTTTTCAAAATATAAGAGGTTGAAATTGATGCTAGTCTCAAAAACGGTGCGCCCGCTTGTAACATCACTATACGCAACTCTATACTAGGAGATATATCGCTAACACACTAATACCCGATGAGATCAAAATATGTTATGCTGTTTCGCTGCTGTGTTGTAAATATTTTAGTATAATATGTTCAACTGAAGTTGAATTTAGTAAGCTGATTTTGACAATCTACCAGAAGTCTATAATATGTCCATGATTACGGACTAGGGCTTTTAATAAAGATAAAGGCTATATATTACAGAAATGAAGAGAATAAAATACAAAGTTCAACATATTAAATATTTTTTCTATTTTGTCTCATTCTTTTTTCTCGTGTTATTTATGTTAGGACTTATGAAATGAAGATATTTATAACCAAATTAGTTTTTATTTAGTTACTGTTATTTAAATATATTATTACCATTATTCAGTATTTTATTTAATATATAATAATAAATAATTGATTAATTTCGCAAAAAAGTAATGGTATCTTTGATTAATTTATATTTATAGAGAATAGATATAAAAAAATTTAAATTTATCAAAATACGACGGCTGCTAAATGACGTCTAGGAAGACTACCGTTATCGGAAGCACGGTGCCGACCGTAGCAGCCGTAATACAACAATATGAATAGAGAAATCTAAGTCATTGTATAAGAGGGCCCATGGGTACCAAAAACAGGTCCGCTCTCCACTAAGCCTAGCATGAGAACAACAAGGGCAGATGAAATAATCTCAGTTAAGTCTAGAAATGTACAAGTTAATTATGTTACGGACAGTGACGAGTTACCTAGGTCACAGCTTAACAACCGGAAAATCACTATGGATTAAATATCAGCACCAGCCGTAGAAGCTTCAAAACCATTATTTCAAATGAAATTACCAAAATTTCTTGTAACGTAATGACTTCTTATATTTGATAATCAAGACCTGTGTGTAAGTGTGTAATACGAAACTACTTCAATTATATTCTCTCACATTTCATGGGTTTAAATGAAGATAATTTTCTATGACCTATATTTAAAACAAATACTACTAAATAAAGTGATCCTCATAACAAAGTCTCGTGCCATTGTCGGATACAAAATCAGATCTCTGCACTGCACGTTACGGTCTTCTTTGCTTTTGGTCCATTGGCAAACAAATAAATAATTTTTATCACTCGTTTGTACATATATTTGTGCCTTCAGAACCTATGTAATAGTAAAAGTAAACTAAGAAAAATTTTCCTTGTAAAATACGAATATATAAAATGGGGAATAAAATAGGTAATATAACATATTATAGAAGACACAGTTGTACAATGTTCAGAATAATGATATTATTCAGGTGTTGAGCTGATCAATGTTAAATCTCACAGAATATTTTGTTACTTACTTGTTTTCAAAAGGATTCTACGGGATGTGATAATGTTTATAATGCAGTATACACATTTCTGTGTGCAGTTGGCGTGTAAAATTTAGAAAACTTTATGATGAAACATAACAGGTGAAAAATATTTTTTATGTTCTAAATGACTTGTAAAATATTATACACCATGTAGGAAACTTGTATAATTGGCACAATGAAGATAAATTTTTACTAACTTAACCTCTTCTAAAAACAACTATGAATCCCTTGAAAATTAGACATAGAAGCTCTGATTGATTAATTTTTTAATCTGTAATTATTGAGCAAGCTTAATTGATAATAGCTAAAGCCATTCACATTTTTCATATAAATTCTGTAGTCGATAGAACATAAGCAATAATTGCCATAAAAGAAACACATAGAACTCAAAGAATTGGACAGCATACGATTGAAGACTGATGCTCTTCTAAATGCCGATTCCAATAAATTAAACTTTTATTGAAATTCTTGAGAAGCCGTAAATTATTCAAGTATTAACAAGGTCGAGTTTCACTGTTAATTAAATGGGTGAATGCCATTTTCTTATTCTTACTTCAAAAGTGCTCAACAAACTCGATAACATCTTAAAAAAATATTTATAAATCTGTAAAATTTGATCATTGTTTTTTTATATATGGCTGAATACTCATTCAATATCGTCATTAAAAGTAAATTGCTAGTTAAATATTGCTTTAAATTTCCCATTATGTTCCTCACAAATAATGTATTGATTAGTTTTAAAAATATTTTTCAGAATATTGTGTTCATAATATGTAATCGTTTCAAATTCAGTTGGTTCTAGTTCAGGTCTTATAAATCGTTGAACACGAAATGGATTAATGATGAGTTTGTAAAGGCCTTAAAGCTATTTGTCTAGATTCTCTATAGACAATAGACGCGTATAATTACTAAGATCAAATAAACAAGAAACAATATAAATTCTACAGACATGAATGAGTATTTCGTTAAAATTGGCAAATCTCAATTCCTTGAGAATCGAGGAAGAAACAGTTATTTTGTGAAATTTAGAAACGACCGTGACGAAACAAAATTATACAAAAACAAAAGAATGGCTATAAAAATAGTGTTCATTCAACAACAGTTAAAAACTGATGAAATCAATCAGTCAATACTAGCTCAACCGATTTTTATAATGCGAATTATTTCACTTTAATTTTCATATTATAGTCTAAAATTAGAATAGATAAACAATAGCTCTGTATATAAAGATTATGAGAAAAAGAACTTATCTATCAATTCCATAACAGATAGAGTACAAATATAAATATTTTAGTAATACCACTCTTTGAAAAATAAATAAAGTATCTTTTCTGTTCACTTTTTAAAAAGATGCAACTCCCCATTTTAAGTCATATTATGTTCATTAAAACTTTTGACTAATATCTATCGAAATCCCGTAAGTACACTATTTTTCTTGCACCTACTGTAACAACTTCAATGCAGACTTTTTAAATATATTTTATTTATATTATTATAAGTCGATTTTCCACTTCGAGAGACTCTCGTCGGATTAAATCAAATTGTAATTAATCGACTTGATGTTCCCTTTGAAACAAGTGATATGTTCAAGCGGATTTAACTAATTCAGTTTAATTCATTTTCTTTAAAAATCCAGCTTACCATTAAAGGCATTTCCTCAACAGAAAAAGAATTAAGCTAAACTTACTTAAAATTACTTACTTACTTATTGCCAATTTTTCAGTCATGTTTTTCTTTTAAACTCACGGGACACTTCTGCATCAGTCAAAATTTGAAAGTTGGCGATTATTTATAAAAAATTAAATAAAATATGCATTTTATGATATTTTCCCTTAGAAAAAAAATCAAAGATTAGAATAGTAGCAAAATAATCTTAAGCAACATACCTGCCCTTAGATGTTCCGTTTAAATAATAGGTTTGTTTTCTATCTTTTGTTATTTACACACCTACACAAAATATATCGCTCATCCAAAAGCCAGTTGCCATTTTTTTTACAAAAAGATGACAAAATTAGACAATTTTTTAACCATACATGTACTTTTGAATTAGCAGTTCATTTTTAAAAAAGGTATCTAATAAACGTTCAATGGAAATGTACTGTAGTAAATACTGTATGGAAAAATTTATGAAATGAAAATTTAAAAATTGTTTTTTAATACTAGTCGAAATTTTTATCTTTAGTAATAAATAGCAATAAATGCGATGGTCTATTTGTTATCTCTGCACTAGGTAGTCCGAATGGTCTTTGTTTACACAAAGATTAAGATGTTCTTAAAGAGTTATTTTACTAACTATTTTTCAGTAAAAATGGCACATGTGTAACTTTTCCTTAATATTAATAAATGCCATAGTATAATATTTTCCAGAAAATAACTTAATATTACTTACAATTACACCATTGGCGGTTATACTTTGAGAGTCGTTCGTTAAGGACCTAGGTGTAATTTTAGAGAGTCAATTTTCTTTTGAGACACATGTTGACTCAATAGCACAAAAAGCTATGAGAAGTCTAGGTTTTATATTACGCAATACAAAGCATTTCACTAACAATTATTATTTTGTATAATGCATTAGAAGTAAATTGGAATATGGTAGTCTTTTATGGAGCCCGTTGTATTATAAATACATAGATCGACTTGAAAATGTTAAGAAAAGATTTATTGATGTGCCCAATTATAGATTTAACAGAAATTTATATTATGAACCATATGATGTCAGATTGTCGCACTACCGTTTAAAAAAATTAGCCTCTAGAAGAATAATTTCTTCTGTTATATTGTACAAATTACTTACCAATATTGTTGATTCTCCTTATGTTCTCAGACAAATTTCTTTCAGTCACCATTCACATGTTTCTAGATATGTTAATCTTTTTTATATTTTATCGTGTCGGACTAATTATGCAAGTAATTCTCCAATACGTATGGTGCAGAAGAATTATAATGATTACTTTATTCATCTAGATCTTTTTAATTCATCATTATCAAGTTTAAAATCATATGTTAATTATTTACTACATTAATGTTAATTATACTCACTGTTTCTTTAGGTTTAATTAAATTACTTACCACGAATTTGTATTTTTTTTCTTTTCTGTAATCCTGTTATTGGGCATTGAATTGCCTGTTAGATTACCTATGTCGAAATAAATAAATAAATAAATAAAGACTTAGGAACATTGTTTTCGTGTACCAAGAAGCAAGGCAAAACTCGAGCGGCTTCTCGCTTATATACCAACCGATTTCCTAGGCATTTGCCGCGTCATTAAACATTTACTGCAGTCGTTCTCAAAATTGTTATATTCAATATTCAATAGCGTCGCGCTTAACACTTCCTTATCACATCAAATTGGTCCCAAGCATTGCTGCTGTAAACTATCCCTTGAGGGTAAGATTTTTTGAATAGCCGTTGCTAGAAAATGCTCAAAATGTTCGTTATGCAACCAACATTTTGTCTACAGATGAAGCGAATTTTATGCGTAATGGTTTCACAATAAGTTTGGGCTTCTGAAATTCTCATGCAATAGTTCTGGATCAACATCTAATTGAAAACGATTCTTGATGATGTATTGAAGGTATGTGATGAGATACGATTACGGATGTGATTTCTACACGATAGGATGCCCCCACCAGCCGTGGAAAACTTGAAAGAAAACCCCGTGAGTTACATAACGTTAGCAAATCACTTTGGACTTACAGAATCTTATTGTCAAAAAGTCTTACTATTTGTTAAATAAACAAAATATATTTTGTAGTGCGAATGTGGTTACACAATGACGGAGCCCGAGCACCTTTCACTCTTGAAGTATGTAATCACATATAAACTGGAATACTGATTGCACACATTATGCCTACTTGCAGCAGTACAGATCTGCAAAGCCTGATCATGAAGGTTTTCATGTTATTTAATGGATCATTGCACACTTACAAGCACCAGCATGTGCCGTTACCTGAAACGACCGTCATTTCAGGTCGTGCCGGTGGCCTGCAATTTCTATGCTTGGCCGCGCTAGTCCAACGTAAGTTCTGTTCACACAAAAGTCAAGGATTAAATTAAAACTGTTAGAAATATTCGACCAGTTAAGATGTGAATGTATCGCTGAACTGTCGAACACCCCCGCTTAAATAAACTGCAAGTCTTTCGCCAGATGGCACTGCTCTGTGAAGTCTTGTGTATTGGTGCTGTAGCCGAGGACGATCTGAGAGCTCCAACAATTTTTTTGTGACATTCGGAAATACTGAAACAAATTTCATTGATCTCTCTTCAGTTCACAAAATAAATGATGAAATTCACTATACAGTTTCCTGGCTTCTTCTCCCTCATTCTCTTCATACAATATCGCTAAAATAAAAATATCTTCTTCCGACCTACACTCACTACTAATAATAACTACTAACATAAACTGCACAAAAGGTTATTAGTCCGTGCTGAACAAGTGTGCCAAGTTGTCCGTGCTGGTTCGTACAGATATAATGTACGCGAGCTTTTAGAGTTACATTTCTATACTCTTGTGATAGTATGTTATCATTGTACTACTTTAATATTAGGTTTATGAATTTCAATAAAACCTGGTAAACAAAAAAAAGTACTTGTTCTGTTACTAATTTCAGTTTTATGTTCTATACAGGATGTGGCGTCTAATTCCTGGGAATATTCGCAATAAAAAATCTTATATCAAGAAGCCCTACATTTACGCTTTACAAGAAAATTGAAGTTCAATTTTAAAGTGGAAAAATAAATTCTTGTACGGTCCTGGTCAAAATTTACTGCTTAATAGCTATGAACTTAGCGGTTGCCTATCCAAGGACCGAGTCAGTGTTGCCAGATGCTATGATTTTACGGAAATTTGTAAAATGAACAAATAAAGAGACAAAGAGTTTTCATGAACTAACACATTTTGAACTGGATTTTATACGAAAATTTAGGTTAATTAAAAAAAAACAATTGAAATGCTTATTAAAGACAAGAATCTTTGAAACAAATGTTCACAAATTGACTAGGTATTATAGTTTACTAAGGTATGCATTCAAAATAAGATCAAATGTCATTTTACGGTTTCGAATCGAACGTCTACGTTACACTAAATAGTTCTAATAATTTAGTATGACGCACTGTATTGGAACAAAGGATATCTGACTATTTATAAATGGAGTAAGAAATGTGTAGGACCAGAACCGGCGTTAACTATTTAGATTTTTTTATCAACTATTTTTAATATTCAAATCTTATAATCGACCTATGTTGACCTATATTATTTTATTTCATTAGCTGCAAGGAATCTAGATTTTTAATATTCTACATTAAAGACATCACACTTTGTATACAATTTTATATAGAAAATCATGTAAGAGAAGACATATTTTTTGGTATTAGATAATATTTAACATTACTATTTATAATTGAAAAAACGTACTACTTATTCAATATTTCTATTCCTACACATAATATGAAGACAAATTTTATCTTTAGTGTTAATCATGTTCCGTTATCAACTCAAAAAAACCTGTCTTATTTACTTTTATTAAACATAAAACGAATGTTTCATATTTCATCGAATTCTCAAACTGTTATTTACTTTGCACACTAAATATCTCACAAGCACTTGATGTTTACCTTATGAAAACTTGAAAACTCTTATCGCTTAAGAATTATACATTCTCTGCCTCCTCAATACAACTTTGATGTCAACCAGACTAGAATATATAACAGGGATAAGTACATATAATACAGATTCGATATTTTTTCTATTAATAAAGAATAAACTTCTTTTCGCTCGTTTTAAAACGAAATCTCAAGCACCTACGTCGAATATAATTTTCATATAATCACTCGTCGGTAAATATACAAATTTAAGTGGTAAATGAGATTTTGCGCCGTTCTATAAGTATACATAACCAATATTACGAAATTTAATATAACATAAACATTTCTGTCTTAAATCTTTAAACTATCTGATATTTTTAGTTAAGTCTTACATGTTTTCAGTTTTCACTTAGATACACAAATAATTTGACATACCTAATAATAACATGTTTGCATAATTAGCTATACAGGGTGATTCTCAATAACTCCTGTCTTTAATAATTTGATAACGGAACGAGATCATTCATCAACTTAAACGTCAAGTATTTAATTACGTATTTTTTTGCATCAACCTTTAATTTTAAGCAAACTATGCTATATAGTCTTCGAGATGCTGCAAGATTAAATTAGAAATAGGCCAGGAATGAATTGAGTTATAATCTTAGTTAATAAAAGGACCCCGCACTTTTTATATGGAAAAGTGGTTTCAGACGTGAGGTCTAATTTTTGGTGGAAAAGGTAGTTCTCAACATCGGTCACTGAACACGCTCTTTTTTGATAAAAATAACCCGACTCCTGAAAACCCAGGTGCAGACCTTGTATGCGCCGTAGCGCAAAATCCTGACTGTAGATTTTTTTGTGCCTATTAGCTTTTATGTTCAGGATGTTGAGAACTACCTTTTCCACCAAAAATTAGACCTCACAACTAAAACCACCTTTCCATATAAAAAGTGAGGGGTCCTTTAAGTTAAATGTTTAGAACACGCTTATAATCAGTTACATGCAGTAATTTAACATTGATTTACCAAATTACAATAATAAATTTTCCCATTAAATAATTTAATTTGAAGTTTAAGCAATGTGTAAAATAGAGAAAAAGATACTAACAGATAATGATGGATAATCGCGATACAAGTAACATACGTTTTATTGATTAAGTTTATATTTGTTATAGGCTCAGCGACACTCTCTTAAATGAATGAAAGACAAAATCCAGTAGTGTCAGATCTTGCGACCGCGCTGATCAATAAGCGATTCGTTTATATATACAGGGTGTGGAGTCTTTAATGCGGAAAAAATAAAATACAGATTCCTGGGAGTATTCGGAATAAAAAACTCTTATATCAAAATGTCCCATATTCTGCCAAGAAAATTGAACTATTTTGTAGTGGGAAAATAAATCCTAACACGGACCTGGTCAATATATTACCGTTTGACAGCTCTGAACCTAGCAGTTGCCTAAAGTGGAGCCAGTCAGTGTTGCAGTGTTGTCTGTGATGGTATTATTTTACGGAAATTTGTAAAAAGGAACAAATAAAGAGATAAAGGGTTTTTATATACTAATCAATTTTAAACTGGATTTTTTTACGAAAATTTAGACTAGTTGTTAATATAAACCTGGTATAACTTTATCGATATCTCACAATTATTTTTATTGTTTCTTCAGGGTAACCATGAAAATTAATTGCGAAAAGTCGGCAAGGTTTAAAACAAGTGTTTCAACATTCCCGTAAGTAATTCAGGTCTAAATCAGTATAAATGTGGACATTAATTAACAATATGAGACAATTTAATAAAATCTTCGTTTTAATAAAAAAACGAATGTAAAAGTGAACTGATTACTTCTCTGCAAATGGTAATATGTGATCCGAGATAAGATGTTCGTAGAAATAAAATACGTGGTATTACATAAAAAACTACTATTATTTTAATAGGGGATAGATTGGATTGATATAAACGAAATTAAGTGCAAACTTACAGCTTTTACAGGGATGCATCCAATAGGGGAACAAATAGCACCTGACGTTTACTTTTTATTTTTTACTTAATGTAATTTACAATAACATTATTATATACTCTTCTCTTATTCAAATCAAAAAAGCAAAACAAACACTACACTATGCAAGTCCATACATACAATAACGTAACTCATATAACAAAAAATACAATGCTCAATGTTCAAAATAATGTCAAATATCATTTAACGAACACGACTCGAACGTTTACTCTACAAATAGTTGTAATGACATTTTACTATGACGTATTACGTTGAAACACAAAGCGTGATTATTTATAAATCGAATTAAAAATTTGCAGAAAACAGAAAACTTTAGAATTAAGTAAATCAGAAATTTCTTCACATTTTAGTGATTTGAAAAGATCTTTCTACACAGGGGTCAAAACTCTTCAATGTGAATAAAATATTCACATCTGGCAACACTGATGTTGACTGAGTTAACTCTTTTTGTAATTTTTTATTAAATATTTTTAACATTCAAATCTCATAATCGAAAATAATTGATTACAATACTATTTCAAAATCCATGATGATAAGACATGAAATTTTAAAGAGTAACACCATCTATATTTTTCACTCCAAGAATAAGTTAATTAAATATTTAAACTAGGGTCACATTCATCTTCATTAATACACTTTATACAGGGTGTCTCATAATTAGCTGCCAACCCTGAACAGGTCGATTCTATGATCAAAACTAAGTAAAAAAGTTCATATGAATATGGGTCCGAAAATGCTTCCTAAGGGCACAGAGACTCATTGAAGAGGTAGTAATGGAAATCATTTACAAATTGGATAGCAAATTCCGTTTTCCCAAACTGTTTTACGTTGAAAAGGTACTCTTGTTTCAAATCGTTATCTTTAACGGTTTCTGAGAAAATCGCTCTTGAATTAATCCCACTTTGGGCAATTTCATAGTAATTTAAAGAAATAATAATAATAATTTAATACGTAATCAGTAATACACATTATTGATGTAGAACAATTATGATATGATGATTTGTTTATGGCTTTTGCGATGGTAATGCTGTGCGGCAGAACGCGAGTACGGCAGAAGGTTTCCAAACAGAAGGCTGACATCAAGGAGGACATTCCTCACTGTATTCCGCAATTTAGCTGCAACCGTCACTTTTCGAAGGGATCATAAGATAGAAACTTAATTTTGATAACAGACAATAAGCTATTTTAAAAACTGTTCCCTCCGCCTTCTCTGATACAAAGTCTTGCCCTACGTGTAACACTTCTCGAAGCTATTAAGATGCTAAAACGGTTTTGACGAATTTCATTGGCTGCATCATTCATACGCTGCAGCAATTCGTCACGGGTATCGACTTCGGTGGCGTAAACTTTTTGATTTAGATAGCCCCAGAAAAAGAAGTCCAGCGGGATTAGGTCGGGAGAACGCGGCGGCCAAGCTACTGGTCCGTGCCTCCCTATCCACCGCCCAACGAAATTTTCGTTTAGGAAATTTAGAACATTGCGACCACTATGTGCCGGGGCTCCATCGTGTTGAAAAAACATGTTACGTCGTAAATTTAGAGGCAGATCATCGAGAATTTGGGGAAGATTTTCTTGAAGTAAGTTTAAATAAAGATTTGAATTGAGACGTTGTGGAATTTAAATAGGTCCAATCAGTGTCGTGAATTATTCCCGCCCATAAATTTATGGAAAATCGTTGCTGGAAGTTTGTTCTCCGAACAACATGTGGGTTCTCTTCTTCCCAATAATGAGAATTATGAAAATTTAATTTTCCATTTCGGGTAAAAGTAGCTTCGTCACACCACAAAATTTTGAAGGCTTGTTAAATTGACCAAAGTGGGATTAATTCAAGAGCGATTTTATCAGAAACCGTTAAAGATAACGATTTGAAACAAGAGTACCTTTTTAACGTAAAACAGTTCGGGAAAACGGAATTTGCTGTCCAATTTGTTAAAAAGTCAAAGATGAAAAAGTTACACACGCAAAATATCAAGGGACTCCCCGTACCCACCCCAATGGACCTTGTGGAAATAAATGGATAATTCTATCAAATTGCTCATCAAGATTTAGCTGTGTATACCAAATTTCATTCATTTATCACAACGCGATTGAGAGATATTGCAAAAAAATGATTTCCATTCCTCCCTTTTCAATGGATCCCTGTGCCCTTAGGAAGCATTTCCGGACCCATGTTCATATGAACTTTTTTACTTAGTTTTGATCATAGAATCGGCCTGTTCAGGGTTGGCAGCTTTTAATAGGTTAGAAATGTCATTCCGTGAAAAAAATATGTAATGTCTAGTGGACCACTTATCTCTATTACAAGATCATTATTGTGGAAACAACTTTCATCATTCTATAACATTTTGTTGGAAATATTATCATTTTCATACAAAATGAAGGCCTGTGACTAAAACTTAACCCAACTTCACCTTCTTTCTATACGTTCAGGATGTAAGTAATAGACAACGTGTACTTTGTATAGGTATTTTTGGAAAGGTGATAGAACGAAAAAGGAAATATTCCTCATGCTGTAAAAGATTTTAAAAACTTTCCGATCTGGATGTCATTGGTTTAGATAACCTAATGGCATCGAATTTTACTGCATATTGTATGTAAATAAATTATAAGTTCCTTCATTCATGATCAGTCTTAAATGCAGTAGTTTAATATCAAAGCTGTTTTGACATCAAAACTTTTTTAATTCCATTAGAAGTACAAATATATTAAAAAATATAAAATATCCGGAGAGTCCAATCCGTCCGATCGATAAGATTAAAAGTTACCTTTCTACATCTGAAAATGTTTAAAGATGAATTGAACATATTTCTCTTTAATATCTACATACCTGCAAAAGTCCTTTTTATCTCTTTATCCTAAAGGTATCAATTTAAACCAGAGTAATAATAATGTATATGGATCGATAAAGTGGTCCTTTGTGGCTTCCCAGATCTTATTTCGATTTCGATGAAGCCAACCAAAGCTATTTTCGTTATCACAACAAGAGTCTAAATTGCTACGAGGTATCTAAAAAGTAAAATAGGACTTGTTCCTTGATTTTTCTACAACAAATATCTTTTATTTAGGTATATAGTAGAACCAACTACTTAACATTCTAAAAGTACAGTTATGAATTTTGTTTTCGTTTATGAAGCTGTACATTTTAGTCATTTTGTTGAAATAGCTCTTCAGAATTACGAAAATATAGTTTAATAAGTCTATTTGGAATACCATAAATGTATTAGATCCAGTTACAGTTTTATATTAAAAATAAATATTTCTAAAGGACTTTATATTTGTATTTCTAGAATACCTCATATATGTATAGTGGTACAGGGTTTGATAATATTTGGAATAAAAGTCTTATATCAAAAAATCGCTTTTTATGTATTTTCATGTAAATTAAGCTATAATTTTTGCAACGAAAAATTTTCTCGAGTACAGTCCTGGATGTAGTCAGAGGTTATATTTTTTAGATTAGCTGCTTAACAGATGGCCGTTGCGAAATAATAAACGCCTAATCCATTGCTGTGGAAGCATTTCATTCCAAAGCGTCCTTACTGCTTGTGTAGATCCCCACCTTGAAAGAACCACATATGCGCAATTATTCAGGCAATTGGTTCTCCAAAAAATTATCAGAATCTGGCTCATTTAATCGTCCTTGGAAGAAGTAAGGACCAAGAAAGATATCGCCGATTGTGCCAGCCCAAACAAAGAATCGCTGTTGAACATGATTTTCCCTATGGATTTTCATCGGCCAATATGTTCATATTCATCACGGGTAAATGTTGTCTAATATGTTGCACAGACATGAGCGGGAAAATTTATATGATTTTGCCATTGTTGCAAAGACCACCTAGAAAAACACATACGTTGTTCTCAACCCACCAGTCAAATCTATTGAATAGGATGTAGATGACAGAGATGTAATAGTTGGCGTCGTAATAGGCGATGTACGGGCGTACGGGGATGTGCAGACGGAGGTCCCTACTTGCTGTGCTATTCGATCAGTACTATTTGTGTGGCCTTCAAGAGATTCGATCAATGCATGTTTACATTAGGGTTAACTTGCCTACCAAGTCCTTCTTCCTCATGGAATAACACTTCCCGTTTCTCGTAGTCGCTGAACAGAACTTCCATGTGTACTTAGAATGCGACGATTTGGCCATCTCTGTACAACCTACTTGCCGCGAGCGCGTTCTCCCCGGCTGCACCATACATTAGAACTATATCTACACGTCCGATAATAGTAAATATTTAACTGTTTTCTCCGTTCATTGTCATAATTTGAACATAAAAAATGGAGAGTAAAGTGGACTAAAAATAAAAAATACATATTTTATATAATCGACAAGTGATTTTTATTATTTACTTTAAATACACTAGGTCAAATCGAGCGATATTTACGTAGGTTTTTTTTAAAGCAATGTTAGCTCGACCAACCTAAATAAGATTGTATAAAACGTTCGAGTTATATTTTGTTGTAGTATTTTATGGCGTTTTTAGTGAATGTTGAACGCAATACGCCAGTCGTGGAAATCTCTTTTTCGCTAGTTGTGGAAATTAATTTACAAAAAATAAGTAAATATTGAACTTTCTGATATAAGACTTTTTTATTTCAAATATTGTCAAGAAGCTGCCCTACAATCATTATACATTGTTAATGTCACACTCTGCATAAGTGTAAACATATTTGTACGATCCGCAGAATCATTACTTTATTTAAATAGATTTCAATGAAAACTATAAGAGAGCAGCAAAACTCCTTGATAGGGTTTTCGTTTTCCATTCATAATAAGAAACCCCTCTTACATCTTTTACATCATAAACACATCTTTCTTCATAATCAAAAGTCAACTAGTAACGTTTGTAAAGAAATGTTGGTTCTATAATATAAACGATCTTAACTACCATATAAACATGTTTTCAACACATGCTTATAACGAGTGTGTTTTTCATATAACGTGTAATTAATAACTTACGGAAAATGAAATTACGAATGAATTTTCCAAATAATATTGTCCTGCTTTTACTACTAATATAAGATTTTAGACAATAAGAAATTTAATACAATAGTCAGAAAAAAACATAAAAAAAATAATAGTTAATAAAAAAATTAATTATGTTTTTATTGAAGTTGCGTCTTGTATTTTTGACAACAGAATGATTCCTGTTTGAGTATTTAAAAATAATTGTGGACATCCTGACATAAATGCAGAAATAGCAGAGCAGATTTACAGTGTGATTTAGATATAAAACTAGGAAAAATATGTGAAATTTTTTAATACGTGTTTAAAAATGTTGGCAAATTCTAATTTTTTGGGGTTAAGAGCCTAAGCCTCTTGAAATTATGCTTAAAATTTTATTTTTTCAAGTTCAATCTGAATATGATTAATATTGATACTACATATGATACTAAAAGTAATGTAGTTTGATTTAAATACTTTTAAAAACACCGTGTATATGTATATATATTTAAATGAGATTTTGTTTTTTGTACTCACACACATTTTTTATTACACTGTGGATGAGTGATGATACATTTTTTAAATGATATTGTATATTTATTTATTCATTTTGGTAAATTTTAGTATTCTCATCTAACCATATAAATTTTATATGCTATTGCATAAAGAATTTTTGAGAGAAGAGAAAAAGCTTTGAGCCTTTGACGGTGCTCGATTTCTCAATCATTTCAAATAGAAGTCGCTGGAAAAATAATTTTGCATGCTGCTATCTGTAACATATCGATTTGTTTCTAATTGTTAGCATTCAAGTTTAATTTAAACAAAATTAATGGTTTTAATTAATGAATGAATTGTTATTTTTTTTTACAAAAATTCATTATACATCGGCATATAAAATTTATACTGTTGGAAAGACAATAAAAAAATCTATCAAAACCTGCAAAAAACATACAATGCCATTTAAAAAATATCGATGACGTCATCACTCAGGTTACACCGGAAGTGCCCATCAACTTTCTTATTATAAATGGAACGCCCTGTATATTTTTCAATTTTTTTATTCCTGGTAAAGTTTTACATTATATTTCAAATAACCTTCTCTGTATCTATCTCTTACCGTTTTTGCAATATTCGTCATTAGATTGTTAGCTCTTCAACATAATAATCTAGGAATCCGTTATCCGTCATATTCATAGAAAACGGCATACTGAAATAATTTTCAACTTCAGTTTCAATAGTTTTGACATTTAAATTGAATATTACGAATATAATGGTTATATTGAGGAGCTAATAACTTATTGGAGGATATTGCAAAAAGCGGTAAGAGGTATAAGGTAAAGGTTATATCCTTATATAGTCAAGGGTTATATGAAATATTTAAAATTACACGAGGAAATAAAAACATTATAATTACACGGTCGCAAGTTGCCAAGTCTCTAAAAAACATATATTTTTTAATAGGGCATATTATACTAAAAATAATATCAAAGTTTGAATTAAATACTTTTAGAAACACCTTGCTTAATAAAAACTGGACACTCGGTATCTAAAAATGGGTAACCGAGTTATAGGGACCTTTATAGTTAAACAGACTGTATATATATATTTTTGTAATGCATAAGCTTGTGGCGTTTTTGATGAATTCAAAAAATGTTTCTTCATAATAAACAAAATAGTTGAACTGATAATTAAAATTGATATTTGTACAATTTTTGGCGCAATTGAAATTATCAGATGTTATAATTACAATGGTTTTAATCATTGTAAAACTGTCTACAAAAAACAGGTAACTTGCTCTAACTGTGGTGATTCTCATGATAAAAACAGCCGTAAAGCTAATTTTTTACGATGCGTACAACTAAAGGAAACGAGGGGACTGGATATAAGTGCCGATCATGCAGCTTGTCATCATTTTAAAAGTGCTATATGTAAACTGAAAACAGATTTAGGTTACCAATAGCAATTAAGTGCCACGTTTAATACTACTTCCTTGGCCACGGTTAATTCCAATTTTCTTGATATAAAAATAATTTTAATTTATTATCAAAATGTGTACGGTCTAAATACTAAACTTAACAATTTCTACGACTATTTCTTGACTTGTTCTTACGACATTCTTTCCTTTACAGATACTTGGTTAAATCCGAATGTTGCAAATCAAGAGATAGAGAATAGTAATTTATATTCCATATTTAGATCCGATCGTAACTGTTTAGCAACGGGGCGTAACCGTGGGGGAGGAGTAATGTTGGCAGTAAATACCAAATTTAAAGCTGTTAACATCTCATTGCAAAATAGTAATTTTGTTGACATCCCGTTCATTGATGTGGTAGGAGTTCAAATATGGTACAAATATTCGTTTTTCAATATATTTACAATATATATTCCTCAATATCTAGTCAACAGTACTACTCTATATTTGATGCATTTTGTTCACTGAATTTTGTTTTTAGTTCAAATATATTATTTTTGGGAGATTTTAATATGCCTGACTACGTCTTAAAACCTAAATTTACAAGCGGGCTCGATAATATTCTATCTTTTGTTTTACGGAACTGTCCAGTACTTGCTAAACCAGTAACGCTATTATATAATATGTCCTTAAAGTCATCTAGATTTCCGTTCATGTGGAAACACTCCAAGATTATACCTATTCACAAAAAAGGAGCAAAAGACTACCGACCAATCGTTCTAATTAGCAATTTTCCAAAACTGTTTGAAATACTTCTATATGAAGATATATTTTCATTTGTGAAAAATCAAATAAGTCCAGTGCAATATGGCAGGTCTACCACCACTAATTTGTTCAGTGTTACGAGTTATACCTATATCTGAGGCCATTGATAAGGGTATGCAAACGGATATCATTTATACAGACTTCTCAAAAGCTTTTGACAGACTGGACCACAACATTTTACTACACAAACTAGTTAATTTTGGATTCTGTAGGGAACTTATTGAATTTTTTAGATCATATTTAAGTAACAGATCACAAAATGTGTTATATTGTGGACATAATTTTGTTGCGGTTAAGCCTATATCAGGTGTTCCCCAGGGTTCAAACTTGGGCCCGTTACTGTTTAATATTTTCATAAATGACATAGTAAATGATCTCACCGTAAGTTGCCTTTCGTAAGCTGATGATGTGAAAATATTCTCAACAATTTCAAATTTATCAGATTGTATATTTTTACAATATAATTTGGATATTATCAACAATTGGTGTATGGAAAATAAATTAAATTTAAATATAGCAACATGCAACGCGTTATCAATATCCACAAAACGTGACTTATTATCCTATAACTATAAACTCAAAGATTCTGTTCTAACTAGGTCGGAGACGTTTTGTGATTTGGGCGTTTACTTTGATAGAAAATTATCCTTCATACCTCATATTAATTACATAATTTCTAGAGCATATAAAAACCTTGGATTTATAATACGAAATTTGAAGAACTTGATCAATTATGATGCAATGAAGTTACTATATTTTGCTTTTGTTCGTTCTAATTTAGAATATGCCTCCATCATTTGGTGCCCGCACTATGGAATCTATATCGACAGTCTTGAATGGATTCAACGTCATTTTCTGACATTTATTGCTTAGAGATGGTGCTTACCCTGTTCATAGTGAACTCCTTTCATGATTTTCAGTTGTATTTACATTATCGTAGCAAAGTTTTCTACCTCGTTTTTCTTCACAAGCTAGTGCATAACACAGTTGACTGTAGTCAAATTTTGCATTTGTTCAATTTTCATGCAAATAGACCGGTATCACGTCAATCAAAGCTGTTTTACCTTGCCACACATGAAACAAATATTAGACTTTATAATATGTGTAACTGGGACAATAAAACTCATAATTTTGTGGACATTTTGAGCTGCAATATTAATGACATTAAAAATACTATTTATAGTTAATTTTTGCTCTCGATATATATTCCAATATATCTATGATAGATTAAGATTTAACATAATTTTTTATATTTATATTTTTGGTTTTTAATGTATTGTAGTAATTATGAATGTTCGGTTATAATGTTTGTGTTGTATTCCTATTCTGTAATTGGGTTTTTCCTGTAGAATAGTGTAATAAAGAAAAAAATTCATGAACTAACAATCAAATTACATGAAGTAACCAAAAATATATTCTTCTTAATTGTTTACTGTTGCCTCCCAAGGATGTGGCAGTTTTTCTGTTCCACATCTGAATAAATCCGGTAGCTTGGAAGTGAAAACTTCCAAAATTACCAAAAAATTCTTAAAGGAGCAAGATCAGAAGAGCTGTGTATGTGGAATATTCTCTCAATCTAGCTCCTGAATAGTTGTTTCTGTGATGTTAGTAATATAATGGTGAGCGCTGAAAAATTATTCGATGATGTTTTCCCGGTTTTTTCTTCAATTGTGGTCTCAAGATGAATGTCGTTGTTGCCAGCAAACACCATCAGTGTTATATTCTTTGGAAATAACTCATCATCAGCCTACATCTTTCCACCAAATGCACGGTATCAGTTTTCTCGGATATCTTAATATTTGCAACTAATTTTGACATAAATTATAGCAGGATTTATTTTTGCTACAATTAGATGAATTTTCATTACAATTCTCTTTTCCGCGATGGCATGATTTTTCGTAACTAGTAATAATCAAGAACAAAAACAGTTGATTATGTTTATGAGTTAAAGATGACAAAGGGGCACAAATATTGACAGGCTGATTCTAGTCAAACCATGATTTGACCATACACCCAGTTTTTGAATTTTGCCCATGTAGTGCAAGTATCACATAATGGTCAACTGGTCACAGTCATACTGGCCAATTCCCTGGTTCATATTAAAAGTGAATTATCATGACAAATGAAGTGTTCAAATGATGTTATCCGTGTAGATTTGTTCGTATCAAAATGGTCCTCTTTAAAATGAGAACATTTTTTTGGTGACAAATTTTTTCCAATGGCGTTCTGTCGGTAAAAGGCATAAATGTTTCTAGCTGTATCTTAATTCTTCTATTAAATTAAAACAAAGGGATATATAGGAAATCCTATTTTTTCTATTACTTCTCCATTTCTTCTTTGTAAATAATTTATACAATAAATTCGCACGATTATTAAGTGGACTTTAAAACAACTCTGAACTACCAATATTTATTTTAATTGTACCATCTAATTTAAAATTAAATTATTTTTGCTTTAGTTTCCTCTAATTAAATTGCGCAATAATAACTACACAAAAGCATCCAGAAGGATGCAGCGATCTATGTTTAAATAGCATATTACAATTTTCTATCACTAACTTATGAGTTAAAAATTTGAGTTTGAATTATGTGATTGTAAATCAGCACAAACTGTTCAAAGTGAATTATTTCACATTAAATCGTTTTAAACAGATCATAAAAATTTATTTTTTGCAATTATTATTCAAACGAATTCAAATGAAATGAGAATTGAAACGTTTATAAATAATTACCTATGTTTAATTATTCCGATTTAATTGAGGGACTGTTCATTTCCTGCGAAGAATAAAATGTTAGAGTTTTACGAATACATTTTTTATAATGTAGAAACTTAAAAATATTATAAAATTTATGTTTAAAAGGACCCAATAACCAAAATTATAATTTCAGTTGAATATATTTCATGGAACTATATATTTACACAGTAATTCAGGCACTTATGCAATGCAAACAATACACGAAATATAAGAGGTCCCTATATACGTATATTTAATACAAATACATGTTACCACTTCTTTATTCAATATGCGATATTGATAAATTCTTTGTCTCAATAAGAACCGACTTGTGTTTTCTGGTTTATTAATATTTTATTCAGTTACTGACGTTTATTTGATATACATATTGGTATTCTAGGAAATTTGAATATACGTAGGTTACATAAAATAAATCAGACAAATAAGAAAATTATATTAAAAAATATTGGCTACTGCTTATTTTGGAAACATCTATCTATCTTAAAATTTTCTTTTTGCTTCATTTCGCTATATGTGACTCATTGTTTCATTTACACTGCACGAGTCAATTAAATTTGGCATGGACATAAACAATTGGAACGTTATAATTTACTACTTCATCTATTTGTATCGATCTTGCCAAAATCACACATCAGCGTTAGATATACGCAGTAGATAGGCAGTTTGGACATGATAAAGGTGTTAATTAACTCTGAAAAAGTGTAGCTGCACTATATTTAAAACAAATTATTTTTTTATGACATTCAGTGTAGAAATTAGTCTTTTGATATGTTTAATTCTTTGAAATTTTGATTTTGATTTATATTCTTTGTATTGTAGTGTATTTTGTCATGTATTCATTCAATATAATTGAGCAGATGGTAAAATTATCTGCAAATAACTAAAAAATATGAAAAGATCATATGTATATGTTACGGCTAAAGTACAAACTTGGTTAGTTTGTAAACTAGTTAATTAAATGATATTAACAATAAAGAACCTACAATAAAATTCAATTTGGAAATAGAAAATAACAATTTGCTACCATTTTCAGACGTTTTAATTAAGAAAAAATGGAAATTCTGTAGAAACAAGTGTTCATAGAAAACAAACTCGTACCTACCAACAGATATTTAAATAGACCTAACCATCACATTGATATTAAAAGAGGTGTTGTCAAATGTTTATATGATAGAGCAAAGTTAATTTCATCAAACAATGAAATTTTTAACAATGAACTAAAATTTATTAATAGTTATTTATGCAACAAGTACAAAAAGTGTTTATTGCACGCGACGTGAAATTGTCCAACGAGGCCGTCAGGCTGAGTAGGGCAACAGTAGAATGACAAATGAATGCAATAAACATTTTATTGCACTAGTGCAATAAAAAAACACTTTTTCCACTAAATATAGTTCAATAAAGTTTTGTTTTTTGCATGAACGTAGAAAAAATATTTAAAATAATGAATACTCTATTGATAGAACATTAATAGTTATTTATCCAACAAGTACAAAAAGTGTAACGAGGCCGTCAGGCCGAGTAGGACAACACGTCGAGTGCAATAAGCACTTTTTGTACGACTCGCATACAATATTTTTTCTACGTTCATGCAAAAACCAAAAAATGTTTTATTTGAACGTTTATGTTTGTCATGATGACAAAACGCTCTAGTAGAATAACAGATGAATGCAATAAACATTTTATTGTACTAGTGCAATAAAGTACCACTTTTTCCACTAAATATAGTTCAATAAAGTTTTGTTTTTTACATGAACGTAGAAAAAAAATTAAAAATAAAACAAACACTAAGACAAATAAAAGAACCTAATCACACAATAAAAATGCCCTACATTCATATATTATAAGAAAGGTTAAGAAGCATAACGCTAACAAATTTGATATTAGAACAGTTTTTCAGACAACTAATACTTTACGATTCTTTTTATCAAAAACGCTTCCAAAGAATGATATACAAAAGTGCTTCTACAGCATAGCTTGTGAATGCAATGAATATTATCTAGGAGAAACGTCTCGACCTATAATTTTTAGAGTTGAGGAGGAAAGAAATGATATAAAAAACGAAAAATTTGCGAACATGCTTTGGAAAATGGTCATTTGATTCAATGTGGCTCGGAAAAAAAATAGGGAAGAAAAAAGACAGCGATTATTTTATTGAATGGAGATAAGTGTGTCAAACTGTTCAGTAAACGTAAACGTAAAAGTAATTGTTAGCTACAGTTGTATCAAGAATAAGTAAGTAAGAAAAAAATAAAAATCATTTAACATCTCTATCGAAGCAGATAAACAAAATTTAAAGTTAAACTTGATTTACGTTTAATACATTTGCAATTTTGAGAAATAAAACAGAAAGTTTTCGAAACGTCAAAGTATACGGAAGTGCGTGATAGTGATGTGATTTTTGTTATACTTATCTGCTTTTCCAGTGTGAGATTTCTGGTTAGGCAAACTTAGTTTCTAAAATAACCCTTGATTGATCCTTTTCGCGAAAGGGTTTATTCAATTAATCTTTATTTTTTTAGAAGTGTGGCAAAATCCCCAATTAAACTAAAGAATAAAAATAGCTAACTAGCATACAAACTAACTGAATCTTCCGCTATTTTGATAAAAAAACGCATATTTCACAATATTAGCGGATACTTTATAAACTAACCAACTCGTTTAACTAATTAACTTGAAATAATCAAACTAAAACTAAAATAGACAACTCTAGCTAATGTAGTAATATAAAGCTGGGTTATGTAATGTTTTCATATTCTGATTAAATTAGTTTAAAACATAGATTAAAATAAAATAGATCAAAAAATTTAACATAGCAATACAAAATTTGTATAATAGCAAAGCTAAGAACTCAACGATATATTATAAAAATTACTATGAAAGTATTGTCTTACAAACTATCCAAGTTTGCACTTTATTCGTAACAACCAAATATAAACCGGAATTTGTTTTTATTCAATTTATTATAACATTAATATAATAATATTGCTACTCCTCATTCTAATCGTATTTGCGCCCAGGAACAACATACGTTGGTAGGCCCTAACCATCATTCAGTGCAGGAATGGGGGAAACTTGGAAAACCTTATTAATTAGGAGGGTGGTCAAATGTCAGCCGGTATCAACCTCTCACATTGACCCAAGCCAACATTCTTTCACCCTACCATATCTGCAGAGAGAGTGCTAGTTCTAATCCTTATATATAGCTAGGATTTGAATCTGCCGACAGAGTGGCTATCTTGATTAAAAAATTGACACTTTAAACTGCTCGACCACCGACCGATCGTTTAAATAACATTTTAATACGTTATATTTTTCTACATAATGTCCACTTATATTAATATACTTTTCTCATCGGATTGAAATTTTCTTAATTCTAATTAAAAAAAATTAAGTTGGTTGTGTCTGTAACCAATTGTACACAAACCTTTTCACATATTGATTGTGACCAAAAAGGCTTCCGCTCGGTTCTTCCATGTCCCACATTGTCACAAATCTGAGATATAGAGCGGAAGTCGAAATGTTTAGTTCCAATTTTTCTTGGACCATTTCAGTTGTGTGTGGCCGAACATTGCTTTGAAGAAGAATCATACTTTAGACAAGCTCTTTGCGAAAAAGCCAGTTTTGTTTGATCAAGGAACTAGCAACGTTAAAGTGTACGCCGCTCGTGAAGAAAATCATCGAGCAGTACGGCTTTACAAGATGAGTTTTGGTTACTCGAGTTAGTGTTTTTCTAGGTTCTTGCACGCGTTTCTTGTTTGTTTTAATTCCGAGGTGTAAAGATGCATGCACGTCTCACCGTAGGTGGCAATGTGATTTAAAAAATCATATCCGTAAGCTCGATAGCGAATCAGAAGCCTTTCACAAACTGCAGGACGGTATGCTTTCAGATTTTTTCGTCGAAAGGCAAAAAGCTATCTTGCCGTTACTCAAGTCATCAGAAATGATTTATTGAACATTTTCGTATAATATTCCGATATTTGTAGCAATTTACCATACTGCTTTGCGCCTGTCACCTTGAATCAGATCCCGAATCGCACGAATGTTCGTCATATTGATGTATGTCCGGGGTCAGTCTCCGTGACTTTTTTCACTAATTCTAGGCCACCTAAAAATTGGTTATGCCAAATAGACTTGGGATTTTGAAATTGTTATATCTAGACATCGCGCCATACGCTTTTCTTGTTAGATCGTTAAAATAAAAATTCCGATTTATATCATATTCCATCTGAATCCAGATTCGTACATTACAAGTTCGAGCTGATTCAGAAACAATTTGTAAAACTATAAATTTTAGTTTTAAGCATGATTGAACAAATATAAAGAACATTTAGTGTGACAACTGGGAAGAAGATAAATCTAGATCTAGATAATGCCATGATCAAATTTGGATAAAGCTAATTAGATATAGAAAATTACTAGACAAGATTAAAATTTGCGTGTGAGGGAAGTATAGTGAAGGTGTTTAGGCGATATATTCCTTGTATTTTCATTCATTATTATTGTTTGTTTATTTTAAAGGTACTTAATTTATTTTCCTGAGTGTAGTATATTAAATATTAGATTCACGAAATAAAGATAAGTATCTTCTTATCATATTACATAAATAAATATGAATTATATTGTGTGAAGAAGTGTAGTGAATATTACACTAGTATTTCATCAAGCAGTCATATCATTAGTTAAAATATTCGTAATTTATTATATTGCTTTCAGTAATCTACATCCGGCGTTTAGTTTAAATTTAGTTTGTTTTTTCAGTGTGGAGTTTCTAAAAACGATTTTTCTCCAAGTGCGTTTATTTTTGTTATTAACGGTGCCACTTTTGAAATATCTAATGTAAAAGTAATAACAGCGATTATAACAAAATTTAGACGCCTTAATTTGACCGTGTGCCAAAATAATTGGCGACTTTATCGTACACAAGACAATTTATATCACATATATTTCGGTACATGTATCGCAGACTTACACATAAATATTTATTTCAGAATGCTTGTGTTAATAAGACTACAGCATGGATAACTGCAATATACTCTTTAGTCTGTCAGATTTCAAAATATTATTAAATTAACAACTTTCAATTTTGATTTGGAATTATAAAACATTATAAAATGTTGGTATTTTTCTACGTTAGATATGGTACATATGCAAAATCTCATACATTAAAATAAATTGTTTATTGGTAGAGTTATATTTATAGAATTTCTGTTGAAATGCGAATTCCAGTTATCTGCATTATAAAGTGTCGACAAGGTATTAATATTTATTTAATTAAATGAACAATTGAGCATGAGCAAACGTCAACTTAGGCATTATCTCAAATATTACAATATCCAAAATAATGTGCTCTGTAATAAAATGTTTTGTTACTCTTCGTATTGGAAGATACAGGCAAGGTTAGGTGTTACATAAACAGTCTTCCAACAAGAGGGAAATTGACTCTTCTCTATACAGAAATTAATAATATGGGTAATACAAGGTATTATGAAAGGACAGCAATATAAAATTATATTTAAATTGATTGAATCCTTCCCCAAGGCACCAGTTTTTATAGACGTTTCAGGAACTACTTAGGTTACATTAGTAACCATGCTAAAATTAAACGTATCCACCCTCGATCTTACACTATTACGACAAAAACTTAATGTATATTCGTGAGGTTCATTTGAATTGTTAGACAAATTCACAAAAAAGTTATTAATTTCATTGACCTTAGATAATTCAGATAGAATTTCTATTTTTGAAGATGAATTATAGACATTTAAGTCTTTAAGATCTTTCCAAACTGTTCTATTACAATTTTAATTAACATTATAATTTAAATATGCCCTTTTTTCTCTATTTACTGAGGCGTTAGTAAAGTTTCTTAAGTTTTTATACTATTCCGAATACTCCGGCTTTTTAGATTTTTTTGTATTTTTGTAATGACTTATTTTTTAAGGGTATCAAATATTTAATATAGTCAGTTACCCAAGGGTTTCGTTTTTTAGAAATTCCAAATGTAACCATAGGAGCATGTTTATCAAATTAATTCAAATTTAAATCATTAAACATTACCATTTTCAAATCTAAATTATTAACAAATAGAATGTTGCTTATTTCAGAATTTACGAGGTCATTATAAAAATCATCTCTATTAAAATTTTTGAAACTACGATATGTATGAAAAGTTTGACGCATCTCTTTTATTGCAATAGTTATGATACAAAATATAAAATTATGATCGGATAAATTAGACAAGTCATTTACTGACCTTGCAGTCAGTAGGGATTTTATAATTTTCTTTTTACGATATCGACTCCATTTTTCTTGACGCATCTGTTCCCAAATTCTTTTAGATACGTTTTGAATCACCCTGTATAATGCTGAAATTGAATAATTTTCTTTAAGTTTTGAAGAGAAAATGCACTAGAGAACATTAAAACCGTAAATTGTACCTTATCAATGTGTTCCACAAATACTTAATAGTTTACATTAATTCAAATGTTAGTATTTTTTTTAGTTCTTTATTTAAATTCTGCGGTATGCGATAATATTTAGAATGTCGTATACAATTTATAGTATACTCTCCGGCGATGACGACCTGTTAGTTTTTGACGACGACGATTTGGACCTCTTCTTCCTTCTTCACTTTGACGTCTTCCTCTGATACTCTCCCCAAGGACCTTCTGGTCATTACCAACAGCCTCCGTCTAGAACCTCTTCCTCTGCATTAGTCTCTGGTTGTTGGCCATCGGCTATCTCTGCGATCACGACTATATATAGCAATAATTTCTTATAAGGACTTTATAAATATGAGAATTTATCCCATCTGTTTAATGTTGTAACAGCGGAAAAATTATATTGGTAGCCCTGGCAAGAAATTGATTAAATGATACAAAAAAAAAAACTGAATGTTAAGTACTTGTCTTTTTCGGTACATAGTATACATATTCATGGCGTACTAAGTAACTGATTAATATTTCAAACCAATCTGATAAACAGAAAATTAATAATGTTGTGATGTACCTCAGTGTGCTACACAATTATTTATGCAGTGCTTGTTAATGCACAACTAATATTCCGTTGGGATCGTAAATCTAGAGAGTATGTGCTAAATTTCTCCGTCAATAAAAATGATTTTAGAATTCCAGATATTTTGGTGTCAGGTTCAATGGGGAAAAACGAATTAATATAAATTTAAATAGATTAACTAGTTTTTGATTTTCGTCAGGCAAGTGATTAAATACTTCAAACCCAAACACAGATGGAGATACATTGCCTACTTACTTTGTTAACATTATTTTTATTATTAAGAACAAAACTACACGTTTCGAAGATTTTAAAACCTATGTGTGGAATTAATATTATTTTATTATTCATATCTACCAAAGAATACATTTCTGGGCCAAGAATACAAGTTTAGACTATACTAAATCTCCTCAAAGCACCTACAACACATTTGTGCATGGTAGAAAGTTATTTTTGCTTCTGCAGGATATTTCGAAAATAGTCAAAGAAAATAAAACAGTGGATTCTTCAGCCGATTTTAGAGTTATTTGATATAAAAAATTGTTCTAGCCTCCCTTAAGAATTTACAGCTCTTTACTTTACTTTAAAATGTTACTTTCCTAACCTATTCCACTCATTGCCACCTCATAGTAAGGAGATGGAATAATACATTTATTATGAGAATTTTACAGATTGAAAAACGTTGATGAGGGAATAGAGAGTTTTAGGATGTGTCATAAGGTTAAGCAGTATTTAGGTTTTCCTTATGTTGACATCTAAGCATGCGCATATGTGCTGTATTACTAAGGAAGCAGTAATAAGGATTAGTGATGGGACATCGATGTTGACCATCGATATTACCATCGAACTGCAACAGCGATGTTTTGATAACATTGATGGTTGATACGAGTAAATAAATTCCATCAGAAATAAATAGATAAGATAAGTATATTTAAAATACTGGCACAGAATAGAAATATATTCTGTGATACTGCTGGTTTACATGTAGTTGATGTGATGTGATCATATTATATTCTAAACTAAGACATACCCCAAAATTCCTTCGATACAGATTGAAGAAATAAAATGTTTGTAACTATCTCCCCCTCCAATCTATTTCTTCTTTGTGTAATAGTTATCCTAGCTTTAGAGAAAAGTATCTCAGTGCAAATGTTGCCATACTGCTAATTTGAGAAATATAACATTTACTTTTCTACTTTTCCTACTCTTCTTTTTCATGAGATTACCATCACTCTAACGTATTATCATCTGAATTTACCACCGAAATTTTTAAATAGAATGCCATTTCTGGCAATGCTATATGCATTTACACCGACGTCGCAAAATAATCCACTGGAGAATCATCAATATTATTTTTAATTTGCATGTTCAGGCGATAAAGAATCAATATAGCCATCTAAAACTAGTGGAAATGCAAAGCGCCTAGATGATCCCTGCACTTGGCAAGTTGCAGGTGAGTGTCTATTCGTTTGGGACCACCGACGAAATCGATCACCATTGGTTGGTAGTCATGTGGTCGATGTTCGCCAAACATCGATGTTAACATCGATGTTCAGAATATTCACCATCGATATTGAAAATATCGAACATCGAACTCTAACATCGATGTTTAGAAAACATCGATGACCATCGCCCATCACTAATAAGGATAGTGCTCGACCATATTTATCTATCAAGATAACGTCGAGCAATCCCTTATTTGATAGATCGGATCGGTGGACCGTAATCGGTCCTAACCTAAAATAAAAATAAGATGCTTGTCGCTTTTTTAATAAGTTCAGTTGCATATTTCAAGACAAAAGAAATAAGGATAAGTAAACTTATTTTCATTTTCTCAAAATATTGACTTGTTTCTTTTCTCATTCACCATTAAAATGGCAATAATTGAGAGAAATAAACAAAAGAATAAGGGAATCCCATCCGAAACATTATTAACCAATAACTATATTTTTGTAGATAAAAAAGGGAAAGCAGTATTTAAATAAAGTGGTACTAAATACTGTTCGGCAGTATTAAAGGGATTTCCAATAACTCTCTAATAGTCCTGTTAAAAAAAACTTTTTTTATCTCTATACAAATTCCGAAATATCTTTCAATATTTGTACAAAAAAGTAAAATTCATAAGTCTGCATCTCAACCCTACGATCCTCCGAACAATACTTTAAACTAAATCATCTTAGTAAGTTTCTGTCAACTGTCATTATCAGTTTATGTTTAATGTCTCCATGCAAATATTGGAGTTTTTAGTAAGAACCGATTTTGAAATAGCCATGGCAACTTGATTCTAATACTCATTTTTAAAGGGCTGTAACTCTTAGGAGAGGTTAGAATAAACAATTTTTATATACATATATATAAAAACCATTTCTATTAATAATTTTTGTTAAATAAAATCCCGATTTATTTAATATTAAAAAATATATATATTATAAAACCTAAGGTGTATTATAAACAGACAATAATACACTTTTTACAATTAGAAATTTGTATACTAGAAGTAGATGTGATAGAGCTGTTTGAGTTCGAATTTCCAATCTTAAAATCCGTGTTCGATTCCGTGATCTTCTTTGCTATCTGTTTCTTAATCTCTAAATAATTCTCAACTTAGCCTTCTCTCAGATCACAATTTTGTATATATCACTGTATTGAATATGATCTAACATTAGTTTATTATGTCAACCTTCATGAGTTAATATGTTTCTTCATCTGGATTACTTAGAAATTTATATACTTCCTCCTTCGTAAAAGTTCCGGACTTTTAGTCTTCTGAAGAACAATCTGCTTATATGTTGATTATTCTTGACTGAAGTCATAGATCTTAACATTGAGTAATTAGTCCATAGTGTATGTGTGTCCGGAAAAATAAACCAAAAGGATTTCCTCAGACACTTCTTTTACCTTATTAACTTTGCATCAATCTTGGTACCTACTCCAACGCATACCACATCTTGGATTATGTCGGAACTAGACTCCATTTGCCACTGCATATCAGAGGGTAAACTTCCATCAGAATCACTCATTTGGAAAAACGCTATTTATATTTATGGGTTTGTTTGACAAAGTTTTGACAATAACCAAGCGAAAGGTAACACAAGGACACTTGATCCGGAACTTAATAGCAGGTACTTTTTTTCTGTTCATAGAAAATGTACCAGTTTATTGTATCATTTCACACTTTTTGCCAAATATATTTTGTTCGTGTTATTAAATGAATAAAATTTTGTACAATATTCTTATTATAAATTCATAGTTCTACAATATTTGTAATATGAATCTTTACAACACTCATATTGTAAATAACTATTACAATGCACTAAAAAATCTATGACTTCTTATCTTTTTATTAGAGATATGATAAAATTACATTGTCAACAAGATAATTCCAGGATACATGTAGTCAGTCTAACACTGAACTAACTCCAATTTGCTGCAATTAATCTCCTGTTTAAAATTTTGATGAGTTACTCACTGAAATATGTGTGTCAAAATGAATTGAAAATCAAAAGTATGTACAGTTTTCTCTCACTAAATATACCATATATATTTTAAGAATTAATTTGTTTAATTGTTTTATTATTATCTACTCAAATTTATAGAATGCTTGCAAAATTTTATAATTTCAAATTACCTCATATAATGTTAAAAATGAAGATTTAATTGATGTTTAGTTTTATTATAGGTTGAATATAACAGTATAATATAAATGAACCACATGTTACAATTATTCTGTTTAGACAGCAACTTCTAACTAAGCCAAGATACAAAAACTGGTGAATGTGAATAGGATTTAGAAAAGCTTGTTTGTTAAAACACATTTACTTTACCCCAAGGGTTAGATTTATTGCGCGGCCTTTTTCTCATCGCCATATAATGTATATTCAAAGAGAAGTGGATTTCCTCACTTTCCATTTATATAGCTGATAGCGTATGGAATATAAAAACACAATTTTTACCAAATATTGCCATATGCTACTTTACACATTTTATTTACAAACATAAAACATGGAGGTAGTTGCCTAATTTTTTAACTTCTGATGCAGATGATGATGGTTGGCTATTTTAATGTACATATTCACAATTGAACACAAGTTAATCGTAAAAATATAAAAAAGAATATCTTTAGTGAAAACTGTTTTTTTTTTTGTAGAAGATCTTTAATGTTTTATGAGTAACAACTTTTATAATAGTTGTGGATTTGTATATTAGATTATTGGTATAATATGAAATGTAAGCTGTTTATTTCGACCGACCAATTCATGTAGAACAAAGTTATTATTTTTATTTATTGTATAGCTTGCTCTTTGTAAATTAATGAGAACAATTAATTTGAGGTGATTATGTTATTGATCTTACTGTTACTTCTCCTGTTTTCTCAACGAGAGCTGAAAATCTTCTAATTAGTGTAATAAATAATAACTCAACATGTAATAAATCTACCGCTATCAAAAATAATGACCAGAACTGGAAAACGTACAAATATGTAGTTACACGGATTCTATGCAAACCTCTGAAAGTCTCAAAAGCATTTGCAGATTTCGAAATTCTGGGTAAACACTGTATTAGAAAATATCAATGAAATATACAGTACGTTCACATTTTAGTTTCCATTCAAGAGATTGTTAATATTAAGGCTCATCTAGACGGCTACACTTTCAGTGCGAAAATGGTACCATTGATTGTTGCTGCCGCAGTTGCTGTACGCGAGATCTAAAATAATAGAGAGTGATTCATGTTATAAATCTGCTTACAATTTTAAGCAGTGAAGTACTTTCTATAAAATTGTACAGAATACTCGATTTCTATTGGTAAAGACGCCCTGACAGATCCACCTGTTCCATGGCACTACCATGGATGTGCGCGTGGGAAAATTTCGCGTATATCTTTCCGTTTAATTGTGATAATTAATTTATTAGTTATTTTGTCTTTGTGTTCTTAAGAATGAAGAATAATTAAAGCTCTACAGTGTGTTCTGAATCGTACACGTCCTAATCTAACAAGTACGGAATATCAGATGATAAAAAACTTGTATCAAGGAATTAGGGCTCGAGACCAATGGTTAATAATGATTATAGTAACAGTGTTAGTAACCAGTAGTGTAATAGTATGTATGTAAATAGTGTAGTGTATTATGTGTTATAGTGTGATATTCGCGAAGTGCCCATCAAGTATATTAGTCATTATACGGGTGAGTATATTTTTTTTAAAGTAAACTATTAAAGTGCTAGCTTTATTCAACATCAACAAATTTGGTAATTTTGTGTTATCTGAACTCTTCTCAAGTGGCTCGCCTATGGAATCTTGTCTCCTGCAACTCTCACCCCTCGTACTCGTTTAAGTGCTCTGAATGAATGACTCTTATTTTGGAACTTGATTATAGTTCTAGTATCATTTTACTTGTACAGTGAAGACGTATTTCTCTGAAGTTTAGTGTTGGTCATAAATTATGTGATCAATCACTGAATTATCATGTGAAACTAAATATAAATCAGAGCTCAGAAGTTTTTAAATCTTGTTCTATGTAAACATCGTAGAGGGCATGCAGAGATGCCAAGAAGGGGAAATTTTGAATTTTGTAGAGGAAGCCGAGCTAAAGTGTGGATGACATTGTATGAAAATCAATTATATTCCTTCATCTGCAATCTATCTAAGTGTTACAACTCGAAGACCACCCCCACAGAGATTTTATTCTGCGGATTCTTGCAGCAACATACAGAGAATGAAAATTTTTACATAAATTTTATTTATAAATGAAGCAATGACCCAAAATGGAATAATTAATTTCCGAAATATTAATTGAGCTAAAGAAAATCCTCCATGCACCCAGGGAACCAGTTTCCAACAAGGATTTACCGTGAACGTACCGAAAGGAATTGTGAATGTGAAGCTTACTGGGGCATACAGTTTACCGGCTTATTTAACAGTTTCTGTATTTGGAAATTTTAAAATACTTCTTCCTAATGCTATTAGACAAGGTACCATTAAACATCCGGCAGGACATGTGACTTTTGCAAGATGGGTCATTTGTTCATTTTAGCCAGAAAGTGCATGAGTTTTTGTCCAACACTTTTCTGAATATGTAATTTGGTTGCAACGGAATAGTTGCGTGGTCGCCTATGTCACCGGATATTGACTTATATGATTTTTTTTGTGTCTATACATACTACTGAAATTCTTCTGAATTCGGAATTATGCCAGCTTTTTTAATCACAAGCATAGCGGAATGTCTGTAGCATTGCACAGGCTTAATTTACAAAATGGCTTTTTAAATCTATCTTATATATATAAAGCTGTTTACAGGCCTTTTAGGCCCAGAGCTGTGTTATTCTCCTCCATTCCATTCTGTCCTTCGCCTTTCTTTTCCAATCCGTTACATTTTTCTCCCTTAGATCTATTGCCACTGCCTCTCTCCATCGCTTCCTCGGTCTACCTCTTTTTTTCTTGTAGTTAGGTTTACTCCCTACTATTTTCTTAACTGCCCTTTCATCTTCCATACGTTCTAGATGCCCTAGCCACTGCACTCTTCTGGCTCTTCTGGCTCTCTTAATATACTTTATTTCTCTTTTTTTCCTCTTCATAATTTTTGTAGTACCTCATCTTGTCAGTCACCAACTGAATAATTTCAAGTTACTAAAAACATTTTTTACAGCATTGTCATGCAATCGATATTCAGTAAAATTTTTGAGCATTTGCCTTGTGTAATTTTTAAGTGAGTCACAATATCTGCATCATTTTTATCGTAAACGGTAATAAAGTATTTATGTGAAACATGACCATTTTTGCTCAACATTTATCGCCGAATAAGAAAATTTACTTCAATCTGTGAAAATATAAAGAGATAACATTAAATGTGACTCAAAAATGACTAAAAATAGAATTTTTTGTAAATTAACACTTCCTATCTTAGCTTTGTAGTACTATTTTGGTCGGACCTATAACTCAGTTTCTTAGCCGTTGTACGATCACGCTGGCACACCCTATATATTCTAGGAAACATCCTTTGTTAGAGATACCAGCATTTATTGATTTATTAATACGTTCTGCTAGAATCTACAGTTTTGATTGGGATATCTATCACGTATGATAAATTAATTAACATTGTTATGTTAGAATATCTCTTAAATAACTGGGTCAGCGCACCAAGTATAGCAAACATTTTGATACAAGTTAAATATCCGGCTTACATAGAAAAACAATATTCTGTCGGAACAGAACAGCAAAATTATATTGTCAAAAGCAGATATGAAAGCTTTTATACATATAGGGTGTTATATCCCTGTTACATACTTTTAAAAAATATATCGAGAAAGATTTTGTTTTTACGCCAGTAGTCAGTAGCGTAACAAAAACTGAGTAGAGAATTAATCAACCTCATTGTCACTACCATCAGGTCATTTTTAAATAAGTTTATAATAGTAATATACAGAATATTATGTACAATCATTTGCAATAATAATGACACTCATTAAAATGAATTTTGCAATTTCTTTAGAACTTCTGATGTATTTGTAATAAAATCTATTTCACATTTTTAATATCAGTTATTAGTTGTTTCACTCACCGATAGAGATTTAATGAAATTTCTACTCAGAACTTCCAGAAGTTCAAAAATTGTTTTAAGAGAGTGTCATTATTATTGCAAACGATTGTACATTATAAAATATAAATGACAGATAGGTAGACATATATGACATATCAACATATTAGAATATAAAAATATTAAGCCACAAAATGATGCTCGAGCTCTTTCTCTTTTGTATGTTATCTATCAAAAAACGTTAAACCCAAACGAGCAAGCGGACGCGAATTGAAAAATAATTCAGTATATCCATATCCTAAGAAACTCAAAGTGTAGCTGATGTTTTTTAATAGTTCTAACAGCCCTGTGTAAGACCCGCTACAGACTATACGTGAATTCGCGATTCGCGATTCGCGATGCGTAGTTTGAAAGTAATTCGTGCACCGTGTCTAGGGTTTTTATGAATGGATTTTTAACGAACAAGACCCTACACACTATTCGTGAATTCCTCGCATATCACGAATCGAGCATAACGAATCGCGAATTCACGCATAATGTGTAGCAACCTAAAGGGAGAAGGAAACATCTTTTAATAATTAATTTATGACGTTTTTGTATTGCTTTGCCATTTGAGTTTGAGACACGATTTGTAATGTATACAGTTACAAAGTACTATAATAATGGAAAACGAACGTGCCACCGCTGCCTTCAATTTTATTGACAGAACTCAAAGTTAAACGAAAATATCGGTAGTGGGAAAAAATCTACCGAAGGGTGTACAGTGCGATAATCAACTTATGTACCTGACATAAATTTCAAAGCAATACAATAGACCATAAGAACACCATACAACTGGCCTGAAGTGATTTCGATGGTTTAAACTTATTAATTTGAATCAAAAATTAAAAAAATATCTTTACAATGGAAAAAAGTTACTTTTTTGCTACAAGAGGATCCTATTCAAATTTACAATATCTTTTTCGGACATCCAAGCAATCCATATTAAAAATAATATGCACTTTCCGTTATCCATTATTAACTAGAGCTTCCCTATTTCTAAAACAGAAATTAGTGATAATGAACGAACGATAATCAAGCTGTGCCGTATTTAGAAATAATAATACAACTGAGCCTAGATGTAGGCAAAGGATAAAATAACGAACTTGCATAAGTTTGTTAGCGCATTATTTCACTTTTACAAAATTTTGACAGTTTTTCCCCTCTTTTCAGCTTTAAATACGCTACTGTGCTCAAGGAACAATACTCGTTCGAATTTTGAGAAGCATTCGTATTGAATTTACTTCATGACTGACAAAAATTGATTCACTCTGGGAATTCTATTCGATTGTAGCATTAAATACTAAATTTTAGCAATAAAATGGTACGCCACTGATTTTTAGACAAATTGGTATCGCTCTTTTAAAGCTGAGTTAATTCTACTTAAATAGTATCTCTTGCATTTTTTTCTCCTGACGCACCGTTTTCGAGATAAATTAATTTATTATATCATTGCAATATACCAACTTTGGAACTCTGGAAACAATGATCTAGGTGGCATGTGTCAGTTTCTCATAAATTCCATGTCAGATTTAAACAAAAAAAGGTAAGACAAAGTATCGAGTGACTTTTAAAATCTTTAAGTTAGAAAATAGTATACAGGGTGTTAAAAAAAGAGTGTAAAATATTTCAGGAGGTAATAGTATGAACCAAAATAAGCAGAAAAGTCTTAATAAACATGGGTCCGCAAAGTAACAGTTGCGGAGATATGAGCCACTATTCGTTTTCAAATATTTTATTTTATTAGGAATAAACCGACAAAGGAAGCTTTTAACAAACAAAAAACAAGGTTACAGGAGATGTTCAAAGTGCCCTCCGTCCATTTCCAAGCAGGTACGACATCTTCGTCTCAACGATATTTGAATTATTTCGAAAACACCCTCCCTGGTTTGGATATCTTGACACTTTTGATTAATTCGTAGCTGCAGCTCTTCCAGTCTATTTACAGGAGTGCCATACACTAATGTCTTAAAATATCACCAAACAAAGAAATCTAGAGGGTTCAGATCAGGCGATCTTAAGGGCCATAAAACAGGTCCGGCCTTTCCTACCTATGCTCTCTAACGGCCATAGAAAAATGAGCTGGTGCACCATCATGCTGGAACCACATTTGTTGCATCTGATTCAAAGGAATGTCTTCCAAAAACTCATACAGTGTGTTCTGCAGAAAGTTGAGGTAAGAAGCGCCTGTTAATCGGTTTGGTAAAACAAAAGGACCTAGAAACCTGTCACCTACAATATCCATCGAAATGTTTAATGAAAAACGTGCCTGATGTCCAGATTCTATTAGAGCATGAGTATTTTCGTCGGCCCAAATATGCGTATTGTGAAAATTAAACACTCCATTTCTTGTGAACCCGACCTCATCAGTAAAACGAATGTTTGCAAGAAAACGAGGGTCTTCAGCATCATGACGTAGAAACCAGCGGCAAAAAACCACACTTGCTTGATGATCATTTATTGGATTTAAGGCCTGTACTCATTGCACATGGTATGGATAAAGTAGTTGCTCGTGAAGGATTCTCCAAACAAGAGGACCACTAATTCCTACCTCGGCTGATATTCTCCGCACACTCGTACCTGGATTCTCCTCTACCAGTGGTAGAATTTCTTCTGCTCTACGAGTGGATACCGACCTTGGTTTTCCGGATAAATGGCACTGTTTGCTCAAGGAACCGATATTACGCAATCTTTGGTGAATTCTTCCAAACATGCGTTGTGAAGGAATCTGGCGATTTGGATAAGCGCCAACATAAAGACGTCGCGCTTCGGTGACGTTCCCATTAGCACGACCATACATGAAATGCATGTCTGTTAATTCTGCGTTAGAGTAACCAGCCATAGCGAAAAAAAACTTGTGCACTTAGAACAGCTGTCAAATACGTACCGTTTATTTCACTAAACATCAACCAACTATGATGAGCAAATACACAACGTTTTTGCAAAATAAAAAAGGGGCTAAAAACATAAAACATTCCTTATCTCCGCAACCGTTACTTTTCGGACCCATGTTTATTGAGACTTTTCTGCTTATGTTTGTTCATACTATTACCTCCTTAAATATTTTACACTATTTTTTTAACACCCTGTATTCTTCAACAAGTTGTAAAATGGCATATACTCCACACGAGCGAAAAGTTTGTACAGTTCGCGAGTGTAGAATGTGCCATTCTAAACGTGTTTTAGACTATACTTTCTCTAACAATTTTAGAAATTATTCAAAAAAGTTGCTTATTTGTACATATTCCATCACAGTATGCTGGAATTACACAGAATAACATTCTAACACAGTGTGATAGAATGTCATTCTAACACAGTATGCTGGAATGACATGTATTACAATCTAATTTTTAGTTGTGGAATGTTCTAAAATCGTGTTAGAGAAACAAAATTCTGCAATAAGCTGTTGCTTATGGTTTATGCACGATGGGACACCTGGTCATTTTAGTCGTAATATGAATATTTAAATCTGACGTTCCAAGGAAATTGGATTGCTCGAGGCGGGCCTACTCCTTGACCACCCCGATCACCCTTCTTAAATCCGATTTCTACCTTGGAGGCATCTGAAGTAACACCTGGGATATTCCGAAGACCTAAAAGACAGATGCGCAGACGATTTAGAGCTAGTTTAATACACTCATTATTGTAAACAAATAAAATGAAAATAAACAATTTGCTATAGGTTATCTTCCCTCTAAGTTCTATTTTTTGTTGCTGAATTTTTATACGAAATTTAAATATTTACAGAGGCCAACTATTTTTTATGTACGTTTCTGAAAATCAGTTCTATATTTTAATGATTAATAAATTAATGTTTATCTCGAAACGGTGGATCAGGAAGGAAAACTACAAGAGACACATTTAAAGCAGAATTAACTTGGCTTTAAGAGAGCGATACCAATTTGTCCAAAAACCAGTGACGTACAATTTTTGTGATAAAAATTAATATTTAACGACATAAACAGTAACCCTTCATGATACACTGTTGTGCATCAAATTTCATCTAGTATCTTGATTAGTTTTCGAGAACTGAAGACTATAGTATTTAAGAAAATTTTAAACAACCTGAATCTCTAAAACGAGGCATTTCCGGACCCATGTTCATAAAAACTTTTTTTCTTATTTTTAAACACAGTACCTGGGCCATCATTCTGTAACACTCTGTAAATAGGATCAAGCAAAAAAATATGATACAATGGTCAGTGGAAATCCTCTTTTTGTATATTTATTCAATTTGCCATGGAATTCAAAGTGTGTTTTTATGTAACATACCCATACATACCTCTTTTTATTTTTACCATAAATGAAATCAGTGTATACAGGGTGAACCTTAAATAAGTACAAACATTTTAACCAGCAGTACAGTTCACTGTATAGAACACATAATTAATAGTCTTTTTACAAAAAAATCAGGAATAAAAAAAGTTAAATTTTAAATAAATTTCATGATTTTTCAATCCCTGCTGGTTCGGGGTCATGGTGGATGTGCATTCCACAGCGTTGCCAGTGTTACACTAGAATTTTTAGACATGTCAAAAAAAATATTGAAAATATAAACTAGATTATCTACTCACAATCATATTATCCAGAATTTGTTCATTATCCATTTTTACTACACTCCGACTGATTTATCACAATACGTTATTTTTATCACTATCACTGAGCACTACTTACTTAACAAATATGCTTTTAGCATATCAACCTTTTCACTATTTGAATAATGCTCCATATTTTATTTAATCACACTGTATTTTACGAAAAATATTAATTAAATACACAAGACATTTAAGAGAGAAACACTGTCCATGAAAATAATAAGACGATTTAAATACGTTTTATACGTTAGTGCGGCAACTCTTAAAACAGATGCGTCAAGCAGTAAATTACTTAAAGAAGCTATTAGCTTAGTTCGGTTTCAGAAGATGCAAAAGTATCTCATATTAACTTTCAATTTACGTGTATTGAAATTATCAAATCTCTTTCCACAAATATTACATGTTTTGATTGCACTGCCTGTGCCACAGGTTATTCCTTTGTACAGTTCACCGGTATGAACATCAACATCAACATCTATCTCTATCAATCCTACAGCCTAGGGATGGATGATACTGCTCCTGACACCTACCTGTTGTCTGTGCCTACATCAGTTTCTTTATGCATGCGATTGACGCTGCTTTTAAATATTTTACTTTGCCTTCTCTTGATATTGAACGCATACATCAAGCTAGTTATTTTGTTATTTCATGTTTTGTGTTTATTTTTAAAATCCGTTTCACCCACTACGAAACTACGAGGTACGAAATGGTTAGCACTGACACGTTGTTTGAGGTTATGTGGTGGAATTTAACTCTAAGATGTTGTATGAAAGTTATAGTTTTTTGTTATACTTTATAAAATAATTTCAGGGGAGAATTTGTGATAATCTCTAAACAGTGTACAATGTTTCAGTAAGTATGTGAGCTTTTATGCACATTTATGGATATTTTTTTGAAATAATTTAAGTAACTTCTTAAACTCTTTAACTGACAGTATCGAACTTGAGAAAATTCATACTTTAATCGTTTATGATAATTTCACTTTATTTATTGCTAAAAACGAGTGTTTTTGAACTAGAAACAATGGTAAAAATTGAATTTACTTTAAAAAATTATTTATCTTACAGAAGATATGGCAACCTCGCCTTTAGTAAATCATATGGTTTATTTTATTAAGTTAAGTCAGTGATTTATCTGGTCAGCAGTCCTCAAAATGTGGGTATTTAAAAAAAAATTAATATCTACGTAAATATTTGAAATTTTTAAAAATGAGTTTCACTAGACTTATCTATATGACGAACTACACCTGCAGTTAAAATATTTGTACTTATTTAAGGTTCATCCTGTATAACGATCAGAAGCCGTTGACAATAAAAATTGACAATGACATCATATTTTTTTTTGTTTCACACTATATACATGAAAATTGGTTTAAAAAATGCGCCACTATAAATAAAAATTAACAAGTCCGAGCAATTTTCCAAAAAAGGAACACCTGATTTTTAAATGAATTTATTCCATACTCTTGCCGCTCTGTATAATAAAATATATGGAGACTAATACAAAAATATATATGTATAAGGGTGTTAATCGATTTTGTATGTAAATTTCTGAATAAGTGCTCTACCACTTACTACGTATTGAATACGGAGATTAAAAATTATCGATTTATCCCTACATTATTTGCCATCCCTTTATCAATTAATATGTTAATCTGATCCTTGATTTAGTTTTTGTAAATGAGTAGTCTTGCTAAATATCCAGGATGTTTCAAAAAGAGGTTATAAACTTTGGCACAAAATAGACCAGTTGAAGGAAAAACATGAAAATATATGGTACGAACCCCTGTCCGAAAATAAGCCGTTTTTGCACTATAGCCTTATAAGTGCTAAACTTGTTTTATTTTCAGTATCGATTACGAATTCTTAACAGATTTTACGACACAATGCTTACTCATGGAAAACTCAAAAGAAAAGGATGTGGGTCCAGATAAGTTATGTAACGTTACCAAATTACTTTTGACTTCACTACAGAATCTGAATGGCAACGACTTACCACTTACTAAGTAAATGATCGGCTGCAACTCAAAATACCGTACGTAATCATTTAAACGTGGAATATGCTGGCAGATGGTTAGGGAGAGTGCCCGTTAGATGGCCAGCCCAAAGTCCTGATTTGACATCAATGGATTTTTTTATGGGTTTACATGAATTCAATAGTCTATGAAAACGAAACTACGAAAAATTCCCCTTCCTCATGGGAAACCCCGGGTGGACTGTATTTTAATTTTGGTTCTGAAATGTGTGTTAGATGTGAATATTTTTGGGAGAGCTCAATCTAATCACAAGGATTAGCCCAGAAGTCGAGGACTTGTGCGAGAGAGTGAGCGGCATATTATTATTAAGCAGACCGCATTTGCGCCCAGGAACGACTTACGTTGGGAGGCCCTAACCACCATTCAGTGCAGGAATGGGGGAAACCTTTAAAAATTTATCAATTAGACCACTGACCGACTTGAGATAATATGAGTTACTTGCCTACTTTTAACTGCCTGAAAAGAATCACTGCAAATATTTGCAATAATATTAAATAATTTTGACCTCTACCCACCTTATAATAAATAATTAAGTACTACTCAGTATTATTTAATTATTTATATAAGGGAAGAAAAACTTGTAGCAAAATGTCAAAGTTATTCATTAGCTGCACACCAGACATATACCGCTTTTGAGTTTGTTAGCTCTCTTCAGTATACAACGCATAAGATTCAGGCATCATTACATAAAATCCATATTTCCAGATATAGCCAACTACAATTTCCGTTTTAGAAAATATACCTACCTAAGTTCATAACTTTGCAACCTTGACTTTCATCAAAAATTAATATCACGGAGACATAGACAATTTTTGATTGACACTTCCTTGAAAATCAAACAGAAAAATTTGTAATCTTTTCAAAGTCGGACAATCTGTACATCAGATATTCATCAGCAAAGAAATTTCCATTAAGTTTAAGTATGTTTTTTAATTTTGTTCAATTTAAATTAGTTTTCCAAACATCAAACGCAAATTTCAGGTTAAAATTTAAAAATATATACATATTATTAATTATATATTAAGGAATTATCCCGACGACAAATGTTTATCAGTAAAAATGTCAGCAAAAGGTTGTACTTAAATTTTTTCTTGCTTCATAGATCGTTAGCCGAAAGAAAAAAATTACTAGAATACCAAAATATTTTTAAAGTTCAAAAGCGGTCTTTTGAAAAATTCAGTTTCACTTATTTAGTACCACCATTGACAGATTGAAGCCAAAATGTAAATTTCACAAACGTGATATAACGAAGATGTTTCCCATCCCATTTATTAATTTTACATGCATGCCATTTACTTTTAATTGAAGCTATTATTTTATTTATTTTAAGTGTATTTTGAGAAATAATTAATTATTTATTTTAAAGCTTATTTATCATAGATGCGAATACTAGGTATTTAGCTAGATAATTGGTATCGACTTTATTTAAATAAACTTCAACGTTTGGCTTGGATCAGATCACATTATTTTGAACAATTAATAAGTTTTTAAAAATGATCAAGATAATAAAACATTTTTCATTGGTAACTTGTATATACAGATGGAAAATTTATGCGGTAATATACATGTCTTCTAGATATTGTAATTATTTTCAGTATGAAATGAAATATTCATTTGGTATGAAAATATTATTTACGGATTCTTGTAAAAACCAAGTCGTTATAAATAAATATCCACATTTTGTGGAACGCATTTATACTCATCCTCTCGATAGACACAGGTAAAATAAATTTCTAGTTTATTTATTTAAATGGAAAGTAATGTATAATTTTACAGATATTTAATTTTATTATGAAACCTATTCCTTCTAATTTTAGACAGATTTTATCATTCGAAACATTAGTAATAATTTCACCAGCTGTGGTATCTGAATTGAATAATTATCTTTCATGCCAGACGCAGGAAACTTCATATTTTGATCAAAAAAGTGTTAATCCACATTGGAAATATTAACGCCAATCAACAATTCAACATGAAAAGTCGCTGCCAATCACTTACTTAGCCCCAAGAATCAGGTAGGAACATCTTGCATGTTCAAGGATATAATCGTCATTGCTTGCGGCACTTTGTCACGAACAAATATTTGCTACTTCGTCTTGTGGAAAGCTAAGTTTATCTTTCAGCAGTATAAGACGATTTTATGTTCGAGTTTCCATCGAGAATAGAAACCTGGCTATTGAGAATTATGTGAAAAGAACGTGCTAGTTCTCTAATCAATATCCTAATAATAATAATGTATGAGTGAAAAATTGAACCAGTAAAAGTGGGCTACTTTGTGGCGGCAAATAACAGATCGATAAATGCATGTGTGGTAATTTTACTTTAAAACTTCATGAATGAAGTGCATTAGAAGAGTTATTTCTAATCCATTTTCTATACATTCAAGAGAATGCGGTTAAGAGATCAATTTCTCTATATTGTAAAGAAAATTGATTATGTAAGAACATATTTTAAAATGTCTTGTTGTTTTTGTCTTATCATAAAACTAGGTCTGGGCCTATATGACCTGCACTAAAGTTTGTATACAGTGCGGCGATAAAGTCTTGAAAAAGTGAGGTGAGGTGACGTCATTTCCGGGAAAACCAAAAGTACCACATAAATGTTGATAACTTAAAAGGAGGTTATTTCGAAAATAAAAATCGACCTGTTTTTTTCCCAAAAACATCCTACCAACCGTTTACTAGTCTTATTTACTGTATATCATAAAAGTTATCTCTTTTCAAAATAAACCGAATTTTTATTTTTATAAAAACGGCTAGATAATTGCATTCAATTAAACGCAATAAACTCCTCATCTGGAATCCATAAATATCGCCGTGGATTGTTATATTTAGCTTTATGCGTCTCACCCTAATTTTTATTACACCAAAAAGAAAACAATCTGCCGCCAAAGTATCGGAAGCTTTTAGGAAAACTAACATAATAGTAATAATATTTGAATTAAACTGATATACGTTATAAACGTACCTAAAGAGACTTCCTTTCATGTCGTAATGTAAGATCCTTATTGTATATTAAGGCAAAATCTAATGAACAGTGGAAATAAGCTCTGAAATATTTATTTAAACTTTCATGTTGTGGTTCGTCAACGAGTATTCAGTTTTAATCTTGACTTAATAATGTTTCATTTGGTATTCCATTTCAAAGGAATTGAGAAACTAATTTGTCTGTGTTCAGTAATACTGAATTGGATTTCAAATGAAAGTATGAAATTAATGTATTTCCAGCCTTGTGTGAAAAAATGTAACGATTTTGTTATTTCGGTGCCATATCTGATTAAAGGATTAAATAGAGAATTCAAAGTTGATACAATCATTCCGGACTTGTTTCAGGCTTCTTGATTGGCCGAAATTCCAGAGTCCTGTTCACGACATACTAGTGCAAACATATACATTTAAAATCATTAGAAGATTCTTCACTAGACGGGAACGAGACTGGCGCAGTCCACAATGCGTCTAGACCGCGACCTCATAGTGCGTTCTTTCCTTTATGCCTGCACGGACCACTGAAATGTATGATATGGAATGCGCAAACTCCATTGCGCATCCAAATAAAGGTACCAAACCTAGGAGCAGACAAAAGGAGGCACATGAAATTCAACAAAGACATACTTCATTGGTTATGTATGTGGGTGCGAGAGAGACAACCATCTGCACGTACGATATGAATTGTGTTCTTAATTTCCCATTATTTTGTTTGTAAACACGTCATTGGCGTACAGTGTGGTTTCTTCTTTTATCTTGTATCTCGTTAGTGTTATTCTTTGTGTAATTTTGTGGGTGTTATTGTTGGAACATGTCATGTTTTATAAGGGACTGTAAAATTAACCAGCATATAGCACGAAATAATTCTTCATAATCCAGAATTCAATTTCATTTCAATTCAGAATCAGCTAAGCCCCTACTGCTCCGCCATTGCTAGAGGCACAAAACAAAATATGACGCTGTTCATAAATAATCCATTCGCGCAGCTTTTAGCGCATTCCAGTCATCATAATATAAAATTACATTTCAGTGGCACGGACTAGCACAGCGAGGACCTGCAAACCTGCAGGACTTCGTATGCTTGTCCAGCACGGGCCAGCAACTTTTTGTGCAGCACCAAAACGTAATATTTTGCAGAGCGGTGTCTTCTGATGAAAGACAGTTTCTTTAATAGAGGTTGTTGATATGAGAGGGTGCCTGACAATGCAGCGACACATCAACAACTTAATTATTGTTGTTTTCCATATCATGTTGGTGTTTTTTTTATTTTCATATTAAAAATCAATTCTTAGAATGCTGAAGTAACTTAATTTATCTTCCTTGAAAGCTATAGCAATTGGAAACTAGAAGAAAAAACAATTTTTCTGAAATTTGGACCATTATTGAATTATTGAAGTTTCTTAGGTACTTTTCTGTACTAATTGTATAAATCCTATTTTATTTAAGGTAATTATTAATGACTAAATGAGTTTATGAAGTTATCTTTCAGAATAAATACCTAAATATTTGGTATAGAATACAAACTCAATTTTACTAATTCATGAGAGCTTAGGAAGAGTTCAGAAATTATGTATATTTGCCTTAACATTTCTTAATTTTTTTCTACTAAAATAAATAGAACTATAAAATAAAATCTTATTCCTCATTGGTCAACATTTTAACAATAACTCATAATTTTCTAAAATAAATAGAACGATATGATAAACTAAAATCTTAATTACCATTGATCAACGTTTCAATAATAACTTTTGATTTTCGGAATACATAATAATATGATATTTAAACAAAGAGTAAAGTTTTTCTTTTTTTTAAAGCTACATAATGAAATTGATTGGATACAGTTTTATTTACTAATGTAAATTATGAGACAATAACTTTTAACAAAGGTTTAAAGTCACTATTGTTTTATAATTTTGAGTCCTTCTTGGAAAATTTGTGAACTTAGAGCTTTTAGAAATGTATTCTGATCAAAATTCGATTATTGTTCTATTTAAATACGTTTCTCTTTTAATGCACGTTACAAAAAGGTTAAATGCAATTATTCCATAAAGAAATAAATTTTGGTCAAACAGTACTGGAACAAATGAAAATAATTATGCTAAAAAATATGAAGATAAATTCGTATGAAGTCCCTTTGAAATATTTAATAGAAAATATTAAAAAGAAACAAGTTGCTGATGAAACAATTTTAATGTTATTGTTGTCAACAGAAATAAAATATTTTAGGACTGCAGTACTGTAATTTATAAGAGACATAAGGTTTTAAATTTATAACTTCGCGCTTTAATAAAAAAATTGTAGATCAACTAACTGGGCCTGTTATTATAGGAATGTGTTATAATTCTTTTTGTGACAGGTGTATGTCTAATACATACATTAAAACTAGATTGCTAATACAAACTACTTTATAACTAGGCTACCATTAGTTCTCTTGTTATGAAAATTATGGTAATCCGTATGTAATGCTCCTCAGTGCAGGTAGGCAGGTTTATTTAAAAGTACATAGTGTTTCTTAAGTTACAGCCTTCCTTAAAAGAACGTGAAAATAAACACTTTTCTTCAAGCAACTTGTGGTTCATTTTCCCCATATTATCAATAAAATTGTCAAATCAAAGAAATTTCGAGACCAAGCCTCTTCTGTATGTACATATGTACTCAGCCAAAGACATTTTTGCAAGTCGAATGCTTATTTTTAAGCTTTTTTAAATTAGAAAGTAATGAAACATCGTTAGAACTGAAATTAATTAAACAAAAATTGAAAGAAACTACTTAAACGGCGGTGAAAATTATCTTGCAAAATTCTAAAAATTAAGAATAATATATAAACTGATACTTTAAAATTACATACAATATGAAATATTGCTAAATTAAAGATAATTTATGTAATTTATAAGAAATTTGTTACATGAGAGTAAAACTCCAATAAAAATATTAAATATTTCCTATAAAATGTAGAGAATTTTAGGTTTTACTTAATTTTGTGAATATTCCTATACAGAAGTAGGAAATATATCCCCACCTTGTTGTTCGACTGTGTGCGCTTCCGATTAAAAAGGACAGACGACAGACGCATGAATTAGGTATGTGCACAGTGTGTAGTGCTCTGACTTGTGGTTTAAGTTTTTATAGTAAATAAGAACAATAATTTTAAGTGATGATAACATTTGTTATGTTATTGCTACCCAGCTTCAAAGAGTGACTGCAAAATCCGCCCGTTTTTGCGTAGTCTGTAGCAAGAACGGGGAAGGTTGTACAGAGGTCTCCGTGGGCTTAAATTGATCGTCATGAAAAATCTAGGTGAGCTTAATTCGATTTGCCCGACTTACCCCTACTTAAGCCACCCTTGAAGTCGGGGAAAACTGGTCAGAATTTCGCAAAAGATCGAATTATGGGGCCCGTCTTTCGTATCATTTGTCGGGTAGTGGGGAAACAAAGTACTTCATGAAGTGGATATCATTCCCCGTCTGCTGTCGGCATTCTTGATGTTACCCTTGCCATGTGGAATTCCGCCAATTTTTACCCAGATTTTGGTGACCATTTTTTTTGTTTTCTTGTAGGGGTAACTGATCCGACAGGAGCACGAATTATGGGGGCATGTATTTCGTATCAATTGGAGTATAAGGAAGAGTGGCACAAAAAATGCAATTCATGAAAGTAACGTTATTAGCCGCCGGTTTTCGGCAATAGGGGTGGTTTTACCTCCACGCAGGGAGTGTTTTTTACCTTGAGCATTTTTGGAAGAACTTCCCTGATCTCTTTCTTGCCATTCACGTTCCCGTCAATTTTTACCAAGAATTGATCGACCATTTTCCACCCCTTAAGTAGGGGTAAATCGGACAAATATTGGAAAAATCGAATTATGCCTAGATTTTTCATAACGATCAATTTAACCCCACGGAGACCTCTGGACGACCTTCCCCGTTCTTGCTACACACTACGCAAAAACGGGCGAAAAAATGAGTTTCTTTGCGGTTACTCTTTTATCTATTGACTGCAAAGATGTTATTTATTTGCAAGACGCGACAAGCAGTGCAAATGCAAATGGCTAACACTGGTAACTGGTAGTAACCTATCCTGCCGGTATTGTTTTCGTTCTACTATATTATAAAATTTATTTATTTATTCTGTTCCCACTTTGTTGGCAGTTTTTATAGCATTTTATTCTTATCATGGTATAGTTCATTGGTAGGTCTGTTATTGTGATAATTATGTGCCTCATATAAGAGTATTTTATACTGAACTGTATAAAATATTTTATTTTTAAAATACAAAAGTAAATATTTTTTAAACAGCAAATCCATTTTAAGTTTGATGGTTTATATTCTGCCTCATATATCCACTATGTTTGTACGCTATACATTTTCATTTTTGTAGATATAAGAAATAGTAATATTTTAGTTGTATATTGAAATTTATATAAGCAATTCTATTAACTGGTGACAATTAACTCTAGTACAATGGGACCAGTGAAGTTCATCCAGACCAAGAAACTAAAAGTGCTACCTTTTCAGTATGAGAAAACAAAGTTATAAATCTAATAAATATAATATTAGTAGAATTTAAGTAATGAGTTTACGTAATTCATTGAACTTTTGTTCCACCTAGGAAAGATATATATTTTGTGTAAAATGTATTTTTTAAATTTGTTTTTGTTAAGTGCTCCTTTATATATTAAATTAGGTAATAAATTTGTTTTGTACAATTTTATCTTTTAATTTGCGCCTGCTATGCTTTTGATATAGTAATTACTAATTTAAATAATTAAAAAGAAAATGATTTAAATATTATAAATCATCCATTGTGCAACTGCAAACTTTTCTAGAATTTTTAACATCGAAAGTACTCATTTGTACTGACTTATATATTCACAAAGAAAAAAGTAGTAAAATTATTGAAATAAATATAAATATACCAGAAATATTAACATTTTCAATTTCCTCATACAACGTTAGTGATTGGATTTTTATGCAAAAAAATACGGGGTCATGTTGAAACTTGCAAAGTATCATAGTGTTATTTGATTACGGATTTAATACCTTTAGTGCCAGTGACGGAAAAATCCGTCGGGCTCGCTATCACTTTGGTGCCGCTGATGGAATTTTCCGTCGCTTCTCTGGTGTCATTTATAGCTAGGTTATTTACGTCGACACTGCATGTGATGAACGGTAATTTACATAGGCACTATGAAAAGGTTTTGTGACATAGTTTTTTGCGTACGGGTTATGATTTTTTCTTGTCATTTTTTAAATAAATTAGTAAAATGATCAGTAATAATATTAACCCAGTAAAGATATCATATTTCAAAAAATAAATGCGGACAAGCTGATTTTTCCAGGGTGAAGGCTGTCTCCAACCAAGAAATCACTCTGGACATCATTGTGTGTTTTTTTGCTATTTTGCTTTTTTTTACTATACTTATTATGGTTCAGTAAAGATACAACAAAAGGCTGACCAGCAGGTTTCTTCAAGTACTGTCTTCTGAGTTTTCATCCAAAAAAGCACAGTCCAACCCCTTCATTGTTTTGCGCAATAGAGGTGGTTTATTATTATTGTGTCATATCTAAAATATTTTGTGTACATGTACATAATAAAAGAGGATTCCGGAGGATACATTTTTTTAAAAAGATTTAAGCATATTTAATAGGAATGTTCAAATTAAATAAGTACTTTGAGGTACGCCAGTTTGAACTAATGGGAGGTAGTATCCAAGTAACTTTGTGTTTTCAGTGATGTGAATTGTCAGTTGAACTCATTTCCACACAACCACTCATACCACCACCAAGAAACCACCCTTATTGCAGAAAACACCGAAGAGGAAGACTGTGCTTTTTTGAGTATCCACTCAAGAGACAGCCCTCTAAGAACCCTCCAAAAACTAGCTCCCAAGCCTTTTATTTGTATCTTGACTGAATCAATCAATAAATAAATATCGTATTTTTTTTCATATAATGGGCGGTGAGCGTCAAATATGTAAATGTACAAAAAAGTTAATATATTAATATTATTATGTGCAAGTTGGAAAACAAATTCCAAAAATAAAGTAAATAAAAACCCTTATTGCAAAAAACGCACAAGGATCTCTAGTGTAATTTTTTGGTTGGACGGCAGTTTATACGGGCATTCGGAAAAAGCTTTGAGATATAGGTTTACACGGTTCGAATTCCTTTCTTGTCCTTTTTATTAGAATAAGGCTGGAAAACTGGCAAGCCTGGTACTATCACAGCCTCAAAAAAAGATTATAAACCATTACCATACAGATGAAGGTTTCCTGCAAATTTCAGAACATAGTTGGTCGACGGAGACGAAAACGACACTGGGTATCCAGATGAGGTGAATAAACAGGTTGTTGGCGACAAAATAATGCAATTTAGCCAACTTACCTTAGTCCAAAAGACAGAGGATCTCAAATTTAAGGTTTTGAATTCAAAATTATTAAAATATTTAGAATGTTTTCAATGAATTGATTTGAAAAACAAACCGTACTTTGTTCTAAACGTTAAAAGGCGCTACAAAATGTACTCGCGGATAAAAATTGGTCATAACTTTTTTCTCACTGTACGAGTATGTATCAAAGTTTTAAAAGAAAACGATTATCATACTAATTTTATGTTGCTAAATTTAACCATTCTCTGTTTGTTGTAATTTAATTTTGATGACATCGTCGGTTTTAATACAACTAATACAAATTTTACATTTTATTTATCACATAACTTACTAAATAAGTCTAAATTTGAAATTTAATAATAAATAAAATAATTTTGCATACTCTTATCTTCAGCATTAAATTACATAAAATGCAAAAATAGTAAATAAATTGAAAACGGTTAAATTTAGCGACATGAAATTAGTATGTACTTATATCATATTTGTGTACAAAAGCAAAGAGAATAATATTATTCTACTTTGATACGTACAGAAAAATATTATGTTTATCCTCCAAGACTACCTACATTTTGTAGCTGCCACTAGCGTTGAGAACAAAGTTAAATACAAATTTGTTTTTTTTTTGTCTCAGATATTGTCTCAGATAATCCCCGAATCCAAATTTTCAAAGTAATTCACTGAGAACTTAGACAGACAAGATTTGCGACGTATAATACTGTGTCACTGTTGTATAGCTTTCAATTTAGTTAGACGTGCAGTGCCACTGACGGAAAATGCTGTCGAAATTAAAATTACAGTCCAGTCACCAAATTCGTTATTACAACTCATACAGACATAATTTAGAAAGTGTTCAACTATCAAATCTCAAATTTTATAGAAAAAGAACCACTGGCATAGACAACATGTTATCGAAACTGCCACCGGCAGCGACCCTGTTAAAAAACGATTTCAAAAAATGATCTCCAATAAAAAAAGATAATGTAAGTAGCAGGCAGAGAATTATCAATTTTGAGAAGGTTAGTTTGCGAATATGTGTCTTTTAGAGTCTATTTAAAACGATATATTTGGGCTTCATTTGTCTCACACTGTACTCTGATTAATCTATAAATTTGGACATTCCATATGTAACTAACTGTAAAATACCTAATTCACTTATAAACGTTTATTTGGAGACATTCGGTGTATCCAAGTATATGTTTAGATTTTCGAGTTTTCATCAAAGTAGGTACGCAACTCAGATCGTAACACTCGTGTAATGTAAATGCCGCTTTACTTATTAAAATTTCCTAATATCAAAACTTTACAAAGTAAAATTCATGACAAAGGTAAATATGCTAATTAAAATTACCCAACTTTAAAATTTTACTAAAGAAAATTCAGGACTAAGTAAATATACCTACCATCAAGTAATAATACAGTTCGATAATGGGTGTAATAAAATTGCCCATTAACCGCACAGGATTGCTTTTTACAGTGTTGCGTTTACTCCAAAATGTTGTCGGTTGCAGCAAAAATACATGCATTGTTAGAAAACGTCACTCTCAGCAAAGGGTCTTCTGTACACTATCCTATCCTATCTATTTATGCAAAAAACAAGTGTGTAAAATGTCAAACTGTTCGAAAAATATGTGGAGAAGTACCATCTTTTTTAAAAGGAACGTCATCTAATACACTCAGAAGATAATAAATAGCAAGGGGAATAAAAGTGGTAAATCTATTGAATTATACTCCTATTCAAAGCATAAAAAGTATGCCTATTTGCAAAATGATAAATTGGACTATAGGACTATAATCGATAAAATTGTGGTCAGAACATTAAGTCTAATTTTCCTCAAGTTTTTTAAATGATTCATGTGCACAGAATATTAAAAACCTGAAAAATAAAAAATTCCACCCACCGTTTTTTCCCAGGCAGTCAGGGTTGTGCAAAGGGGCTGCAATTATGAAAACAGAAAACATCCAAATAATTAAAAATATATCTTGATCACTCACCATACTCGCAGAAAACATTAAAAATAAACATATTAAGAGATCGCACCTACCCGTTTCATTTTCCAGGCCGTCACGGTTGGTGAAAAGGGGTAGATTTGATAATATTTTTATTTGGAAATATTTCGTTCTTACTATTAAATCCACCCCTTGTCACCAACCCTGACGGCCTGAAAAATAAAACGGGTGGGTGGGATTTTTTAACATGCTAATTTTTAACATTCTCTGTGAATATGGTGGCCGGTCAAGAAATAGTTTTTTTTTATTTGGAATATTTCGTATTTTATTAAATTCACCCCTTATCACCAAACTTGACGGCCCGGAAAATGAAACGGGTAGGTGGGATCTCTTAATATTCTAATTTTTAAAATTCTCTGTGATTATGGTGTCCGGTCAAGAAATAGTTTTTTTTATTTGAAATATTTCGTATTTTATCAAATCCACCCCTTATCCCTAACCTCGACGGCCTGGAAAATGAAACGGGTAGGTGGGATCTCTTAATATGGTAATTTTTAACATTCTCTGTGAATATGGTGGCCGGTCAAGGAATAGTTTTTTTTTATTTGGAATATTTCGTATTTTATTAAATCCACCCCTTTTTCACCAACCCTGATGACCTAGAAAATGAGACGGGTGGGTGGAATTTCTTAATATGCCAATTTTTAACATTCTCTGTGAATATGATGTCCGGTCAAGAAATAGTTTTTTTTTATTTAGAATATTTCGTATTTTATCAAATTCACCCCTTTTCACCAACCCTGACGGACTGGAAAATGAAACGGATGGGTGGAATCTCCTGATATGCTTATTTTTAACGTTATTTGTGAATATGGATGGCGTTCAAGAAATAGTTTTTTTATTTGGAGTATTTCCAAATAAAAATGTTATTAAATCCACCCCTTTTCACCAACCGTGACGGGGGGATGAAACGGGTGGGTGAGATCTCTTAATATGTTTATTTTTAATGCTTTCTGTGAGTATGGTGAGTGATCAAGATATATTTTTAATTATTTGGATGTTTTCTGTTTTCATAATTGCAGCCCCTTTGCAGAACTCTGACTGTTTGGGATAAAAAGGGTGGGTGGAATTTTTTATTTTTCAGGTTTTTAATATTCTGTGATCAGCCCCATATGAATTATTTAAAAAACTTGGAGGAAAATTCGACTTCATGTTCTAACCACGACTTTATCGATTATAGTCCTACATATATCTGTGGCTGTGGATAATTTTACACCGGTTACAAAACTTGGTCCCTCAGTAGAATGAAGGAACTTGCAAGCATACACATCGTGCATGCCATAAATGTCAGAATTTGACATTTGATATTGACACTATAATAGCTTATCTTTTAATGGAACCTACTTATTTAACTTAGTTTGCAAAAATGTACGTATATTTTACGTACTATTTTAAAACATTAAAATACGCGGCATTGATACTTCACACAAAGCTTTTGTGTCTAAATATTTTAAATTTTTTTATAAAACTGAGTACATACGTATTAATAATGGACTGCTTGCTACTCCTGCATTTTCACCATAAGAATACAATACTTGTTATTTTAGATTGTATCAAATTTTGACTCAAATATAATAATGGTGCCTATTCAACTACTGGTATATCCTCAGCTCTATAAAATGGTTAATTTCTAGAAACATTCTGGTTATATTTATTTGTTTGATGTATTTATTTCTTTCACACTTACTGTTTACCATATTATATGTTTACTGTAACTATAAACTATAATTATTGTTATATCTACTGTAATTTTTGTTTTGTACCTGAATTTGTAATCTGTTGGGTAGTCTATGCTAATATAAATAAGTTACCTAATGTTTTAATTATTACACGGGGAGTTTTGGAAAATGATACCATAAATTAAGGGGCTGATATAACATCAACAAATAATATTATTTCACAGGCTTTGAGATAAAAATCAATAAAATTTGGTATAATAGTTATTTACGTTACAAGGCCGGGAAATGGTATATTAAAGTAGAAGTCTAGATGTTTACAGACGAGACGACGAAGGAGCCGAGTCAGGAATTTCTAGACGAGTACTTTAATGACATTTCACGGCCGTGTATCGTATGTACAACGTTTTATTTCATACTGTGTTGTATTAAAAATTAAATTTTAATGTTTTATTTTACATAACCTGCCTGTATGTAGGTGTTAGCGTGGTTTCGATTCTTGTTTTATCGCATAACAAATTTGACAGTTTGTCATCCCGTGCGTATTTTGTGATAATTTTCATAAAAAATGGAAGAAATCGCGCTAAAATATGCTGAAGCAACCAGTAAATTGGTGTCTACGAAGGTGGAAAACGGCCTGAATGAGAATATCCTTTTGGCGTACTTCTTGGATATCTTCAAAAAGATGAATCCTGCGACAATGTGGGCAAAATATTCGATGCTCAAGTCTATGCTGATGGTAAAAGAAAGAGGTGATATTTGAAAATATCCAAAACTGGTGGCTTTCTTAAAAAGGCAAGCCGTTGGTCATCAGGCAAACAAATCAAAAGTTCTAACAAAAGAAGAAGTTAATAGATTCATGAAGGAAGCCACATCAGAAGAGTATCTTTTGATGAAGGTAAACAAGTTTAACTTTTTCATTAGTTTTGAATTAAACAATGTACATCTTGAATGATATAGGTACTCATTGTCAATTAATTACAAAAAATACATTTCTTGGTTTCGTTAGTCGAAATTTCATCAATTTGACAATCAGTTTTAAACCATTTTGTCTATTGTTACAGGTAATCGCAATGATAGGCATTGCTGGTGGTTGTCGGCGAGAATAGTTATACCATATGACCCTAAAAGACATTGAAGATTGTGGCACCAAACTAATTATAACCATTCCCATTTCTAAGACGACTACAAAACGGGTATTCACTGTATTGAGTGACGACAATGAAGGAATAAACTTTCTGGAAATATTCAGAGAATATGTTAAGCTCCGACCTAAAAATATGAAAGAAGATTTTCTTTTTTTGGGTTGTAGAAGAGGAACATGTGTTTCCCAAAAAGGGGGCATACATACCATTGGGGAGCACCAAAAAAAATTGCGGCATATTTGAAGTTGGAACACCCAGAAAAAAATACGGGGCATTGTTTCCGCAGAACATCTGCCACTTTTTTGGCGAATGCGGGAGCTGATTTATCAACACTGAAGCGTCATGGTGCATGGAAAAACTCATCTGTTGCGGAACAATACATTGAAGATTCCTTAGAAAACAAAACGGAAGCAGCAAGAATGATTCAAAATTGAGAAAACTTTATATAGGTTCTTCAGACCAAGCAGTAAACTATATCCACCAACACTACCATGTCTAGTAAAGATTATGTCCCTAAAGGTATTCCTGCATTCAGCCTGCAAGGAAATTCACACTGCACAGTTACTGTTAATTATAATTATAATTAGTTTTTATAGGATTGATTTTTTAGTTTTAAAGATAAAATCTTTTAAAAATGTAAATATTGTGTTATTTTAAAGCAGTCCGAAAAGTAAACATTTTCCGGACTCAGTACTGTAATGAGTTATTTCCCGGTCTTAAATGAGTCCGGGAAATAACTCATTACAGTACAGTATGAAATAAATGGGTTTTTCGGGGCTGTCGAAGGTAAACATAGACATTTATAATATAAAATAATATATTTCTTTCTGCAAGATACTTATAATATTTTTACATGTGTAGGCGTGTAAATTAAATTATTTTCACACTCTACTGAATTTAAGGACAACGGAATGAGATTGATATTTTATTATTCAAAGTTTCATAATAATATTCCTTCCCCAATATGACGCTGTCAACAAAACTGATTTCACAATTCGCTTTCTTGAGACTGGTTTTCTACTTACTTTGTTATACCAAAACCAAACTTCAAGGAGTTATGTATTTGATAAATATAAACTCATATGACGTTCATATGGAAGTTCGAAACTTGCAACAGAAAAGAAAAATCAGTTTCCTGCAAAATAAGTATATTTTCAACGTTTCTCAGAGAAATAATTTAATCATATCTATCTAAAACAATTAAAGAAACTTTAGATATACAAGCATCAACACTCAAAAATTGAATAATAGAGTTGTAAATATAGAAACTTTAAAATTATGAATGAAAACGACACCGGTCAAAACCGTTTATATACGAGATGGAACAATAAATATATTGACTTAATTTATTGTGGATTCAAAAAGTTAATGGTAATATAACAATTTGTTGCTTGTGTCTATTATAAGATCTATATTAAAGAACAGAAAATATTATTTGAGCAAACATCCTCAGAAGCTTTTTTTTACATTTACTTTTGTCGAGAAAAGTGATGAACTCATTCGCGTGTTCCTTACTTTTCTTCAAGTACACTTTATTTAAAAATACAGTGATTAAACTTTGAGTGTAAGATATAACAAAAGGTTTAATTAATAATAATAATGATAATAATGATAATGATAATGATAATGATAATGATAATGATAATGATAATGATAATGATAATGATAATGATAATGATAATGATAATGATAATGATAATGATAATGATAATGATAATGATAATGATAATGATAATGATAATGATAATGATAATGATAATGATAATGATAATGATAATGATAATGACAATGACAATGGCAATGGCAATGACAATGGCAATGACAATGACAATGACAATGACAATGACAATGACAATACCAATGACAATGACAATGACAATGACAATGACAATGACAATGACAATGACAATAACAATGACAATGACAATGACAATGACAATGACAATGACAATGATAATGATAATAATAATAATAATAATAATAATAATAATAATAATAATAATAATAATAATAATAATAATAATAAAAGGTCGTTATTAGTGTTTACAAAGAACACACAACATCTGGGCGAAGTCTAGCTTTCGCCCAGTAGAGTAGAGTATTAACTCAGTATAAGGTACGAAAAAATATAAAAACTAACATAACAAAAACAACTTAATTCTACTATTACAATCATTACAATTCAAATATATTTTATCATTAGCACGTTACTGACAAGATAAGAAAAACTCTTTAATTCTTTTACGGAAACTGTTCACAGATAGAATCTTTAGTTCATCATTAAGGCTATTATAAATTTTAATAGAATTGTAAGTAAAAGATCTTGTAAATACCGCCGTGGAGTACCTAGAAAGAGATAATTTAAAATTATATCTAGTTAGTTATTAATAATATTTACTACGACACTACAAAAAAATCAGCAAAAGCTGTAGTAATAAAGAACACTGGTCAGAGCACTAGTCCGCAGAGTAGTTAGTTTTCACACAACATTATTTAGTACCTAATAAAAATGTATAAAGAAACGGTAACAACCAAAATCTCCTATTTAATTATTAATTTATGCTTTGAAATTATTCAAACCAAATTTGGATAATAAAGCAAAGTAAGTAAATAGAATATATCGATGTAGTCATGGATACTTTGTCAAACATTAGCCACTATATTGCTAATTGAGTTCATTTGTGATTCGATTTGCTGAAAAGTTTGTAGAAATGTATTCTAATGAAGATTTAGATGTACCTGAGGAGATACTGGAGTGTCTGAAATAGGTTTCTTTGAATCTGCTTTCAAAGAAATCTCGAGAAATTTATGAAGATGTCTACCAACGTTTTATGGATTGATGCAAAGAAAAAGCTTAAGTTGTATTCGGAAGATGTATTTGATGTAACTTAGTAAATAAAATTAAGCCGTCAACGTTTTGATCACAATATTCAATGTTGCGGTCAACGTTTAATATAAAGAAGGGAATTGATATAAGCAAATATTCAAAGTTATGTACGTCTATCGAGAAACAAAATGAGGGATATGTACCGAAAAACTACGAACATTTACAAAAGAAGCAAATTTATTGCGTTTTGAATAGTGCACCTGATAATTTTATTTGATGATTAAGGGAAACGCTTTAAAAATAAAAGAACACAATTTTTAAAAGCTTCTTTATAGGTCGTCCTAATATTAGGTGTTGCAGGCTCATACAATTCTGATGAATTAGTCAATTTATCAATTAATAATGTTGAAAATGTGAAATCCGCCTTGTTTATTAAATTCCCAATACCAAAACCAAGGGACCACGTCCTTTTACTGTGCTAGGAGATAATTCTTCAAGTTTTTATCGAAAATATGTTGCTTAACGTCCATCCGGATTGGTAGAACGTCGATTATCTTTCAGATATGTTAACGGAAAGTGTCATCGAATGGTAGTTGGTATTCATAAAATCAGTGTCGTCTCGCAAGAAATGGCATAATTTTCAAAGTTGGACAACTGGAAAGAGTACAGTGTATACGCATTACGACGAATGTCTGCTACCTCTTAAAAGATACGGAGGATGGAGATTGAGCACTGTGGCGGAAGGCTACATTGAAGACTCACTTTTGAATAAAGAAAATATTGCGAAAAGAATACTGAAAGTTGAAAGTGGTAATGATAGACCAAGCACCGTTGTCATTTCTGATTTCACAACATCTGAAAATAACGTAACTATTAATGAAAATGTGTTGGACTGCTTTGAGAATTACTTCAAGAATGACGATAGTGGCAGTTTCAATGATTTATTTAATTTTAACACTTGTTAAAACTGTATATTTAATATCAATCTGGATAAACACAAATTATTGTAATTATTGTTGAATAAACTTTTATAAATTAAAACTTAGAGCCATTTTCATAATCAACTTTAGCAACACTTTAATAATTTAAGGGTGACAACCGGTTTCATAATGCACTTAATAATATTTAAAGTCTTCTTTAAGATAAAGTCATCAAATGAGTGGCTTTAAGGCAACTTTAGTTTTTTTTTAAAATGACAGTTTTCATTTGAAGTGTCATAGTGATTTTTTGCAAAGAATAAAAAGATAGATAATTATACATCGGACTCTGAATTACTCTCAGGTGATTCTTTTAATTCAAGCTCTTCTGATTCTGAGTTAGAAATTGTTGTGAGGAAACGGAAAGTTTACAAAAAAAGAATGGAGAACTTTGATAACTGGTCAGATGGCGAATTTTTTGCTAGATTCAGGTTGAGTAAACTTGCAGTTATTCATTTGCTAGAACTTATTAGGGAAGATATTGAATCTCCTACAAACAGGTAAGTATAATAGGTATAGGTATTTTATAAACGTTCAAACGTATAATTAGATGTTTCAGGTAGCTGCCATGATCAAACAGTTTTTAATAATTCAAGATTGAAACATGGTTTTATAAATGGACAATTTAGAAATTTTCATTTAATAGGTGATAGTGGTTACTCTCTTCAACAGTATTTGTTAACTCCCCTTCAGACTGTGAACAATGAGCCAGAAAATTTATATAACGAGGCATTAATTAGGACTCGCAATGTTGTTGAAAGGCAATATGGTGTGTGGAAGAGAAGATTCCCTATTTTATCATTAGGAATAAAGCTAGATATTAATACTGCAATGATAATTATAACTGCTACAGCTGTGTTACATAACATGGCTATCGAAATGAATGATCTGAATGAAGAAATTGAAAATGAAGTGGAAGAAGATGCATTAAATATAAATTATAAAAATTTAAATGTAGAGGTAGCAGCGGAAAATATTCAGTACAGAAGAACATTTATAAATGAAAATTTTCAAGACCTGTAATTTTAATAAATAAATAAACACATGCATTTTTACAAGAGTATTTTTTAAATACTTTCTCAAAGTATCAGCATTGCAAGGTAAATCTTCAATATTTACATTATCGTCATCATATGGATTATTGAAACCCACCACTGTTTTTTTATTTAAAATTTTTATAACTTTGTCATAAATTATATTTTTCGAATCTGGAGGATCTGGAGGACCTCCACCTGTTGCATAGTGGTTTTGATTTACTTTCGCAGAATGTTTTCTGGTAGCCGTTTTCAAATTATCATATTTGCTTTTTAACTGTTGAAGGTTCCTAGAATTGTAACAACTGTTGAATTCACTTAATATTTTTTGCCAAACATCTTCCTACAAATAGTTTATAAATGTAATTAATAACTAAATAATGTTTATGTATACACACCTACCTTTTGTCTAAATGTGACTTGGTCACTATTTCTGTTCTCGATAATGTGTTTGTGTCGTGCAATAATTTTTATCAGATGTAATTCCTCCTCCTTTGAAAAATTATTACCACGTATTCTTGATGGCTGTTCGGATTTTCTAGACATGATTTATCTTATTTATTTTATCTTATATTATTTATATATAACCAAATGATAAACTAACATCAAATTAATATTTGAGATTGTCATTAATGTCACAGATTAAACAAGAACTAATGTGACAAAACAATAGCACACTTACCGTTGAATAAGCATCCAGTTGTACCAACAACAGCGGAATTTCAACAAAATTAACTTTAACAAAAGTATGTGTCAATATCTATTATGAAAATGGTTAATTTTAAAATTCACTTTAAATACTAAAGTCACTTTAGTTAAAGTGACTTGAAAAGGTTGATTATGAAAATGGCCCTTAATCTAAGGATTATAAAAGTGTCAAGGATTAAGTGAATACTATTGTTACTAAGATACCAGTTTTTTCTCAGTAAGGGAAATGTCAACCTTAGAGACTCCTGGCAGTCAAATAATGTCATAATTTTGTGACAGTTGGAGAAAAATTAAATTTTTCAAATAATTTTAAATTATAACTTAATTTTTTAAGTTTTTTCTAGTTAGTTATTTAATTTTATAGTTAGATATTGCATTCAATTTAAAATAAAAAAAGACCATCCGAAGAAGAAATCCCAGAAATGCAGGAATAGGTTAGATCTCATCTATTGTGGCTGAATTTGTGTATTCGTGTATGTTAAAAAGTGAATTTGAGTTATGAAAGTCATTATATGTATTTTTTTACTGTATTAGAAAGGTATTTTAAGCTAATATAAATCAAATCTCCTACAATTCCTATCAATGAAGTCATATGTATGTTCTCTGATACCAAACATCTAGGTATGCTAATGAACAATTCCACAGACAAAGCTCTATTCAATAATTATCTAAAGAAAATAATCTAGTTTACTAACCTGCTAATGAAACACTCTATAAATATCTAACTTCACTTCTTGGCAGTGGGAACACGACAAATTCAACCACAATACAACACTGAGTAGTTAGTTTCACACAATATTATTAATATCTAAATATATATATATGTCTTTTTTGTTAGGAAATTGAGTTAGATTAATGTTTATTTTAAATATTTATTGAATTCAGTCTATGAAATTGTTCCTCACCATATCAATATTTGGTATCAAAGACATACAATCGTTTGCAATAATAATGACACTCTCTTAAAACAGTTTTTGAACTTTTGGAAGTTCTGAATAGAAATTTCATTAAATCTTTCTTGGTAAGTAAAACAACTAATAACTAATGTTAAAAATTTAAAGCAGATTTCAATATGAATACGTCAGAAGTTCAAAAGAAATCGCAAAATTCATTTTAGTGAGTGTCATTAATATTGCGAACGATAGTACATATATAACTTCATTAATAGGAATTGTAGGAAAAATGATTTATTTTAGCTAAATATCTTTACAATACAATAAAAAATATAGGTGCAAAAGCTAATATTACAGAATATATTATGGGCGTAATTCAACGCTGGTCGGATCCGCAGAGTAGTTAATTTAAAACATTACTAATACTAATAAAACATGTATAAAAATACAACAAACAAAGTTGTTGATAACACATTGAAGAGCTCAAATGTGAATGCACAGTTAAATTATTATTATTATTATTATTATTATTAAAGTATATGGATACATTTTGTGGAAAATTACTTTAAACCTAATTAACCTTATCTTTAAGGTGGATTTAAAACTTTTACCTACCAAAGAATCACTAGAGGATGCCTATTATTGTAAAACTAAAATTGGAGATACAATTATAGTTGAAATGCTAGTAATACAGATATATGGTTAGGTCGAACACACCTACTAGTAGCTTATAACACTTTGAATTTACACATTGTATGAAATTTCCTTGAGCGCAAAAAGTAAAAAGTATATTTTAATATACGGGAGTGTAAGAGTAGTGGTAGTAAATTATTTTTAAATTTCTTAGCGATACTATTGACTTTGCATCCAAATCAAATTCTAGCTATTGAATTTTTACAGTATCAGTTTTATTACTGATTTATTTTAATAATAGTTTTTTAAATTTCAGAAGTTCATTTACTACAACATATTTTAATATATTATTTTATTTATTATAAGTAACCATCCCACAAGTGACTCGAAATATGAGACAGCTGAGCTTAATAAACTATTTTACGACTGTTTTCATTTCTATTTAGAAGAGGACTTCACAAGTAAAAAATCATCTAGACAACACAACGTACATAAATTTACATAATAAATCAGTTAGTAAGCATTCTAATAATTGTTTCTAGGATACATATTTTTGTCACATCTTAGAAAATAATATAAAATGTGACTTAGTTTTAATTAATTTAACATTTGCTGGCAGCTGCAGTTTAACATAATAACTTGTATTCTAACGAGAAATTGGAATTTAAATTGCTTCCAGGGTAGAAAATATTTTACTTAAATAATTACTCGTAATATTTGTTTCCAAACTTTAGCTACATATAATGAATATGATCTAAAGTCTGGGCTTGTTTAGACATTTTCTTGCGCTTAAATTGTTTTCAATTGGAAAGTTTCAATAATTGCTCTTTCTAAAACAAAACTTTGAGAATGTGAGAGAGGTAGCACTGTTTTGAATTCGTTATCTTTGTTTATATTAGAAACCATTAAATGCCTACAAACCCTTTTAGTAAATGGCTGGAAGCTGTAGGTACAGCAATCTCTTTAAAATACTGGATATATAAGCTGTAACAATAGAAAAGGGCAGAGGATAACCTATTATGCCCAATTATATAAAAAGCAGTAAATCGATATTATAAAATGAATAAGTTGGTAAAAGAACAAATAATATGCTGTAAAACTCATAAAATAGTCCCACTCGGCCTGACGGCCTCGTTGGACAATTTCACGATGCGTGCAATAAACACTTTTTGTACGAGTTGCATACAATATTTTTTCAACGTTCACGCAAAAACCAAAAAATGTATTAGTTAGATGACACTAAGTGTAGGTAAATATGACGTCGATTTGAACGTTTATGTTTGTCATGATAACAAAACGCTGTAGTAGAATGACAGATGAATACAATAAACATTTTATTGCACTAGTGCAATAAAGAACCACTTTTTCCACTAAATATAGATCAATAAAGTCGAGTGCAATTAGCACTTTTTGTACGAGTTGCATACAATATTTTTTCTACGTTCATGCAAAAACCAAGAAATGTTATTTAGATGACACTAAGTCTAGGAAAATGTGACATTGATTTGAGCGTTTATGTTTGTCATGATGACAGAACGCTATTGTATAGTGACAGATGAATGCAATAAACATTTTATTGCACTAGTGCAATAAAGAACCACTTTTTCCACTAAATATAGTTCAATAAAGTTTTGTTTTTTGCATGAACGTAGAAAATAGTTATTTAGGCAACAAGTACAAAAAGTAAGCATTTATTGCACGTGACGTGAAATTGTCCAACGAGGCCGTTAGGGCGAGTAGGACAACGCGTCCAGTAGAATAAACACTTTTTGTATGAGCTGCGTACAATATTTTTTCTATGTTTATGCAAAAATCAAAAAATGTTTTTTTTAGATGACATTAAGGGCTCAGCTCAGGTTGTCGAACCGTAGGTTAAATTTGAACGCGGCGGTTGAAAAAAATTCTGTATTATAACACTATTTCATGTCACGGTTCGTCAACCCGACGTTGAGATGTATTTCTAAATGTTGGCTACACTGTCAGCTCAGTTTTAGCCAAGGAAATATCAGAATATTTTTCCGCCAATTTTCGAAGAAAATATGACGTCGATTTCGTCGAAAATATGACGTTTATGTTTGTCATGATCACAAAACACTGTAGTAGAATGACAGATGAATACAATAAACATTTTATTGCACTAGTGCAATAAAGAACCCCTTTGTCCACTAAATATAATTCAATAAATTTTTGTTTTTTGCATGAACGTAGAAAAAATAATATGAATAACATAATATATAATACAATAGCAAATCTAATAATCTACAGCAAAAATGAACAGATTCTATGAACCTTGGCCAATATTGCTAATAATGTTCAAACCATTTTTGAAAGAATTGATAGATGGTGCGTTTAAAATATCGGCAGGTAAACGGTTTCACCCGCTAAAGACATGGTTTACAATAAAATTTTGCCGCAAGATTGATCTAAAACACTCTTTATACAATTTTAGATTGTGACTACGAAGGTAGTCTCATCACACAGTTCACAGGAGTCTCATCACTTTTGGATATTTCTGCGTCGCGTCAAGGATATGTACTGTATGTGAATGGCAGAATATAGAGGTATTTGAGTTTTTTTGTGTTTCGTCTTATCATGGGGTATATCTTTTCATACTCAGTGTAGAACAGACAGTTGTGTTCTATAACCTAACTATACCTCTGAACTTTTTTATTCCACATATTTGCTTGTCTTGAAAAGTACATAGTACACTGTAGAAATAGCGTTGAAGATACAGCGTGTTAAAAACATAAAAAATGTAATTGTGGCAAGAGTAAAATGCTGCTATTTAAGAAGAAATTAAAAATGTTTAAAAAATAGAGAAAAGTTGTTTTTAATGCCAATATAACTTCAGATATGAACTTTTGCAATATTTAGATGTTTGAGTTTGTCCAAACTTTTATTTAAATAAACATAAATGTTTCACAACAACAAAACTTCAAATCTTGTAGACAAAATTCTTACGGCAACCATTTTATTTAGATAAATGTCACGGTATAGGTAAAATATCTTATCGTCATGCAAATCAACTTTTCAGTAAAATCATGCAGAACTATGCCTCTTAATAAATTGTGTTCAAGAATTAATGAGAAAATTCAATAACACAGGAGATGGAAAAAATAACAAGGAATTAAAACGGAATCATTTAATTTTAATAAAACCAAAATTAAAAATTTTTCTATCAAATTTTTAATTTCTTCTTAAAATAACTTTTCTCAATATTCATTCAATTCATTAGACGTGAAGAGTAAATTAATTGAAGTTGCTAACAGTGTTAGAAAAACGTAAAAATTGATAAAGTATGGTTTAGCTGAAGGAAGAAATTATTAGTAAATTATTTAGGCATATATCCCATCCTTTTCGATATCTGACAACATTTCTTGACATAAAAAAATCTCCTAAATCGTCCTCATATTTTCGTCAAGTACAAGGAAACTGTACTGTACCAGAGGGACTGGTAAGAAAAGTGGAGTATATAATATAGGTAATTAGGATTTCCTAATAATTATGAATGATCCTCCTCCCTTCGGGAGTCTGGAGTTTCTTTAAAAGAAAAAAAATCCGGAAAATTTCAGAAAAAATGACATGAAATATTATAAATATATTTCATTACTTTCTCATGTATGTATCCTTTTTGATACTTTTGGTCCAATCAAACTAATCAGCAACTCAAAATCAGTTGAAGGCAGCCTTTTGTTTTATAATTGCTATAAATATATGCCGCAGCCGCAATTTGTACTTTATTACAATTATCCATGATTTTGATAAACGTATGTTTTAATCTCTTTTCCAAATACAACTGATCAGATTACGCATATAATAACATCAGCTGCTCAAGACGCAATAAATCATGACCTACTTTGACACTGTTCGCGGTGCAGTGGTGCATCGAGGTCCGCTGTGATGTGGCGCGACGGTTCGCGGTGAGGTTAGCAAATGAGTACGCGGCTTTAGATTAAGTCTGCACAGCCTTTCCTCGTAAGATAAGTGGCAGAAATGAAGAATCCATTGCGTTAGCCGGCGTTGCACACGTTCAAGCACATCTAAATCTTTTTTAAAATTGGGATTCCGCACTGAAGAGACATATTCAAGGACAGATCTTATGTAGGTAGTTTTTGTATATTTTTATATATAAGAGCGTAACGTTAGGTTGTTGAAAGTAGTTTCGAAAAATGTAACACTTTGAATTGGCACGACGCGTCCCTACTTACTAATATGAGTTTCACACTTCAAATTAGAACTAATAGTAACACCATGATCCACTTGCGATTCCATCCCTAAAACGGTAAATTGAGCGGAGGTTGTTGTTATCCAGATGAAGAATAGAACATTTCATAGTCATAGCTAAGCGGTAAGAGTCAGTCTTTACACCATTTCGGTCCAAGGACTGAACCCTGAGGAACATCGAACTTATCTGAGCATGACGAACCCACTCGAACGGAAAATGTGCGAGCAATAAGGTAAGCAGTAACCTAATTCAGAAGTAGACCTCGTACGTCAAAATATTCCAACTTGACCAACAACCTTCTGCGAGGAATAAAAATGCTTTGGGCAAGTCTATATTAAGAACATCAACTGGTTTATGTGACTTAAGTTCATTGTACAACGATAGGGACTAGTTAGCAAAATTTTTTAAGTTGACCATGCAGGTAAGAATACATGTTGGTTCAGAGGTATTACGTCTGCAGAGGTGGTGAATGGGATCGGTTCATTGGAATTTAAAATTATAGCTTAACAGCAGCCATCTTTTGATTTTCGACGAGGAAGTTGTTATAAAAGATAATTTACTTGAGAAAACACTAAAATATGTACCATACGTCTATTCTAGTAGCATTCTACAACCATACATAAAAATAGCCCCTTAGTAGTACATGATGTAAAGGTGCTTATTTTTGGCGGCAAAAATGATGAATTAATCTTACTTACCTACGTAGTAAAATTATCTCTTAAAAATACAGGGTGCTGAAGTTGAACTTTTAAAATTGTTTTTTTTTATTCGCAATAACCTTTCATGTATCAGTTTAATAGAAATATTTCTTGTGATTAACCAAATTCTTACGGTATTACTGTAAAGGACGCCTAAAAAACGGAGGAGTACTCTCTTCCCCTCAGTTTCTAGGTTTATCTTTTAGGGGTCGTTTATAATAATATCCTTAAAGATTTGGTCAATCGCAAGAAATATCTCTATTAAATTTCAAACTGTATAGATGAAAAATAAAGTTTCACAAAGTTATTGCGGAACAACAATTTTTAAAATTCAACTTCAACACGATGACTGCTATTAAAGTTTTCCTAACACATTTAATGGTTTGAAAAAGCATCTCACTATTACGAAAACGGTTTTGAACTATCTTTAGTATGAAAACTAACCGAAAGTGGAATACACTGTACATGCATCTGTACTGTGTTAGTCCTAATGCGGAACACCTATTCAGGATTTTTTTAAAAGAGAGATCTCGTACTACTATTTTGTTCTACTCCTATTTATGTTTAGTTCAACTGGTCAATAGCGATAACTTACGCATCTAGATTTATACGATTTGCATGCACGTCTAACTTTTCTAAAAGAATCATGATTTGTACATCCCAGGCTAGATAAGTTCTGGGAAACTGACTTCTTTATTATCGATAAGGTAAAAAATGGCGGAGAGGCTATCTTTATTTCAATAGCCACAAATTTCAAGAAGCTACCTACGGCAAAATTACTGCTACAGTTTTGAAGCAATAAAAAAATATTACATAAATTGTTTTTGGCACCAACTTCTTGTAAATTACATACAGGATGTACGAACTACAGATCAAAACAAAAAATACAAGCGATACGGAAATAAGAAAGAGAAACGTAAGTAATTATTCCGTAATCAACAATATTAATTAATTTGAACATTGCTTAAAAATAGTAGAACAAGATACAGGAATTTGAACTTGGTACCATGTAATACTTTGTACAAGTATATTTACGTAATAAAATAAAAATCAACACAGTGGCATTTTTACCTAAAAGGCTTAGGCCAAACGACTCAGCCAAGGGATATTTTTGAAATTACCTAACCAAAAAATCTTACACTGAAAAAGCAGATAAGTAAAAATTAATAAAAAGCACATCACTATCGTGCACATCCGTATTTTTTGACGTTTTGAATAGAATTTATTAAAAATGCTTTAATAAATAATGGATAACCTTCAAATTTTGTGATTTACATTTAAAAATATTACAGATATAACGAACACATTAAGACAAATAAAAGAAACTAATCATACAATAAAAAATCCATGCATCATCAGAAAGATTAAGAAGAATCGGTAATAATACTTTACGATTATTTTTGTCAAAAACACGTCCAAAAATGATATACAAAATTAAAAAAATTGCATTTACAGTATACCTCGTGAATGCAATAAACATTATGTTAGAGAAACGTCTCGGCCTATGAATGTTAATATAAAAATTTTATAAAAAGATGGGAATTTGAAAAATTAAAAATTTGAGAATACGCTTGAAAAATGGTCTTTTGACTCAATGGGGTTCGGCAAAAAATTTTAGAGGAGGAGGATAATGCAACAAAAAAAATTAAAAGAGACCGCAATTCTCTGTTGAACGGAGTTAAGTGTGTGGCAAACTGTTCAGTAAACATTGATCATTGTTGGATACAGTTGTACCAAGAATAAGTAACAATAAAATAAAAATAATTTAACATTTTTATGGAAGCAGATAAACAAATTTTAAATTGTCAAACTTGACATACTTTTAATACATTCGCTATTTTGAGAACGAAAACAGAGTGTTTTTAGAAACGTCATAAATACGGATCGGCGCAATAGAGATGTGACTTGTTATTTTTTATTTGCCTGCTTTTTCAGTATGAGATTTTTTGGATAAGCAAGTTTAGTTTCAAACATAACCCTTGACTGATCTGTTTGGTGCAAGGGCTTATTTAATTAATATATATATATATATATTTTCAGATGTGTGGCAAAACCCAATTAAACTAGAATTGTGCCACAAATAAATAGCTTCAGAAAATATTCAAAATTTTACTAATGAATTGATGAAAATTTAGTACAAAAAGTAAATACACCACTAATGTACACAATTATACAATCATACTATTAGTTTAATAAAACTGTAGTGTTTTCTAATTAAAAAAGGTTAGTTGCTTCTTACCAAAAAAAAAAAGAAATGCAAGCAATGCAGTAGGTATACGATTCAGCTCTATTAATGAAGCTTAATAAGAACAGCTTAACTAAAATAAAGTAAAATATATGGAGCATAATTGAAGAAATAAACAGGATCTAATGGAAAGGAAGACTAATTCATTTATTGTACATGATATTTTGCTTAAATTTTGATTTTTTACAAACGAGAAATATTTTTTTGCTGACAACTAGGAATCGTAAACATTATTATTTAGTAAGAAAAAAGAGCACTGTAATCGTTGAGTTCTATGAATTGTAGATCTCAACACATTACACTTATACTCGCGACAAGAATTCAGACGACTTACGTCATACGAACAAATGAATAATTCATTATATTTTCATCACAATATTTAAGAAACTGCAACTGATAGTAATAAAACTATAGACTACACTACAAGTTTGCATTATATATTGCACTAAATTGCAAAAAAGGATTGTTTTTAACACGACCAAATATCGAAAATTACGTTGACAGTAAAAACAAATGTGTAACGTCAGCTGTGACGTAAGACGTCTGAATTATTGACGCGAGTATACCAAGTTCTTTCTAATGTGTCATGCTACTGATTATAGGATTGTGGTTAAATTTAACAACAACTTCAAGAGAACTGCAGTTTAAACTTGTATTTATCCTTAAGTTCTAATTAAAAACTGTGTTGCACATTCTAATTTTAATAACAACTTTAAGAGAATAATTGCAGTCTGAACTGTGTATTTATTCTTAAATTTTAATTAAAAACTGCGGACTTTACCTATATTTTATTTGCTTTGACTAAATGGCTTGCTTCTTAAGGTTTGTTGCATCGTATCCCTGTTACACACTGTAACCCTGAGAAGCTTTGATAACCAACAATTTGAATTAGGTATATCCATTAGAAAGGTCGAGCACTACAGTCTACGGATAAAAGTTCTAGTCGCATCAGGGCGTGCTGAAAAAACTAGATAAGCCCTGTTTTTGCAGAGAGAACAATTTCCCGTTTGTTCGAAACCTTACAAACCAATAGTAAGAAAATGAAACAGCTTTTAAAACGTTACTGAGGGTTTTTCTGTTTGATCATAATTCATATAAACAAGCCAAAGCATAGCTTTATTATCACATGTAACATTAATTAGTAAAAATTGCGTACCTGATTCTTACTTTTATAATAGTTCTAAATCAATTAATTTTTATCTAAGCGATCAATGGTATATTCTGTACCAGATCGTAACATAACATGTTTTTAATTAAACATAATGTAGATATTCATATGAATAGTAAAATATGGTCATAGAACTCCAGTAAATTGTATTTCCACGACCATTAGTGAATGTAATAATTCCAAAATCATTTTTAATAACAGAATGTAAAAATTCTCACTCTTGTGTTAGAATATTTATTCTGAAACACTTGCTTCTTATCTGTTTTGCATGTGTTTTCATTCTATAACAAGGTACAAAATGAATTTTCCGTAATCGAACTAAATGACTAGATTGCGTTGGATTTCAAAACTCTCAGTGTCAAGTGTAAATGGCGGAGTCGTAATAATTTTCAGACAAGTTTTAATTAAATAAAATATTGAGTCAAAATTCGAGTGAATGAGCTATAGAATTTGATAATACTCCACATGAAATTACAATTATTTATACAAATAATATCGGCGAAAACCTACTGCCATAAAAATCGAGACATGAATATGAAAAATATTAGGCAACAAGAAAACAAAACGCACTCCTTTTTCGAAGATGTTGTATAACAAGGTACAAAATGAATTTTCCGTAATCGAACTAAATGACTAGATTGCGTTGGATTTCAAAACTCTCAGTGTCAAGTGTAAATGGCGGAGTCGTAATAATTTTCAGACAAGTTTTAATTAAATAAAATATTGAGTCAAAATTCGAGTGAATGAGCTATAGAATTTGATAATACTCCACATGAAATTACAATTATTTATACAAATAATATCGGCGAAAACCTACTGCCATAAAAATCGAGACATGAATATGAAAAATATTAGGCAACAAGAAAACAAAACGCACTCCTTTTTCGAAGATGTTGTATTTCTGGATGATTCATTAAAAAAATTAAAATCCTCGACTCTATGGAAAATATATTCAATATTAAAAACAACGATAAATGTGAAACACGATATCGAACTTATTTCAAGACACAAAAAATTAAAAACTTTGTTAAAACGCTCTTCTAAAAAGTACGTAGCTAAGAAATCGAAGATCTTTACAGAAGAAAATGTTAAGCAATTCTTAGAAAATGCTTCGGATGAGATATATTTAGCTATAAAGGTAATAAAAATCATATTTAAATAGCAATGTTGATAAAATGTAGTTTTTATTGTTCGGTTGCCCTTGTAATTAGTGTTTTCAAGGCTTACCACAAGAATAAGCTTAAAGCTAGTAACGGACGGTGAGCTATAATATATATTTGATATATTACAAAAATATCTCTTGTGATTAAAATGCATAGAACGTTACGCACTGACGCTATAATATATATTTATATCTATGCGGTTCACTTGTCTGTAGGAATATATCTCATTGCAAAAAATAGATATATATTATATTATCGCTCACCTTCCGTAACTAGCGTTATACACTGTAAAAAAGTTGTTGTGTAAGCAAGATTTTCCAGTGTGTAATTTAAGATGTGTAAAAATTCCGTGTTAATAGTTTTACACACTATGGCTTTTTTGTACGTTTTACACAAAATGTGTTAAAATTACTAGTATTATAATAAAATATACTGAATTTGTGTTATATTTACCAGTCGTGTATTAAAAGTACACCATTTTGTGTAAACTTAACACGCACACAAATTAATTATGTTCTATATCCCTAATCCTGACTGGTTGACCACAACTGCGCAGCTGCAGTATATCAGCTGATCCAACACACGTCACTACGCCATATTTGTCATGTAGTGGTGTTGTGTACAGTTACCTCTCGTTCACTGTGTTCAAATGGAGAATATTTAAATTTAAATTACTGATAATTGTAATAAAGCAAAAACTAATTAGAATATAACTAGTAAAAATTAAAAATATTAGGAGTTTACTCTGACGTTTTAGATTGCTCTGTAATCTAACTTTTTTGTAACTTTAGAGATAGAAAATTATATGTTCAGATCAGGACTTGTTGTGGGATATTGGTAAAGAGTAAATATTAAATTATATTTTGTTATATGTGCACTTGCAGCTTATGTCAATTTAAATGTTATGCAATTCATAAATTTAATAGAAACTGGAACGGTACGTTGCTTGCAATAAAAAATATTTATTTTCACACAGATATACGTGTATCTGCAAATATTTGCAAAAACCAAAGAATATATATTGTTTCCAGAATAAGATGTCATTTTCAGCGAAAAATGTCAACACATTTTCTAATGAGATTGAAATTCATTGCAATACATTTTTAGATGTTGGATGGACAATACACTTAGAGAATGGATTTTAGAGGATGGATGGACACTAAAAAAATTTTCCTACATAGAAGTTATTTCTGCTATTGACAAATGTAACTCGCATAGTGTATTTATCATTCAATTCTAATAATAAAATCTACAGTATTTTTAATAATTTGTAAATAAGAGATATTCTGCATGCTATATTGACTCACTTATAAATGAATTATTGTACATTCTAATAAGCAGAAATTTATTTAACCGGAGGAACTTTTTTCCATAACATTAAAGTAAAAAGTTTCCCTCTTTTCAACTTAATTTGTCGGCACACACTTTATAAGGCTACAAAAATATTGTTAATACATTTTTAAATTGACTTGCACATTATTCAGGTTAAACATAATATTTGAACTGATTGATGAACTCTTTGCTATATACATTATTTTAACATTTGCATATTGTTTAAATTTTTTTCACAGTGATATTCAGTCACAAATGTCAAATAATGTTACATTTGAACACGTTTTCTCCATGCATATTTTTCAATTGTAGTTATAACGATAAGTATATATCAAATATAAGAAACTGTAAATTATCTACTCGGTAAAATTGCATATATTTTACAATTCCAACCTAAAAATTGGAATGTAAAATCACATAAAATATTATGGAATTTTATCCATGATAAACTGCTGTAATATTACAGTGTACTTATTTCATTTACAAAATTATTATATAATTTTACATAACTTTACGCTGATCACACATTACCAACGTAAAGTTATGTGAAATTACAGACACATTTTTTATCAGTGTAGTTAATTAATGCAATTGAAGCAATCCCTCTATTTACGTTTCAACTATTTTTTGAGTCTTAGAATAAACGATCTTTTATTTGAATTTGTAAAAAAATAAAATGTTTCCAGATATAAGTCCAGGTAATTTTTGTTTGTTTATTTGTGATGTAGAATCCGACACTAAAGTTTGGCAACGCATTTCGATTTGACACCGTATAGCTTGCAAACAAATAATTTGTACTTACAGTGACAACTGGTGAAAGTAGCAAAATAACTTCTGAAATATATTCAAATGCTAACGACGCGCAACCACTTAACACGCCGTTTAAAGAGTCAATTTTGGCTTTGGCAAAATTCTGATATAATTTGAATGCGACGCGATGTCGTCGAACTCACTCGTGCTCAGAGTCACTAACACAGGAGAAGGAGGACTATCCTACAGGATTCCTCGGCTGGTATGGCGCGCAGACAACTACTGAATCAGGAACAGCCAACAAGCGGTACATTTTGTGCTCAAACATCATGTTCACGCACGCATGATCTTGCTTTTTTAACAATATACAGGGTGTCCCTAAAATGAGTGCCGTAATTTTAACGTCTTATGTATCTGACCGAAAGCAATAGAAAATTTTTTAAAACGAATAGTTTGTCTACAATTACATTTCAAAAATAGAAATACGACTGCTATAATATGCAAAACTATTTTTTTACTATTTTAGAAAGGTATTTTAAGCTAATATAAATCAAATCTCCTACAATTCCTATCAATGAAGTCATATGTATGTTCTCTGATACCAAACATCTAGGTATGCTAATGAACAATTCCACAGACAAAGCTCTATTTAATAATTATCTAAAGAAAATAATCTAATTTACTCACTCTATAAATATCTATCTTCACTTTTTGGAAGTGAGAACACGACAAATTCAACCACAATAGATGAGATCTGACCTGTTTCTGCATTTTTAGGATTGCTTCTTAAAATACCTTCAACAATTTGACAATGTCATCCCAACTAAAAACTTTTTTAGCTCAGCCTTTACTTTTTCGCATCTATATACAAGGTGTTAAAAAAATAGTGTAAAATATTTAAGGAGGTAGTACTATGAACCAAAATAAGCAGAAAAGTCTCAATAAACATGGGTCCACAAAGTAACGGTTGCGGAGATATGGAATGTTTTAACAGACATGCATTTCATGTATGGTCGTGCTAATGGGAACGTCACCGAAGCGCGACGTCTTTATGTTGACGCTTATCCAAATCGCCAGATTCTTTCACAACGCATGTTTGGAAGAATTCGCCAAAGATTGCGTGATACCGGTTCCTTGAGCAAACAGTGCCATTTATCCGGAAGACCAAGGTCGGTATCCACTCGTAGAGCAGAAGAAATTCTAGCACTGGTAGAGCAGAATCCAGGTGCGAGGAATATCAGCCGGTGTAGGAATTAGTGGTCCTCTTGTTTGGAGAATCCTTCACGAGCAACTGCATTATCCATACCATGTGCAACGAGTACAGATCTTAAATCCAATAAATGATCATCAAGCACGTTTGGTTTTTTGCCGCTGGTTTCTACGTCATGATACTGAAGACCCTCGTTTTCTTGTAAACATTCTTTTTACTGATGAGGCCGACAATACGCATATTTGGGCCGACGAAAATCCTCATGCTCTAATAGAATCCGGACATCAGGCATGTTTTTCATTAAACATTTGGATGGGTATTGTAGGTGACAGATTTATAGGTCCTGTTGTTTTATCAAACCGATTAACAGGCGCTGCTTACCTCAACTTTCTGCAGAACACACTGTATGAGTTTTTGGAAGACATTCCTTTGAATCAGAGGCAACAAATGTGGTTCCAGCATGATGGTGCTCCAGCTCATTTTTCCATGGCCGTTAGAGAACATTTACACCAAACTTTTTCACATAGATGGGTAGGAAGGGCCGGACCTGTTTTATGGCCTCCAAGATCGCCTGATCTGAACCCTCTAGATTTCTTTGTTTGGGGATATTTGAAGACATTAGTGTATGGTACTCCTGCAAATAGCCTGGTAGAGCTGCAGCTACGGATTAATCAAAAGTGTCAAGAAATCCAAACCAAGGAGGGTGTTTTCGAAAGAGTTCGAATATCGTTGAGACAAAGATGTCATGCCTGCTTGGAAATGGACGCAGGGCACTTTGAACATCTTCTGTAACTTTGTTTTTTGTTTGTTAAAAGCTTCATTTGTCGGTTTATTCCAAATAAAATAAAATGTTTGAAAAACGAATAGTAGTCCGTTACTTTGCGGATCCATGTTTATTAAGACTTTTCTGCTTATTTTGGTTCATACTATTACCTCCTGAAATATTTTACACTCTGTATATAAATCGTTATTATTGATTTTACCATTGACTACTTAGTCCACAAAGAATTAGGACTGTCTGATTCAGACTGTGAGAAAAATAACTTATACTAGAACGTGGAAGAATAAATACATATCATGCCTTGAAAGTAAGCCAACATTATAGTTTCACTTATATTTTTGTTTTCAATACAGACAAATTTCAGCAACTGCAGGAATTTGTCATATTCTTTCTTATACTTTGGTTCTGACTTTGTTGATAGCAGTGCGACACGAGCTTTCTCAAGCTTTCGTAATAAATCGCCTGAAATCTCACTTCTCTCCAGATTTTCATTCATTTAAATTAATAAATCTGATAAACTTTTATTTACAAACTTGTCAGTTGATAATATCCATGGTAATAGTGCCTACTTAATTATTAAACAACATTTGTTTAATTTTGAAATGCATCAAAATTTGGTTTTCATATTTCATTAGCATGAAATACAAATCTTTATCTATCACGTGAATTATTAGATGTTCATCTGCTGCCCTCGATAATTTCCTCATAACTCTGTTGATACATAAATAACTATTGCAGTTAATTTTTGCAAATATTTAAAACTATAGCATTTTTAAATAAAGAATGAAAAGAGTTTTCAAATGACCTTACTGCAAACTCTTATTAATTTAAAAGTTTAGGGGCTGCAAATGTCACTCGAAGAGACTTAGGAGATGAAATTTCTACGTTCTAAGATATTATTTCAAAATTTAAAATTAACGTGTCTCGGAATTATTTATAAACGTTCATAACAACTGAGATACTAAATTTATTTCATTTGGCTGTTGCACACGGTATAATACCTCCTTACCATTTATCCCGGTAGTTGATTTGTTCACAACTTATGACATACCTACTCTAATTTGTCGTATTGTCTTTATTTGTGCTTTGACTTTATTCATTTTATTCAGTTGTTAAACGCAGTGAATGTTTTTGCACATCCTACAAATATTTTGATTTCTTTGCTAGCGGATAGAAAACAAAAGTACAGGGGCATTATATATTCGATATATTGTAAAGGTTAGCAGCAATAAAACAACATGAGTCCCTTAATTTACTGTGCCTGGGTAAATTTTGAAGCAACTCACCCTGAGCCACAAATGGCAAAAATATGGAAATTAACTTAGAAATGCAAAAAAGTTCATTTAAATTTTTCGCATTTTCTTTGTAAAGTTGTTTAGCCTGTACAAAATCTAGAAATATATCGGCATCGTTTGAGAAAAAAATCTAGTTATAAAGTCTCGTCTTTTATCTATTTTAAATTTTTAGATTATATTTCTTTAGAGTATTATTTGATTATGATTTGACTTTAATAAAGTTAATGATAGATAAAAGGAAAATAGGTACGTTTAAAAAATAGTTGTGTTGAATTTATCTTTTAAATATAAAAAATTACGCCTTTGATAAAACCTGAAGATTATAGTATATTTAAATTCAGTATTAGTCATTATTTTATAGTGATAAAATAAAACTTATCATTATGATGAGAATGAAAAAAATGAATATATTTTAAAACTCCTTGAGGATGGCCATATTTTGTTTTCAGTTTTTTCTCTAATCCTTCCAAATTATAAAAATATTTTTAATGTGTAAAATAAAAATAAAACCTCAATTTTCGTTTCACTCTAACGTAGAATTGTCGTTTAGCCATGAAATTTTAAAGATATAAATATTTTTCATCTCAAAATTAATTACCCATTTGATAACAAATGTTATTAACATTTTATTTTCTTATAAAGTACCTAGCGCTATAACATCAACACCTGTTTTTCAATAAACCTTGGTTAGATATATATTGTATACATATATTAGATATATCGCTATATATTGATAACAAATATTTTGACATTTATGGTGTATGGGGCTATAATTAGATTGGTATTTTTTTTGTATATAGTGCGTAAGTACATTAATTTCACATATTTTCCGTCGTACAAACAAATAAACGTATTGTAATTAAAGGATAAAATTACTTTGATGTTCGTTGATTATTTAATTTATGAGAATGGTTATTATAAGATTAGTATGAGTTATACAGTATGTGCAACTTTCAATTAACTAATACTGCAGTGCTAAATGAAGAGGTGTAACTGATTTTGTATTATGAAATAAAGATTTCAGATATTAATAAATTACCTACTATTTTTTATCGTACGATAAATTATTTATTCATTCATTTATTTATTTTATTTATACGAAACATACACATTTTTACAATCTATCAAAACAAGTAGGGTGTATTGCAAATATTAAAAGTACTGTCACATAATTTGCCCCACTCACACCCAATTCGACGACTGTGGTACCGCGAAATGCTAAGATTAACCCGATCGCCCCTACGTGATTCTGGTAAACAAACAAAATGCCGTATATCGAGGCGGAACTGGAAAAATGGGGATTCGACCAGAAGCGTTCGAGTCGCTCGAGAAAATGGATCTAGAGATACTAGAAAATACCTGGAATATTCGTTTGGTCTATAAAAGAAGAATAAACGGCCGAGATAGTTAGTATTGAATTACAGTCTTGAATTGGAGTGTTTAGAGTGATAAGTGTTTAGTTGAGTTGTAATTAATATTCAGTAGTGTACTGAGTAGTTAATAAATAAGTGATTAATTAACGGATTGTTTTTTTCTGGCAGTAGTAAGAGTCGGGTAGGAAACCCGTGATAGTACTATAAAATATATTAGCACATAATTATAAATTTTGTCATGACTGTAATGCATTTTTCTACGATCATGCGAAAAAGTGTAATTTTCCATCTGCAAGTAATTCAACTGTTCATCACACACACAACATTTAATCCTGCTACATCAGCCTCTAGGTTCTTAGTGTGGTCATCTGTGTATGTGTGACGCACAGAAATATGAGTCTCTCCTCAAAAAAATATGCTTATTGTTTTTAGCAGTAATAGAATCAAAGAGAAAGAAAAAAGGCATTTTGAATGAAAGAGTTTTAAAATAAATACTTTGTTACATATCACATTTATAAGAGGACTTAGAAATTCTGGTACCGAAGAAAAATAATTAGCGCATGAACGAGTCATTTCAAATTCTGCTCAATTTGGTAAAACTGACACCCCAGAAAAATGACATAAGAATGCTATTAGTGCTGAGGAAAGACTGATTATTGTTTTTTTTCATCGACGTCGTGAAGGCATGTCTAAAGTTCTCAGATTAGTTCATTAACCGAGGCGAATTGCAATATACATACCATTTTTAGCTTTTAAATTTGTTATCTACAAGTAGGGACTTTAAACTGCATATGTGTGGTAAATATAGGGGATGGACGAGATACTTGCCTGATTATGATCGCTTTCTATAACTGCGTAGGGCTAATAATATCTTCTGTCAACATAGGCACGCAGTTGTTAATTTTGACAAATATCCTGCAGTTCCTGACCTGTCAAATAACCTCGTATGAGTGGCGATTGCTAGTCTTCAGTCCATGGTTGTTTTAAGAAATACCCTATTTCAAGAAAATGTTACTTACAACGTTGTTATGACCGACCCTTCAATTATTAAATTGTCTAAAATATATGAAATTATGTAGAAAGTTCTCCGATTTGTCCATAAACAATGCAACTAGTTGGTCCAAAATTGACGTCTGTGGGAGGCCAATCGTTCAATTTTGCGCTGCGACAAGCATTATATGTATATAACAATTGCAAAACTGCCGTAGGTACAATAATTGTATCAATTCGAAATTGATACAATTATCAATATTGATACTACAGGATGTCCCGAAAAAAAACCGCCATACGTTAACCATGAATTCTATATCGAAAAATAACACTAGTTTGCTATGTAAAGTATAGCCCAAGGCGCATACTTTGTAATACAAAGTGATTTTTAGTCTTATCACTGGTGCGTGTAGCGGAATGCCACTGAACTTTTTTGAAGAATAAAATGGTATGCCACTGACTTTTGTTAAAATATTATTTTTTCTTAAATTCTCTGTTAAATTCTGAAGTAAATAGTTCCCTTAACCTTTTATTGTACAACGCACCGTATTCGAATAAAATAATAAAAACTGTATTAATGCACAGCATAATACTATCAATGAAACAATGTGCCGTTTTGTATTTATACCGCTTCAAAAATGTCAAGATATACGTTTGAAAGCAACGAATACATTGACATGCATTTTATTTACGGGTTTTGCAATGGAAATTCAAGACGAGCTGTAACAGAATATTGACGCCGCTACCCACATAGACGAATTCCAGATCGCTCTGTTTTTACTAGAATTGACTAATATTGTGGACTAACAACATACCAGATTAGAAGACCTCGAGCAAAGGTGAACGATGAAGAAATAGTCCTTGCTTAAATTGAAAATAATCCCAAAGTGAGATATCCGAGAAATTGCAAGAAATTCAGCGGTTTCTAAAACTCGAGTTGAGCGCATTTTAAGAGAACAAGGACTTCATCCTTTTCACTATCAAAAAGTTCAAGCTTTACAAGAAAGAGATTTTGCTCCTCGTGTTGCTTTTTATAATAGGATGCTAGATAATCAGGCTGTATTAAATAACGTTCTGTGTGGACTAACAAATGTCAATTTACAAGAAATGGAATTTTCAATTTTCGTAACTGGCATTAGTGGAGAGACTATACTATATACAGTATATACAAAAATACACTATATGCAATATTGATATTGATACAATTATTGAAGCCAAAATTGTAATTTTAGTAGGACATCTTTTCTCCCAAATTTTACCCTTCAGTACATACAAACAGTTCTGTTGATCCTTTTGCATTTTTTTTTTTTTTGTGAACTTAGGAATATTTTTTTCAGTGGATATGTATGCTTTTTTGATGCTGCTTCCGTTTAAATGCTCATTTTCTTCAAAACATTCATAATCCGGATCGTCACTGTTGCCGCTATTGTGAAAGTATTGTCTCTATCTGACAAATTTTCAGCTAATCCAGTCAATTATTTTTCCGATTCATCTTGTAATAATATTATCTTGAGTATGACAGTACCGAGAGATAAATACAGAGTACAGTTAAATTACAGCAGGGGTACGTACACTCGAGACATAAATTTTCCAGCCCAAATCAGTATCATATTATGTTTAAATTATGTCAGTAGAAGGTCCACGAAAATCTAAATTGCACTTGCTCCTGTCTCTCTTTGGTTGCACCAATCTCTATATGTATACATATGTAATCATTATTTAGTTAGTTTTGTTTCTCAGCTTAAAATTTAATGAAATTGAGATTTGTAGATTTTTTGGTGTGTAGTATTTGAATTTCCATTTTTTGTTTATTTCTATATTTCCTCCTAACATAGCTCAAGTATTTTTTATATAGTAGTTTCTTACTTTAAAGTTTTATTTTAGATGGATTTGTTATGGATCTCTTGATATCGTACTTAGTTATTAGTTTTCCCCGTTTGCCTGGTATTTTATTTTGTGTATATTTGTGTTAATTTTATTTTTTGAATACTGTTTTTTTCTTTAAATTCATTGTTGTGTTATATATTTTTTTTGTGTCTTTGTCGGTAAGTTAGGATTCCATTAAATATAGAATTATCAAGTCATAACTTTTTGTATGTGAAAAAATACCATCAAGCAAAATGTTATAAGATTTTAGATTTTAAATACCTAACCTTAACGTGCAAATTAAAATGTATAATACACAAAACAAACAGGTAAATGATATCATTCCAACACTAATTCATTGAATTGAGTTGAGTACAAGGAACTGAATCTCTTAGCAAATATTAATGTATTTCTACAAATAAATATTCATTTCACTAATTAACACTGTTAATTAATTGATAATTAATATGGTAGGCTTCACTGAACAGTAATGCCTAATAAGTTGAACAATGAACCTCTTTAAATCATTTTACGGATTAGTGAACCCTTTATTACTCTAAATGTGTGCAAAAAGTAACAACTACATAAAAACCTATTTTTATATATTGGAAAGGTACGTAAGCTAATATATATCAATTTCTTACATAATTCCTATCAATGAAGTCATATGTGTGTTTTTTGATACCAAATATCTAGGTATAATAAGGACCAAAATTGGATTCAATAATTATCTAAAATGAAAATTAATCTTGGTATTTTGCGTGTGTAACTTTTTCATCTTTGACTTTTAAACAAATTGGATAGCAAATTCCGTTTTCCCGAACTGTTTTACGTTGAAAAGGTACTCTTGTTTCAAATAGTTATCTTTAACGGTTTCTGAGAAAATCGCTCTTGAATTAATCCCACTTTGGTCAATTTCATAGTAATTTAAACAAAATTATCAAGATATTCTTATGTCAAAGTATTGTCAACCCGATTGCCAATTAAATAGTTCTAAGCGAAAAATGGAAGAGTTTACGGGACAAGAGTCATTTAGCTGTGTATACCAAATTTCATTCATCACAGCGCGATTGAGAGATATTGCAAAAAAATGATTTCCATTCCTCCCTCTTCAATGGGTCCCTGTACCCAATGGTTATTGGTTGCTTGTTGTCAAATCTACAAATGTTAATTATACGTCACATTTTACCATATAATTTTAAATAAAAAACAGACCGCCAACTTGAACATTTCCTTGATTTCTAAACAGCTTTTTACCACACAATATAATTAATACTTATACAATATAAAAAATAAAAGAAACCTTTCATCATCCGAAGAGTAAAGAGACTTTTTATCAAGGACAGCCGGATCTAATTCGGAATAAATACTGATTATTTATTAATAGCTAATAATTAATTAATAATTTGCACCTTTTATTTAAACGCCACAAAGTATAGGTACGCATTTAAAATTTCAAGGTTAAGTGACGAGCATTGTAAATTATTATTGTAAAGTGTTATTTATATTCTCTTGTGACGGCACTTGTGTATCTTCTTTTTATAAATTGTAAATGTTTCTGTTAACATTGCAGGGTAACTTGATATGTATAGGGTTATTTAGAAGTACTAGGAGAAAATTGGGTCTACATGAGGAATTATTTGACCCGTATTTTTTGTTTCCCTGAATTCTTATTTTTGTGGGTCCTGGGGCCTAAAATTGCAAATATCTCCGGAACTCCTAAACCGATTTTAATGAAATTTGGAATGAGGTTGTAGATAGTAGACTGTCTAAACAATATTAAGAAAGTAGTGTTGACAAATATTGCAGAGGGCGCTAGTTATGCGTAATGTCATTTATTTTTTTTTTTCAAAAACTTTTAATTTCCATATTTCTAAATTCTTTACCATTGCATTAGAGGCACTGTTTAATTCTACACAAAAAGTCTCTAATCTCTTTAATTGTTTTCATTTGAAGGTTAGTTTTCCAGAAAAAGTTGCTAAAGCTGACAAACTGACAATTTGACAATCTTAAAAATTATGAATACATAAAATGAAAAAGGTGGCTGCGAAGATAATTCAAACAAATTAAGTGATTCGCGATTACACTGTCACTTTATTTTTGCCAAGGGATTTAAAAAATTACGTAATTTAAACTGTTTATATCCTAAAGATAATACTATAAACCTGAGATTTTTTTGTAAAATACCAGGCCCGAAATGAAGAAAACATTTATTTTGTTCTAGCATAGTCTTTTGATACCCTTATCAATTGGCTCTACATCTTGTTTACGGATTTTTCTGGAAAATTAAACTTCAAATGAAAGGGTACTTTTTTCAGATGCAATGCCAAATAATTTAGAAAAAGTTTTTGAAAAAAAAAATTAAAGTGGTATTACGCATAACGAGCGCCCTCTGTGGTAACTACTTAATAATGAGATAAACTATCTACAACCCTGTACCAAATTCCATTAAAACCGGCTTAGGAGTTCTGAAGTTATTTGCAAAGAACAAAATTTTAGGTCCAATTTCAAGGGGCTATAGGGCTCCCAAAAATGAGAAATAGAAAAAATAAAAAATATGGTTCAAATAATTTTTCACGTAGATTATGTACTTAATTATTTTCCTAGTATTTCTGTACATTCAGTTACTTAACTGATTTACTTTTTTCTGCACTGTTTTGATGATCTAGGCGTAATTTAATCTCGCGCGTGAATAGTAACCTTAATAATAAAAATAATCAATAAAAAATAATGTTAATAAACTTAACATTAACATAAATTTAAAACTTCATGTTGGCATTGCACTAAGCAGTGCTGTGTAATATTTCTATACTGCTGTTTAAACAGCACTAAAATAAAAAGTTACAATTTTCAGTCATTATCATAAAATTCATCGTAAAATATGTTAGCCATGAAAATGTTTGTAAGAACTAGAAGTTGCCTTACAACACTCAATAAAGAATTTTATGAGGTATGGTATAAGATCACTGTGGTTGAAATTTGTATGTGTATAATTTGTACGTAAATCATGATATTGATTTCTTTTATTCGCATGATTGTTCACTTCCTAAATTAAAAAAATAGAAATACGAAAATGCTTAAAATTATGCAATTTGATATTTAACTTAATGTTATTTACGAAACTGCAAATAATATCTTGACATTATTTGATTTATTGAAACTATCATCTTCCCATTGCCATTTTCTTCTATAGAATGGTATTATCAGCTTTTGAGTTCTACGTTTCGATTCTTGGAGCTCCTCATCATTTTATTTTTTTTTAATTTTCTTATTTTAGGAATTGTATAATAGGTCTGTAATTTGTAAATTTGGATGAATTATATTCCTTAATACTGGAGAAACTAGTAACTTGTACCATGCTTCGTAGGAAAAGGGTTTGTACTGAGAATTAAATTAAAAATATGTATCTACTAAAGGCTGTATCAAATGTAATTTTTTTAATGCTCAAAAAAAATGATCAAAATTTGACACAGATTTGGAGTAGAGCAAGTTTTACATAATCACGTGACCTAGAGCATGGAAAATCTAACTTTAAATAGAAAAAACAAAATAAAAAGTCAGCGGAACTGCTAGCAACTAGCGTTCTCTACCCTATATAAAAAATGATAGCACCAACATATTCAGCACGATCAAAACGTACTTATGTCAAATTTTGATTAAGTATGCTTTAAAAAAGTTACATACAAAAAAATTGTTTTCCAAAAATTATTTTAGCTCCAGCATGTTGCCATGTCTTTTTGAAACGCCCTGTATAGATATGTCCTTAATTTTAGATATAGGTAACATGCAATTATTTTATCGATGAATATGTATTGTATACAGGGTGTTAAAAAAAGAGTGTAAAATATTTCAGGAGGTAATAGTATGAAACAAAATAAGCAGAAAAGTCTTAATAAACATGGGTCCGCAAAGTAACGGTTGCGGAGATATGTACCACTATTCGTTTTTCAAACATTTTATTTTATTAGGAATAAACCGACAAAGGAAGCCTTTAACAAACAAAAAACAGTTACAGAAGATGTTCAAAGTGCCCTCCGTCCATTTCCAAGTAGGCACGACATCTTCGTCTCAACGATATTTGAACTCTTTCGAAAACACCCTCCTTGGTTTGGATTTTTTGACACTTTTGATTAATCCGTAGCTGCAGCTCTTCAAGGCTATTTACAGGAGTACCATACACTATCTCCAAATCTTCAAATATCCCCAAACAAAGAAATCTAGAGGGTTCAAATCAGGCAATCTTGGAAGCCATAAAACAGGTCCGGCGCTTCCTACCCATCTATGTGGAAAAGTTTGGTATAAATGCTCTCTAACGGCCATGGAAAAATGAGCTGGAGCACTATCATGCTGGAACCACATTTGTTGCCTCTGATTCAAAGGAATCTCTTCCAAAAACTCATACAGTGTGTTCTGCAGAAAGTTGAGGTAAGCAGCGCCTGTCAATCGGTTTGGTAAAACAACAGGACCTAGAAACCTGTCACCTACAATACCCATCCAAATGTTTAATGAAAAACGTTCCTAATGTCCAGATTCTATTAGAGCATGAATTTCGTCAGCCCAAATATGCGTATTGTCAAAATTAAACACTCCATTTCTCGTGAATCCGGCCTCATCAGTAAAAATAATGTTTGCAAGAAAACGAGGGTCTTCAGCATCGTGACGTAGAAACCAGCGGCAAAAAACCAAACGTTCTTGATGATCATTTATTGGATTTAATGTCTGTACTCGCTGCACATGGTATGGATAAAGCAATTGCTCGTGAAGGATTCTCCAAACAAGAGGACCACTAATTCCTACCTCGGCTGCTATTCTCCGCACACTCGTACCTGGATTCTGCTCTACCAGTGCTAGTGCTTCTGCTCTAGGAGTGGATACCGACCTTGGTCTTCCGGATAAATGGCACTGTTTGCTCAAGGAACCGGTATCACGCAATCTTTGGTGAACTCTGAATCTGGCGATTTGGATAAGCGTCAACATAAAGACGTCGCGCTTCGGTGGCGTTCCCATTAGCACGACCATGCATGAAATGCATGCCTGTTAATTCTGCGCTAGAGTAACCAGCCATAGCGAAAGAAAACTTGTGCACTGAGAACAACTATCAAATACGTACTGTTTATTTCACTAAACATCAACCAACTATTATAAGAAAATACACAACGTTTTTGCAAAATAAAAAAGGGACTAAAAAACATAAACATTCCATATCTCCGCAACTGTTACCGTTCTCCGCCCTTTAGTTCATACTATTACCTCCTTAAATATTTTACAATCTTTTTTTAACACCCTGTATATTACATTTTTTTTATTATTTTTACAATCACTTGTCAGTGTCACTAGTTTTATTAATTTGTTACTTTGAACCGGTTCAGATACGTACTTCTTAATGTATGTCTACCTGCTAGAAATAAAGAACAATCTATGTATTATTTATTATTAATTTCAAAATTCGCACTCATATTCCAGACATCCTGTATTTAATACCAACTTATCTTAATTTTAGATATGTTCCTGGATTCTCTGTACGCATCTTGTATGTATAAAAATATATTTTGTTTGTTAGTTTCTTTAATTATTATTAATATTTATCATTTCAAAATTAAGATATGTTTTCATATAATCCTTTTTCCATTTCATTAATGTATTGTCAAATAAAAACAAAATAAAAATAAACTTACATTTGCCACAGAGATTTTAGTCTATTTATCATTCCGCAAATATTTTGAATTTACCAATTATAGTCCCCGATCGCATAATTTTATTGGTTCACATTTTAAATTTCCAAGCATCTTCTAATGTTTTACTTGGTACTTGAGTGAAATAGGTAGTTCAATAGAAGAAGAGGTGGTGTGACGGAAAAGATTATATAATTCTGTTTAACTGCACCCTTTCCGGCTTTTTACATAATTGCTTTGAAATCCATACTGCTTGCCTATTTCTCGAATCTTTTTCTAAGACAGACCAGCAATTTTATTAGACAATATAAAGAAATTAAAGAAGTGTAGGGTGAATTAAGTTAATTAAATGGAAACATGGAATTACAGACTGTCCTGCCTTTTCCGGTAACGCAAAAGCCGATACTAATTAATAAATTCCTGCTGTTTACTAGTATATAGATGACTTTTCTACTTTTCTGGGCGTAAATTGGTTTCAAGTTAATTTCCGATTATTTGCTAAATGGTAATATATACAGTTCTGATAATACCATTACTAATTGCATTTTATTGAAAATAGATTTTCTAATTTTTGCAATCAATAAAGTTATTATACAGTATGCGCCAAAAGTATGGAATAAATTCAATAAAAACGAAACAATTATTTTTTGGGAAAAATCCTCGAACAGGTCGATTTTTAATTTAAAAAATACATATTTTAGCGTAAAATGCGATTTTTAAATGTCATTTGTTTTCGAGTAATGATGTCATCGATTTTTTTTTAAATGGCAACACCATATTTTTTTCCTTGATTCTGAAAGATCGTTTAATTCTTTATCAGACAATACTAAAATTTTGCCCTCTTACATAGGAAATTTTTCGAGTAAATGGCGATTGAATGTTAGAAAACGTAAATCAATTAAAATAAAGCAAAAACGTTATCAAGTTTAGTTTTTCGAATTCCATAGTTCTTTTATGGATCACGTAGGTGAAAATCTTTGCAAAGTGTCATTGCATTTTAAAGTATTATGGCACATTTAACTGTTACTCAAAGAATTCAAATTTTAATTCTTATTGGATGCGGGAATATGACTAGAACTCAGCAGGAAGTTTGCGATTTATTTAATGAAAAATATCCAGATCGCCCTATCAGCCAATCAACAGTCAGTAAAGTAAAGTCTAAATTTAGAGAAACTGGCAATATTGTAAATATTCCAAAACCTGGACGTCCAAGCATTAATGAAAATCAGAAACAGAACATTTTGATAAGTATGGTGGATAATCCTCATAATTCCTCACGATTGGTTGCATTAAACAATGACACTAGTCAGAGCACAGTGCTACGTATCTTGAGGAAGGAAAAATATCATCCCTACAAAATTCAACTTGTGCAGGAACTCAATGAATTCGCACTTTTGCGAAATTCTAATGGATTTATATCAAGGAAATAGAAATTTACACCGGCAAATACTTTTTTCAGATGAGGCTACATTTTGTCTGAATGGTACAGTAAACCGTCAAACTTGCAGATATTGGAGTCGGGAAAATCCTCATTGGATGGCAGAGGCACATACCCGACACCCTCAGAAATTAAATGTGTGGGCTGGAATAGTTGACGACAGAATAGTAGGGCCTTTCTTCTTTGAAGGAACCCTTACAGAACAAAGATATTTAGAGTTTCTAGAAAATGACCTTGTTCCAGCCCGTGCAGTAATTTTTCTTAACGATAATGACCCTGACATTCCTAACGATACCATTTGGTTTCAGCAAGACGGTGCACCTCCGCACTATGCGCGCCCTGTACGAGATTTTTTGGACAACTGTTTTCCTGGGAGGTGGATCGGCAGACGCGGACCGATAGAATGGCCTGCAAGATCGCCAGATCTTACACCTCTTGACTATTTTTTATGGGGATACTTGAAGTCAAAAGTGTACATTAATAAACCACGTAATTTAGAAGAACTTCAAAATCACATTCGGGACGAAATACGCAGAGTTACCCCAGAAATCGTTCAAAATGTGCAACAAGAATTTCTTGACAGACTTGCGCATTGTCAAGAAGTTGGTGGATGGCAATTCGAACATTTAGTTTAAGTATAAAATTTAATCAATTGTATTTTATTTTACATACCTCAGAATTGTTACTTTTTTATGGATAAAATTTACGTTTTCTAACATTCAATCGTCATTTACTCTATAACTTTCCTATGTAAGAAGGCAAAATTTTAGTACTGTCTGATAGAGAATTAAATGATCTTTCAGAATCAAGGAAAAATATGGTGTTGCCATTTAAAAAAAATCAATGATGTCATTACTCCGAAAACAAATAACATTTGAAAATCGAATTTTACTCTAAAATATGTATTTTTTAAATTAAAAATCGACTCGTTCGAGGATTTTTCCCAAAAAATAATTGTTTCGTTTTTATTGAATTTATTCCATACTTTTGGCGCATACTGTATAGTAACTAAGAACTTTGTTTATTATAGTTATAATTTCGGAATAATGAATGCAGTCAGACACTGTCTGAAGAATGTATGTTTTGTCCAAATTTCTAAATATTTCATCGTATTTCTTGAAAATATCAGAGTTATAGATACGTTTATGATCTTATATAAAAACACAACGCAACTATTAGGATGAATTAATAAACAGTGCAAAATTTATTATAAGGGTAAAGAGAACAATGACAGACATCACATTACATCAATATCAAGAATTTTTTTGTTGATCAACTGAACTCTTACTGAAATATAAATAAGACATTAATTTAACGATCTTAAGTAAATTATGACAACAGCAAACCATAACCATGATGACCTTATAATTTATCTAAAACATTGCACAAGTGCAATAACTTTTGTTGTAACCTATATTTGAAATATTTAAAAGATATCGACCAATTGTAAAAATTGTATAATATAGTTACAGTCAATATTTTAAATCGAGAGTTGGGCCACAATCCCTAAATGAAATTATAAAATAAAATAATGGGAACATAACACATAATTTGCATTATAAATTAAAAGTAAAATTTTTGTTTAGAATTTAAATGATACCAATAAAATAGATCATTATTGCCCTTGGGTTTGGACCACCACAATACCATGATCTTCATTTTAGTAAGACTCGTCATAGGTTACACTCTACACTTCCTTTCTTCACGAAAACTTCTGGAGGCAATATAGCCTTTTTTAAATTACTTAATACAACTTGTTCTGACTGAATATATTTTTTTAAAGAATATTTTATACCATCGATAAATTAAACTACTTTTACAGAGTTCATTTTCCCAGTAGTTATCTCACTATTCGGTCAGGACACAATTTAACCTTCAGATGACCTCACTTTGGTCATGTACCAAAGAGTATTTGAACGTATAATTTTTCGGTCTTTCAAAATCTTGAGAACAAAGTACGTTTTCATTTGATAAACAAATGTCGACCTTCAAATAACCTTGAAAATTACCCCGACGGACGGGATCAAGTAGACTCAGATTTAGATTTAGCGGCCCCAATAACAGATAGGAAGACAGGTCTAATCACTTATGAAGCCATGCTGAGAAAATCTGACAGATTCCGAATATTTTCTAGTCAAAAATAATTGGCAAATGTAAAATGGGCTTTAAATTATGACGTGGATAAATTTACAGAGTGTTTAGAAAATAGTTGAGGAAACTGGAACAGCAGATTCTTCAGTCGATTTTGGAGGGGATCTTTTATATAAAATATTTTTATTCTAGCGACCTATAAGAAGTTACAGCTCTTTAAAAATGAATGTTGCCATGGCTCTTTTAAATTAAAAACTTCAACTTTTGCATGAATGCAGTTGTGTTAAATTAAATAAACTGATAATCAACCCAAGTATGTATCTCATTTTGAGATGCATACTGAGTATCATAATAGGTTATTTCAAGGTTTATTTGTTATCTTTCATCACCTTAAATTTTTGTAGTTGTATCCCCCCTGTAACTGTTAAGAAATAACAGCGATGATATTTCTTACACGTCATGGAGAATTTTAACAGAGTTTCTTAAAGACAATTAGGTGTCGCTTTAGTTTAACGTAAGTGTTATTGGAACTGTGAAAATGGACGGCTTATTAAATTTACATTTAATTCACTGTTTTATTAATGCACATCGAAGGTAATATTTAAATATAACGAAGAAGGATAAAAGAGTTAAGTAATCTATTTGATTTGCCTGATGAAAAACTAAAAAAAATATTTAAATTTAGTAAAAGCAATACGACAATTTATTAACGAATTAATACCAATTCCTCAGAGACAAACAGTATTCTGGCAAAAGGTAAAATTGCTTTTTTCTAATTTTATTTTTTGATAGGTGGATTGGTTCTAGTATTTGCAACATTGTTATTTTTAACGTAAGGTAGTTACCTGACATGTATTGGTAATAATTTTAATGCAGAACTGCCAATCAGTTAGTAACTGTATTACACAGGTAACCAATGTTGTTACCGAACATCAGTTAGAGAGATATATGATGTCTCCACAAACTCAGCAAATCAGGAACCACATAAAAATTGAGTAAGTTGTATCAAGAACAGTTTAGTTTAAACAGCTTTAGTTTTGTCATATTAAAAATAAATAAAATAATCGAATTGTTAACAATCATTTAAGCAGGGAATACACATACCTGTTACTTGCAAATAGCATTCAAGGAACTGGCAGAACGCAGCTGCGTTCCTCAATAAATTGTCGTACCTTTACTAAATCTAGACAATTTTTTTAAATTCTTCATCAGACAAATCAAATGGATTAATTATTTTTTTATCATTCTTTGTTGGATGTTTTGATTTAATTTTACAACTAACTTACTGTGTCGATGTGTATTTATAAAACCGCGAATTGTGGTATTCTAAATGTAAACAGGATTTTAACTAAACAGCTATTTTTTTGGTAAAAAAAATAAGACCTCTGTATAACATATTGCAGCATCAGTTGAATATTTTGAATGTAAGAATCATATTTAGTGCAGGTGTAATGATCGATACATATAACGATCTAATAATTATTAATAGCATACATGAAAACGTCGGGATCACTTTACACACATGTTTGGGAATTAGTTACCCACTACATATTTTGCTTTGTTCTGGTCTACCGAGCTTAGAATATTTTTTGTTATATTATATAGGGAACTAGGTCATGAAGAGCCCTCTTTCTTTGAAGGCTAAATTTAATGCGATTTATTAAATTAATGACCCACCACGTCTTTAATCATATGCGATATCGCGTTAAAGGCTATACAACACAGTTAATGTATTTAAATTGTTGTAATTACAGCATACAATAAATAAATTCTGCAAAATGATGTACAGTTTATAAAAAATTTGTTTATGTAAAAATAATTAGTAATAAGTATTTAAAACGGAATTTAAAAAATAACTCTTTGGCCGCATTAAGTTTTCGTGCAGTAAGAGAAAAATAGATAGTCCATTGGATTATAACAGTTTCCTTAAGTTTAGTGAATAATATTGTTAGACTATATACATAGAATTACAATACTATTTTATAGTATACATATATAATCGTATTCACAAAATGTCTAATATATAGTGTGTATCTAAATAACACCGAAAAAATACAGGGTTAACTATGAGTAAGTACAAAAAATTTAACCACGTGCTCAGCGTCGCCTAAAAGACAATAAAAAAAATTATTCCAGAATTTTAGCTCGATATTTAAAAAATGGGGCAAAACCCTTTTTTCCTACGGAAAGTCGGCGCCTATGATAAGAATCGACTGAGATGGCTTAGATTCATAAAGCTTACATCTATCAACAATGTCAACTACCATGCGGTCGTCTTTTTGTAGCGTTTCTAAATGTAGAAACGACAAAAATTAACATTCTTATTAGTAATAATACCTGATAGATAGGTAACAGTTAATCCAGTTAGCTACAGTATTTTGCATTCGTTTTTCATTATTTGGTTATAAACTGGTAAAACTACATATTCGCTCATTACAGCCACTCACTACCGATAAAAGACACTTCCCGTAGGGACAATTAGATAAAATGCCTATTTATTATAACAAAATCGAACGAAAGAAATAGATAATAGACAAGTTTTAATGTAACCGCGGCAATCTTGCCCCATAACCTAGAAAACCAAACCGGCGAACTATATTGTGGGAAAGTATCTGCACCCAACACAAATGTCTATTTAATAACTATAAAACGTTTAAAAATTGAAAAAGGCACTAAAAACTGAAGAAGAACACAAAATTACAACGTAAACACAGGAATTGAATTATGACATGACAGCGATACCGACTGAGCGACTATTGCATGCTTGTAGAGTAGGTAACCAACTTGCTTGTTGGTTGCCTACTCTACATTGGTGGCGTTAAATAAGGATTTAAAATAATATCAAAAACAATTTTTTTTGGCTTTCTAAATAAGTTTGGTATTTTTTTGAAGGGTGATTCCGTTAATTCTTATTTTTCCCTATCCTCTCTTAAAATATTTGTACTAAGTCATAGTTAACCCTGTATCAGGTTCCCTGATGAAAATTAATAGGGATCCTTGGTATAAAATGTTTTGAAAAAACCCTTTCCTGAAAAGTTACACTTTCAAAAATTCGAATTTTTTTTTCCATGTATATCAAGCTAAAGAAACCAAACTTGAAGAATATTATCTGTCACTAAAACTACACTTTATTCAACCCTGCAGTATTGTTTGTTGTATGGGGTTGAAATAATCAACCTCTACGACAATTTTCCTTATAATTTTTTCCCATACTTTTTTTCCATTTAAAAAATATGTCTAAAAACCCCATTCATTTACTAACTTTTTGATCTCTTCAAGTTTTTTCAAAAAGTTAACGATTTATCCGAAAAAAATAAATGTAATACAATGCATTTTTTAAAATATAAGCTGTTTAACGCCAGTGTATTTTACCGAAGGATCTAGTGACCTATTCTTTGCAATGAAATCCATAATGTTCTACACAAAAATATAAAACTTGTGAAAGAGTAAGAAACAGTAACAATAAATGAAATTGACACTCGTTTCTATGGACTTTTTAGACATATTCTTTATAAGGAAAAATTTTATCGTAAAAAATATATAAGAAAAAACGTCATAGTAGTTGATTATTTCAAATGGTGATACAAATTAGCAACGACTTCATCCATTAATTATTTGTTTTTGGTGGCCGCTGAAGCTGGCTTGCCAAAAGCAGACGTGAAGTGGAATTTTATTCAATATAGCAATAAGTTAATGTAATATAGGGTTAATTTTACTGTATTAGAAAGGTATATTAAGCTAATATATATCAAATCTTCTACAATTCCTATCAATGAAGTCATATGTATGCTCTCTGATACCAAACATCTAGGTATGCTAATGAACAGTTCCACAGAGAAAGCTCTATTCAATAATTATATAAAAATAATAATCTAGCTAAATTTACTAACCTGGTTTAATGAAAACTCCCTATAAATATCTAAGTTCACTCTTGAAAATGTGGTAACTCGAAAATTCAACCACAATAGATGAGATCTGACCTATTTCTGCATTTTTAATATTGCTTCTTCAGGTGGCCTCCTTTAAGTTGAGTCAAATATCTAACTATAAAAATTATTATATCAATAATAAAGAATATATGGATAGATATTGTGGGTGTAATTCAACGCTGGTTGGGGCTTTAGTCTTTAGTAGTTAGTTTCACACAATATTGTTTATACCTAAAAATATATTAAAAAAGTAATATAGGGACTTCCTACGTTGCTAATGTTTGCCTCTCTAGCCCCAATTTCCAAGCTTCGGCGTCTATGATAGTCCACATAAATAAAAATTTGTAGTATATTTATAAAGAAATATAAATTATCCAATAAATTGTTCTAGAGATTAAAACAAAATTCACTAAATCATGATTCTCAATACAGAATAGAAGGAAGCAGAAAAAGTCCAAAACAGAGCCCTGTTATATCTGACGCCGTATTAATTTAAAGAACAAAGAGAACGAGATGAATGGAGAGTCTAAATAAATATGTGTGAGACATGAATAAAAACACCCAAAGAAGTTGTTTACTACTTCATTAAAAATAATTATCCAGTAACTTTTGGGAGTACATAAAAAAATTGTGAAGTACAGACAACTCGGTAATTATATTTAAAATGTTCTTACTTTTGTCACTGTATTTTTAAATACTTGAAATAAATATAAGCAACAACAATACGTGTTTCAGTATATCTAAAAAAATTACTAATCTTTGGATTTGACAAGAATAGTTAATGTTTATTGGCTTGAATAGAGTATTTTATTACAGCAAAATTTATTTATTTGTTATTTTCCTCAACAGAGCAGTTCATTATGCTATATCATTCTGTTGAATATTTGTTAATATTTTTATGCTAAACAAATATTAAAGTATGGTTACGTTTAAAAAATACACGAGTTTCACATCATCATTCTTTTTCTTGATATGTACTACAAAGATGAAATTTGGCATCTAATTTGGCAATACATCTAGGTAATATAATTTTTTTAACATAAAGCTATAATATGTAAGAACTATGTGAAGTTGTTGTTTCATAATTATTCATTTATTTCTAAAAATTATAAGAGCAAGACAAGTTCTATTTAAATTATTATTTATTTATATTAGTAATATAACCAAATAAGTATTAAGCTTATTATAGCCTATATTCACAACCTATTTCATTTTGATAGACTGAAATTGGGTAGTTTTTATCGTTAGTCTGTGATCAAGTAAGTTGTTTTTTAAATAATGAATTTGTTCTATTTGACATATTTTTACTAACTATATCAATCTCCTCTCCATATGTAATATTAAAATTAAACGAATGCATAATAATAATATCTCTACCCCTCATTCTAATCACGAGGATTAGCCCAGTCGAAAACTTGTGCGGGAGAGGGGGCGGCATATTATTATGAAGCAGGCCGCATTTGCGCCCAAGAGCGACTTACGTTGGGAGACCTTAACCACCATTCAGTGCAGAAATGAGGGAAACCTGGAAAACCTCATTAATTAGGGGGGTAGTCAAACGTCAACCGGTATCAATCTATCACATTAACCCAAGCGAACATTCTTCCACCCTACCATACCCGCAGAGAGGGTACCAATCCTCTCCACAAATATAGCTTATATACGGTCTACCGGCTGCGGGGGTCAAACCCACAGCGATCTAGTCTCCTCGATTCAAGTACTGACGCCCGACCACTGACCGATCCATAAGCTTATGAAGTATTATATTTAAGAAGTCGCGGCACTTGCTGTTATTATTGCATTCGCATTAATTTAGTAGATATTTTTTTTTTACAGAAGTGTAAGTCTACCAACTCTTGCCTTTAAGATTTTTATGAATAAATAACAATTATTAAGCATGTAGTTGTTATTATTACCTTTTATCTGTTATTTACAAACTATGTTATGTTGATTTTTGTTCGAGGTGTTAAAAACGAGGTTTTCTGTAGCGCGTTTTTGAAATCGTGTTTAAGCAAATATGTGTTAGGGCAGTTTTTTGAAAGACGAGAGGAATTCTTAAATTCTACCAAGTGCACCTTTTTTACGTAGAAATGGCGCCCGGATAAGATTTTGTAGTTAACCGAACGGAACGTTTTGTCAACAAAAAATAAGAGAGAACTTCATCATCAGACACTGCTAATGTGGCGCCCTCTATAGCCGAACCTGATTTAATACAAAAATGATGATTATTTTTCTTAAAACATGTTTCCCTACCAAATTTGGTGACAATCGGTTCAGCGGTATTACTACAAAAGAACGAAAAAAATATTTCAATTTTGACACCCTGTATCTTTTTCCACAGCAGGATTTTATAGACATATTTAGCTATTTTTTCATATTCTGTACCAAAGATGTAGTCCCTGTTCTATGGCCATCCTGTGTTACGCTGACAAAACATGGACAAATGAAGGTCACACGGTGACAAAAATGTGGCACGATTACAATATCTAAAGTAAGCGGTAGGCATTTGTTGAAGGATTTTAGAATGGATTAAAATCGAATTTTGGAAAATAATATAGCCTGATCATAGTGCATATTGGTACGTACAACAAAATTTTTGCAACAGGGTTTACTTGTTTTTGAAACACGACGAACAGGAAACTATAGCGAGGATATGGTTAACGGAGTATTTGAAGAATGGTTTCAATTCGTTTTGCCACGTATGGAACCTGGTGCTGAAATTGTAATGCATTCTATCACATCGATAAGCGTGAAGTTACGTTTTCCTAGGAAGCGTGACGAAAATGGGACGGAGTCCATCTATTTGTGAGTCATTGATGGACATACCAGAGATGCTCAATTTTGTGAAAAATGGACGTTCCAGGGACATCAGTCTGACGTATAATGTTTCAGAACGGTCATTCACTTGATGTCCTTAAATAGATGTAAGACGCAAGGACAGCTTTAGGAAGACTCTGTACTGAATTTTGAATATACTAATAATGTCTTTATCTGGGACATCTATTGTATGAATAATTTTTATGGACTTGGTACGTATTTAGGATGTTTTTAGATGGCCCAAAAGTCCATTTGTGGCCCGTGTATAGATGTTCCAGGGATGTCAAATTTTGTGTGAAACGAATCTACAGACGTCCGTCAGACATCTAACATCCCTAAACGAACGACCAATCAACATCCTAATGTCCATTAATGTACGTCTTAAGGACATTCTTAGGACATCTTTGTATATATTTTTTTTATTTATTTATTTTATTTATTTAATAAATCCTTACTTTACAGGCAATCACAAGACAAGCACAAATAGAACTTTCTAAAATTAATCGTTTGGTACAAAAAATCAAGCTTAATAAATAAAAAACTAAACTAATCTGAACTAAAAACAACAAAAATATAACGAAAAAAAATAATAACAAATAAACAAAAACTAAAAACAAAAGGAGAATACACAACACAATCAAAGAGAGGTAAACATGAAATTGGTAAATACAAATGAAATAACAATCAAAAAAATGTAAAATAATAACAAATAAACAAAAACTAAAAACAAAAGGAGAACACACAACACAATCAAAGAGAGGTAAACATGAAATTGGTAAATACAAATGAAATAACAATCAAACAAATAAAATGAACAAAATGAAATGAACCGAAAAAAAGTTCTCAGTACAATAATGTTCCAGTGATGGTTGACAAATAACAGCTGAAGATATCCAAATTAAATTCCCTGTTGTACATATCACATACTGAATAGAATGGAGAGAACTTCAAAACATTTGTTCTCGGCGTTGATAAATAAGGACACTAACATGTCTTTGATTGACTATAGGCACATATAAATTCAATCGCGATAAAATATATGAGCAGTCAACAAAGTTATTATTATTATCTTGTATATCATTACCAACATGAAGTATGCCCTTTTTTTTAGGGAAGAAAAATTACACCTTCTTCACAATTCATTATGTGGAAAGCCTCGTTTTAGATAAAAACCGACACTTTTAAAAGTCAAATACTTCAAAATAAAGTCAAATAAAATTTTCGCTGCATTTTTTCTAAGGTATCAGGGAGAACATTATAGCCCGGAGCACATACTACTGCCGTATATTCTAGCTTAGATCTCACATATGACGTATAAAGAATCTTAATTGCTGAACTATTTGTAAAATCCCGTGTACATCGAACAATAAAACCAAAAGATTTCAAAGCTTCAGAAACAACTGTATTTACGTGAGGAGAAAACGATAATTTGCTCTCAAATAGAAGGCAAGGTCTCTGAACATGTCCACTCGCGAAATAGGAACGCCATTTAGTGAGTAGTGATAAGCAATTGGCGTTGATTTTTTAGTGAAAGACATAACATTGCATTTTTTTATGTTTAGTTGAAGATTGTTTGTATTACACCATTCACTGATTAATTCAAGATTTCTATGAAGTTCGATGCAGTCTTGTACACACTCGATCCTTTTATACAATTTAACATCATCAGCATATAATAAAAAGTTAGTATCAGAATAACACAGGACCCAATACCGAACCCTGGGGTACACCTAGCAATATATTGGGCTGATCTGAAGTCATAAATGTCAACGTACTGAGTACGACTGTCGAGATAAAACTGAAATAAAGTTATTAAATCATCAGAGAGCCCAAAATGTGACAGCTGTGTGTAGCAAAAGACGGTGGTCTAAGCAGTCGGTATATTACGTCCATTTGATGACCGTCGTTCAATGATGCAGCAATATTCTGTGTTACGATCTTAATATTTGTTTCTGTAGACCTACCTTTATAGAAACAATGCTGATAAGGTGACAGTTGATTTTTTGTTAAAGGAAAAATTGAGTCTTGAAGTAAAAATTAAAAAATTTTGCAAAAATTACATATAATTGATACCGGTCTATAGTTAGTAACATCAGATCTGTTACCATTTTTATGTATCGGACTGACTTTAGAAATTTTCCCAATCTTAGGAATTGTTTTTGATTTCAGGCATATGTTGAACAAAGTTTGTAAACGTTTAGCAAAAATAAATTTACAATCACGTATTAGAAATGAAGGAACAAGATCAGGTCCAGCTGTTAATTTAGACTTTAACTTTTTTATAGCTGTTATAACCTCTTGTTCACTGAAAGAACGTATGTTGATGCTAGGTAAACATCATTTTTGGCATGTGTACTAATTGAGGAGCCAAGTGAATAAGACTGCATAAAAAAGTCCGCAAAAGAATTAACTATGTCAGGTAGAGAAGTACTTGCGTTATTATCATAAAACATAGTGGTATGCATGCCCGGCGACACTTTTTTTTTGTTAATAAATCCCTAGAATTGTTTAGGGTCTCTATTGATATCATTTTCAGTCTTCTTTATAAATATACTAGGTGACTTGGCAAACGTTGTTTTGCCATATGAATTATTTCTAGTACATATTTTGGCAGTTAAATAAAAAATAACTAACTTATTGTAAGTGTGTGGAGATGTGGTATATGACTAAAAGAGGAATGGAGCACTGTGAATGATGACGGCCTATAAGAATAACAAAACACGAAACATTCATTTTTTGAATTATTTCGTGTGTCTGCAATTTTACTTGTTTGACGTCCCAAATTAGCCCCTTTACGTCTTGTTGGCATTGTTCACTGTACAAAAAAATAGCCATATAGTAAAATAACAACCGCTGTTGGCGGGAGCTCGTGACACGTGTTGCGTACTTTTGAGGTTATGTAGATCACTTAATTAACTAATAATGAGAACTATACTTAAAATTAATAATTTTATTAATTATTGATAAAATAGGCGGCTAAATGCGCAGTCGTCTTTTGGTCGTCTAAAAAAACGAAATCTGAGACCTGAACATCAAAGGAGCCGACGTGAAAATGTCGGACTGTATAATAGACTGTGGTACTGTTTACTGGGTGAGAAGTGGCACCGGTAGATGCTTGGCGGGGATAACTGATCTAGTGATAATGGATCAGCTATCGACCTATTAAAAATGATTAAATTACTAAAATGGTTATTAAAGAATAGGGGTTTGTGATAGAAGGATGAAAATTAAGGGTTGTATGTATTTTTTAATGCCACATCATAAAAAAATAAAAATAAAAAATGTTGTCCAAAAAATAAAAAAAAATTGTTTGGGGTGGACCACCCTTATCACTATACATATATAATTTCATAAAAATCGGTCAAGCCGTTTCCGAGGAGTATGGCGTCTAAAACTGTGACACGAGAATTTTATATATTAGATTGTAAAAATATGAAAATAGTGCAACAATCAAATAAGATTTTTACACCAACTAAATCTATACTCGAATGTAAACAGCTTTTATCAATATTAATTAATGATGATTTAAGACATTGATCTACAGCAACCAAAACACCACTGCCACGTACCTTACTTGGGAATATAAAAAATACCGTCTGATATGTAGCAATAGTATTAGCCTTGTATTAGGTACACATGTATCGATTTGGTATTGGAGATTCCTAAATATTTTCAAGAATAGAAGGGTATGGCTGCTATTGACATATAATGTGGTGACATTTATGACATATTTTATTTCATAAACATGCCTTTGTAACAATATCCCCAAGCAGCACAAACCACACCTAATTTAACTAACGACTAGTTTTATACCAAAATTATACAAATTATGACTACAAAATTGGTATAGCATTACTTCTATGTTCGAATTTTAAGTAATTTTGGTAGAAACCGCTTACGTTAGTATTGCCGACGTCACAACGACGTCGGCAATGTCGACGTCGGTATTTCGACCTGTTCTATGTTTTAAATAACAATAAATGAATAATAAAACAGGCCGGATAGGCCGACGTCGGTGTTTTTAACTGTCTCTAGCCAATGACATACGTCAGTTAATGTCATCCACACCGACGTCGCTACTCCAAATTATTTAATACTAATTGTAATGTCGGATGAGGTAGGTACAGCCGACGTCAGTGTTTATACCATATTTTGACCTATACACCAACCACACGTATTTGAAACGTTTTGACGCTTGACATGATGTTACCTATATTGTTAGTGAAGTAATGAAAACTGTCAAGTATTAAGAAATCTGATAATGAATAATTCAAGTAAATCGAGACCATTATCGGAGGACGGTTCTGACCGTACAGTCGTCATATTAACAATATGAGTCGAAAGCAATATATGGGCGAACCCAGAGATCACGACAGCGGTTTATCCCCACAAAGCCTAGCATGAGAATAGCCGAGGTCACAGTTACCGGAAAATCATTATGTATCAAATATTTTAAATACATCAGTCATTTTATTGTCAATAATACGAAACTATTTATTTAGAGTACACCACCTGAGAGTCAGTACTAATTACTGGGTGGGAAAAAACAGCTCCACAAAGTTCTGCATCCAAAAAAGAGTACTCAACTATAACTGCACTAATACAATCTTAATTTTAACTGTACGAACACTTCTGAAAAACAATGGAAAGTTAGGTTAGGTTAGTCGTAAGAGTTGGTATGTTTATACCTCTTTTGTAGATCTACATGCAACAAGTATAAATGAATTTTTCTAATACGACTAAGTTGAATTAGATACGTACATTTATATCTACTGTACAGTAAGTATGTTGGAAGTGTACTTTTGTTTACCATTATTATATCTTGTTTTTTAAAGTACATAATTAGTACAACTTGGTGAAGTAATTTTGACTTCTTCAGTTAGTATATAGAAATGGGAGTTTATTATACCAATTGTGAGGACTGGTATATAATTAAGGTAAATAAATAAACTTAATATGACCTGGTGGCTGGAGTAGTTATATTCGTTTACACCAAAAATAACTTTAAATCATAGATATAACGGATCGGCATTGCCGACGACGACATCTTTTTATAAAAATAATAGGAAGCCATTTTGGAAGAGTTGGGATCAATGAACAATAATTTTCTATTTTTAATACTTGAAGAGTGATTTTACGATTTTAAGATTATATATTGTATGAGAAGTTAGTTCTTACACTTGATCTTTTTATTCTTGACATTACTAATAAAAAAAATATTTTCTAAAAAATACAAAATAAAAATATATATTGATAAAAATAGTGTTCATTTAATGGCTCTTAAATTTGAATGGTCTATTTTGTCCAATATAATCAATAAAATTGCATGCGTTAATAATTTCAGTGTTTGAAGGTCTCGAAACTTATATCCTTAAAATTATATTTTATTAATATACTGAATACTATACGAGTAGACGCATACCTTCTATTAAAATGAGCTGCAGGATTATTAGCTACAAAATTAGTATAAACGGAACAAAAATATAGTACTTGTCTGATTTATATAGAAAAATTTGTACGTAAATTATAGAAAATGTTATGTTAGGTAATATTTGTCGTATCTAATGTGACGTGGAAGTAGGTACAAATATTTACACCTAACGCTACTTTATTAGTCAACAGGGTGACGTCGGGTCGACCGGAGTTTGTGTGACCATTTTCGTATAAAAACTGGTCGGAACGCCGTGGCGAGGACGTCGGCTACCGACTTCAGGTTAGACTGCCGACGTCGGCTCGACGTCAACCCGACCAGTCTGTGCTGCTTGGGTCATTTATGTAGAAAATGAATATGTTTTATCATGTGCATAAATAAGTTTGATTCCAACTTCTTTATGCAATAATGTAGGATCTAAAAAATATATAAATCTGCTAGTGTACGAATGGGAATGAACGGTTTTATCAAAAGGAAAAAACGGGATTTACAAAAACGATATATAAATATTAAATACTCTAACTTTTTTTCTCCTTCTTACAATTCGTGTTTATGAAAGATAAAACTAATTGTTTCTGGGCAATTATTAACACAAATGGATTTTACATATAATAAAGAAATGATAAATATATCCAGTACTACTAAAGTTCTTTATTATTCGTTATTGCCTAACTTGTACACGTCAAAACATATATATAATACACATTTATTCAAAAAACATTTGTACAATTCACATTTTTACGGCTAGTAGTTACTAATTATTTTGTAGTAAATAACGGTTTACCATTCAACGTTAACATGACTTCATTCATTTCTGATACATTCTAGACTATTCTTTAAGGTTCTTTTATTATATTCCCTTCCAACTACTGAAAGAATTAAATGCTGTTAAACACGTTAATATCTAATGAAACTTCTCATATATGGGTATCTACTCTGTCCGAGTTTTCTATACATGAGAAGTATTTTAAAGTCGCACTTGATTTTGTAATTAAGAAAGACATTCACTCTACATTTTACGATCAAATACGTTTTCCTACATCATATTCGCTAAGTACATGGTAAGTTTATAATAAATACTAAGTTAATAAAGTTGAATAGGTTTAAACTATTGATTTAATAAGTCAAATATCACTTAGTGCTATTTAATTAACTGTTTTCGATCCGTAAATGTTGAGCAAAAAAGTAAGATATGACACGCATCTCCATAAAAATTATGAAACCACTAAGGAAAATCATCGTGGCCTCGATGCCCTCTAGTGGCGACTGACGAAAGTACGGACTCGCAAACTAAAATTGTACAGGAATTCATATTTCTTCTTCGCTAAAGGACATTTCTGCAGCTTCGTAAACCAGGCTGAATCCTTTGCTCACTAGGGTATCGTCGGATCTGAATCGCACTAATAATGCCTCATGAGTTGATATTATATCGGTTGGTTTCTGCAAAGAAAATTATAATTTGACTGTATATGGTACGAGTTTGGATTCGATTCGAATTGTTTGTTAATTGGTGGTATTGGCTTTACTAGAATGGCTCAATACACGATATCAGTTTAATTACCATAGATGGAAGTGCTTATACAGAAATAAATATATGTATATACTCTAAATTGGCCTTAAAATCGTGGAGTAGTATCACTGTGCATTTTGTAACTTACTATTTTTTTATTTTCACCTAAATGGGTTATGAACCAAATTGTGTTATTATGATATACAAAATCCACTAAAACAATTTCTACACTTTTTGTTATATTAGTAAATAATTTCTGTTTATACAGTATGCGCCAAAAGTATGGAATAAATTCAATAAAAACGAAACAATTAATTTTTGGGAAAAATCCTCGAACAGGTCAATTTTAAATTTAAAAAATACATATTTTAGTGTAAAATGCGATTTTCAAATGTCATTTGTTTTCGAGTAATGACGTCATCGATTTTTTTTTAAATGACAACACCATATTTTTTTCCTTGATTCTGAAAGATCGTTTAATTCTCTATCAGACAGTACTAAAATTTTGCCCTCTTACATAGGAAAGTTTTCGAGTAAATGACGATTGAATGTTAGAAAACGTAAATCAATTAATATAAAGCAAAAACGTTATCAAGTTTAGTTTTTCGAATTTCATAGTTCTTTTATGGATCACGTAGGTGAAAATCTTTGCAAAGTGTCATTGTCACACCGACTTTCTAATAAGTATTGTAAGCTACATAGAAATTATTATTCAATTTAAAGTATTATGGCACATTTAACTGTTACTCAAAGAATTGAAATTTTAATTCTTATCGGATGCGGGAGTATTACTAGAACTCAGCAGGAAGTTTGCGATTTATTTAATGAAAAATATCCAAATCGCCCTATCAGCCAATCAACAGTCAGTAAGGTAGAGTCTAAATTTAGAGAAACTGGCAATGTTGTAAATATTCCAAAACCTGGACGTCCAGCATTAATGAAAATCAGAAACAGAACATTTTGATAAGTATGGTGGATAATCCTCATAATTCTTCACGATTGGTTGCATTAAACAATGACACAAGTCAGAGCACAGTGCTACGTATCTTGAGGAAGGAAAAATATCATCCCTACAAAATTCAACTTGTGCAGGAACTCAATGAAGATGATCCCGATCGCCGCTTACACTTTTGCGAAATTCTAATGGATTTATGTTAAGGAAATAGAAATTTGCACCGGCAAATACTTTTTTCAGATGAGGCCACATTTTGTCTGAATGGTACAGTAAACCGTCAAACTTGCAGATATTGGAGTCGGGAAAATCCTCATTGGATGGCAGAGGCACATACCCAACACCCTCAGAAATTAAATGTGTGGGCTGGAATAGTTGACGACATAATAGTAGGGCCTTTCTTCTTTGAAGGAACCCTTACAGGACAAAAATATTTAGAGTTTCTAGAAAATGACCTTGTTCCAGCCCTTGCAGTAATTTTTCCTAACGATAATGACCCTGACATTCCTGACGATACCATATGGTTTCAGAAAGACGGTGCACCTCCGCACTATGCGCGTCCTGTACGAGATTTTTTGGACAACTGTTTTCCTGGGAGGTGGATCGGCAGACGCGGACCGATAGAATGGCCTGCAAGATCGCCAGATCTTACACCTCTTGACTATTTTTTTATGGGGATACTTGAAGTCAAAAGTGTACATTAATAAGCCACGTAATTTAGAAGAACTTCAAAATCGCATTCGGCACGAAATACGCAGAGTTACCCCAGAAATCATTCATAATGTGCAAGGAGAATTTCTTCACAGACTTGCGCATTGTCAACAAGTTGGTGGATGGCAATTCGAACATTTAATTTAAGTATAAAATTTAATCAATTGTATTTTATTTTACATACCTCAGAATTGTTACTTTTTTATGGATAAAGTTTACGTTTTCTAACATTCAATCGTCATTTACTCGAAAACTTTCCTATGTAAGAGGGCAAAATTTTAGTACTGTCTGATAGAGAATTAAACGTTCTTTCAGAATCAAGAAAAAAAATATGGTGTTGTTATTTAAAAGAAAATCGATGACGTCATTACTCGAAAACAAATGACATTTGAAAATCGCATTTTACCCTAAATTAAAAATCGACCTGTTCGAGGATTTTTCCCAAAAAATAATTGTTTCGTTTTTATTGAATTTATTTCATACTTTTGGCGCATACTGTATATGTATACTTAATAATGCCTTATTAAATTACATAATTTTTAAATTAAACTCTTCTAAATTACGCGAGATGTAGTGTCAAGGTTCATCTAATGGTCACTGGTTACTCAATGTTGGGCCTTAGATACGGGCACAAGTAAAGAGTGACCCACTATGCTGTGGGTACTATGCCCTGGACCTGTACCGTTATCGGCAATTACGCTATTTGCCCCGCCTAGCATTGAATTACATATGAAACAGCCTCGGCTAGTCGTCAGTGGAGACACCAGACATATACAAGTTCAGAGATTGTAAGGTCTCATTAGTATGTCATAAGTGAGGTCACTGATGAATAACCCCGGCTGTTCGCTCTCTATCATAACCGACAGAAGAGATGTAGTGTCTTCATCTAATAGTCACTGGTCTTTCTACAATTTATATAAATCATATTAAAAAGTTACAACTAAAACTGAACCTATTAGAGATGAAATGGTATCAATGTGACCCATTTCAAATGGAAAACAGGCCTGTAAACATGGTATTCGTTCGTTTTTTTTAAGAAGCAAGACCTCTATTCTGGCGCAAAATATTAAAATTTGTTTTCCATTTTCTAGGACTAGGTACTTTGAATTTTCTACACTCAAATTTTACAAAAACTGTTTAGATTTTTTTTTCTTCAAACCTAACTACGGCACTGGATTCAGCATGCCCTAAAACGGTTTTATATCAAATTTGGTAAATAAATATTAATAATTATTTCTTTGAATACCTAATTATTTAATGTGATTAATTACAAGCGTTAAATTAATTTCTCACTTTTTAAATTATTATAAATGTATTGAATAAAATGAGGCCTACATTAGAATTGTTATAAATCCCTCATTAAAATATTTATTTACGAAATTTGGCATACATTAGAGGATGCTGATCCAATGACGATTTGAAGAAAAAAATCGCTTAACAGTTTTTGTAAAATTTGGCAGTGAAAATAATTTGCCTTAAAAATAGAAAATAAATTTTAATATTTGCGTCTGAATAGAATTCTTACTAGTCCATCATCTAGAAAAAAAACGAGTAAATCGGATAATAAATACCATTTTTTCAGTCCTGTTTCCATTTAAAATGGGTCACACTGTACGTATTCTTAACGTTTATGGAGATAATAATCATACAATTGCGTAGAATATAATTACTGAGTTATGGAAAAAACATTATATAATCAATAATATTAAATAAAAACCGTTTAAGAGAAAACTAGTGTCTGTCTCTTCTCTTTAAGTAATTAATTTTTTCTCTGAATCATCACGTTATATAAGATTATGAATATCCAGGGAATTATTTTTTCTTAAGTTTTTCTTTCTACGCGTAGCATTTGAATTTATATCAGTGTCAAACTTGAAATGATACAGAAAATAATAAATGACAAATTATAATGATTAACTGAAACATTATTTATTCAATCTTTAATTAAATCTAAGTAATTCTCTAACCACCACGTTAACTATTAGTATAATTATTTATTATTTGACATGTTACCTTTGTTCCACAGTATTTTCCATATGAAGGTCCACTAGAATCAAGGCCACTAAAGATCTCGACATAGTCGTACCCACATTCTTTCTCGTCTTCGATATCAAAAGTTAAAAATGACAATTTCACATTATATCCGACCATAGCTTCGATAGTCCAATCGCAATCCGCTCTGTTCTCATAACTGGCTCTTCCAAATTTTGCGTGAGAGTAAATGTGCTGTTTTTGCGATGTGGCTTGCAGCATTCCTCCACAAACAGTGGAGTGGGTTGCCCAAAAACCGCTTCTTTGAACCGAGGCATCAGACCTGAATGTCATATACAGTTGATTTCCTGAAGATATTATCGAATGTGGAAGTTTTGATCCACAGAATCTTCCTAGCGATGGCGATTCTGGCGACGCTCCGTCATAGAAGTCAAGATGGTCGTACGAACATTCTTGATGCGGTTCCAATTCGAAGGTTTGGAAAGATATTCTGATTCTATGTCCGGGAGTTGTTGTCAAATGCCACACGCAGTCTTTGCGCGCTGGGTAATAGTCTGGGTAGTTTGGACTACCTAATGGGCCATAAGGATCAGTAATCTCATGTTTGCAACCTCCTTCCTTGCAGTCGCGACCGTTTTCGTGTAAGGTATAGCCATTATGACAAGTACAGATGTACGATCCAAGGGTGTTCATACACTCGTGTTGGCAACCTCCATGATTTATGGCACACTCGTCTACATCTGAAAGAAAACATATAGGGCGATCATATATTTGTTTTGATGGTATTGGAGAAACAAAACATATATATATTTATGAACACAGCTTGTTCTCTATGTTTTTGGCAAAAGAACTACATACCTGTAATAAATATAGCCGAAAATCCTGTTTTCTGAATGCTTGTGTCAGAATAAAATACAATTCTCATGACATTTCCTTCAGAAGTAATGAGTCCAGGAGCTTTCGATCCACAGTAAGATCCGTGCTTTTTAAGTTTACCTTCTTTTTGTTTACTGTAAACGTCCACTCTGTCGTATTCGCATTGTTGTTGCTGAGCATTATTGTTACCCTCTAGATCAAAGTGCGTGAAATTTAACGTAATTCTATACTGTGGTGAGGCAACAATTTCCCAGACACAATTTTTATTAAGAGGATAAAAATCTGGGAAGGAAGGAGAAGTAATGGTTCCATTAGGTACGTCATACATTCCGCCACATGCATCTAAAATAAAGATTTTTTAAAATGTATATTGATAATAAAAATAATTTGTGCTAATGTCCTAATTTTTTAAGGCAGTGAATAAATATACACACCTTCACAGTTTTTACCGTCAGAATGTAACTCAAATCCAATCCTACAGGTACATGCATAACTTCCTAAAGTATTAACACATTGCTGGGCGCATCCGTGATCAATTTTGGAACACTCGTCATATTCTTTCATAATAGTAGCTGAAAATCCACCTTTCTGCACTGATCCATCAGAAACAAATTTAACCAGCATCTCATTGGATGTGGAAATCACATCCGTTGGAACTTTTTGACCGCAATGCACTTTTATAATGGGGCTCTGCAGTGATAAGCCATCCCTGATTTCTACGTAATCGTAAACGCAGCTGTCGTGATTTTCCACATCGAAAGACTGAAAGCGTAGCGCAACTTGATGGTTTTCGGTCACCGTTATCCTCCAAATACATTCCTTATTTGGATGGTATTCTTCTGGGTAGTTGGGCGATTCTAGGTGGCCTTCAGTGTCTATAGTTAGGTCACCCCCACAAATTGCTGAAATACAAATATTATGTATATTTTTTAGTTTTACCATTGTCTATATATTATTTAAGTATATGAACAACTGCGTATTATATTTTATAAACCATTATTATAAATTTGTCGTTATTGTGAATGAAATATTTAATTTCTGCGACTTTAGAAACTTAGAATGAAGATATTTTTTTCTTCGTTGAACAACATAAAAAGATTTTATTTATCATGACTGTCATCAAATTTGCGGCCATAACATTAAAGTTTCTTAAAAAATTATTAGTAACAGATAAAATTATTATAATTTTAAAGCCCTTAAATTCATTTCAATTTAATTAAGACATTTAATTTTTTTTTAATTTAATTAAAATAGTTTGTAATGAATTTCTTGTATTCTATTCAAGACATTTCATCCAATGGGGTAAAATCCCTTTATAGGATGAATGAAAAAAGTATATCAAAACAAAGAACAATTATTTTTGTTATTTGTTTATAAAAATATACCAAAATAACAATAAGTACAACAGTAACACATGTATTAGACAAATGAAACATAAATTTCTAGTCAAATCACAATTATTAAAATAGGAAAGCACGCTTTATATCTGTAAGTGTGCAGTTAAATATGTCCAGCCGATATTCAATGTTGCTACAACTAGTAAACATTTGATGCAAGACCAACAGCAAAACATTAGCATGAGAGTAAGGGACACAGTTTTCTGTGACCTACGTTGGCTCTAGGAATTCTGTAGCTAATAACTGAGGTAAAAGTGAACTGAGGTTGTTGATAAGTTTGTATAAGAATATTACAGAATTCATAATTTTCTTTCTAATAGGGCTGCTCATCTCAAACCTTTTCAACAGTAGATCTTGTGAAAACTCAGTCAATATCAAACTTGCGGATTTGAAAACCCCTCTCTGTAACTTCTCTACAGATGTCATACACGGCAGTTATAACTTGGAGACCAAATTATAGAGATATACTCTAATTTGGGTCTAACAAAGCTGTTAAATAGAAATCGTAATGTAGATGTGTCTCTAAAACCTTTGCTGCTATTACGTATGATAAATCCTAAGTTGTTGTAAACCCAACATATATTTAGGGATAGTTAATTTATGGTCTGAGCTAAACTCTGGTCTATCAAGTACATGGTTATTTAAAATGAAATGAAAATTAATGTAGCTATTTTTACAAAAAAAAAAAACGATATAACGCTACATTTGGAAGTATTTAAGGGGATCGATTACAATTTCACCATATAATATTTTGGTTAGTAAACATTAACATATTGCGCGATGTCATTAATAAAGAGAGTGAAAAGTAATGTACCCAGTATTGAGCTTTGTGGCACACCTGATGTTTGATAAATAACTCAGATTTGTAACCACGGTACTGTACAAATTGGAATTGATGGAAAATATATCATTTCATATAGAACATGTGAAAGGAATATACAGGCACCATTTTACCTAAGTTTATACAATAGCTTATCGTGCCTTTGAGAAATCAGTGTAAATATACTGGGTGCTATACATGAGATTCGACACTGTCTTTGATAAATCCATGCTGTTTGGGAATAACCAGGTTCTTTGTATGAAAGGGCAAATCTTCATGAACCAATATTTCTAAAATTTTAGAAAAGTTGCATAAAATTGCGATAGACAAATAATCAGGACATACTCAGGATTATCAGGCTGGTTGGCGGCTCAGGTGGATTGATCTCTTTATGAGAGGAGGTCCAATGGGTCTAAGTGCTGTAACCTTTTTGCTACCCTCCCCTTAATTCCAGATTCCAGATACTCAGGATTGCTTCCATATCAAAAAGGTATGGGATTGAAGAATATGATTGAATATTTTAGAGAACGATTTACACAATCTCTGATAATAAATGTAGGTACATTATCCGGTCAGGTTGTCTTGTTCGGTTTTATCTTAGTAATACAAGGAATTGCATTATTATTAACATGGCGTATAAGATCGAGTTCATAATGTGTTGATATAGCTAATACGAGAAGTGGAGAACTAGTGAGCAAAAGCTTGGACAGTGTTTTGGGGATTTTTAAACTCGGAATACAGAACATAGTTCATACATAGAATTGAGTTCTCATATAAACTGTGAAAATCTAACTTTTTTAAATTGAAAGATGGGGAAACTAGAATAGTAAAATCATATCAATGCGTGAACCAGACATGTAGGTGTCGTCTATACTTTCTTTGGGTAAATAACAATTAAATAATTTTGCAAATTTATAAAAATTGACCCATATAATTAATCCAAACCAATGACCAAGACGTCAGTGTTTGAGTCAATGGTCCCACTATCGCAAATTCGATATATTCAGGCTACGTTTGACAATTCCTTAATTAATGAGGTTTTCCTAATTTTTCTCGATGGAGGTTTGAGCTTACCAACAAAAATTCTTCCTGGACGCAATTATGACCTACCTAATAATAACATATTCCGCTTCTACACAAGCCCTCGATTTGTGAACCATGTGATTGAAATAGAGGGTAAAGATGGCATTATTAATATTAAAGATTAAAATTAATTTCTTGGTCGGACATTTAACGGTAACTTAACAGTTTTAGAATTCATTTTATTTAAATGAAAATTATTCAGCACTTTTGCACTCTATTAACCGCTTCAAGCTTCGTAATATATTTGTAATACAACTTTGGAGGGATATATTTCAATAAGAAATTAAAATAAAATAATGCTGTAGTTGATATATAGAGTGTCCCAAAATAGAAGGCCATACCATTAACCACATATTCTTTGGACTAAATTAATGTGACTTTCCTTATGCCATTTTTTATTTGGACGTCTCTGTTTCAATATACAGAGTGTTAAAGTTATATTTTAAAAAACTATTTTTGTTAATAATCCCATTGTTTTCTAAGATACACACTTGAAATTTTGCACGTACTTTTATCTTATTCCGGCATACTTATCATGTAATTTTGGTGAAAAAAATTGAAGGGCGAATGGAGGTAACTGAAGGATTCAGTACTCTTTATCCCCTCCAATTATTTATAAGTACGCCTATGCAGCTTTTTCTTGAAATATCATTTTACCTTTTTTGTAATTTTTTGTTTAAATGCCTCGTTTTGGAGAAAAACGGCAATTTGTAGTGCACATAAATCTATCATTCACTACTGTGAATATACCTGTTATTACAATACCTTGGCAACTTAGCAAATCGTAATGCTTACTGAATGCATATTTGCTAATTAAAACAAAAACAGAATATCTTTCAAAATATAAGGTCTTCTCTACTTAAAAGGGCACGTACATGTGTTAATGAGGAGGATAGACAAGTACAACGTTTGTTAAATTAGTAGTAATTAATAAATTATTTTATTTAATGTTATTTAGGTAAAAAGTTATTATGTTGATCGTTCATTATTACTATTACTAAACAAGACTATTATTTTTTGCTTAATAAGAGAACTGTATTACAGATTTTAATGCCATTTTTTCAATTCATAAGTATTCCTCATTTTATAAAATTTAAAATTATCCATTCTGTTTTAATTAGCAATTATTCATTAAGTATTACGATTTGCTAAATTGCCAAGGTATTGTAATAATAGGTATATCCACAAAATTTCAGTTTCACTTGAAAATGATAGTAAATGATAGATTTATGGGCATTACAAATTGCCGTTTTTCTTCAAAACGGAGCATTTAAACAAAAAATTACAAAAGAGATAAAATGATCAGAAGAAAATTCTACGTTTGATATTTCAAGAAAAAGCTGCATAGGCGTACTTAGAAATAATTGGAGGGGATAAAGGGTACTGCATCCCTCAGTTACCTTCGATTTTTTTCACTAAAATTACATGATAAGTATGCCGGAATAAGGTAAAAAAACGTGCAAAATTTCAAAAATAGTTTTTTAAAATGTAACTTTAACACCCTGTATATTGAAACAGGGACGCCCAAATAAAAAATGGCATAAGAAAAGTCGCATTATTTTTGTCCAAATAATATGTGGTTAATGGTATGGCCTTCTATTTTGGGACACCCTGTATAATGTCATATATGGTATAAATCAAAATATTGAAATTGACTGGTAGTCCCAAAATTTTATAAAGATATTTTAGAAATCTCTTTAAACAGTTATATTATTATAGGAAGTGCGCATTAGGAATCTATATGTGGTTTTAAAAAGCTACTATGAATTTTTGGAATATTTTGTGGTGTAGGTAACTGGTCGTTACTAGTCACAGTATTCATGTGGACGAACCTCGCCTTAGCTGGGAACAGGACAATGTAAATATTACAAAAGTACTAAAATATTATGCCTTGGCATAAAATTTAAATTTCAATTATTTTAGATAATAAGTATGTAACTAATGCGCACAAACATTGTCATTGATTGACATACATAAATTTATCAAAGCTTACTTGTCAAATACAATAAGTTCCAACACACTAATAAATATACTTCAGTATCTATTAATTACTGTAGTTCGAAAATTAAGATTATACAAATATTTAAGATTTACTCTCACTGTCATCAGTAAATTATTAATCTATTTTTTATTTTAGTTATAAATTTAAATACTGCCAATAATCGAATCCTGTTGATAATTGGGCTCTTTACCTTATATTTCCAGAAACCAATGATAAAATAGCGAAAGCTGCTTGCATTTGAAATTAAACCCTAAATAAATGTGTGCATTTGAAATACACAAAGCAATAACTGCTTACTACACTACACTAACCACTTCTGTATCTCGTCCTGGAGTCGTTAAAGTTTGAAAACTGAAATTTACACCATCGCATTACATCACTTACCTTCATAACTAGCTGTGAATCCTCTATGTCCCTTAGGATTCTTGGCAACGTACGTAATGAGCATGCGACTCCCCTTGGAAACAATATGATGAAACTGTCCTGTGCCACAGAACAGGCCGAGAATTTGGGACTTGTGCCAATAGCCATCTCTCACTTCGATATAATCTGTCTTGCAGTCCTGTGACTTCTCTATATCCAAATTGGTTATGTTAAGGACGATTCGTTCTCCGTGCGTCGCAGTAATTCTCCATTCGCATTTGATGCCTTCTTCGGGGACGTTGTCAGTGTAAATGGGGGCGGAAAATGTCGCAGAGTTGGCCTGATACGTCCTGCCGCATTCTAGAAACAGTGTCTATTAGCAAAACATGGAACCTGACACAAAAATATAACTGTTACATATTTATCGTTGAAAGGAATGAATTATTTAAAATATAAAATACACGAAAATCATCCCAGAACTTATTGTCTCTATAATAATTTTTATCTCGTCCAAGTAAATAAAAATGATCACAATGTATCGAAGTTACCGTACCTAGATTTAGTGACAACTAATCAAAATTCATAGGCACTGATACCACTTTCTATTATGATGATTTCTAGAGACACATAAAAACTTTCGTGATGAGAAAATTTCGGACAAAATTTGCCAAAAAAAAAAGTTAAACCAAGGAAAGTAGGCATTTTTTTTGTTTTAACACACATTACATTTACTTTTACTTTTTTACATTCCATTCTTCGTATTTTATTACATATTATTTATATTATTATATTTGTAATAAAAAAATAAACCTACATTTATATGAAACATTGTGAATAGCGCTTTAAAAAAAATTGGTATTGTCATCGTCAGCAGAAGTGGCCGTTTTAATATTAAATTAAAGAAAAGTATATTTTCCGACCACCACTTTGGAAAGTACGATTATCTGTCTAAGTAGGTAATAACTATTTATATTACAAGGCAGCAAAATGCCATTTTTTTCACCGGATTGTTTGATAACTAAAATCTTAGGAAGGAATATGCACTTTAGTCCAGCATGTATTATTTTTTTTACTATTGTATGTTATTTTCAAAATTTAATTTCTCTTATATTTAGTTTTGAAATTTTATAGTACTTTCATCTCCTACAATACATAATAATAAACTAGGAGTAGGTAATTACCATTTAAGTGTTGTTCTTTACAATAAATACAATCATTTTCTAGATTTAAACTTAAAAAATTGCTCTAATAGAGAAAATGTTTTCCTCAAACATTTTGGAAAAGGCAAAGTTGATTTATATACCAGTCATATCCCGAAAAAGAAATGAAAAAAATGTGTTTCTAACCGAGATAAACTTCATTATTTTGAAATAAATATTTCTGTACTTGAATCAGTTTTAAGCAAAATGTCAATAACCTAATCCTAAGCTGAAAACACTCTTAAAAATAAAAGTAAATCAAATATATTATTAGTATTATTTGAAAGAAAATAAATAACTCAGTATTTTTTGGATAAAGCTCAGATAAACAGTATTTACCAAACCAAAAGAAACAATTATTCCCACGGAAAGAAATAGAAATTGTAGGTATCAAATGCGGGTTCTTTCAGTATTTATTGTCATTCAATCTCCAGTTTTAGAACTGGTAATGACGAAGGAAAAGGGGTACTTTTTTCAAGTATGTAGGGTGATTCTTAACCTATACGCATAAATGTGGGAAATTATAACTGAGGGCAAATACTAATGAATAGTGAAAAAAAATGTTATTCATTGTTAACTTCAGTAACGTACACCATAGTTATTATGCGACTCCAACAATAAAAGACAAACAGATTTAGGTCGGGTAATCGAGGGGGGCACCTAATTGGACCACCTCGGCCTATCCATCTTTCGAGAAACACATGATTCAAATGTTGTCGCGCACAATGTGGTGGAGCATCATCGTGAAGAAACCACATATGCTCTGTAACGTAAATTATTACACTAAAATTATAAATAAAGAGCCCCAGTTAATCGATTTCCAGAATGAAAGGAGTAATCAACTCCGTTCACAATTTCAGTTCACACAATTCCTGAAAAATCGTTGTTGAAAGTGTGTTCGCCGAGTGAGATGCGGATTTTTCAGTGTCGAATGTGTTGCGAAAATTGCGAATATAGTAGAGTCCACGGAGCCTCAAATTGTGATTTTCGTTTATACTTTCATATTAAAAGCTAAAACCAATTTTAGATGATTTCCCTCCATTAATTCTATCGAAAACCCAAAGGCGTCAAGAAAAGTCCTGTACGGGGTGGCTGTAGGGGGTAAAAAGTGAAAACTACCCTAAAAATTATTTTTGGATATTTGAATCTAAAAAAGTAGCTGAATAATTCCACATAAGTACCATTTGCTTCAGAACACTGGATATATATAAAAAAAAATTATTGAATTTTCAATAAAGCACGTTGTTAAATAAGCGCTCTAGTGAAAAGTGTCTAAATATTTTAGGCATGCTCTACATCTAACCTGCTGTAACTTTTTTATATGTGATCCAATTAAAAAATACTCTATAATAGCATTGAAGAGCAGAGTTTCCAGAGCCTGCAGGATATTTCACTTTTTCATTTGGATGATATGCAATTTTTTTACGAATTTTTATTCGAGCGCGTGCATGGGACCGGCTAAGGTCGAATATCGCTTGCGTTTCTCAAAGATGCAGCTCATTGTGGTCGAATATCGCTTATTTCTCTCTGTAGAACTCGGTTGAGATTCAAATATTACTCCTCGCCATGTGTTGAACACTGCTAAATCATTTTGAGGACACAGTAGAACTTGTGAAATCCAAAAAAGCCAACGAACCTAGGATTTGTTCATGGCGAGGAGTAATATTTGAATCTCCACCGAGTTTTACAAATCTTCGGTAAATTGTTGTGGTCTCATACCCTTTACCCTTCTCCAAACCTTTCCCCAACTCGTTGGTTAACTGTATAAAAGGATCTTCCTCCATGTTGCTTTTTCTTTTGATGCCCGATGTTGTGGCAGTTTCACTTGGTTTTTTATATTTTATTAATTTTTGTAATTTCAGAATCAGACAGTTGACATGGTATTTGATCTCCATTGCAATTAAATCATTCTCACCTATTCTTGCCAAATACGTAGGATGTTTTCGAGCAATGTTTTTAATTTTTGCCTCCGTGTTGCTGGTCATTACTTGACATAGTTTCTTTTTATGCGACCTCTTTTGGCAAAACAAACATAAATTAATATCAAATACGCCTACCGAACGCGAAATGCGGTTGTCAGATTGAATTTCTTCAATTACACCAGCATCACACAAAAATAATTTCTCACATTTCTTTATATAGACGGCGATATTTTTGGAGCTGGTAATACTATTGTAACATTTTTTATGCCAATGAATGTTGGCATCCTGTTGAATATCGTTTAGTTTGTAAAAAATTCTGTTAATATTCGTATTTTTATCTCTCCCTTTACTGGCTTCAAATCTAATTTGGACGCTGGCAATTAATTTTTTCTTTGATCTTTCCGTTGGCTCAATTAAGTTTCTTCCCTCTTGACAAATAATACACCGAACAGAGTCCTTTCCTTCCATTAGACACGTTAGCTTGATTTTTGATTCTAAATCACTGTCAGTACTACTACTACTACTACTCAAGTGGCCCATATCCATGTTTGAAGAAGTTCTGTCTTATATGGCTAAAGACGAATAAAAGAATATATAATATAAAATACGTAAACGACAAACTTACATTGATCAGAACGAACTGTTTTTAAAAATCACTGGTGCTTTATCCGTACAGAATATCAATCCAACACTGTCGCCTAAACAGACACAAGAGAGGAATAAGCGATATTCGACCACAGTGAGCTGCATCTTTGAGAAACGCAACCGATATTCGACCTTAGCCGGTCCCATGCACGCGCTCGAATAAAAATTCATAAAAAAATTGCATATCATCCAAATGAAAAAGTGATATATCCTGCAGGCTTAGATGTAGAGCATGCCTAAAATATTTAAACACTTTTCACTAGAGCGCTTTAAATCTTAAGGCTTCCCATTTAACAACGTGCTTTATTGAAAATTCAATAATTTTTTTTTATATATATCCAGTGTTCTGAGGCAAATGGTACTTATGTGGAATTATTCAGCTACTTTTTTAGATTAAAATATCCAAAAATAATTTTTGGGGTAGTTTTCACGTTTTACCCCCTACAGCCACCCCGTACAGGACTTTTTTTGACGCCTTTGGGTCTTTGAAAATTCTAATGGTGGGGAAACATCTAAAATTGGTTTTAGCTTTTAATCTCAAAGTGCAAACGAAAATCATTTCTAGAAGGCGTTCATAGGCACTAATACCATTACCTGTGAAAATTATCTCATCCGTAACTAAAATGGTCATGGTAAAGTTTGGGTTTCCGTTGATGTCACAACCACTCGTAATGGTTCAACCAAAGCGGATAATCCCTTGAAAGTACGGCTTGTATCCACTGCACGTGAAATTAGTAGAGTAGGTCATGCTTTAACGTTCTCCGAACTGTGGATTGTAATATTCCAAATTGCATTGCAATTGTCCTAGTGCTTATGCTAAGCTGCTCCTCAACGACATTTAAAATCTCTTTCTCGAGATTCACAATTTACCTAGATCTAATGGCTCCCCCATGTTGTCCAGGCCTCGGCCGCAAATTGCTAGTTTCTCTACCCTGCTAAACCACACGTAAAAAGGCTTCACGTCTTGGATGATATCTTTGGGGAAATCTTTGGGCATAAAAATGAGCTGCAGCCACTAAATTTTGATGTGATTGATTCCCCGTATGTCAGTATCATGTCCATGAGTTCTTTGTTTGAGAAATTATGCGCCGTACTTTTATAATCGCAAAAAAATAAACTCAAATAGCACCACAACTGATAGGAAAGCCCTGCTACAAATACCATTCATATCATAACAATAAATTGCGCCTGATACATTTTTGTAAACATCAGAAACTAAAAAAAATGTCCTACATTTTTTCACTATTTGTCATAATTTGTCTTCAGCTATAATAAGTTTATGCGTATAGGTTGAGCATCATCCTGTACATTTCCTTCCAGAAAATTATTGAGTTTAAGGGATGATAATTTGTATGTGTTTTAAATGTTCAAGAGGCATTTTCTCCAATTGCAAATAAATCTACAGATATGTCCTTTTATTGACTACTTTATTAAATTTGTGTCTCACTTACTTTGATATTTTTTATTATTAAATAATTCAATTTTTGAAAGAAGTTGTATACATTAAAGTACTGATCACAAAAACAGCATACAAATCATTAATTGTTTCATTTATAATCATGGATAATTAAAATATAAATAATGCTTGTTATTTGAAATGTATTAAACTTGAACTTGAAACTCAAAATTTCTATTTCATAAGGGAAGCACACGGCATGCAAACAACTATATTGAGTGTACAATGTACACAAAAATTACTTCCCTGAAAACTTTGTCATACATTTTCAGCCCGATTTATTGCAGTATAAACCTTATCCGAAAAACAATCTGGTAGATTTATGGAGGATAATGTTGCATGAAAGTAAGTTTACTTTCTCTCAGGTTCAACGGTGCACATTACATTTTGACTAAAAAGCGAGTGATATATAGAAGGTAGAAGGCAGAATAGGGTTCACAAACAGAAATTTCATATCGCTAAATGTATTATACAACATTTACCGAGTATAATATATGATGATATAAAAAACTAAAAACCCTTTTATTTCCATAGTATTAATAAATATTTAAATAAAGGGTCATCAGCTATATGGTAATTCTAAGAAGGAAGATTTAAAAATTACACCGGCACACAGAAAAAGTGGTCTGTACTTTCGACCAGATCCACCTATCTTTTGTATGTATTTTGATGCACTAAATCCAAATCTGAAGTCAAGTTCAAACACTCACAAAATTTTGAGCAAATCGCAAATTCAGAAAAAAATTTTCTGACATTGATCGATTGTTATGTGCTGAATTCGAATTTGAAGTTTACTGAGCTGCACAGACTTTGCAAAAATTGCTAGAAATGGCTGGAAAAAGCGAAAAATCGGTAAAAATCGAGAAAATCGATTTAATAAGCATGAGAAAATTTTGAAAAACATTTTTTGATCTCAATCTTTTTTCTTTGGAAATTTAGAATCTGTTCAATTCCATCACTATAGATTTTATGAAGTCTACTGAGCTGCACAGACTTTGCAAAAATCGCTAGAAATAGCTGGAAAAAGCGAAAAAACGGTAAAAATCGAGAAAATTGCTTTAATAAGCACGAGAAAATTCTTCTTTCTTTCATATGTATTTTGATACGCTGAATCAAAATTTGGAATCTGTTCAGTTCCATCACTACAGATTTTATGAATATCGCAAAAGAAATAGCTCAAAATGGCAAAAAATTATATTAATGAGAGTGAGAAACACTAGAAAAGTGTTGTCTAGATTGGATCAATTCTAATACAGGGTGTCCCATAATGATGTGCGCTCCTTTGGAAGGTGTGTTCCTTGAGTTATTGTAAGGGGGTTCTTTCTATAAAATTTTAGGACTTCTAAAAAATTGAAAAAATTCCGGTTTTCATTTTTTTCTCAAATACGATTAAACTTATAAATCTGAAAATCGGTGAATACATTAGTTAATTAAGTGACATTGTTGAGTACGATTTTTATTTTTACCAAATGTCTAAAAGACTGGCAACCACCAACCTCTGTTGTTTTTTTAATTAAAATTTTTATTGTAACCGTTTCCCGATATAAAAAATTTACTGTAAAGAACAAGCAATTTATAAAATTTTCCCTCTGTTAGTATTTTTACGCAGACACGCGTTTTCTTATAAAAAAATAAAATCATACGTTTCATATGAATTATTTGCTTGCATATTCCACATCCGAGGATATGAAAGTATGTGGATTTTATTATTTTTTTTTTAAGAAAACGCGTGTCTGCGTAAAAATACTGAGAGGGGGAAAATTTTATAAACTGCATTTTCTACTTACTGAAACGATTACAATAAAAAGTTCTAATTAAAAAAACAACAGAGGTTGGTGGTTGCCACCCTTTTATACATTTAGTAAAAATTAAAAGTCGTACTCAACAATGCCACTTAATTAGCTAAATGTATTAATCGATTTTCAGATTTATGTTTAACCGTTTTTAAGAAAAAAAAATAAAAACCGATTTTTTTAAAATTTTTTGCAAGCCCTTATCTCGTAAGGGACGGCTCAAATAGAAAATTTTTATAGAAAGAACCCCCGTTTCAATGACCCAAGGAACACACCCTCCAAAAAAGCGCACATTATTATGGGGACACCTTGTATATTTTGGCGAGTCAAATTTGAATCTGAAGTCTGTTGAGCCCACCATCCAAAACTTTTGCAAAAATGAGATTTTTTACGCAGAAAAATTTAAATCGTAATATTGAATCGAAATATTGACTCGGGTCGAGATATCGCATCGAATCGGTAGTAGACCTGAAAATCGTTATATCGATTAGAATCCATTTATAAAAAATAAAATTGGAATATCAATTTTAATCAAATTTAAACATTTATATGTAGCTTTAAATTGCTCGATTTTTTGCTAGTATACAGGGTGTGATATTTAACACTCACGCTGGCAATATCTCGAAAATGAAGAAATTTATTTTACTTCCGGAAACTGCGGTTGTTAGGTCAATCAAATAGTTTCAAATTGCAGTTAGAATTGTTAGTGCAAATCTTTCTGTAAAGATGGCGTGGCGATACTAAAAATTTTGTTGGTTCCTGCAGTGCACTGAGATAAAATAGTCTTTTAAAATATTCTTATAATGGCATTATTCACACCACATACTAACTAACAAACAATAAATTATAAAAAAAAACAAATGATCAAGTACAGAAAAATCTAATAATGGGCAGAAACGTATCTTATCAAATTTTATTTAAAAAATCAGTTATAGGTGGCTGAACCAACGAGAAGACTAACATTGAGTATTAATGCTGAAGGATGTAATTTTGAACATTTATTATAATCTTTGTTTTAACTTATTTCAGAAACTACACCTAGATATTCGTTATTATTTTAAATACTTTCTGCTACTTTTTCTGTAGTTGATAATTTCTTTTTTTTTTAATTATTGTAATTATAATAATATTTTGTCTCAGTGTGATTTAAATAAAATAATAGATTTTCCTGTCACATCATAATATTGCATGTTGAAGTCGATATGTCTCGAAAACAAGTAAATATTGGAAAAAACTTTATATTACAACAATTACTCAAAATTTAACGATCTTTCAGACGGTCCGCATTTCGACGTTCCAGGAGGCAACAATTTTTTTAGTATCGCGGCGTCGTCTACTGAGAAAGATTTGTATTAACAATTCTAAGTGCAATTTGAAGCTATTCGAGTAACCGCAACTGAAATAAATTTCTTCATTTCCGACATATTAGCAACGGCAAAATGGCACGCCCTGTATATACAAAATTTTTCTGTGTGATATTTCGGTTTATTAAATTTTAAATCATTTTTAGAGACTACAAGATACATTTTCATAATATTTATTAGTTATGAGACATGTAAATAATATGAATAAATAGGATGTTCCATTTAAAAATCGAAAGTCGATGTTGTTTTCCGTTTAACTATCCATTCAAATAAATTGACTCGATAATGAAATGGTTTGATACAATTTAGTTCGATTAAAATTGATCAGCCATTCGATGTTTGATGTTTGATTATTGCGATGGATCAATTCAAAAGTACAAATCAATTCGAATCGATATGTAGTTTTATTGCACAGGATTAATCGATTCGACTCGAGTCAAATAAAATTATACAACTCGATTAATCGATACGAATCGATTTTTTTATGAATCGAAAATCGATTAATCACAAACAGAATTCTGTTTAGAATTTACTATAAGTCATTCAGCTTTTCATAATTGTTAGGTGTACTATAGAGCAAAATTTAAATAACATTGTTAAACTGTGCATTTACTGTTACTGGACTAGAAAAATTGTTGTAAAATCTATCTGACAATAATCACCGTATAATTAAATTTTATAGCAAGTACTGTTGGATACAGTGCTTAAATTTTATGGGCAAGTTCAACTATCACATAAACGACCCGTGGTTAATTCCATTCATGGCTTTACGTGATACTAGTACGGTAATAATAGTAGACATATTTTATTCAAGACAATAACGATGACAAACGCATAAATAACACCTTATAGTAACACACGAGTACATTAATGCGGGCCACATGCATCTAACAGCTACTTTAATTCAATTTATTCCCCTCGCATGATTTTGGGACTTACTGGGACACTTATAAAGTAGATTGGTTTGTGCTATATCTCCTTCACTGAGGCGGATTCGCTGCCCAATTTCGGGCCGTCTTCTGCCTATCACGTCGATGGGTTGAATGGTGTCGAGATATGTTCCCTTTGAAAATGTATTTCTTGCATAGTGCATTATCGAATCGTAATCGTATGTTAATCCCAGAGAATTCACTTCCTCCTCGTTGAGTTTGTTAAAGTTGTACTCCTGACCTGAAAAGTAAATCAGATATGGTTAAAATATGAATGAAAAAGTAAATAAAAGTGGAAATACAGAAAATTCATAAAGGAGCTGCGTGACAATGCTATGCAATATCAATAATGAGGATGTTAAGCAATATACGAAATGTAACAGCATACAAAATACTTATTAATTTATTTATTCATTCATAACAGGCAATTATGCCTAATTTCAAGGAACAACATACAATAAAATATAAAAACAAAAAAATACACTGACGGACATAAATATATGAAATTTTTTAATTCATAGTTTTTGAAAAAGGCAGTTAATTATTTCAAAAAAATTATCCTGTAGCGACTGTGAAAATAGCGTTGAAAAATACAGGGTGTTAAAAAATAATAAAACATCAAGTTATGTCAAGAATAAGGTTTGCTGCAGACTATCCGTGTATTCACGATTCATTCCTGCAATTCCCACAATTCACAATGCGTGGTTTGTGAGGAATTCGTGAATAGTGTGTAGGGTTTTGTTCGGTAAAAATCCATTCATAAAAACCCTACACACTATGCACGAATTCCATACAAATCACGCATCGCAAATTACGAATCGCTAATTCACGCATAGTCTATAGCAAGCATAAAGTACCATTTTTTAAGAATTAATTTAAAATGTTATAGAGGAAAGTTGTTTCTAATGCCAATATAACCTCAGATATGAAACGTGAAAATTGTATATGAAAATTTTTGTTTTTGGTTCATAGAGGGTGTCCGAAAATAAATACAACATAGGGCAAGAGTAGATCCCTGATGACAAAACAATGCGATGTTTCCAAACATAACCTAGTTAAAAGTTGATACATTTTTCTGAGGTTTTTGGGGGCGAGAAATTCAAATGTGTTTCTAATTTTGACGTCACTAGTAGAAGATGCCACTTATGGCACATCATGTTTCTTTTAAATAGCAGAAATTTTTTTCTACTTAGTGTATCCATCTGACTATTGAAACAGTCGATTCTCCTACCTGTTATATCTGAAAAAGGTATACCTTGTAAGTCGTTAGGAGTAATCGTTTTCGAATAATCCTATTTGAAATATTCTGTACACCGAGTAGAAACTGTTTTGGTTTCGGGTAAAGAGCCTTTTCCGCTGAAAATACAGCAAAATGTTACATGAAAAGTGATTCAGAATGGTAAATTATGATAACGTGCAAAATTACAAGAAGATCGGCCTGCTGTGATAAAATCTTTGTGCTTCGATAAAATCAGTGTTGAAAATTCGATTTCATCAAACTTTGCTGATCTTCTTGTAATTTTCAATGACGAACTTTAACTCTATAATAACATTATATATATATAACGGCTTGACCGATTTTTATGAAATTTTATATTATATTCGGTAGGTCTGAGAGTCGGTCGTAATCTATTTTTAATTTTTGATAAGGGTGGTATTTTTTTTTTGACTAAATTTTTACTTAATTTTTATTTTTTTATGATGTGGCATTAAAAATACATATAATCCTTAATTTTCACCCTTCTATCACACACCCCTATTTTTTAATAGCCATTTTAGTAATTTAATCATTTTTAACCCTGGTCGATAACTGATCAATTATCACTAGATCAGTTATCCCCGCCAGGCGTCTACCGGTGTCACTTCTCACCCAGTAAACAGCAGTCTCCTGTCTCTCTCACACAATAAGCCTTCTCTCAATCCCTACACAGTTTTCAGCCATTATTATTGTGTATGCATCGAGCGTAGTAGTGACGTTTACAATTATCATTTTACTTTCTAAGTGTAATTCTCAAGTAAATTTATTATTAATTTGCTGTGCCATAATTATTTATTTCCTATTTTATCAATAATTTATAAAATTATTAATGTTAAGTGTAGTTCTCACTATTAGTTAATAGAGTGATGTACATAACCTCAAAAGTACTCAACACGTATCACGGGCTCCCGGCTATTATTTTACCATATGGTTATTGTTTTGTATAGTGAACAATGCCAATAAGACGTAAAGGAACTAATTTGGGCCGTCAAATAAGTAAAATTGCAGACACGCCAAATAGAAGAACAAATCCAGCAAGGAAATACTGATGCGCGTGTGAGCATGGCGCAATTGCGTCAAGAAGAATCAGAAGATGCAGCTGAATGAAATGAGCTTAGAAGATTAGAACAAATACAATCGCGCCATTTCACAGTCAACAGATGCAGAACAAATGGCCAACAACGCCAACAGGTACATCGATAATTTACATCTGATTTATTCCTGCGTCTAGCATTCGAGTATGAGCCTGATATTCAATATTATGCTCCTTCAAAAGTGGTAATTGGTGCTATGGACAAGGAATGCCCGCATCTTTCACAGTGCTCCATTCCTCTTTTAGTCATATACCACGTCTCCACACACTTACAATAATATAATTAACACACTGTATTTTTATAGTGCAAATTTCACAGTTACTATGTATATTTCAAGACAAGCAAGGTACTTTTTTTCGAAACAAAAATGTGAAATAAAAAAGTCCATAGGTATAGTTGTGTAGAACTTTAAATTGTACTAATTTTCATATATGCCTTGCTTTTGTTTTCACAAACAAACAAAAAGAATAATATCAATTGCACAAGAAGTATTTCATAATCCAGGCACCATTAAAAAGGTCCAAATGGTGGTCATCTTGCCGGAAGGCTGAACCTTTACTCCCGCTGGGTTTTATTCAGTTTTATGTGTTGTATAAATAATCTTGGAATATAATCTTGCTGTAATAGGAGTAAGGCTTGCTACAAACTATGCGTGAATTCGAAATTCGTTATGCGCGATTCGTGATATGAGAGAAATTCGTGTAAAGTATGTAGGGTCTCGTTCGTTAAAAATCCATTTATAAAAACCCTACACTGATGTATACAAATCTAAAGATAAAGGGCAAACATTCTAAATAGACAAAACATTAATAAAAACATATTCCCATATATGCACACAATAAATGAATTACTACTGTAATTACGTAAACATGTTTCGTCATTACTTGAAAAAGAAAAAACTAGATCTACTTTTAATTTGTAGGTAGTTAATTTCAAAAATTTCTTGTTCATAGAGTAACAACTAATTTTTGTATATATCATCAAAAAGTTAAAAAACGAAATAATAGTCTCGTAGTATACCAAAATCAGTTTCACACATAGTCTGCGATTTTACGAACAGGGTTTTTAAATAACATTAGCTAAATTGTCGATGATAAAATATTTTAAGGTAGTACAAAAATGTTCCAGAAATAAATGTAATAATCTCACAAATACGCAGGGTGCAGCGTTTATAGTGTATAAAAGTAAAAATACATCTTCCAAGTCTTAATCGAAAAAGTTAAATTTTTTATAAATTAAAGTTCATTTATTCAACGGAAATGAAGGCCGACCCTGTGGTATTTATTGAATACCGAAACGTTCTTGACCTTATTTAGGTCTATATAATCTAATCAATTATTAATAAAAAAATATTTTCTACATTGTCACAATAAACCTGTGCAATCAGCTAATTTTGTATTTCATCATTAAGCTAAATCAGTATTGACTTAATTATTAAACCGCTCTGTCCAGGACCGTCCTAGTGACAATTTTTGGATGAGTAATTGTAATTTAGTTTACACAAAAAAAGGCAGACCATTTTCATATTAAAATTATCTGTTAGAAATGTCATCAAGAAACTGTAGTTTAATTTTTTTACATTATATATGCAGCACCTTGTATCAGTGATTTATATATGACTGAAATGAGCAGTCCGAATTTCCCATAAAGTGAAATATCATATTTGTGCCAAAATACACGTTAGAAATAAATTATAGCGCTCGATTCACAATTCGGTTCCGCACATATTAAATTTAACACATTATAATATTTTGCAGTAATTTTGTACCCATTATACACGATTAAATTTTTCAGCAAACCTGTAATTTATTACAGCTCAAAATCTTGGAGGTATAATTTAAAGTGCAGCCTCATCGGATGTTTTGCACACATTAATAAATTTATCTTTCCTTATATTTTTATTTCAAACATCAAAAAATGTTAAAATGTTACATAATTATACACACGGCGAATTACGGGTGGCATGCAGTTAGTAATTAATTCAAACTCTTGTGGAAAGATAATGCTTTATTTGCTTTTAATGACGGAGTATACTCGTACATGCGGCTGTAAGTAGATCATTTAAATTACTTTACATAATTCAATAATGCATGTATGCAAACGAATAAAAGTCCTACAAATGCAATTTCATTATGACGGACTAAAAGTAATTTATATTATAAGAGTTCTAGTTTATGTAATACTCTTAAATGTATCGAGAAAGTCGACTATTAGATTTGATATTACAGATTACCAGCATCTACAGTGAAGCAAGTATTAAATAATAATAGTGATTAATGTGCTTTCCTATTGTAACCGAAATTGTATACATTGACAAAAGAATTTGATAAATAATAAAAATTTTCCTGTATATGTTTTGGGTCGCTGAAGGTTATCAGATGATCCAATTTATTACATTTATAGGATATTTACTTATAAGTGCTAATAAAAATCCATTTAAGATGATGAGAAAATATTTTATGTATTTAATTCAAATTTATATATAAATAATTGATTAATACATATGTATAGATTAGAAAATAATATTATATAGTATATTAAATCCAAAATTATTGCAAAAAAAGTGGAAGAAGGTATTTGGCAAAAATATATCGAAAATGTTAGAACTAATTTTGATGTACAGGGCGTCAAAGATGATTTTGTTTTATTGAAAAATAGACGTATATTACTGTAACCTCTGTAACTTCTGAGTTGTATTAACTTTCAAATAATTCACGTACAAAAACACAGTTTACATTTTACAACCACTCGATAATACCCAACAAAATATACTAAACAATTCACAACTATCAAATGAATCTCTACTTTAATATTTCTGTCTCTTGTGTTCGACTTCTCAACATAAACTAACTATAGAGGTGGGGTCTATCCGCTTATATATAATTTTTTCGTTTTCGAAGTTGCCATGATCTTCGAAAACGCATCTGCAACCAAATCAAAACAGTCTGGAATGCTCTATATCAAAATAAAGGTATTTATAAATTTACGCATAATCAAGAACCTGGTAGACCTGGTAAACTTCAGTTACATGATTTAAAAAAATAATTGCGTTGAAATCTTGTACAAATAAGTTAGTTATTTATACAGGGTGAATCTTAAATAAGTACAAATATTTTAACTGCTGGTGTAGTTCGTCATTTAAATCAGTCTAGTGAAAGCCATTTTTAAAAATTTCGAATATTTACGGAGATATTATTTTTTTTTAAAAATACCCACATTTTGAGGACCGCTGGCTGATTTTTCATCCAACAACGTAATGAAACATATGATTTGTTGCGAGGTTGCCATATCTCCTCCAATATAAATATTACGTTTCCTTTAACGTAATAGTTCTATTTTAAAAATACTTGTTTTAAGCATAAGTACAGTAAAATTGGGTATGTAGTATGATACGCAGCAATATTAACATAAATTTTAACATCTGAACTAACCTTACTATACTTCAACGATTAAAAATTAATTTCCGCAAGTTCAATACTACCGTAAAATATTTAGGAAGATATTACGTGATATTACTATGTCCAATGTTCAAAAATTATACATAAACGTGCACACAAGCTTACCTGTTTGTTAAAAAATTAACTATTTAATCAGTAATCCACATTTCACAAGTTAAATGTCATTGTACACTGTTAGAAAGGGACACAAAACACAATTTCCTTAAGTTATTTTATGAAGAATAACGAAAAACTATGCACGCGTTTTTTATTTAAAATGGAAAAAATGTCAACTTTTAGCAAATTTTATTGCTATTTTCATGCATTATGTGGGGTTAACAAGTTTGACTTGGGCTTCCGATAATCTGTCATGACAGTCAATGACAGTTTGATAATAAAAAATAATATAAAATGTTACACTTGACAAAATTCGCTAAAAGTTGAGATTTTTTCTTCCTTGAAGCAAAGACATTTGTGTAATACTGGCAACACTGTGAACCACACGTTCAGTCTGCAGCACTATGACTCATAAAAGTATGAAGGGTCGGTCTAGGCCAGCGGTCCTCAACAAGTTTTCTACTGAAAAATTACGAAATTTATTTAAAATTTCACTTTTTTATTTCTGATTTTTTTGTAAAAAAACTATTAATTATGTGTTCTACACACAAAACTATACTGCTGGTTAAAATATTTGTACTTATTTAAGATTCACCCTGTATATACATACACCATCAAAAGTCTTGGGCCCCCTTGGTATATAAAATGATTATATTAAACCTAGTGGTTTTTCTTAATGTGGTAAAAAAGTACATGTATTTAGGGAACAAAAGAAGACAATAAAAATTGCAGACTATGAATCTTTACTCTACTACCAATGTTTTTACAAATCTGGTCAGTTTGGCAGTGTATTCAGCCAAGTGTTCCTTTGAATTTTTGTACACTATAATACCAGGACGTGAAATTTCTGCGTTTAGCCGAGCAAGAATGACTGCTTTACATGATGCACATTCTAATCATCAGATATCGAACATGTTGGGCATTTCTAGATCATCTGTTGTGCGAATAGTACACAGATCTGAAAAATTTGATACTGTGAAAAACAGACTACGTAGTTGACGTCCTGGAGTATCTACTGAAAGAGAGGATCGGAATTTGGTGCAATATGCCCGTAGATATCGCACATCTTCAGCTTCAGCTGTCAGGGCCCACTTTTAAGGTACGTTTCGCCGTGTTATATCGACACCTACTATTCGAAGACGACTCCACAACGCAAATTTACATGCTAGAAGACCATTACGGATCTCCACTCTACTTCCAAGGCATTGTGCTGCCTGTCTCCAATGGGCGCGAGAGCATAGGGGTACCCGTACCGTACCGTAATGTTTTGGGGTGGAATAATGTTCAACTGCCGCACCCCATTAATTCTTATACCACAAAATATGACCAGTCACATTTACATCGAACAAATTATTACGCCCATTATCTACTCCCTACGTAATGAATTAGGTAAAAATTTTGTGTTTGTGGACGGCAACGTTCGACCACATCGCGCAAGAAGGGTTCAAGAGCCTTCGAAGCAGGACATATCAATAGATTACATTGGCCAGCCAACTCTCCTGACATGAATCCTATTGAAAACATGTGGGATTTCGTTGCTAGAGCCATTCATAATCATATTTCTTCACCTCAGACGGCAGATGAGTTAGTCGTGGCGGCAGAAGAGGAATGGAACAATATTCCGCAAAAAATCGTTAACCGCTTGATTATCTCAATGCACAGACGTGTCAATATGCTATTGGAATGTGATGGAGGTCATACCGACTATTAGTCAAGTAGAGAACTTGCTTCGTTACTTCTTTTTGATTTAATAAATTGTGTCAAAAATGTCACATTTGCTGGTTTATTAAGTAGTTAGTTTATCGAACATATTCGTTTCGCAAAATAAAAAGATTCAGAAAATAATATACTTTTATAAATGTATTTGGTGTTTCTGACAAAAAGATTTCTTTAACAAGAATGAGGGGGAGTCCAAGACTTTTGACGTTGTGTATTATAGAGGTCGCTAGTTACAGCGACATTTTTAACATAACATTTTCGATGTTTTATATTTTCTATTGTATTATTTACAATAAAGGTACTTTTTTAAAACTACTGATTTTTTTTGGTTACGCTATTGATTGTGCTGCAGTAAACTAAATACGATTTTACTAGATAACAATAACACAAGAAAAAACTAGCCCTGCCAAACAGCTAATTTTATGGGAAGTTAAGTAATTTACATATAAAGAATAAAACATAAATTACCTAATAGGAGCTTAACAAAGAAAATGTATCTACCTAAACAATAATGTAGCTGACAATTCGCGAATTGAAAATGGCTGCTTGTGCTACAATGTCACTGAGGAATATCATAGCTACAAGATAGTCAAAAACATTGACTGACATAGTCAGCAATTTAAAAAGCGTACATGAACCAAATTAATTCAATACATTATTGAAATTTGGTAGGTACAAGTAAATTTGTGAGAGTGTAAATTAGGAATACTTGTCTGTTGTTAGTTTTTGACTATCCGCTAGAGGTCGCCAGACTATTTTGCCCAGTGTCATTTTTTAACGTAAACCTTTTGCAGTTTGAAGATTTTTTTTTAGTTAAAATTATAAATAGAAAAATAATATAAAATCAATGAAATATGCCTTCACTATTATGTGCTGTATCTAATTTAAATTGTTGTCTAGTTTCAATTTTGTTCAAGAATTTTGAAAATTAAAGAATTTTTTTTCGTCTCAAGAGATATTCGTTTCGGTAACGTCGCTTGGTGATTTCATAATGTGCATTATGAATTTTTCTATTCAACTATTTAAACCGCAGATTTAATGGATTTTAATAAATATGATAAAAAGTTTATTTATTATTTTGTTCCTTTACTTGCGGACTTCATTCAGATTTTTCTTCATTTGTTACATGACTAAGTTACTACTTACCACTCATTATATTTTCACGGATAATGTTAACGTGTTTGTCCCTGTCAGGTCTGGTGTGTTCATGCCAAAATCCGACTACATGTCCCAGTTCATGAACAACAATTCCAAATTTATCACAATTTTTTCCAATGCTAATAGCTTGACCACCGTTTCCCCTTTTACCAACAAAGGAGCAGCATCTACAAAAATATTCACAATGTTTTAATTTAACCGTAAATGTGTCCACGATATTAATTTTTTAACACTTTCACTGTTCTTACTATTCAACTGATTAATAATTTACATCCTGAAACAAAGCTGTTTTTTTTTTCAATTATCAATTTAATATTGTAATAATCAGTATTATTAAATATTCTGAAAATTTACGATATGGACTTGTAGAGTGCTACAAAAATATATCGAATAATTCCTATTATTTCTAGCTATTTTCTACATAAAAGTCAAAAAGTGATCGAATACATTTCAAAACAGTATATTGAACTGAAATTGTAAATATACAGGATGTCTAGTAAGAACGGGTCATAGAGATGTAGAAATAAAAAGATTTAGTCAAACATGTTATAGTAAAATGTAACTCGTTTAAGTAATGAATTGAAAGTGAAAATTATTTTTGGAAATACATAACATAAAAACGGTTGCACTTATTAGAAATCTTAATATTATAACTATATTCAGATTTCTCATAGATGGCTCCAGTTACAGACAAATGGATGGATACATTTACCCTGTAATTTTTTAATTTCAATATTTGGATTATGAACGATGAGACTTTTTTAAGAAGTTACTCTCATATGTTTTTACTGTTTTCAGACATGTATGTTTAAAAAATCTTCATCTTTACATACATTGGAGCGAAGTCCAGGATATGCGTATATCATATATTGCTTCACAGTAACATAGTTGGTAGAACCTTAAAGCCGGTAACGGACGGTGAGCTATAATATATATCTGCTATATTACAAAAATATCGCTAGTGATTAAAATGCATAGAACGCTACGCACTGACGCTATAATATATATTTATATCTATGCAGTTTACTTGTCCGCCATATAACATTTACAGATCTATAGATCTCAGTGGGAGTTGACTCTCGATCAGTCTTAAATTAATTTAAGTCCAAGAATAAAAGTACAAATTTAACAGAAAGGTACTGTAACTGATAACTGGAGTAGAAAATTGAAAATGCTGCATTTTAGGGACATGCAAGTACATTACATTAATAATGTTGTTGATTTGTAACTGGACACATCCCAGGTTGCTTGTAAGAAGAGAAAAAAGTATTTATAATATTGTGATATTTAGTACTAGAATGCCAATGGTGGGGTTAGTTGATATCTATTATGGACTTCTATCTAAGAAATAATTCGATATTTTGAACTTACCCGCAGGGTCTTTCTGTGAAAATGATGTAGTTCTGATGTTCATCTCGATTCCGTTCTACAAATTTAACGCAAGTGAAATTTTCCCAGTGCCTCATTGCCTGTTTGAAAAGAGCTTTGTGCATTCCACTAAAATTTCCATCTATTTCATAAGGAATGACTCCGTAATCCCACACTCTTTCCTTTCTAGCTGTAGCAGCTCTGGTTACTCTGCTATGGCTGTTGTGAGTCCTGTCATACGGTACTGTATTCTTCCGTTTGAGATCAAAATTTGGTTCGAATTCGTGAATAGGAGACTCATGGGGAACATTAGATTTATTGGATTTCTTTTGCCTAAAAATACTTATGCTTGATATTGCACATATTTTCAACCTTACTGCTGCATTTATCATGTATAGAAAATATTATGTAGATATAGCTAAAAGTAATAAATTATTAATAAATAATTGAACACATCAGTAGTTTGTTGTAATTTAATTCGATGTTTTATTTAATTTCTTTGCAATGTCACAAAATTGTTACGATTCACCGTCCCATAACATTCTATACCGTGACATCTCTCACTTCTGCACTTACGAAACAATGGTGCTGAGGTTAAAAAAATTTTCTTGCAATTTCAGAGAAATTTATAAAAAGAAAACAATTCAATGTTGTATTTTGGAAATATTTTGTAAACGTTTACCTTTTCTGTAGATAGCTAGTTTAGAATTACTGTAATATAGAGTCCGCGTTTAATAGTAAGAGATATATATTAGTGTCTGCTAATGTATATTTAAAAATGATTGTCTTGTTAACCTAGACTGCCAAGGCTTTATGATTTACTTATTCAACACCAGGGACCAAAGTAGTTACCGGAAAATATAGTTAGGTTAATCGGAAAATATATTTGGATCTATTGGACAATTCCATTAATCTTGCTTTAACTGATATATTTGAACAAGGCGATTCTTACCATGCTGAAAATTTTATTCTCCGACAAGACAGAGCTCCTATACATTATGTGATGCCTGTGTAACAATTTTTAAACAAAATGTTTCAAGAATGGATTGGAAGTAAAGTACCTACTGACTGGCCCACACGTTCACCAGATTTATCTCCGTTGGAATTTTTTCTGTGGGCCATTTAAAAAAGAAAATTTATGCCATTGATAATGAGGACATCCAGTTTGTACTAAAGTAGTATATAATATTTTAATGACGTCTAAATTATAAAAATTTATAGAGATGCACGTACTATAACTCAGTACTTGTATGGCAGATGTTGACTGTTTAATACAATATTATGTTTATGATGCACTCATTTGGCTCTTTAGCCAAGAGCTTAATATTATATACACATTTGTCAATCGTGTCAGTGTAATTAAAGAAGCATAAACATTTACACAAATAAATAAATGAAGAAAACCCACAGAAATTTTAAAAGAGCTACTGATAGTACTCAGCCTAAGAAGAAAACTTGAGTCTAATAACTTAGCTTTTATGAGTTGGTTGCACTAAAGGGGTAGCTTCACACTAATGGGCGGGAATTTCAAAATATTAAAATTGTACGTCCAATTCGTAGAAACATATGTTTTCTGTCGGCCTATTACAAATATTCCGTTTTGATTTCAATTGTATCCTGGGATTAAAACGCAGTATAACTAACAACATACATTAAGTTTTCCCTAAATGACTGCATTGTAAGCTTCTTCATAGTCTGGCTGTTTTCGAGTATCTAATGTAAAAGTTTCTGGCGTTCTATGTATGTTATGCTTTCTTTGAGAAAACCCTAAAACTTTGGTCAACATATTATCAGTTGAGATCAATGGAAATTAAAAAGAATAACATTAGCAGAATTTTACGTGAATATACCTGTATATGTATTGTCAAAGCAATACGACTATATGATATTGAGTACAATATGTTATTACAATTAGTTATTGTAATCAATAAGAAAAATCATTGTAAGATGATGAACATAAATTATTGAAAATTATAAATATCACGTCTTGAATAACTTTTAATTTAATTTATTATAAATAATGAAAAAGAACGTAAAAAATTAATTTTCTTCGCTACGTTTACAAGAATGCAGTACCTAGTTCATTCGAGGACACCGTGTATAATAAAAGAAATGTCGACAATATTACATAGTTAAGTGAATGTAATAATAGTTGCATAATTTTATAACTGTTTTAAGTTTTCATAGGTAACTATTGTGGGACATATTTTTAAATTTATAAACTAAAAAACTGGAAATACGTTTCACGCTCGTTGTATAAAAATTATATCCTACAAATTAGGGAATTTAAATGGAGACTTTTGTAATGTGTTTATTTCGCCATACATAGAGAAGAGTTTCTTGACTCTATGTCATCATCATCAACATACATCAAATACTTATTCCATTTGCCATCAGTTTAACTGCGATTTGTCATGGTGTGTGTGTGTGTTTATTCAGTGATATCTGATGAATAAATATGTAAAAATTATATGTCATAGTTCAAACAAGTATTTAGTACGAATTTTGTTCTTTAAGAAATGACTGCACTTTTATTGTTTATCATTTAACATCTTATAATTACATTTATCTAATGATAGATAGATAGATAGTTTATTTGACCATGTTACATATATACATATACATTTATGGCAAGTCAAAGAAACAAATGGGTACACAGATGTGTATATAAACATAGTATATAACAAACATAATAAATCATCACAAACAAGCCAAAATAATCTCATAATAACTTCACACGGGGCGACATATAAAACAGTAGTACCTAATTATTTGTAGTCTGTGTTAAGAAAATCATGTACTGTATAAAAACAGTATTGGATTAGATGCCTCTTAATTACAGTTTTAAAACATTTCAAATTTAACAATTTGACAGCAGTTGGCAATTTATTGTAAAGTCCAACATTAAGAGAATTGGATTGCGACCTTGAAAGTCGAAAGCGATCCGCTATAATTGCATTAGAATTTCTTGTGTTATATATGTGAATGTCTGACTGAAGATAAAAATTATTTATATTTTTATGTATTTCAATTAATGTGTAATATATATATATAGGCAAGGTAAAGGCAAGATTCCAAAATTAATAAAATGTGGTTGACAATGTTGTCTGCCGCTCAGACCAGCTAGAACTCTAATAGCCTTTTTCTGCAATGAAAAAATCTTACCCGACTGGCCAGAGTTACCCCATAAAAATGCCGCATAACACAAACGGAAATGGAAAAATGCAAAATAGGAAGAAATCAAAGTTTCGAGACCAACTACAGGTTTTAATTGACGTAATAAAAAAACAGTACTCGCGAGTGACTTCAAAAGACTGCCGACATGACCTGTCCAATTTAGACCATCATCCAAAACTATACCTAGCAACTTTACTTGTTTCACATTTGCTCGGTTTGAAGAAATGGTAAGCCTCTGGGTTTTTTCAACATTTACTGTGAGTTTGTTAAACGAAAACCACTGCTCTGCTTGTTTAACTAATTGATTTAAAAGCATATTTAACTGAAAAATGTATCTGTGTGATATCAGCAAAGTAGTATCGTCAGCGAATAATATACATTTAGGTAATAAAAAGTAATGAAGATCATTAATAAATATCAAAAACAGAATTGGCCCTAAAATGGATCCCTGTGGTACACCATGCTGATTCACTTTAAATTCGGACACGTTATTATTAATTATGGCACACTGAGATCTCTCCATTAGGTATGACTTAAAAAAAACCAGTGGCAAACCTCTCACACCATAATGCTCCAACTTAGCCAACAATAGGTCATGGGAGACACAGTCGAAAGCTTTTGTGAAATCATATAAAGCAATAGCTGTGTGTTCGCCCTTTTCAAGTCCTCCGACAACGTCTCTCACAACTCCATGCACTGCATTAGTTGTAGACCGATTTGGTCTAAAATCAAAAAAATTTGTATAATAGGGATTGGACGATAATTGTCTGTAAGATTTGGATCTCCTTTTTTTGAACAGTGGTATAACTTTTGTCAGCTTAAAACACTGTGGAAAAATTCCTTTATTGAAGCAAGCATTTATTAATGAGGTAAAAAATGGAATTATCGTTTCGATAGTTTCCTTAATTATTTTCGAATTAATTTAAAAAACATCAGTACATGGGGAATCTTTTAAAGATTTAACTGCTTGTAGCACTACATCTTCAGATACAGGTTTTATGAAAAAAGACCTAGAAGGAGAAGGAACTCGAGTAAACAATTTCTCAATTGATAAGTTACTAACTGGAATAGATCCGCGCAACCTATTTGCTATATTTGTAAAATATTCGTTAAAATCCTTCGCGGATACTGTCGGAAATACTACGGGCTGCACCTTATTTCGCTCTTGGTTGATGATATTCCAACTAGCTTTAAGTTTATTGCTGGATGTATTTATATAATTTTCGTATGATCTTTTTTTGGCTGCATTAATAGCAACAGAATATTTTCTTTGCATATTAGTATAGATATTGCAGTGCAATGGATTTTTTGTAACATCGCATATTATTTTAATGGTGAAAATTGTTTGCCTCATACGTTTAAGTGTATTATCAAACCACACGATGGTAGGTTTCGTTTTACCCATGTTAATTTTTCTTAGGGGAAAGTGCTCTTTTATTAGATTAGAGTAAGTCGTACAAAGAAAGTTAGATGCCTCTTCAACATCCATGTCTTTATTAATATCAACATTAAACATATTCCAATTTACGGCAATCAGTGAATTTTTTAACTTCTCTAAACCTGAATTAGAAATTGTTCTTTTTAGTACGGGTTCTGGCATGGTATATTCAGATTTAATTTTAATAAATTGACCACGATGGTCAGAAAGGCAAGGTTCCACTACACCGGCCTCATAACCATTGGAATCAAAATTAATGACAATGTTATCAACATATGAAGATGAAAATTTTGAGACTCTTGTATAGTCAGATATAGTTGCATGCAAACCGAATGAGTTCATTACTGTAATCAAATCACTCAGTTCTACCGAGTTAGATCTGAAGTCAGTGTTGAAGTCACCCACAAGCACTATGCGTGAATTTGTTTTACAGTACTTGGTCAGTATACTTTCTATATTAGTTAGAAATATGTCAAAACGTTTATTACTTAAGGAATTACATGGCCTATATACGGCAACAATAACCAATTTTGCGTCGATTAATTCAATTGCACACAATTCTGAGATCAATTCAGATGTTTAAGAATATCTACCTAAACATTTTAGGAATGGAAAATGTTACTGCCGGTCTTCCCTACATGATAAATATTAATCAGTTTGTAATAATTATATCTTACCGCCTCCGATGTTTGTTTTGGTGTCTTTTCTTTCTTTTGTGCAGATTTTCTCCATCTTTCTGGTGGCCAGGTTTTTTACCGGTATTATTTACATTATGCGTGTAACTACTGGTAGTCGCTTCCTCGAGACTATAATCTCCGTTTTCATTTTCAGTCTTCGTAAATTTCGCTCTCGATCCTGTGTAAGTTGTCTTCAGAATCTGTCCGTTTTTGTGCGATGGATCTACCGATAAACTATCAAACGGGTCGTTGTAATTTGACGGGACGGGTTGTTTAGTTTTTTTGCGTATATAATCTGTCAGACCTTCTTCTTCTATTTGTAGTCCTTCAAGGACCTCTTGCTTATATTTTTCAACTTCTTCTTGAAGCGCCGACTTCTTTGCTTTTGGATTAGTTGTTTGTTCGCTCGGTGGTATTGCTATGTCACCCAAAAATTCTCCTAGAATATAAAAAAAGGAAATTAACTTTGTTTCTACTCATTTCTTAATATAAAATCAGTTTCAGAAAAAAACGTAGTGTTACCAGAATATTATTAAATTAATTATATCTCTTTTCGCTGTTGAAGTGAGGAGAAGTTTTAAATTTCCAACTTCAACCACCCAGAAAAGAAACAGTTGTACACAACATAACCAAGAAAAACAAAACCAATTTTATGAAATCTCTGCTTCATGAAAATTAAACTGATGGTGGGGATGTTGTCAGCAAGAATACATCATCCTCTGAAGGTGGCTTATATTGTCTACTGAATATACAGTATGGCTGAAGCAATTGCTATTGGAATTATAATCTCAAATATTGTAAAAATAATATTTTATGCCACCGAAAAGATTACAAAATATAGAGAACTAATAGTATTAATATTACTTTACCCAACTATTATTTAACAAAACCCTTTAAACATTTGTAGAAACATTCAAAATTTATATTATCAGAATAGTAAATAAATTATATATTATGTTATTAATATAGAAAATAAACTATCCTAAACAACTATGTGATTTTATAGAAAATGTTTTGACAGTTCCAAGATCCATCTAAAGCCTGCTTCAGAGAACAATGTAGTGTTGCTCGCAACATCCCCACCACTAGTTTAATTGCAGTGAAATAAAGATTTTATAAGGTTGGTTATGTTTTTGTTGGTTCTGGTTATGTAAAAATGTTGCTCCTCTGGATAGTTGAAGTTGGAAATTTTGAAATTCACTCAACTTCATCAACGAATACAATTTCATTGGCTGAAAGTCACGTGACGTGACGTGAGTGTTGCTGGCAAAAATACGTCGTTCTCTGAACCTGGCTTAAATCTCGTTATTTCTTGTCATGTGACATCCAATCATTTAAACATTTAACTAATAACAGAAGTCAAGGATGTTTTCAATCACTATGATACCAAGGCTGTTTAAGTTTGATAACTTCATATTGTAACGGTTTTAATTAATATAAACTAAAAGAATAAATAAAAAAAGTAAGACAGTGGTTGCTTCGTAACGAAGTGTATACTTTTCTAATATTATATCTTGTTTAATAATAATTTTAAAACAATTCATCCAGGAAATATATTCGTATCTTGAAAACAATGGTCTTTTTAGTGAACGCTTATCTATCTTTTCTATTCTTTATTATTACAAATCAAATACAGATTCTAAATAAAATTCTCTTATTCCGTAAAACGAAGATAGCTTACATAGGCGTACTTATTAAATGAAAATTTGAAAAATTGAATGGAGCGTGCTAAACTAATGTCTAAATTTAAAACCGGGTAGCCGATTTTAGGAAAATAATATAAGGATAAGTTATTTTACATGTTTCCTGAAAATAATATGTGGTAAAATTTTGGTAATTTACATTCCTCGACATTTGATCTCTTTAGTTTTTATGATGTAATCTTTAAAAAAATGTTGATGGAGTACTTAAATTGATTGTCTGGGTTCCAAACCATAAAGGAGTCCCTGATAACAAGGAGTCTGACCAGCTAGCTCGGATCTGGGGTGCCTGATCAGGGAATTGGAGAAGGAATAGACGATGTAGACAGGTTCATGACTTTTTCGATGGACTTAATAAATCTGGCTGCTGTACTTCAATTGAAAGTCCTTGAACCAAATGGTGGGGGTCCTGATAGGTCTTTGCAAATTCAGAAGGCGCCTAAGTTTGATAGGGATAGAGGAGGAAACTTTATGTCTGGAATGTGGAGAAGGGGAAGATCCCATTCACTTTCTAGGGCATTGTACAACTTTTGGAAGACTAAGACATAAGATCTTTGGCGCCTAGGAGTTGCAAAGTGAAGAGTTGAGGGGCCCATCATGGAAGGAAGATAGTGAAGAGGTGATGTGATGGTGGGAAATGCAAAAATGAATCACCTGTGGTCTAATTTTCAGACTGTTTCGCCCTATAACTTACAACTACTACTAATGCGATGTATGCTGCGCATTATAATATGCTAGTGAAACAACTCCTCGACCAAAACATAGCCAATTATATTCTAGAAGTGGGAAACATAAGCAGTTATTCTTATTTCAATTATTGAAAATATTGAAAAAAGAGATAATTCGATGCACTATTCTATTCATTTTACTTTATTTTCTTATACTTCTAGAAGCGACTGACTAAAGTATTTATTTCGACACTAAGTAATATTGTTTGTAGTTATTAATTTGTGATAGTGATTCTAGTGACAAGAATACCCAAATAAATCTAAGTAATATTATTACAAAAAAGTTAAACTATTAAAAAGTATATTTAGTCAATTTTAACTATTTAAATTTCCAGACTATTCGAGGCAATATAAGAATAGATTCAACATAAATACAATACAGAGACAACACAACATAAACCATGTCGTTACTGACTACTAATAATTACTTCAGATAACGGCCGAGATAGAATTTGGTTATAATTTATAATCTCGAATACATATCTGTCATCTGTTTCATTTTTTAACTCGCAATTTTATGTCTGTGTTCTAAAATTTGATTATCATATCTGAATTGGCGAGTCTGTTTCGATACGTCAGTGAAAGCCATCAAATATTCTGATTAATGCCTTTATACATCTGGTTCGATGTGGCGATAGTGCCAATTGCGCATGTAAAATGTCACGATAAAGTGTAATATTTGAACGCAATCCATTCAATTTAATTTGTAACCTACTGTTTAATGGTAAATCCAATAATTGATTCGGATTATAGTAACATAATTACGAAATAAATTGGACTGGGTATGATTATCGAGCGTTGTTAATGTAATTTTATTAAAATTCGGCATTCAAATGCCGGTTTTGCATCCTAAAGTAGCAATTGTGTAACAAAATTATAATTAAATAAATAATATTTGCCTGATTTGAATACAGAGTTTGGGAAGCTCACCGAAAATAGAACAACTCTATTGAATCAAAAGCGAAAATTATTTATATACAGGGTGATTCAGAACCGATTCCGAATATTAAAATCTGATTACTTTTTGTAGATATTAAGTTTATATGATGCGAGTTTTTACATTAATTTTTCCAGTGTCAAAAATGGCTTATGTATATAGCAACTCGGTGTTGATGGATATCGTTTTAATTTATGGCGATGTGAAAATGCTTAGCAGGACGACTTGCCGGCAAATATGTAACAAATGCAGCTACTTTTACCGCGGTGTGCAGTGAGTGCAAGTGTAGTGCAACGCGAGGGAAAATTGAAACCGAATCATGGAAGAGATGGCGGTCCAGGACGTCCGCGGCGCGTTGCAGTAATGTGGTGTATTATACACTAGACTCAATGATATCCGTACTATGTACAGCATGTCCAAGCATTAATACTAAATAATTGGACAAGGAGGACATTTGAACTTTTGCGGGAATATAAAAAAAATAAGTGTACCGCACTGAAAGGGATGCTATTGATGATTTACGCAAACGTATTATAGTTGCTACCAATAACTTACGAGTTCAAAACGGACAATAGTGACAAAAGCAGTTGAATTTGCTGTATAAAATAAGTGTTATAAAATGGTATTTATTTCTACCCTTGAGAATATCTCGGCGATTTCATGCTTTGCTTTTTACAAAGATTGTCAAAAGTACCATTTTGCGTTGCTGAGCCACTGTCTGTATTAATAAATCTGTTGAGGAAGGAAAATATCCTGAGATAACTTAAATTAGGACTTGTATCACCAATTTTCAAAAAAGATGACCCCTTGTCCGTTGTTAATTATAGACAGATAAGCGTTTCCAACGTTTTTGCAAAGATTATTGAAAAGTGTATGTATAACAGAATTATCGCTTATCTAGAAAAGTATAGATTAATAACACCATGTCAAAACGGTTTCTGCCCGAGAAGATCGACGGAAAGTGCAGTTACTGATTTTGTAAAGTATCTTTATAGCTATCTCGATAAGGAGCAAGTTGGGGCTGTCTTTTTCGATTTTACTAGGGCATGTGATTGTTTGAATTTGTTGAAGCCAAGTTTCACGCCAAGGGCTTTCGTGGAAGAATACTTACCTGGTTTATGTCGTATCTTAAATTTAACAACGCAAGATTGTTGTAAGGGTGAATCAGACTAAATCCTCAGAACTTCAAATTAATTTAGGGGTTCCGCAAGGATCTATATTAGGACCCTTAATAGTTCTAATTTTTATAAATAATCTGCCATCTTTTCTGAATGCGGATTGTGTTGTCTGTATGCAGATGATGTATCAATGGCAACCTCTGAGAAGATATTTGATGACTTGTCATATAAGCTGACTTGTCTATACAATAAATTTAATGAGTGGTGTCTGACAAATCATTTAATTTTGAATAAGAATAAAACAGTTTTAATGAAATTTAAAATATTAAATCATCCTGATTCAACTTTTCACGCGACAATAGAAAATTAAAATTTTAGTCTTTCCAGCCCACAAAGTTTCTCGGAACTTTCCTCGATTTATCACTGTCGTTTGATATCTGTGTTAATAAAATATGCAAAAAAATTAATAGTGGATATTATGCTATCTTACAATTAAAGAGCATATTCACGACTGCACAGATCTTGACTGTGTATTATGCCATCTTAAAACTAAGGAAACGTGTTCAGTGTATTTTAAAAGGTACAATATTTTGACAGTACCCCCGATATATATTTATAAATGTTTACAATATATTAAAAAGAAAATTGATAGTTTCTACAAAAATTCAGATAGTCACTGCTATGCAACGAGAAATGGCAATTTATTACAGATTCCTTACCATCGTTGTCAAAAAAGTTATTTCACGTTCAGTTACGTATTTTTCTGATCAAATTTTTTTGACGATATGTTGTTTGACAGTATTTGATATTTTAATGAGTTAGTATGCTTAAGTTTTATATAGTCTATATGTAAACTAAAACAAGAAAGCAGTACGTTATTATACTCTACATGTAATTATTTTCAAAGTCTAATTATTGCACGAAATTTTCTTACCAAATCGAAGGATGAGCTTAAATTAATAACCTCGTTCATGAATATTTTTAGATAATATAATTTTCAATATTCATGACCTCGAAAAAATATCAGGAAATAATTTAAGCAGTAGGATACTTCAGGTGAAAACTTATTCCTCTAGATATTCTTTTCATAGAAACAGTGACAGTTTCAATCACCAGATTGTACCACAAAATCGTGCTTGCTCGAAAGGTAGTCAAAACAATAAATTACACTTTTCCATAGCTCCGTCTCTCAAATTGCGGACAACTCCTAGCATTATTATAATTTTAAAATACCGTTTAGGGTTAAACGAGATATAACGAGTTGATAAGAATTGTCAGATAAATTTTGCAATTTCAATGAAGAAGCAGGGTAACAAATGCTGACATGGTTTCAAAAATGACAACTCAGAATCATTCACATCCTTGCAGCTGAATAGAAACCGGAATCACTACATGCATTATATTATTTTTTTACTGTTTTAGAAAGGTATTTTAAGGTAATATAAATCAAATCTCCTACAATTCCTATCAATGAAGTCATATGTATGTTCTCTGATACCAAACATCTAGGTATGCTAATGAACAATTCCTCTGTTCAGTAATTATCTAAAGAAAATAATCTAATTTACCTGCTAATGAAACATTCTATAAATATCTAACTTCACTTTTTGGCAGTGGGAACACGACAAATTCAACCACAATAGATGAGATCTGACCTATTTCTGCATTTTTAGGATTGCTTCTACAGGTGGTCTCCTTTAAATTGAATCAAATATCTAACTATAAAAATTATTATGCAAATTAAAATTATTTGAAGTTAAATATCGACAATGACAAAAAGTGACATCCTGTCAATGAATTAAATATGACAATACCTACTTGAAAAATGTTCACCTTTTATATAAAAGTTTTTTTTATATATTTTTAGGTATTAATAATATTGTGTGAAACTAACTACTCAGTGGACAAAAGCCCCAACCTGTGGAATTGTTCATTAGCATACCTAGATGTTTGGTATCAGAGAACATACATATGACTTCATTGATAGGAATTGTAGGAGATTTGATTTATATTAGCTTAAAATACCTTTCTAAAACAGTAAAAAAATGTTACAAAAGCTAATAATAAGGAATATATGGGTAGATATTGTGGGTGTAATTCAACGCAGGTTGGGGCTTTTTCCCACTGAGTAGTTAGTTTCACACAATATTATTAATACCTATTAATTTAGTTTTATCTAAATTACATAATTTTTTAATTCTCGATTTAATACCTACAGTACAGATTATTGATAATGACGAAAATATACTAACTGAAGTTGTTACTCATGAAAGATAAATTATCTGGGAAAATCCTCCATTCGATAATAATATCATTAAATTTATTGGATATTAGTATAAAATATTTTCTTCTGCTGATAAACTTATAAAAAATACTTTAAAAAATACTTTAGTGTATTTTTAATAACTATACTCAATCGCGTGGGATAGTGGCAGAATCTGTGGACCTGATTCAGAGTAAGCAAATAGAAGTATCTCTTGAATACAGAAAATTGATGGTCAAATTTAATCAAATTGTTGAAGAGTTTATCCACTGAAAAGAATATATAGTTGTACCAAGGTATCACTTACCTGTAGGTTATAAATTGTGACTGTCCAATGTAGATACTTATCAGAAGCAAAGCATGAATTATATAGATCTTAAAAATAGTCTCTTATTTAGCTGAAATCTAATTTAGTTGTAATATGAACAGTATTCTCAAATAACTCTGTAGAAATTATACTCTGTATTACACCAGTACACGCACCTATAGTCTCTCTCGAGTCAATCTGCCAGGGAAAATCTTGTTTTACGACTTTGCTTAACGATAACATAAACATCTACTGAATTAATCAGCCTTCCTCGCTAAGGTGCATAGAGACTAATGAAGTATTAATTTGGACTCTGCTATAATTTGTAAAGCTCCTAAACTATGTCATTTGGAATCAGGTCTAATACCCCAAGTTTAATGACATGGCTACGGTTAGTTGCAGCATCGGATTAGATATCTCTTCTCTAAGAACTTCTCCGTGAGTGAAAAGTTGAGAGGATTATGTCCCTCCAGATGTAACTTTCATAAGCAAAAAGTTAACGGGCATATTGGTAGCGAAGTATTACTTAACGTGATTCCAGTTAAGTTAAATAGATTTTAAATATTAAAAAATGTGTACAGTGTTTTATTTTTTTTTTTATTTATTTTATAAATGTTTAATTTTATGAATATATTTACTTATCTAAATAATCTTTACTTACTGTAAATAAATTTAAATTTTGATACAGTGTCAAAAAAAAAAGAAAATGTAAAATAATAAGAGCAAGGTAGCTTTATTTTTAATTTCAATGAAAATATGAACAGATTTAAAGTTTATACTATATTAATAATTATATTTTATTTATTTATATTAATAAATATTGGAGATAAATTTTTATCAATAACTTTTTCAAAACAATCAAAAATAAAAAAGTTGTTTCTCTTCGGGCAGTAATCCGCAGATATATTTTGCAATATCTACACTTGCCGCAATATAAAGGTTTCCAGCTTGAAGCAGTATCATATTTTGTTTAAATTATGACGGTTTTACTGCTTGTCCTTCACACAAAAACAATTGACACCTATTGACAAGTTAATCATTGATATCTCCCAAAATTGCTACTAATATTCAACCAATTAATTCCTTTCAACGTAACGTTTTAGGTTAGAAACTTTGCGACCACTGTATACGTACATTTTGTAAATACTGATTTATAGGAAAACAATTTACATAATTGTGTCAAATTATAAAGTAAAAACGTTTTAATAGAAAATATTTACAGTTCCGGGAAATTTAACCCACGAAACTTATTTCGCTGTTCAAGTTTTATAAAACTGAAAACTTTCTCATAAAAAATGTATTTACTTTCTGCGGTTATCAACAAAAAAGGGCACTTTAGATCAGCATTTAGAAATACAGTGCGTTCCTAAAGTAACGCACAAATTCATTATTAGGTAAATAAAAGATATTATTGAAAATTACCGAAACAGGTCGATTTTTGATTTCAATTTACTTTTTTTTTTTCAAATTATAATTTAATGATCTACCTTCACATTTTTTTTTTAAATGGAACACCAACTTTTTTGCAATTTCCGGATTACCTCAACTGAACTGTTTCCAAAAATGCCACAAGTTCCTACTAATTGTTACAGGGTAGGCAACAATACTCAAATTATTTAAAAATACCAAAGTTTTTGTCATAATTTCTTTGACGCTTTTTTAATTTTATCTGTTTAATAGAACGTGCTCGTGCATTTTTTACATGCAATCAATTTTAAACAGTTTGCTAAGATTGTACGAGTGAATCCATTTTAACTGGTTCTTTCTTAAAGTATTAAGTAATTTTTAATTAATTAACTTCTAGGTGAAACGGAACGGATTCAAATTCTCATGATGATCGGGTATGGTGATAGAATTCGAACTCATGAGGAAATTTGTGTTTTGTTTAATGAAATACATCCGAATCGTCCACCAATAAATCGATCCACTGTAAGCCGAACTGAAGCAAAGTTTCGAAATCATGGTCACATTAAAGATCTGCTCAGATTTGGTCAACCAAGTATACTAAATGAAGCTGTGTAATTACAAGCTCTTTTGCAGGTGATTTAGGTGTGAGTAAAAGCATATTGGGTTGATTTCTTCACAAAAGCAAGGACCATCCCTACAAAGTTTACTTAGTGCAAGAATTATCCAACGACGATTTCGACACATGGACAGAGTTTTGCGAAATGATAATGGAAGAATGTCAGGCAGATCCGGATTTTATCAAACGCATAATTTTCTCGGACGAGGCGTCTTTTTATCTGAGGCACCGTTAATAAACAGAACTGTCGGTACTGATCAGATCACAATCCACACTGGATGATGGAAGCACACACTCACCGTCCCCAGAAGGCCAATGTTTGGGATTTAGTTCATTCCTTGTTGTGCTGTTCTCTAATGAAGAAGAACCAGATTTGCTCAATGACACAATATGGTTACAGCAAGATGGTGCACCGCCGCACTATGCCATCGCTGTTCGCCGCTACTTAGATGACGTGTTTCCTCATCGGTGGATTGACAGAAGAGGACCTAAGGAATGGCCCGCCAGATCGCCAGATTTAACACTGCTAAATTTTTTCCCTTGGGGATATGTATAAAGCAAAGTATACGTCACTAAGCCAAATAATCTTGACGATCTCAAGGAATGAATTCGACAAGAAGTTCGTGCCATCCCACCTGAAGTTATTGGAAATGTACAACAAGAATTTGTTTCTCGCCTGGTCCATTGTTGAAGTAAATGGTCAACAATTTGAAAATTTAATTTAAGTTTTTGTGTCTAAAGGTTTTATTAACAATAAAATTTCTTACGATCGATCACGTTTCTCTACATTTTTCTATGTAACACCAATGTTTTTATAAATTGAATACATTCCAGTAGACACTTTAAAATGACGTGCAGTAATTTCAATCAATTTCTTAGTACGTTTATTCATTTGTAAATAACTTTGATGTTTGTAAATAATTTGGGTATTGTTTGGGTAATCCTGAAATTGGAAAAAGAAATGTGGTGTTCGATTTAAAAAAAAATGTAAAAATGTACCCTGTATATTAAATTATTATTTGAAAAAAAAAATTAAATCAAAAATCGACCTGTTTCGAGAATTTTCAATAATGTATTTTATTTACTGCATTTATTTTTATTTAATGAATTTGTGCGTGACTTTAGGAATGCACTGTACATTTTAGGTACAAACTTTTCTCTTACATTTACTTATGCAGGGTATATTTCAATAAGTGCAAACAAATTTAAGGAATTAAAAGGGGTTATAAAATTTTTAAATAAAAATCTTCTCAAAATTTATGGTTCTCCAAGAAAATGGAAAAATAAATCAAACACGAGAATGATGATTTTAGGAACTGTTTATATACAGTTTATAAATAAATATAGTATCAAATTTGCAAATTGGAAATCAAATGTGCTTTGTAATTATTCAAGCATCATTGAATAGTTTAATTTTTTAAAACATTAAAAGCAATTATTAAATACTAAGATGTATCAAAGTCTTATTGGAATGGTACAATAACTGTGGGATAATATTAATGGCAAAGATATAACATATTAACCAGACAGGACTTAAAGAGTCAACCAGAACCAATATTCAGGCTACTACAATGTTATCTAACAAGATCCATTGATAATTGGATCAAAGATTCTACAAAAGCGACCAATGAAAGAGCAATCTTCCATTGGTCTGGATGGATCTACTTTACGATATTATCAAGATCTGAGAATGCTAAGTAAAAACAACGTACATATTGTCACAGGCGTTTAATATAAAAATTATTTTAGAATTCAGGAAAACTACAGCAGCAGCCAATTTAAGGGCACATGTAGCTTAATCTTTGGGAAAAATGACGTTAGTAAGTAAGAATGCTCAATGAATGGTATATCATTGTATTATTAACAAACGAGCGTTATAAAAGTTCATTTTTGAAGGGACTTCAAATGGTTTTTAGAGAAGTTACATTTTCCAAATCTTACGTTGATAAAATGGAGGAAAAACAGAAGAAGACGATGTTAAAAACTAAAGCCAACAGCGTGGGTAAAGATGATTAAGGTCATTAGAAAATAACCAATACCGTATGTCTAATAATTAATCAAAATTATATGATATTTAAAATTCATACAGCTGTCTGGACTATTCCAGATTTATCTCTGTGTGATTATCGTATATTTCAACAATTGGAGTGGTTTGGGTGTTTTCAGAATCCATATATTATGTACGAAATTCGTGATTCTTAATTTTTACAGACAGTAGAGTGCTAAACTGTGAAATTTATAGGAAAATCTTATTTCATATCAAAAAATTATGTACAATAATAATACCTATACGGGGTGATCCACAACTCATCTAAAAAAATTTGGAAATAGAAGTGTCATGAAAAATGGAGTCAATATCGTAAAAAAAATGTTTGTATCCTTATAGTTTCAATCTTTACATCGCTGGGATATTGTAGGCTCTACCTAGGCTATTCCGAATATTAAAATCCGATTACATATAGTAGGTATTAACGCTTTTGTGATGCGAGTATTTACATTAGATTTTCAAGTGTCAAAAATGGCTTACTTGGCAACCAACTTGGAGTCGGATATCGTTTTAATTCATGGTGATGTGAAAATGCTTTAGCAGAACGATTTCCAGGTAAACGTGCCAAATGTAATTACTTTTACCGCGGAGTGCAATAAGTGCAAGTGTAGTGCAACGAGAGCGTGACACGTGAAATTTGAAACCGAATCGCGGAAAAGATGAAGACCCAGAGTGTCCACGGCGTATTATAACAGTGTGGCGTATCATACACGAAGATCAATCATATCTATACCATGTACAACGTGTCCAAGCATTAACACCAAGGGATTGGACGAGGAGGACCGGTACCATGGCGGCACGATATCCTAACTTCCAATCGTTAAGATCTTTTTTGTAGAGATATTTAAAAAATGTCTCTCACCGAAATGGACACTATTGATGATTTACGCAAACATATTATAGCTGCTGTTAATAACTTACAAGTTCAGAACGGACAAAAGGCAGAAATATTTGTGTTAGTTTGTAGAAAATGGGTAAGACGGACCCATAATTTTGTTGTACGATCAGGTATGTCAAACTATTTTATTAATTAAAATCTCAAATTAATTCTACTAATAACAATAGAGGCAAAAACAGTTGCACACAGAACAGAATTTGCTGCATAAAATATATTCAATTTTGTGTGGGGTCGCTGATTGCATGCCTTGCCTTGTCAGACTTTACAGTCGACCAGTTTCCAGTGCAGTGTATTATCAAATCATTTTTGAACTGCTTAATTTTTTCTTTACGAAATTGTATTTGTAAGAGTCCCCTGTAGATTCTATTTTTTTTTAGATTCGTAGTGAATCAGCCTGTATACATTTTGATATTATATTTTGCAGAAAGGAAAATGCCTGTTTGATTCTTCCTTGTGTATTATAATTTTATAGTTTTTAATAGATACCATAGCATAATTTTTAATTGTTATTTGGATTACCAGCTATTATCATTACCTATACCTAGTAAAATGTCAAATGAAATTGCTTCCATTGTGCACTTATAGAATCACAATTGCTATATTCGTTACACTTTTATTAACGTCTTTGCAACCGCTTATTACGATTAAAACGTACGCCTTATAATTTGACACAGCTCTGACACATTTTTAGGGAACGCGCTAATTATATTAGTCACCTAAATTTTGCTAGAAATGATTCAAATAATGGGAGGGTCGCTCTAGATTTCGTGACAGCAGCTTATTTGCGAATTTTATTCATGCGTTCATCAAATTTCTGAGGTTTAGAAACGAAACCAAAGGTAATAAGTTTTTGTTACAAACCAATATACGTATATCCGACAGCAGGAAAAACTTAACAGCATACATTTATGATGAGTTTTTTATGTTAATGTTAGTGTTAATCTACAGGCATTAACTGAGATCTTGGGGGTTACTTGTTTTCAAAATTCAATATTGCCATTGCTCAGATGTAAAACAATCCCTATCAGCAAAAAATTAATAATTTCATGTAGTAGGTATTAGTTGAAAAGTTTTATTAAATTTGTAAAAAAAAATGTTACAGAGACCAACAATAATATTTAGTAATAGTAAGCTAAATATATAGGGTATGTCACTTAACATATTCATTAGCATTTGCTTAGAAACTAAAAGTAAACTAGATCTTTGCTTAATACTACGGATAATATTAAGGTAATGTGATTAAACAAACATAGTGCCTCTAAAAGTCAGTCAGCCAAAAATTACTTTAACATATTTAATAAGGGTAACCAAATAAGAGATTTCTAACTTTAATTTGAAAAAAAGAAATACAATAGTGTTAGAATTCAATCAATATTTTTTTTATTTTAATTATTAGGCAATGACTTTTTTATTTGAAAATTATTTGATTCGAATGACTACCTTAGGACTTCTTTAAGAACTTGATTCTAGGACACCAATTTCTAGCCACAGTTCCAAATAAATCAGCACTTAATTTATCAATAACACAAATAAAATTTGCCTTCTAATATTTGTGGTTTATTTGCTACATAGTTGACAACCCCACAGAAAGAAATCCAATGGAGCACAAGATCTTAGCAGTCAGTTAACATTAGCCTTTCTAGAAATAACATGATCACCACACTTTCCTTTAAATAAATCAATGGTTTCAGTAGACGCATGTTGCTCCATCTTCCAAACCAGATATCATTTATAGCATAATTAAGTTCCTCCCAAAAAACACTCGACATTTGCCTGTAACAATCTCTAGTGACCGTAACTGAAGCACCGAATTTTCAAAAATATAGGGTCCATTGATTCCTTTCCTCCAAAAAACACACCAAACAGTTAATTTTTGTTAATGTAATAGTTTTTCAATAATTTTATGAGGAATTTTATCACTCTATATTCTACAGTTTTGTTTCTTTTTATTTATTTAATAATGGATCTGTTTAGAGTTTTGTTAACATCTTATATTTTTTACTGTATTAGAAAGGTATTTTAAGCTAATATAAATCAAATCTCCTACAATTCCTATCAATGAAGTCATATGTATGTTCTCTATTCAATAATTATCTAAAGAAATTAATCTATTTATAAATTTACTAACCTGCTTTAATGAAACACTCTATAAATATCAAACTTCACTTTTTGGCAGTGGAACCACTATAATTCAACCACAATAGATGAGATCTGACCTATTTCTGCATTTTTAGGATTGCTTCTTCAGGTGGCCTCCTTTAAGTTGAATCAAATATCTAACTATAAAAATTATTATAAAAAATAAAATCCTAAAAATGCAGAAATAGGTCAGATCTCATCTATTGTGGTTGAATTGTCGTGTTCCCACTGCCAAAAAGTGAAGTTGGATATTTATGGAGTGTTTCATTAAAGCAGGTTAGTAAATTTATATAGATTAATCTCTTTAGATAATTATTGAATAGAGCTTTGTCTGCGGAATTGTTCATTAGCATACCTAGATGTTTGGTATCAGAGAACATACATATGACTTCATTGATAGGAATTGTAGGAGATTTAATTTATATTAGCTTAAAATACCTTTCTAATACAATAAAAAATGTTACAAAAGCTAATAATAAGGAATATATGGGTAGATATTGTGGGTGTAATTCAACGCAGGTTGGGGCTTTTGTCTACTGAGTAGTTAGTTTCACACAATATTATTAATACCTAAAAATATATAAAAACATCTTATATGTCTTCAAATGTAAATTTTTATGCAAAATATTCCAAGTTGTGCCGCCAGACAGTCAACTTGAAAACAACGTGTAATTGACTGATTTGTATTATCTTACAGAATCAATATTTTCACTAGGAGTTGACTTGAATTTATTAATTAAATTACGAATAGAAAGTCAATTATATCTACTAAAAATTTCAGATAGCACGAAACGTCAAACTAATGGATTCATTATTTTCATAAGGTTTAGTAATTTTGATATTGTCACGGAATTTGCCCCACTCACACCCAAATCCACGACTGTGGTACCCGATCGCCCCTACACGATTCTGTTAAACAAACAAAATGCCGTAGATCGAAACGGGACTGGAAAAATGGGGAATAGACGAGAAGCATTCGAGTCGTTCGGGAATATGGATCTAGAGATACTAAAATATACCTGGAATATTCGTTGGGTCTCTAAAAGAAGAATAAACGGCCGAGTTAGTTAGTCTTGCTAGTGTGTTAGTCTGAATTGAAGTGTTTAGTTGGAGAGATCAAAGTGATTTAGATAGCGATTAATTAAATAAGTGTTTAGTTGAATTGTAATTAGTGTTCAGTAGTGTACTGAGTAGTTAATAAAGATAAGTAATTAATTAACGGATTGTTTTTCTGGCAGTAAGAAAAAAGTCGGATTGGGAAATCCGTGACAATATGTTCTTTGATTCGTTTGGAAATTAATAATATGTTGAATTGATTTCTCTTTAATTTTTGATTTTCTATACTTCTTTAAGGAACACTTTGTAATCAAATAATAGTGCTTTGTTCTATATCTCACCGTTAGAGTGAATGGTGTCTATGAATAATGTTTAGGACAAATCATCATCTCACTTAAACACAGAACGAACAATTCACACATACTTTATAGTATTTCAGTTATTGAACAATCTAGTCAACTGCCTCTATTTAATTTCTTACACAATACATTTTCATACTTCCTCTAAAAATACTAGAAGTGCAAATCTGTCTAGAACAAATCAGCATGCCAATTTAGCTTTAAACAGTCCATTGTATAACATTGTTGCACACTATAGCAATTATCTTGTTGATTGTTAATTTGGATAATTTTACTGTTTTAGTAAGCAATTTTAAAAGAACTGTTAACAACATTCACTTGTTCTAATCAAATTCGTCAGCCTGTTTGTATCCCAAATTTCATAAATAAATCCAGCACTAAATTGTATTTAGTAAATAGTCATACAAATAGTAAATATCAGTATTTATAAACTTAATAGAACACATATTTATTATCCATTTATTATTACTTTTTGTCAATCTCTATTTGTGACTAAGATTGCAACATTGGAAATTAGTTACGAATGCAAGCCTCTCTTATACCATACGCCAATTATTATTAATTATAGCTAATTCATAACTACCTATGATGGACAATGGATATACTGAAGTTAGTGTTTAGAAAATATTAAATTTTGATATTGCTTTGCCATAAATTCAGTAACATGTACACTGGCCAACATAAAGGTGTCCAACTTATAGCAAGAGTAATATGTTTATGGAGGTGAGCAATTCCCTGTCAATAATTATTTTTGTGTGACGAGCAAACGGCTACGTCGTCATAATTTAAACAAAATATGATACTAGTGTTGTGTATATCTACACCACTAATGATATCCAAGAACAAATCTATCTCAAACAAGAATATATGGATGTCATGTGTTGCATGGACCGAAAATAATATTTTTCTTTGTATATAATGTTTTTATCATCGAACATCTATCATTAAATGGTGATATTATGTAATAATATTCTGATTGTGTTTCAGCACAAGCCTTTGCGGAAAATCAAGTCCTTGCCTGGATTGAAAAAGCCGGACCTGTCCTTAAAGAAGATGCAATGTACAGACTGTCTCAATATGGTATCAAGGTAGTACAACAAGTAATAAGGCATTAGCATACAAACACAGTGGAAGTAGGTTTCCTGTTCGCGCTTAATGGCGTGGTTTTCTCGCGCCAAGATCCGCGCAAAATAAAAGCTGTTAAAGCGGGAAGAATTAATCAGTTACGTCTATATTTTCTTGCTAAATATTATCATCTAATAATGATCTGTTTGTTTTTGATTTTTAAGGTATCAAGTTAAAAAAAATATTCGCAAAAGAAGAAAAAAATTAAATTTTCAGTCCTATAAAGGAAGGCACGCAGGTTGCCGGCGCTAACCTACTTCAACCTGCTTTTACCGGTTACGTGTCCATTTAAACGTGTGTTATAATTTTTATATATAAACATGTATCTACGCGAGCTATCAATAAGCAGGAAACCTGCGTCCACTGTATTTTTACCCAAATTGTTTCTAATAGCTGCACTAGCATTGCTAATTCGCTGTTGAGTACTTTTGCCAGTATTGGTTTTACTGGTATACTTTACAGTGGTCGTCGAGGAACTATAGAATTGGTTTATTTGAATATAAAAATGTTTGCACTGAAATCACTTATCGCGCCGAATGTTTAAAGTAACGTACAGTTCTAACATAACCTTGCCGCAAACCTCGTCGTTTAACTTCAACATGACCATGGATGGGACCCTGCAACCTCATCGGGTCAAATCACAGAGAGAATGGGTGTTCGCATCGAGTCGAGCATTCTCTACACTCAAAATCCTTGTTGAAACTGTATGTGTTTAAAGTAAAAGTAGCCTGTCACAAGAATATGGCAAGTTTTTAACCAGAGCTTAAAATCATGGAAAATGAGACTGTAGTCCTTGAACTTTATGTACATGGTAAGGGTAGAACTGATTTCCGAAAAGTCCGCCAGATGACGCAATAGAATTTATTTTAACGAGTAGCTATTGAACAAATATTCGCAGAAGGATCTTCTTCTATGGTGTGTCTGATGCATATCCTTGACAGACTTAGGAGTATAGTGACATGTAAGAAATGTTATTATTTTTATATATAGAATCAAATGATTTTAAATAAAACAATATCGACAAGTTATTGTCAAGATAATAAATATATAATAATATAAATAAGAAAATAAAATGTATAAGCATAAAAAGGTATAGAATAAAAATATTTTCCCGCAAGTTGTGTTTGATCTACTTCTGGAACAAATCGTTCCAGGTAGTATAAGATTGAAGGTAACATCCAAATGTGTATGATATTTTCTTTGGTTTGTAAAATACGACTCATTCGCGACCTACATCTTTATATCTTAGTTTTAATTATCCCATATTCTGGGCTCTTTATACCACATTAACAAAATATCGCCTTTTTTCTTTGAGGATGAAACCTGGCAGGAAAAAGCTGTGCATATGTGTAAGCTGGTAAAGATGAGTTGACAGGCTTCTCTATAAATTAGCAACATATCTACTTACTACGTACTGGTTAGTAATATTAGCTTTCATAATTCAGATGGAACTCAAATTATAAGATAATATTGGAATTGATGCATTTACATATCTCACAAAGTTAGGTTATGTAGCGCATTAATGCAAGCTGTTAAATTAACCTAATTTCACCTCGGTGGTATGAGAGTAATGGATAAAAGGGAACATACTGTAGAACCAGTTTAGCCAATAATTAAACTTTTAAATGCAATAATTCTCATTATTTTTCGTAAAAAATATAGTAACAAAAATTACCTTAACATGTCATAAGGTACCTCCAGTTAAAATTGGACGCACTATAATAAAGATGGCCTACTTATATTACAAAACATTAGTTTGTTCTTATATTAATTCATTATAAAAGGGAGTGCAATTGCTACAAAATAGTTCATATACTCTATGTCTAAAATTATATTTGAAATATACTTATTTCAAATCGTATGGTTATAATAGAGGTGTTCCGCTAGTCTAAAAGTTATTTTTTTTTTTCATGTAATTAGAAGTAATGAATCAAAATTCATAGTTATCCAATTTTAAATTGTTACCTTCTTACTTTAAATTAATAAAATCGAAATGCTATGAATATTATCGACAGTTATTGTTCGTATTACATTATAAACTGATATCAGCTTTGACCTAGTAGTTGCATTGTCTATAAAGTCAACTATAACACAGTAGCCATCAAATATTTATTCTAGATACACAACACTGTCCACAACCATGTAAAATATACTATTTTAAAGACGACAAACTTTAAATTTAATCAATCTGTTTTTCTTTTTAGTTTCAATAAAAAGACCCAAAACATAAACTCCAAAACAACAGTTAGCTGTTGTTTTGTTGAAGTTCGATTAAAAAAAATATCGGGTAACAAAATTAAGAAAGAACGTTCACTGTTTTAAAATCATATACCATAAGCAATTGTCAATAGTTTATTTATTAATAGATAGTATATGAGGTTAATTGATATTAAATAATAACAGTAAGAAAACCATGATGTGCTTATTATTTAATTGGACATTCAAAGATTAAAAAAACTGTGGATTTTGGTTGAAAAAAACATTGAATTAGAAAAACTTTTAAAGAATTAATAGAGTTAGCGCTCCAATGAATATTTCAAAGAGATACTTGTATGTCAATAATGAGTTTATCTAGAATATACATTATTATAAATCAAACCCTACTCATGTTTAAATATTTTATCGACCAGAGCATCTATTGACCAAAATGCATCTCTTGCTAACACGTTCTAAAACTTTAAGATCAAACATTATTATTGAACCAAAAAAACTACTCTCATATACTTAGACAGTTTTAGTGCAGACAGAATCTCAAAAAGAAAAAGAAAGCTCCTCAATCAATACTCAGTGGATAACATAGCACGTTTAATACTTGTTTACATCTGAACTTACATTTTTTGCTGGATAAATTTACGGTTAAATATAAGTCCAATACTCAGGATATTTGTGAAGAATCCTCAGTGTACAAAATGGCTCTCCGGTGTTCTCTGTCTCGAGAGTTAAGATCTTTATGTTTTATTCACTAAATTGTTAATTTACTTCGGTGCAGTGTTTTTAATTTGATCAACTGAATCGTGATTGTATTATTTGTGGTCAATGCATCGTTTTGGTGAATGGGTAAATCTTAATTATTTCCAAATGGATCAACAGATATAGATAAATAATGTTACAGTTAGAATGGATCCTTGTGAAACACTATTTTCAGATTCGTATTTTTCTTATTCATTCCTAGCTATTTTGACTGTCCATTTTCATTTCTCTAAAATTCTGTAGTATTAGTAATTTAACTCAGACTCTTCAATAGATATTTAAGAATACCAAAACATTTTCCATTAAGATCAGATCTGTTGCGAATTCATATTTTCTAAAACTCATTGGTTTTTATAATAGAAGGTTTCCTGTTCCTAGACATCACACTAGGTGCTAATTTATTTGCTCCATATTGTAAGTAAGCGAAATAGGACGATAACGCTTTACGTTTACTTGCGAGATTTTAATACCGAAATTATGATCGTCCCCTTTCATCAATCTGGATACTTGCCTTTCTGCCGTATTTTCTTAAAAAAAATTATATAAGATAGTTATATTTACAGTTACTTATTGTTGTAAACAATGTTACAAAAATTACATATTTTTTCAGTCTATTATCTATAGACGCATTCAGTAAAATATTAGTTATAGGTCTATCACAATAAAAAGTTTGAGTATATTATCAATATGACACCGGTAAATTGGAAACCAAATAATTGATCCGTATTCAAGCTTGTTTCTAACTAATATCATTGAGTAATATACTAGTTAATGCCATTGAGTATATCAATGCTAATATATAATATTAAATGTTTGAACTATTGAATTTTAAAATCTTTACAATTTCATAATATACAACCTAAAGTCCTGTTGGCATTGCTAAGTGATTAACATGATTATCAAATGCAAGATTAGAGTCGAAGAAGATGCCTAAATTCTTTATACAGTCAATTCTTAAAATTGTAGTATCATTCATTATCATATCTCTGAAGCTATTTGTATATCATTTTTTGGATAAACGTCTCGGCCTATCAATGCTAGAGTTGAGAAACATAAAAATTATGTAAAAAGATGGGAATTTGAAAAATCAGAAATTTACGAACATCCAATGGGGTTCGGCAAAAAGAAAATTAAAAGATACCTCGATTATTTTATTGAACGGATATAAGTGTGTGTCAAACTGCTAAATAAACATTCACTGTTGGCTACAGTTGTATCAAGAAGAAGTAAGTAATAATAAAACAAAAATTATTTAACATCTCTATGGAAGTAGATAAACCAATTTTAAACTGTCAAACTTGACATACTTTTAATACATTTGCTGTTTTGAGAACGAAAGCAGAAAGTTTTTCGAAACGTCAAGAAATTCGGAAGTTATATGCTTTTTCACTGTGATATTTTTTGGTTAGACAAACTTACTTTCAAGAATAACCTTTTACTGATCCGTTCGGCGCAAGATTTTATTTAATTAATGTTTATTTTTTCAGAAATGTGGACAAAACCCAATTAAACTAAAGAAAAATTGAGAGTATAGTCATACATAAATAATCTTTTTCCCTATGAAATGATAGTGCATAACGTTTGTTAATATTTAAATTCAAACGGTTTGTATAAACATTTTCATTAATACCTCATATCAATTTCAAATAACAATTAAATTTTGAATGAGATCATTCGTTCTTTTTAATTTTCTTATTCCGGGTGCTAGTTACTTACTAACGGTGGTTTAAATCAAAGAAGACTGCACTGCAGTTAAAAATATTCATGAAAATTTAAAAGCATTTAGCAACACGCCCCTCGTATATTTTATTTTTACACGAGAACAATAAAGTGGCCGACCTAATGTGTGTTAAAACTATAAAACAAGCAGTAGTAAACGCAATGTGTTAAAGTGTAGATTGTCCATAAACTCCACCTAAACTTGGGCAAAGCTATGCAATTTAGAAGTAAAACGTAATAAACGCATAGCCTTTGTAAACGCCGTTTTATGAAGTTCAGCGACATAAAAGATTTGTTGCTCTAGTAAAACTGGAGATTATCCTGGAATTGTATAGAGACGTAACAATTCAGATTTGGCATTGTCAGGCAAAACTTGAATTAAGTATACACCAATGCCGTCACTCATATTGCTATTTATTATCTACATCGTATTCTCGATTCTCTTTACACGTATTATTGTCTAGTACTTGTCTGCCACATAAGTTTGTAAAGCAGATACAACAGCGAATATCTAAAGAGTGAAAAGCGGAATGTAATAGTCGTGCTCTAGGTACAATAGATGAAAGCAACTATGAAAGATTAGAAATATTAATAATAGCTGAAATATTTCACTCTGCCCCTACCTAACCCAAAAGCAAGTAACAGTAATAGTTGAATATTTCATGAAATCTACCTTCAAAATAATATATAAAATATATCAATATTTAATATCATATTATTTAAATAACCACTCGAGAAAATAAAAGTTTACTATTAAAGCGAAAATGTGATGATGTGATGTGTAATTATAGGCTTGCATTTTGTTCCTTTACTATTGCAATTCAACATCCTCCTTGGGGTAAGCTGCATGTGATTACATCGAAAAATTTTTAATGTTTATAAGTAGATTGATATTTTGTTTGACAAAACTTAATCGGAAAGAATTTAAGCACTATTACTCGTAAAAATTTCACACCGCACGGAATGAAAGCTATGCTGATATTAAGAATAATCCCCTTATTCCAATGCTATAAATCTGTTTAGAAATGAAAGAGAGTAATAAAAGCTTATTATGTATGAAAATCGTAAATAAATGTAGTACTGGTGCTTATATTCAATATTTTTATATTATGTATTAACAGTATAGATGAGTTGTACTTTTAAAAAACTTGTGATCGAACCGTACCAAATTGTAACAGGTAGCTAAAATTTAATCCCCGACAATCCGCCTTTGTCTATGCCGCCTCAATTTCTCGGTCCATTTCTCTTATAAGTAAATAATATAAAAACAGTATTTCAAAACATGAGGCTACTTTAAGCATCATAACCGGGTTAAGAGGGTTTTTTCTTACTAATTCAAATAAAATTATTCAATATTATTATCAAAATATTTATTTAAATTTAATGAATAAACTTTTATTCCACACAAAAATATATGTATTTTGAACATTCAAATTATGGTAAGTTAATGTAGTGTTGTATAAATATACAATAAAGAAAATAAAAAAGTAGGTATATTAAAATTCATCCTCTGAATATTCTGATGAATTATCTTCGTCTCCTAGATTGATAAGGATAGGTTCCACAGTAACGTCAATTAAATTATCGAGTTCCCACATTTTCTCCTCTCCTTTTTGTACATGATGTATACATCTTTGTCAGTTATCTGCAGTTACTCGTTCCAAGGAATTTTTTTACAAAATTTTCACGTCACTTAATTTAAACGTCGTATTATTTCGCGCTACATCCTTTTACCTGCGCCCAGACTAATTCGATTGGGTTCACAATGATAAGGTGGTAACCGTAGTACCGTTATTTGGCGATTTGTTGCCATTTCATCGATAACATATTTTTTCTGATCTTTATTAAGATTGAAAAGTGTCAAAAGTTCCTTTTTCACCATATTTATTTGAAAAGAAATGTTTTTTCCGGATAACCATTGAATTATATCAGCTTTCCTCCAAGCAGTCGTATGCGTCCGCTCGGTCTGCCGTGAATGGTAACTGGCATTATCCATGACAATTACAGACCCTGGAGGAATAAGATCCAACATCTGTGTAAAATGCTCTCCGAAAACATGTGCGTTCATGTCTTCGTGATAGTCACCTGTATTTTTAGATTCCCTTCGTCACGGAATTTTCTAATTGATCTTAAGTAGGATCTTCGCCAACAAATAATTTCATCTTTATCGATAAGAACTGACTTTCTGTTCTGCTTTTCCCAGCAAAAATTCAACTTAAAATTTTGTTTAGCGTTGGTATTTCTTTTTTAACTAAATATTATCACGCCCATGGCCGGTTCTTATCTCAGGGTTTTATTACTCTCTTTCATTTCCAAACAGACTATAGCTTAGTTTCACTATTCCTCAAGTAATAGTACTTTACTGAAAGATTAACTTATTCTTGAATAATAAGATTACATATTCTTCATTTAATAATAAAAATTACTCGAAATCAAGAAAACTACTTAATATGAGATAAAGTTATGTTTGTTTAAAGAATTATTTTGTTTTTAGAGCAAAATTAAAATGGCGACCGGCGCTACATCTAAAAATGTACAGCTAGAAAAGCATTGTAAATCATGTAAAAAGAAAGTAATAAATGCGGAAGAGTGCATTGTTTTTCAGGCAATATTTCATCCCAGTTGTGCAGCACAGTTAAAGTTTCTGAGCGGCAGTGGAGAAATTATTTGCTACAGACAGCATGATATAAAAGTAAAAGTGAGGTTATGGCACCAAAAAGGTGGGAAATGTTATTTGGCGACGAAAATGCAATGAAAAATATGATGAAGGAAGTGCTGAAAGAGTTTTTTGAACCAATAAAACGTGACTGGGAAGACCAATTGCGTGAGCTCAAGGTCTTGAGCAACAAAACAAGATAAGTGAAGAAATAAATAATCATCTCAAGACTCTAACTGAGGAAAACAGAGAACTCAGAAGGCGTGTAGAGAAACTGGATAAAGAAATGGACCCAGAAACTATAATAAATGAAATGTTAGAAAGTCAGAATAGAACTTCAAATGTCATTCCTTTTAACGTAAATGAAGTGAATGAAGTTAACACCAGAGCTAGGTTTGAAGTTGAGAAAAAGGCCCTAAAAGAAATTGTAAACAATGTGGAGAATAATGGTAATGAAGAATTCAAATTCCAGACGTTGGGGAAATTTGGTCAACAAAAAACTCGCCCAGTTAAAATTTGCTTTGAAAGTAAAGAGGTTGCAATCAGGCTTTTAAAGGAAATGAAAAATATCATTGAAAAAATACCGAGCATACGTATATATGCATATCAAACAAAAAAGCAAAGGGAATATTTTCTTCGTAAAGGTAAATTGGAGGAACTAAAACCGGCAGGACACACCAATAAAACAACAAGGTACATCAACAACATACCAAAAATTGTTGAACAGAGCCGAAATTTTCAGTAGCTTATCCTAATATTCAGTACCATACAGATATTATATACATTAATGCACAGAGTTTTATAGCCCATAAGGATCAAATTATTGAAGAGCTAATCTGTTATAATCCAAAAATACTTCTTCTTAGTGAAACCCGGACTACGGAAGACTTTGAAGAAATTGAGCTGAATATAAAAAATTATAATCTAATATGATGTGATTCAAGTAGTCGTCATACAGGTGGTGTGCTTATGTATGTCAGGCAGGGAATTATCATTACGAGCACCAAAATAATAATTGAGGATTATAATTATTGGCATCTTTGCAAAAGTGCAGTTTGGTAAAAACAAAATGAACTTAGGTGTTGTCCTAAGGATAACCATGGAAAGTTCATAAATGATTTTGAGGAATTGTGTGACAGGATTATCACAAAAATTGAAAATTTAGTTATTGTAGGAGATTTTAATTTTGCTTTTTTGGTTAATAACTTTTATAGAGATAAATTTCAAGGGACAATAATGAAATATGATGTACATCTACAAGTGAAATACTGATCGATTATGTGATTACCAATGATTCAAATATTTTTGCCAAGGTACACAAAGTTCCAAAAATAACCGATTATGATACAATAACAATTAGCATTAGAAGTAACACCAGACCAATAAATGAAAGTTTAAAAATGTATAGGAGTTATAGTGAAAATAACTTTCACTTGATTAATTTGAGATTGATTGACTGCAGTTGGCCATCAAACTGTATTGATGTAAACACTGTATTTGATGAAATATCAAAAAATTTCAAAAAAGTTGTTGATGAGGTTTGTCCATTAAAAATATTTGAAAATAATAGAAATGGCTTACCTTGGTATGATAAAGAAATTCATATAAAGACTAAAGATCGTGATAATGCTTATAAAAACTTTAGACAGTACGGTGGCAACTTGGAGGGTAAGCAAAATCTTTGGAATATCTACAAGATGTATAGAAATGAAGTTAATAAAAGTCTAAGATTGAAAAGAAAATTATATTACGAGAATGTGATTGATTTCCATTATGGAGATTCCAAGCAAATGTGGAAAATAGTTGATTCGGAATGAGAATTTTGCTTTTACAAACACTATGATAAAATTTGAATTTAGAGATAGAGTGGTTATCGCAAAATCAGAAAGTGATATTGCTGATTGTTTCGGGGAGTATTTTATATCAAGTGTAGAGGATATAATGGATAGTATAAATAATCATAAAGAATGATCTGCCATTCGTCCTCCAGACATAAGAACTAGCTTAGAAAATTTTAGTGATATAAAGTTAAATGAACTTAGAAGTATAATATATAATTTGGAAAATAAAGGTGCGATACATGATGTCATGAATGGTAAAATTTAAAAAAATACTATTGATACTTGTGGTTTCCACCTATTGAATCTTATTAATACATTCTTTGCAACAGGAACATTTGCAAATGAGTTGAAAACATCCATTATTATACCTATACCAAAAATAGGAAATGCAAGTGATGCAATGAATTTCAGACCGATCAACATATTACTTGATATTGAGAAGGTCAGCATATAACCAAATCGTTGAACATATAAATTATAACAACATATTCCTAGGAAATCAGTCGGGTCTTGAAAACTACTTGAAAAGGAATAGGTTGAAACTAAATGTACAAAAAAGGCTATGATAATTTCTAATCGTTATAGAATAAAAAATATACAGGGTGTTTGTTACTTGAATGCCGATACTTAAGGGTGTGAATCATTCATTTCAGTCATTTTTAGACCCTTAAGTATCGGCATTCAATTAATACACACCATGTAGATATAAATAATACAAATTGTAAAACAATTAAAGTATCTGAGAGTTGTTTTGGATGAAAATTTCACTTTCAAGTAACACTTTATAACAACCCAGAAGAAAATTTCTAAAAAGCTATTTTTCTTCTCAAGAATAGCTTCACAGATCTCAATTAAAGCAAGATTAACAGTCTATAACAGCATTATTCAACCGCATTTTAATTATTGTTCTACAATACTTTTTCTATTAGATTGGTAAAGCTTCTCTTCAAAAACTTCAAAATCGTGGTATGAGACTGATTCTAAAGTGTAATATATACGCCTATACTCCACATGCAGTGTGTTACAGTGACAATCAGTAACCAAGAGATTGACTTCCTCTGCAATGATCTTTATTTTCAAGATAGTCAAAGGATTGATGCCGACCTATTTCAATCAGTATATTAGGTTCAATCATAAAGTTCATGAACTCTCATGTAGACAGATCCAATACCAAAAGGGGTATGAATTCATTATTCATACGAGGTCTAATTGAATATAACTCTGTCTGTCTCTAACTCTAAAATATCTGTGATATAGTTGTGAATGTAGTTGCATTTTATTCTAGATTTATACCTAAATGAAAGTTATTAATGTAGTGTAATTTTATTTATTTATTTGTTGTATTTTATCAATTTTATATTGTCCCGTTTTGTTAAGAATGTATTGTGAATATTAGGATTCTTTCCCATTAAATAAACTACTTACTTACTTATTTAGATAATATGAATTACTTGGGTCAGCAATTGTTATACTCAAAATCAAGATGTGTTCTGTTTATTTGAAGTTTATACCATAGGAGGCCAGGCAACCGACGATTTATCAGACAGAAGGGAATCTGAGTAGATGTGATGCAACATGTAACTGCATCTTATGGCCACATACTGAATCAGACGGTCTACCTGCACACAAAACTTTAATACAATTTATAATAAATAATACTGCAATGATTATTGTGTCTCTATTGTTTTGGAAATGATCACTGCAAGTGTTTTATTAATACCATCATAACTATTATTCTTTTGCACTATAGCCGCATTTTAAATTTTACAGTATGATATTTATTATCAAATTTAAAATAATTTTAATTCGTGCAAATCTATAAACCTAAAATTTTAGGAAAAATAACCTATTCTATAATTAATAATATTTTATTGATATTTAAACAAAATATTATTCTTTAAGTAAATCTTAAATTTAGTGTCATTTTAGGAAGAAAAAGTTTAATTAAGTATAAGAATGCTTGGTTGATAAGAATACGTAAATATTTATATCAAATAATACTGAATTAATACATATGCTCTTGAATGAAGGTTAAAATTTTAAGTAATTAAATTAGTTTAGTGGGAAATTTTCTTACATATCCCACGATAAATTAATAACTGGATATTTATTTTCGTTCATAAATAATTTTAGAAAATTATCCCTGTGACTCGAGTTATTTTTCTAAATATTTATGATCTCCAAAAAATTTCCGAAAATAATTTAATCACTAGGGATAATAAGTGAAAATCCACTTTTAGTTTTATAATACCAAATATTAATTTTGAATCGGATATAAGTACAGGAATATGAAAAAAATATGATAAAAGAGACAAGTAGGTTATACTTTTGAAAAGGTATTGTATTTATATTAAAAGGAAAGATACATTTGTTATTAAATAAAAATGAAAAACTCTAGAAATCGTCAGAACATCAGTAAGGGTAAACTATAAAATAAATAAAAATATTGCTTCTTTTTTTTTAATTGAGCGCACGCATTGAAATAGATAAGTAGTTCAATGAAATTCATATTTTTACAGCTGTCTGGTTTTTTTATATTAAATCTTGACCCTAACCTCTTTATCTTTATTTTTCTTGGAAATTTAAGACCTACGTAAAATTCACTGATATATCTTTTAGTATAATTATTTGGAATGACCATGAAAACGCATATTAATTATTAAATTATTCCAAATGTAACGAAGTTAAAGGAAAAGGTTGTGTTATATGTATTCCTTCGTTTTTGTTTAATTTTTATCTATGTAGATATACTATATGATGGAGAAAAATGATAAAAAATAATAATGATGAAATATGATGAATGATGATTTATATCGCATACATATTTTAAATTCTTAATAATTCACCGAACAAAGAAGTGAATTAATGTTAACTTTGCATATTTAAAAGTTGTAATGCAAGTATTATGATGAACATGTGCGCTAAAATATTCCTCAAGAGAATGACAACCTTTTAGTGGATAGACAAAAACATTATTTTTATTTATTTTTAGAAACAGTGGCATATTTTTTAATAAAAATTTGTTTTGCCATAAATATGACAACACCGATGGTGACATTAAAAACAGCTTAATTTAACAGATTTTCAATAAAATAAAATAAGGCAATACAATTTTGCTACATTGAACATCGTATTTACGACGCTCAGTAGAGAGATCTCGGAAACGGTAATATATACATGATGATATTTTTTGTAGTTTATGAAATAGCGGCTGAAATCTGAAAAAGTGTGTTTTCTTTTCCTTTCATAACTTTTTTATTTTTAAAAGGAATGATATACAATTTGGTAGCTTTATATCGTTCGGACGATTTTCACAAGAGGTGCAAAAATTCTAATTCTACGCCTACAAGATTTCCTAATTTTCATAAGCCATCATATTTCGATATCACTGAGAAGACATTCAATCATCTATATACAGGGAGTCCTACTCTATGACAAGCTTTGGAAATAGTAGCTGGATTAATATCAAACATTTTTTCTTATATGTGCATAGCTATGATTCGCTTTTGTTTAGACAGTTACAAGTATTTTAAAAAATATAATTTCATACTGCTATCAAAGTAACCTGATAAATAAAAATTATGGTTGCAACAACAATAATTATTATTTGTGTTATTAACCATATTAACAAATCTTAAGACTATTAAAATTGTTCAAAATATCCATCCTCGGCTCGAATGTAAGGCTCGGGTTTATGAGGAATTCGTGAAGAGTGTGTAGGGTCTTGTGCGTTAAAAAATCATTCATAAAAACCCTACACACTATGCACGAATTCCATACAAATCACGCATCACGAATCGCGAAATCGCGTAGCGAGCATAAGCCTCACATCGGTGAACTAAAGATTCCGCCACTCGACGGATGAGATCATTTCTTATCTGGTTAGCTGCATTCTGAACTATTTCAAGTAATTACTGAGGGATCGTGATATCAACATGGTAGACAAGCTGTTTTATAAGTTCCATATAAATAAAAGTCTAAAGCATTTAGATCTGGAGAACGCTGCGACTATGCTATTAGACCTTGTTGACCTATACATTTAATCTGGAAATGATCATTTAACCAAACAGTTGTCTCTCTTTATGTGTTGGTGCACCATCGTGCTGATACCTCATATTTTGAACAATATTAAGCACAATGTAAAATGTTGAAAGTCTTATTATTCGGTTTTTAGCTTATATCTCGGAAACTATGCGTCCTACCGACATGACCATTCTATAGAATAAGCTGATTAAATTTGCTACATGTTTTATTCAGTCAAGTTTTTCAATATCTTGTATAGTTTTCGAGATATCCTCTCTTGAAAGTCTGTAATTTTAGAAAAAAAAATGTCTTTACATTTTTGCTGTTTTTGACCGGATAACTCTTGAACGATGCACCGAAAAGCTAAATGCTGGTCATAGAGTTGTAGAGCACTAAATTCTTTTTAATAATATATATTACTTTACTATTTCATCTATTTTCCCTCAAATGTTAAAGCAGTTTCACTGTTGAGCGTGCAATCTGAAGTTTTGCGATAACTGTCGACTAATGAATCTTTGTCACCATTCTCGAGCAACGTATTGGCCGAAATATGCATAATGGTACAGTACTGTACGTCTAAATAGCACAGATACTAATTTTAGAATATATACTTGCAGGCCCACTGACCAGGTTCCTCACACTTAATTAAAGAAGATCTAGACCATTTTAATGGAAAAATATTTTTCTATGACCATGTTTGTGCATATATGAGTGTCTATAAGACATTGTGATAGTTTTACAAAACACAACCATTAAGTGAAAACGAAGTTTATTGACTAGAAAAGTGAATTAATATAAAACATTACGATAGTAGGTACCATTCAGTCAATTTCTCTCTCAATCTTCCACCCATACATCTGAGGAGGCAGGTCATTTTCCCGTCACAGCTGAACTTGGTGGAATGTTCGGAGGGAATGCTGTTTTACTGCTCCCTCGGTGGGAGGAAGACAAGAGATATCAGGTTTGATGGTGGCCACCGATTTCAAGAATGACTTGTACCTGTAGGCATTGAGGGAAACCTCTTTCGCTGGAGCCCCATACCATCTCAAGAGGTTTAACCTGCCTTTTGTACTCGAATGGTGGTGGCGGAAAAGTCTGAAAACATCGCTGCTGCTTTCTGGACCTCTGGCGACTTCAGATACCATTTCGCAAATGCGACCTTGCTTTTTCGAAATGCGGAAGATGTTGTGTCGCATCCAGTAAAGCCGTACAAAAATAGCACGTCCTTGAAGCCTTGTTGCTGAAGCTCTTGGGAAGAGAATAAGGAATCCCTTGTCTTCCCACGTTCAGGCTTGATGAAAATAATGTCCTTATGCGCATCAGATTTAGCCATCAAGAGGACTATGAGGTCGACATCTTCACCCACAATGCCGACAGCTGTTGTTTCCGACATTTCCACAGCCGTATCAACAATCAGAACATCCGCATCACTTTCTACTTGAAGAGTCCTGACCCCATTGTCCCACTTGACTGATCCGTTTGGCGCAAGGACTTATTTAATTAATCTTTATTATTTTTTCAGAAGTGTGGCAAATACCCAATCAAACTAAAGAAAAATTAAAATTATGCCACAAATAAATAACTTCAGACAACATCGTTGAAGAGTTATCCGGTCAAAAAGAACAAAAATGTCAAGAACATTTTTTTTTCCAAAATTACAGACATTCAAGAGCGTATATCTCGAAAACTATACAAGATATCGAAAGACTTGACTGAATAAAACTTGTAGCAAATTTAATCATTCTATACAAAATTTCATTTCATTTTGTATAGAGTGGTCATGTCGGTAGGACGCATAGTTTCCGAGATATAAGCAAAAAACTGAAAAATTAGACTTTCAAAAAGGCATAAAATTGACCAACTTTTGCCTAATGTATGCCACTCTCTACCGTTCCTAAGATTCCTATACAGAGCGTCGTAAAAGTGATCACTCTGAATATATTCTGAAAAACTTACTACAATTATTAAATGAAAAATAGGTTTGTATTTTTCCCTAATTCTATAATATGTAGTTACAAGTAACTTTGCTTTTAGGAATATCTGAGGAACAATATCAATCAGCTGCAATTAATGTCTGAATATATCTATACGCCTTACCATCTAAACACAATATGCCTTGAAATTATTTGTGAAGGATTCGAATGGCGCAGAGAGGAATTCAATTAATTGCTAACATATTCGGACTAAACAAACACTTCTATCCATATATCTACACCTGCCATATCTGAGCCGAAGCTCTCAATTACCGTGCTTTGTTAGCACTGAAATAACAAACAATAATTAACTTGCTCATACAATGGAAACGCCGAACCCATTCGTATGACAAATCGTGTTAGGCAAATATTCATGTGAACTTGTGTTTGACTGAAGATTTATCCGCTCCTGATCTCCCAATATTTATCATTCAACTGACCCGTAAGACCCCATATTGATTCTCGACGTCACGACATAAAAAATATTATAAATGTATCATAATACTGTCAGAATTTGATTAATTAACAGTAAAATATGGTACTTTACTAAAATAATATAAATCGATATCTTTGAAGGAAATATTTTTTGTATAGCTGTTGATTGATATTATTTTAGCACTATCCAATATTTTTTTAGGGTACATAATATATTATCTTTCACGTGTGTGATGCCAAACCCTATTTGATAACAGCTCATCATTAGCTCATAATTCGGGAATACACGGCTGTTAACAGGGAGGATGGAAATATTTTCGCATATTGATTTCACTATATTACTTATACTATATTATAGTCAGCGGCCTAAAATCTAGAGAGTGACTATCGCTAACTTGTATACAAGCGCGACAGACGAAGCGTGCGAGGAGCAACATTTCATAGATGTACTAAATTTGAACAAATATATAAAAATGACAAAAATAATTGCACTACATAACATCCATTATTTTTAGTAGAAACAGTGATATAACAGTTTTTGCCAATTTCGAGGCGTTAGATAATGAAAATGATAAGAATTATTTCCAAATTTAAAGTTTTTATCTTATATTATCAATTATCCAAGGTCGAAAATAATAAAGTGACTAATTCACAACACAGAGATGAGTACGGAAGGTGATGGTGGCATTATTACCTAAGCATGCCACTTATCAAAAATAAATTGACGTCGACTGAACTTCACACATTAACAATTTACTTTAAATGTGCCCCTGTGTCATCCTCTCTACTAATTCGAATGCCCTCCTTGGACGACGATTGCCCACCACCACCCACTTACATCTAACTGATGCGCACTCCGCGGATATCGCCTTGTCCTTATAGACGAGAAATTCACAGATTTTTGCACGAATTGTAACTTCTGTTTTAATTATTTATGGTGGAAAATCTCAACAAATTTTGCGAAACAGTAAAACACTACAAATAATATAGTTGAAAAAATTTGTTACAAGTAGAGATTTTCCTCACTATTAAATAAATCGCACAAATATTTGCGAATTTTGCATTCAAAAGAAGAATCCATACACTATTCACTACTGGTAACCTAGCACTGTCACTATAACGATCACATATTAACATTTATTATATCATATCGTACTGCCTTCCATATGACCTTCATGCATCCATGTTTCCTGATTTTTTAATATATTCTTCGATGCAGATTCTGATCTTTTAATATTTATTTAAAATAGTTTCTTCGCCATATCACTATTTCGTCTTTTTTTATCAGTACATTCGTTTCGATTTCCTTTATACGTATATTCACCTACTATAATTATAATAATCATGCATAATTCGCAAAATTACCCTTGTATATGTATATTTTAGGCAAAGTTTCATCAAGTAAGATATAGCAATCCAATCTTTTTTTCATCGAAAATTCATTTTAGAAATACCATCTTCCTTCTACGAGTTTCCATTATTTTCCGTTTCGCAGTTGTATCTACCTCTTTACCACTTTTTTTCACTATACATATATGCTACTCACGTACATTTTTGTTAATGAAATACATATTTCAACATCACTTACACTCATATTTTGACCTCGCGCCCGAAACTGTTCATACATGTCATCATCCGATATTCCTCACTTGTTAAATTAGGATGATTTTAAGAACACGTTGTACACGCATGAATTGTTCTCCATTCTTAAGAACGCAAAATTACTAATAGAATTAATTACATTTAATTAAATTTTGCCCGCCTGAAGGATTTACCCGCCCATGATAGCGCTGGAAATGGAACAGGTGGATCCGTCAATTCGACACAGCCAATAGAAAACTGCGGCGCATGCGTACTTACTGCAGCAGAAGCTGTGCAATCGAGTATGCTCTCAGAGACATGCGGCATACGATTTTATAGGAAGAATTGTGTTGACTGCTATAAATTGTGAGCAGGTTTATAACATTAATCACTCTTTAGATTTTCGGCCGTCTAGTATAAGGATGAAGAAAACGTGATTTTCTAATATCTTTGTGAACAATGATCAGTATTCCCTATTAATAACTTTGAACAAATATTTTGTAAGAAAACATAACAAAATGGGTAATTTATTAATTGAACTTGAGAACTTTTATATTTGATTTTAATTTTATCCTAAACTAATTCGCTATTATCTTCCGATCGGTTGTTGTAATATGTAAAATTCTCGTTTTATTTTAAAACCGATGTCATGAATAAATTTGAAACAGTATTTTTTGGAAATGAGAAAAATATTATTCCGAAACTTAAAACTGACAATTCTTGTTAACCCAAACTTGAAATCACTAGTCAACTTTCAAATATCGATTTCAAATTCGATATATCATAAAACATAGGTATTAATTATTACTAGGTATAGTTACCGGTTACTAAAATAATAGTTTCAAGAATTTTTGTGGCTGGCTACTTTAATTTTTATAGAAGATATTATGTCATTTACAAGCATTAGAAAACATGCTATGTCCTAGGAAACGTATGTCCCTATAACGTTCGAGCAAATTGTTAAACCACATTTAAAATAATTATCCATTTTTGTTTTTTCTTTTGGCATTTTAATGTGCTCATTAATAAGTGTTTAGTAAATAAGTAAAATGAGAGCGAGAAAATGAATTGCGTACGACTCTGTCAAAAGCCGCAAAAAAATAAAAATTTTAATTCGACACAATAATGTCAACTTAATTGCAAATATCAAATTTCATTACATTGCTTTCAGCGTTGATTGCTTTCATTGATAAAAAGAAAATTTAGATTTCAGTTTTTTAAGACAATTCAGGAGAAACTCAAGTTATTCAATTCCTCTCATAGCCTTTTTTATATAATTTAATCAACGTATGTATTTCTTTTCCTTCAAAAGATCCATGATGTATAACCCTGTATATCTTCGCAAAAATATTAAAAACTGATTATGAATTAAAATGAAAAACGTGTTTTGTTGGCATATCTCTGTATAGCACTGTGCGTTTGATACTAAAAATAGTAAACCAAAACATACTGTCACAGTTTTCTTATTTACAAACTATTATATTTGTATTATATATAATTGCTAATTGCAACAAGTATCAAGTATTTCCGAGAAGCTTAATCTAATTTCCAAATTTATCATAAATTAAACATTCATTGACATTTGCTGCGTAATCCTATTCATTTAGAAATATGATTTTAATTACTTTTTTGTATGGATAGCAAATGGATAAATAAAATAAATTCTACAGATAAAATTCTACTTTAATAGATCGATATAAGCATTATTTTTACCTACGCATATATTTAGCACTTTTTCATCTCAGATGAAACTACTTTTTTAATATATTGGTGTATATTCAGAATCAACTTCCTTTTCTACTTGAGGTACAGATGGCTGCAATGGAATATTAGCCTATAATTTAAAAATAAGAAAGCGCTACAATCTATATACAGATATTAATACTTATTCAGAACTTATCTAAAAAAAATCTGAGGGTACAGGGTACTGTTACAAATACAATTTTGCAAGGAAAAAATCAAAAAGGGCAGTTCGAAAATGATTTAAAAATACACTTCTGACGACACTGAGAACTGGTCCACTGTAAAACCTGATACGGCGGCAATCTGCGACTGAACAAATAATAGAAAGAAATGCTTAAGGAAAAGAGTAAACAAGATTTTATATCGCCGATTTTATACAGCAAATTTAACTGATTTTGTCGCTATTGTTATTAATTACTAATAGATTTAATTTGTGGTTTTAATTACATAGTTTTATTAAAATAGTTTGACATACCTGATGTTACAACATTTTGAATCCGTCTTACCAATTTCTACAAACTAAAACAAATGTTTCTGCTTCTTGTCGGTTTTGAACTCGTAACTTATTGGCAGCAACTATGATACGTTTCCGTAAATCATCAGTAGTGTGTATCCACTTCAGTGCGATACACTTCATTTTTTAAATAGCCTTCACAAAAAGAAATCCAAATGATTGCTCTATATGCTCTACGTGGTACGGATATAATTAAGCCTCGTGTATGATACGTCACACTGCTGCAATAGGCCGTGGAAGTCCTGGATCTCCGTGTCTTCCACGATTCTGTTTCGAATTTCCCTCGCGTTCCACTACATTTGCACTCACTGCACAGCGCGGTAAAAGTAGCTGCATTTTCTACATGTTTACCGGGAAATCGTTTTGCTAAAGCATTTTCACAGTGTAATAAATTAAAACGATATCCATCAATTCCAAGTTACTACTAGACACGTAAGCCATTTTTGACACTTGAAAAATTAATGTAAACACTGGCATCACAAAAATTTCAGTGCATACAAAAAGTAATCGAATTTCAATATTCGGAATCGCCTGTCTAGAGACTACAGGGGCCCAGCGATGTAAAGGTTGAAAATACTACAACCTCAATTTTTTACTCGGAAACTGTAAGGATTTTATAAAAATAATTTTTACGATATCGACTCCATTTTCCATGATGCATCTGTTCCCAAATTCTTTTAGATAAGTTTTATATCACCCTGTATATCGAGCATCTCTTAAAGCAGATTCTTTAATATTAATCAATTAGTTTCTTCTTCATAGTTTATTTTTTTGTTACAATGTTAATTATTGCTCGTTTATAGAATGCTTGTTAAGTCAATAATTTAATTTACTTTATGTTTTATACTGTTGCAATGCGCCAAGCATTTGTTTTCTTGAAATAATACTTTATACAAGATGATTCAGTCATGTCAGATAGGAAATGAGTATAAAACGATGACGTAATTTACAACAATTTTAAATGCTGCAAAAAATATTTTCTAATTATTATTTAAACCCCTTTTCAATTCATGCAGCTCCGAAACCAACTCGTTGACCGCCTGGGTGCAACGTTGCCAAATTTGAACATTTTCGCTAGTATTAGACATCATAAATGAGCTTGACTCCGTATTATCTATAGCAATAAATAATACCTAATAATATAAATAAATAACTTTTGACATAAGCTCTCAATTGTTCCACGCACCAATAGGGATTTAACGAAAAGTACGTAGTGGTTTCGTACATATACGTATTAGTGGAAGCTATGAAAAATTACAAACATTTAGCCGTGATGTGGAAACGCAGGTGTGACGTTGCTCGTTTTATCGTTCGAGACTTTGTGACGCTTGTTGGAATTGAGAAAATGGAATTTATATAAAGAATAAATAGTAATGGTTCTAGCACAGTACCCTGGGGAACACCAAATTCCACTGTTCTAGCCTCACTATAAGTACCATTAATGCATGCCATTTGTTGTTGAATAGGAAATTGTTGCCAGCACGGAGCGCCGTATTACTGGAGGTTATGGGTTGATTTGCTTCAATTCAAAAGGTGGGGTAAAACATTTTTTTTTAGATTTCCTGTGCTTCTTAGGCCTTCCGAATATCTAGTTAAAATAAATGACTGGATCACCCTGTATATAATTGAGGTTAAAATAAAACAAAATGAAAACACTGACTACTGTTGCAAGGCCCATCTTATCTAAATTAAATATTGATATGGTAAACGAAAAATTCCAGCTACACAATAATTGGTCTGTATTTTTAAACCATTATAAATGCAAGAAAATATTATTTTGGGAAAATGCTTAAAATAAAAAGCTCTTTCAATATATGTACAAAAAATGGTATGCTTCTGAGAAAAAAAAATGTTGAAATGTAACGACGTCATTTGGTTATGGTTTCGTTATCTATCTGGCAATTTGGCAAATGCTTGTTTTCGAATAATTCATTCATACGCGCATATTTAGGTTGTTTTTAAAATTTTCAAAAAATATTATCCGAAAAATTTACTTTTTTTAGATATGTCTATGTCGTGTTAAAAGAAAAACCCCTTCTAAAGATTCCTCTGAATTAAATAGTGAGATATTAGCGTTACACTCGAATCCTGTAGATATATTTCTTTAACATGCATTAAAATATACCTAGGTAGCTAACAATATTATCTGCACAATCCTTAAATATATAACACGTTCTTTCTTTAATATTATTTGCAATTAATGAAATTTTCGATAATAATGTCACTGTAATTAGAAGTTGACGATATTAAGTTTATAGTGGTTGGAGTAACATTTACCTTTAAGTTTTCTGTGCCTATAACGTTACAATTTTTTTCGTTGCAGTTTTAGATATTTACTAATATTTAACTTTTTCTGTTAGGTACCATTTTTAAGTACACTAAACAAATAAATTGATACAATTAATACATTGTAATGATACAACACTTTCATTATTTTTTATTTAAAAACCCCATGACATTAAATTGCAAAGGCACTTATCAAGAAATTGACATGTTAAATTTTATAGAATGGAAACCGAATATGCAAATGATGGATTCTAAATACTTTGTTTACGATCTACTGCTGTAGCACATGGAAAAGCTTGAATAACAAGAAATAATGAACTTGTTGATTTAAACCAGACATAATGTCTGTCCCCTGACATGTTTATTGAAAATTTTTGATATTTTATCATTTCTTCTTATTTATTAGTTTATTGAACAGATGATGAAAATTAGCACGAGTGTACTAGAAACAGATAATATAAACAATGTCGAGAAATCAGTTACAACATATTTCATATAGCAAAACAAACATCATAAAAAAATCTCAGAATGAACTTTATGGTAAGCAGATAAATAAAAAGTGATTTTATTTACCAATTTGTGCTGCTCCTATACTTATCATATTACGATAATGGAAAGACAAGACATTGTCCTAAGGCAACGCTATTTGTCAATATTTCATTAATTTTCCTGATGCCTGATATTTAATAGTATTTCTTTAGTTTTATTGGGTTTTTGCCACACTTCTGAAAAAATAAAGATTAATTAAATAAGCCCTTGCGCCAAACGGATCAGTCAAGAGTTATTTTTTAAACTAAGTTTGCCTAACCAAAAAATCTCACACTGAAAAAAGCAGATAAGTAAAAAATAACAAAAATCACATTACTATCGCGCACTTCCGAATTATTGACGTTTAGAAAAACAAAATTGATCGTAAAGTATTAGTTGCCTGAAAAACTGTTCGAATATTTAATTTATTACCGATTCTTCTTAATTTTTCTGATAATATAGGAATGTATGGAATTTTTATTGTATGATTAATTTATTTTATTTGTCTTAAAGTGTTCATTTGATCTGTGATATTTTTTAATGTTCTATCAACAAAATTTGGAGGGTATTCATTATTTATTAAAACATCTTTAATAAATTTAATATTCGAACAGTTTTTCAGACAAATAATACTTTACGATCAATTTTTTCTAAAACGCGTCCAAAAAATGATATGCAAAATTCAAAAAATTGCATTTACAGTATACCTTGTGAATGCAATAAAGATTATGTTGGAGAAACGTCTCGGCCTATGAATGTTAGAGTTGAGGAACATAAAAATTATATATAAAAAGATGGGAATTTGAAAATTCCAAAATTTGCGAAAACGCTTGGGAAAACGGTCATTTGATTCAATGGGATTCGGCAAAAATTTTAGAGAAGGAAGATAACGCAACAAAAAGAAAATTAAAAGAGACCGCGATTATTTTGTTGAACGGAGATAAGTGTGTGCCAAACTGTTCAGTAAACATCGATCATTGTTGGCTGCAGTTGTATTAAGAAGAAGTAAGTAATAATAAAATAAAAATCATTTAACATCTCTATGGAACAGATAAACAAATTTTAAACTGTCAAACTTGACATACGTTTAATATTTTTACTACTATTTTGAGAACGAAAACAGAGAGTTTTTCGAAACGTCAATAATACGGAAGTGCGCGATAGTAATGTGATTTTTGTTATTTTTTACTTACCTGCTTTTTTCAGTGTGAGATTTTTTGGTTAGGCAAACTTAGTTTAAAAACTAATTATTCTTTATTTTTTCAGAAGTGTGGCAAAAACCCAATAAAACTGAAGAAAAACTAAAATTATGCCACAAATAAATAAGTTCAGACAATATCTTAAATTTAATAGTATATTACATACCGAGGTAAGTGTTTCATTCTTGTCGAGAGAAAAGGATGAACCATTTCTCGAGACAAGAATGAAACTGTATAACCAGATAAAAAAAATCGTCAAGTCGTCACATTTTGACAATGGTTACTATGGTACTAAAAAAGTCAAACGTACAAACTTAAATTAGTTGCTTTTTTGTTAGATTGTCATCAGAAAAGCGTTTTCGAAGACAATGAGCGATTGAGAAGAAATTATTTGTACTCCTCCTCAATTGAGAGAACCGCCGAAAGTTTAGAAAAAGATTTGTAATATAAGAAGAGTCGTGCAATGTACGATAAAGGGTATGATGTTTTCAAGAGTTGCTGCTTTAAATATTAAAGATAAAGTGGATATCTCTAAATTTTCGAAGTTATTGACATTTACTACACAACAAAATCTACCATATGTATCCAAAAAGTCAACCACTTTCTCGAGGAAGAACATTGCGGTGTTTTTGAAGAATCTACCTGATGATATGCTGCCTATAAAAATTGCATTCATAATTGAACTGAAATGAAATTGACTGATGTTAATAACGTGCAAAATAGGGTTCACAGCAAAATTCCAATGTCAAATATCTACCAGTCACAAGTATTTATAGTGAGTAATGAAGAATAGGTAACGTTAATTAAAACATATGTTGCGCTTCGTTTAGATGTTCTAAATGAAACTTCTTTTTACAATTAAGATTCGGTAAAATCACTTGCCAACCATTTGGCCACAATTATTCAACGTCAATTTCACAAAAAAAATTACAGTGCTTCTAAAGATTCCGCATTGTGCAACATATACGGGACACTGCTTCCGAAGAACGACAACCATATTATTGGTAAATAGCGGTGGTGACATTCTCCAGTTGAAGAGATTAGGCGGATGGAAATCTTCCACCGTAGCGAAAGGGTACATCGACAAGTCTACAGATTCTCAGGTTAAAGTTCTAGGCAGGATGTTCAGCAGGGATTAACTATATCTGTTGCCGCTTATAACAAATGGAATGCTATAATTAATTTAGTAAAATAATTTGTAATGCTTAATGTGAATAAAATTTATTGATAATGTTTTAAAGTACAATAAGATATTTTTTTGGAACAACCATTTTGGTGATTCAATCAATATTGACATTTACCTGGGTTGAAAGTGACATTTGTCTGGGTGGAAAATAATCACTTTCATGTCAAAGTCAGAAATATGTTTCATTCAAACTTACTGTAAATATTAAATATCAACATTATATATGATTGTAAATAAAATATGTTTTGAGAAAATAAAATATAATAGTAAAATGTTATTATGTGACAAAATATGTAGATAAACTAATCGGGATATTGTTCACATTGATATATTTTGTATATATTTTTTAATTACTTATTTAAAATGTTTTATATTTTTATACAATACTATCCCTTCCCATGAAGGTAGGGTAGAAATATAATGCTACCCGCATTAAATAGAGATAAGAAGTATACTGAGAATAAAACAATGTCTGAAAATCGCCAAAGCGTTTCCTTAGTTAAAAACGAAAGTATGCTCGGTTTTATACATATAGGCGGACATTTGTCTCATAAATAATTACATCTGATACAACTACGAGTACACCAAAGAAAAATAAAATAGATGCAGTTGAAAACACCAAAATTATAAAAGATCTCTAATATGAAAGCCTGTCTATAAAGTAGAAACGGAAGATAATATTCATTGATCTTAAATTTATCGATATTAGGACATTTTACATTACAGCATTTTGTTTGGATAAGTACTCTATTTTTAATGTTAAAATATAACAATTCAAATATTTTTTTCTGTAGAAGCGCTAATCTAAGTGGAATACAAATATATTTTGTTTGTTTTCAAAATCGATTGAATATTAATATTACAATAATGAGTTAAAAGAGAATAAGGAACTAAGTCTAATGAAAGGCATAAAAACGAAACTATGTCATTCAATCACTTTTACGCTTTAAATACCTATGTGGGTAGGACTAGTGTTAATATTAACATTAAAGTATTAGAGAAGAGTATGTAAAATAAAAGTACTTCTTAAGGTATAAAAATAAATAATTTGTAAATTAAGAGGTTTGTACTCATATTCAGAATAGAAGTTGAAAATAAGATACGAAAATTTGTCTAGAAATTTTTAAAAAAAAGTTCAATCCTCCAAACTTGATGCAGTATAGTGCATGAAGTTTGGCCAAGAATCGATATTGCTGTAAATTTACCAAATTACTTCCAAAGTTTTTAAGCTGGGAGTTAAATGCATTTTCTCTTCTGCGATAACTTTCATTTTAAAATGAAGATATATAAAAATTACTTTTTTATATTTCATTGTGGTCATGCTGCGTTGTTGTGTTCGGTAATTTTCGTTCGCGGTGTCGAAATGGAGAATATTTAAATATAAATCGAGGTTTAATTAAAGAAAATGGTAGTACCTATCTATCAAATATTGCTGATAATTGTGATATAGCTAAAGATAATCACCTTGAAGTTTTAAATTATTATATGTGTTTTCTTGTAATTTTAGAAAAATAAGTTCAGATCACTACTAGTTAATTTTTGTAAACTTCTATTATACAGGGTGTTCAGTAAAGAATGGTCCAAACTTTAGATGTAGATAGATTGGATAAAAATAAGCTGAAATTACTCAACTTACCTTAATCCAAAAGTTGATACTAAGGGAGCTACAGGGTGTCAAAGTAGAAAAAATAAATTACATTTTCTTTATTATTTTTCGATTGCATCGACCATATTTTATGAAATTGGGTATAGGGGGATTTTTTGAGACTAGAAATTCGAATAGAGGGGTCTACTAGAGGGCGCCACCAACGACAGTTTGGACCCTTTTAAATCGCTACGACTTTTTTGTGCTACTCTGTATCTCATTTTGGACTAGAAACATTTTCTTCCCTATCTTTTATAGTTGAAAAAGGTACACCTTGTTGATGTAGCTAGAAGCAATAGTTTGCATGCGTATAAGATTTAGACATCAACCAGGTCTACCTTTTTTAACTAGAAAAGATAGGGAAGAAAATTTTTCCAATCCAAAATGAGATACAGTGTAGCACAAAAAAGTCGTAGCGATTTAAAGGAGTCCAAACCATCGTTGGTGGCGCCCTCTAGCAGATACACTAAAATCGTCGACATATTCGAATTTCTAGTTCCAAGAAATCCCTATACCAAATTTCATAAAATAAGGTCGATGCGATCGAAAAATAATAAAGAAAATGTGATTTATAACTTTTGGATTAAGGTAAGTTAAGTTAATTCAGCTTATTTTTATCCAAACTATCTACATCTTTAGATGATGGCTCATTTTTAACTGAACACCCTGTACAGTACTAAATACATCATTGTTATTTTGTTGTTTATGATTTACTGGAATGTTATTTGTTTTTAAGTTCTTTATTTTATGTACTTCTACTTTTAGTATTATGTACTTACTATACTACTACTATTTTATTAAGTATAGTAGAAAAATAGGTTGTTGTTCATTTGAACTGAATTATATATTTTTAATAGAATCGTAAAAGTAAAATACAATTTGGTTTATTACTATTGTACCTAAATATTATATATTATATAATTAATATGTTAATGTGTAAAGTTTCATCTTTCATGGTATAAATAACACATAAATATGTAAAAGTTACTGATGACATTTAATACAGAGAAATGTTTAAAAATATACATAATCCTGTGTGGCCCTCGATTAACACAGATTTATGTGGTGAAATGTGTAATTATCTTTTTGCAGTGTAGGACATGTTTTCTTTTCTTAAAATAAATTAAAGAACTCTTTCTTGTATCAAAGGTTTATCATCTGTATAATTAGTTTTCAATATGGTACATGTTCATTGATTTTTTTAATACTTAAAGTAGATATTTAAGTATTTTATTATTATTACCTACATAGCAACAGTTAATCATTAAAGCTTAATAATTATCATCCATGAGAATTAGATTTAAAAAACCTCTTTGCCGTAGTTATAGTTATTTATAGGATTTAGGTGGTGTAGAGAAATAAAATTTTGCCATAAAGTGAATTGTAATTAATATTTGCTCTGGCAAAAGGTATTAATAGGGGGTTAAAACAGGTAACATGGCAATTAGCAGATCATTAGGTAGGGATGTTTAACGAAATGTTAGCCGTGTTAACGATAATTGGGTGGTTAAGCGGTCATCCGTGTAAAGCAGACTATATAAGTTTTAACGTAGGCATAAATTTGGATGCTACTAATTGGAATAAATAGGTTTACAGATTTAAATTTTCTCATAGAACGTTATTAGAACTTAAAATTAAAATACTTAATATGATTTTAATGAGCCACATTACACAAAGTACTCGTAATTTGAATAGCATAGTATATTGAGAATAGGTATTTATGTAGTATGTGCAGAACTTTGATTAAGAAGGTTATTTTGAAACATTTCTTTTAACAATTGGAAAATTTAAAATATAACTGTGGATTTTTGTATATTTTAGTTGTTCAAATTACTTATAGAATGTAATAGCAGAATTTGTAGAATAAATTTCATTAGTTTTTCATGAAATTGTTATTGTTCTGTGAAATTCTTTATGAGAACGTATATCCTTTCCATAAGTTCTTAACACCTTGAACTATTACTATATGTCAATTAAACTCTCAACAAATAAATATTAATTTACAATTTTGTCCTGGACAACTTTTAAGATACTTGTCACTTGAGGAAGAAAAGCGCCCGTGCCCACTAGACTAGGTAACTAAAGAAAAAATACCTCTTGATTTTTGATGCTGGTGGATCCGTGTATACAAAAACCACATGGTATTTTCGCTTCAGTCGATTCATTCCAATGTATGGACACATAATCAAAATGGCGCTTCCTTCGTGACTCCTCGCTTCTCCTAAGTAGGCATCCTTTTAGGCAACTTAGCAAGGGTGATATTTTTCAATATCGATATTGATCAATAGTCCCATATAATAATATGGAATAGCAGCAGTAGCATAACTAGTACTAGCCTTCTACAAGGCTAGCGTGCCATAGATTACCATTACCTCAGCACTTACAGTTTTTCAGTTTAAATATCTTCAAAGGGCCATCAAGACCAATCCCCTTGGATCTACCAAATTGTATAAAGGAAGCACGAAGTCCACTTGGCCGTATAGAAATTAACATGACATGAGGTAACAATATGGAGCACTGTTACTGCTAACGTACATCTTGTTGATGAATTCAAATATTATGCCTAGACGAATTAGTTTAAGACTACCACTCATCATTCTCCAAGATGAATGAGATTGGATTAGAGTCGATCTTCTAAAGGTTATTAATACACAAACGGCTTCAAACTTACACTCAAGTTGATGAAACATTCTACGGATTGCCAAGAAGGTACAAAATCTCTTAGATTGTACCTCAAAAATTGAATGCAACTCCTAGAAAGATTTAGAATTAATAGTTAGGAAAGAATGATAGTACTGAGATTCTTTATCTAGAGATGAGGCAAAATTATAGGAGGATCTGGAAAACCTCACATAACAAAGTCATTGACTTCATAAGGAAGGTAAGCCTATTAGGAGAAATATAACTTCAGCTACAATAAGCTGCAATGTCGCAGTAGAGCAATAGTGTTTAGCCCTAACCTAGACCAAAGACAGTATGATCCGCAGGAGTAAACCAGGTTTGCGAGATGAGAGCATTAAAACAATTAAAGGACTCTTGTTTTATATACTATTTGAAAATTACATGTCAAGGCAAGTACTTGTTACTATTTATTTATTTATTTATTTATTTATTTATTTATTTATTTATTTATTTATTTATTTATTTATTTATTTATTTATTTATTTATTTATTTATTTATTTATTTATTTATTTATTTATTTATTTATTTATTTATTTATTTATTTATTTATTTATTTATTTATTTATTTATTTATTTATTTATTTATTTATTTATTTATTTATTTATTTATTTATTTATTTATTTATTTATTTATTTATTTATTTATTTATTTATTTAAAGAATAAGGCATCCCAACAGAATGGATTAACATTCCAGTTACAGAGTTGCACAGATAATCAGCACAAATTTATGTGTATAAAGGAAAGAATATAAAAGAGAAAAAATGTTAAAACTAAGTAAATCTTAACCTAAAAATAAAGTGCAAAATTATAAAAATCTATAAGTTGCTAAACGCTTAACAGAAGACAGTGGCAAATGGAATATATCAATGGTAGAAAATAATGAATTGTATACTTTTTGAAGTTGACATATAGGTGAATTACTTGCATAATTTGTGTTATAGGCATTGATGTAAAACAAGGAGTTTGATCTGGCATAGTAATGCCTAGCATTAAATTGTAATTTTTCTAATATGACATTACAATCCACATTATTGTTCAGTAATTTATGTAAGAATATAACATAGCTTGTATACCTTCGTGAACAAAGTTTTATTATTTTATAATGTTGAAGACAAAAATCATATGTTTTGAACTGCAAATGTCTATTAAAACGATAATTAATAATAAGTTTAATCTGAATTTTTTCTAACCTGTTTATATAAACGTAGTCCATAGGATTCCAAACTATACTTGCAAACTATAAATGACTTCTGACTCATGAATTGTACAATGTAATAATTGAACAAGGGTTTTTAAATGACACTGTAGAACGTACAATGAAACCTAACGACCGATACGCTTTTTTAACAATACTTTCAATATGTAACTCAAAGGTTAACTTTTTGTCTATAATTACACCAAGATCTTTAATAGAATCTACATTTTCAAGAACATTGCCATCAATAGTATATGCAAAGTTTACATTATTAAACAAACCTGTGAAGGTGATGTAATAACATTTGTTAAAATTTAAAAATAATCTATTATTTTGACAATAAGAAGCCAGATTATTAAGATCTTTTTGAAAAACTATACAATCATCTATTGTAGAAATTACTTTATAAATTTTAAGATCATCGGCGTAAAGGGAAAATTTTGTACTTGAAAAACAGGTATAAATATCATTTATAAACCATGAGAACAACAAGGGTCCAAGATGAGATCCCTGTGGAATGCCTGATGTAACATTTATATAATTTGATGTACAGTTATTTATTTTCACACATTGATACCTGTCAGTCAAATATGATTTGATCCATCTGAGTAAATTGCCGTGCATGCCGAGATTTTCCAGTTTTACAAGCAATGTTTGAACTTTGTCAAATGCCTTAGAAAAATCAGCATACACTGCATCGACTTGTTTTCTACTGTCCATGACCTCTGACACTTCCTGTGCAAAAGGTAAAAGATTTGTTATAACCGACCGCCCCTGAAAAAACCCATGCTGTTCGACACGTATAACACCTTTGAATCTAAAAAATAACTCATTTGTTATGACTGCCTCGAAAATTTTACCCAGTACACACAACATGGAAATTGGTCGACAGTCGAAGACTAAATTCTTATCACCATTTTTATGTATTGGTATAATATTTGATTTTTTCCAAATATTAGGAAAAATTCCTTCTGAAAGAGATTTATTATAAATTAATACAAGAGGTTCAACAATAGAGTCTTTGCATAACTTAAAAAATAAAGGAGGCAATCCGTCCGGTCCAGATCCCTTATTGATATCCAATTTAGACAGTTGAGCAAATAAAATACTGTGAATTGATACTGGGCTATTAAAATTGGGTGTCATTAGTGTCATTTGACTGAGTATCAGAAGATTCAAATACTGTTGCAAAGTATTGAGAAAAGGCGTTACATATATTCTCATCACGATCATAAGAAGTATTATTATGAACAACAAAACTAGGCACAGATTTATTAACAGATTTGTTGGAAACAAAAGACCAAAAAGCCTTGATATTATTTTTTAAATTATTTTCTGTACTGTGTACGTATTGCCCATAATCATTTTTTATAGATAACTTGACCCTTTTTCTTATATTTAAAAATCTGACATAATCAAATTGCCTTCTAAATTATTTCCAAGTTTTATGTACTACATATTTCTCTTTTATTAACGATATAGTATTAGCGGAGTACCATATTGGATAATCGTATTTCTTATTTACAACATCAACTCTATTAGAAATAATTTCAATAATTTTTTGATAAAACAATGACACAGCATCATCAATACCTACATTACCCAATTTATGTCATTAATATCTCTATTAATAATATCATAATTAGCTTGTCTGAATTTATAAATACTAGTTAAAAATTTTCTTTTAAGATTTAGGTTATGTGGAACCATTATATCAATATCAATAAATTTGTGATGTAAATCCTCCTCAATAAATGGATTTTAACATGCGGTAACACGTACATTTAAAAGATGAAAAAATCCAACCACTTACCATTAACGTTTGAGAGCCCGTTGAACTGATTAAAATTCAAAATATCATACGTATCAAGAAGGTCATGGTCAGTATTTTGTGACGCGATGTAGCAACCCTCAGTTAGACAAAACCTTCACCTGATTTATTGTAATACATTGTAATCCCCTAACAGAACAAAACTATCATTAGACCTATGTCAAACAATTTCACAAACTTTATTCAAATGAGCATTTAAATTATTATCGGTTGAATAAGGAGGTACTTATACACAATATATGTTAATTTTCATTGTTTCACTAATCATTACAGACACCCACAAGTCCTCACATATCCCCTGGCAACACCAATCGACGTTGACCACTGAATTAAACTTCTTATTTACCGCTATTAGAACTCAATCTCCATCTCTTTTTCCAGAAAGCAAGTAATTTCTGTCCTTACGATATACGTTGAAAATATTTAAATCAAAAAGTTCGGCACTACCAATACCATCACGAAGTCACGTTTCTGTCAAGCAAATGATATCAGTTGCAGATGACAAACTAGATATGTAAAAGTCGGAAGTTTTCGTTCGTAACCCCCGAGTATTTTGATAATATAACGAAATGTTCATGGATTAAATAAAAATTAATAAAAAAAATAAGAAGAAAACTGCAACCTAATTAGTTATTAACTGGACGAAGTTTGTTTACTGAAGATTCACTGGTTATTTGATGAATTTTACTTAATTTACTACGTGCATTTGTATGTGCCTTTGTTATTTAGGTTCACATAAACTTAGCCCTTGCGTTCAGGCTCCCAATAAATTGATATAAGTAAATATTTAATGTGTTTTAATCTAAAAGTAGGCACTTACTAACTTCTCAGATAATAAAAATTAATGGTGGCTACTGATTAACCTAATTCTATATTTATATTATTAGGATATCTACTGAAGTATTTATATAATTATTGATCTGCCTATACTAAAGAATTAGAAATAGAAAGACAAACTCAAGAAATCTAAAAAATTTCTGTAAAATTGAAAGAAATTATTTATATTATATTATTATAAAAAAAAAATTCCAAGAATTATTTGTGAAAACTATTATAACAAATAATTCTTGAAAAAAAATCCTAAAGGAATTAAACGCTGTAAGTTATTTGTTTTCTCCTTAACAATTAGAATTGGTTCTTTATCATATTTTTATTCAGAATATGTTTTGGAAAAGAAGGAAATTTCTTTTTGAAAAGTAATTTCTTTTATTCATTTGGTAAGTATTTGTTTTCTCAGTTTTGTTTTTAAATTTCTACTATTGTTGTTATTTTTTTTTTAAATATAAATACATGGTCGGGAAAATACTGCTAAATACAATACGAAATGAAAAACGAACGACCACAGTTCACAGATCTAAGCCATCTCGGACGATGGATCATAGGCGCCGATTTTCATAAATAAATTATGGTTTTGCTCCATCGTTTAAACATTGAGTTAGAATTCCAGAATAATTTTTTTATTATATTTTAGGCCTCCCTTAGTACGTGGTTTAAACTTTTGTACTTAATGGTAGTTAACCCTGTATATCTATTCATTTTTGTCTCACAAAATTTTATCATAAATTACATGCTTTAATAATTTCTGTATTAATAGTGCAATAACAGTTATAACTTACCAGATACAAAAGTAATATGTAAGAACACGAACTCAACAGTAAATGAACCGTTAAATTAAATCATTTGTCTTCTTGTTCCTACTGGTAAAATGTTTCGCCCATAATTAATTCACATAGGCATCTAATGAATTGCTAATACCATAATACCTACATTACTGGTGATTTATTTAAAAAATCTTCTAAATTTATTTTTCTTAACTTCTTAAAATTCTTTTTATCTTGGTAACGAAACGCTTGTGGACTTATGTTTATAGAAATTTCTGATCAACAGAATGCCATTTTTAAATTAGTTAATTTATACAGTATATAGGTTAGGTAGGTACTTCATTTCCATGATAAGAAATATGTATAAATATAATTTTACATGAATAATTACATTCTAATTTTACAAAGAATTAGTACATTTACATATTATTTACTAGTATACGTAATTTCCATGGTAAAAGTTAGATATCCAGTTCTTAACAAGATGCCTATTTTCTTTTGCATTCGAGAAAGGGAAACTTATGTCGATATAATAACATAAATAAGTAATAAACAAATTGCTACTATCATTAACTTCAGTACTCTCATAGACACTGCTCCAGGTTTATTTACTCACATAAAATTCAAAAGATTGATAATTATTGTATGAATAAGTTCGAGATCTCCTATTTGCCACTTTAACCATCACTGGTAAACTAAACGATAGAATTTGACAAGAATGATCAGACACTCCAATAGATTCCACTGTACAGACCGGATGAGATAAAAAGTTGCTACAAACATAATCAATTTTCAATATTTTAATCTTGTGGGTTGGTTTACATGGTTACAAATATTGTACATTTATAGAAAATCAACTAGGCGGTGTCAAAATAGAATTTTCAAACAAATTTATATTTAGGTACCCACATAAAATTAACATAGGTTACTCAAACGATCTTCAAATTTTCTAAAAAATATATCTACATCACCCCTAGGGCCGCGATAGATAGAAATTATCAGAATTTTTTTTTGTTATCTATTTTAATTTCAGCTCCTGCAAGTTCAATGTGTTTATCTTCTGATACATTATGTAAGGCAGTTACTTCTTCTATACTTATTTTAAGATCGATCTACAAAATATACTAACATCTCTTGATTCTATATATTGATATAACCACCTAAACAGGCAATATCAATGTCATATTCAGAGAATACAATTTCTAAATGGTCAGTTTTATTTTTTATACACTGCATATTTTGATGGTATATTTTGCAATTTTCATTTGCCTGTAATTGCTATTAATTTTCTTTCACGCTATACCTTACTTTTTGTTTTTGAATTCCAACTTTTTTCATCAAATCTGTTATAGATACAGTTACAGTCAATACAGTTATAGTCAAATACGGAATGATTAACATTAAAATTAGTTTGTTTCGATACAATGTAATACATCTCTTTACCTCACTGTCACAAGGTCTATCAGCCTCATGATCACTCATCAATTCCCCACGCTGTCTACATCTGGACCCATTACAACACTGATCAGCCTTTTGACCAACACCATCACATTTAAAACATCTGTGGACATTTACATACTCATAGACTCGACATCCCAATCAATATATAGCCCATTTTCTCTGCATCACATTCCACGATAGCCATCCATTTACTTCTCATTCTTTTAATAACTTTAATATTCAGAAAGAGAGAATTCAAAGAAAGAGGGAGAAAGCATTTCGCTTTTTAATAACATTTTTCTTCACCAATTTTCATTTATTATTTTAATTATTAACCATACAGTAATTATGAATTAAGTTCTTCAACATGTACGTGCTATGATTTTGTAGAAAATATTTTACAAGTTGTATTAAATAACTAAACTAAACTGGGATACTGATGGAAAACAACAATTATGTGCAGTATGCCTCGACCAGAATTTAATTCGAATCTATTGTCCTAGAATCCTTATCACATTATGTATGCTATGTATGTTCTGTGATACCAAATTCTAAACAAACTAAAGATATAACATAACTAAACTAACTGCACATCAAGGTTGGAATCAATAATTATATAAAATGAATGTAATATACCTATCTAAATACTGTTAAAGAAAATGAAATCGCATGAATACCTTCAAAATAAAGTAATATATATATATATATATATATATATATATACATGCTATGTAATTTTTGTTTTATGCCATTATATATATATATATATATATATATATATATATATATATATATATATATATATATATATATATATACATGCTATGTAATTTTTGTTTTATGCCATTTCATATTTACGTATTGTTCATCTAATAATTCCCCGAAGTTCTTACTTTAAATCTATATGTAACTTGTTTGCGCAAATTGTCTCTATCGCCATCTTAGAACCAATTTGGAGGAGAAGCAAATTAAACGAAAACATTCCGTATTCTTATTTACATCTATTAAATTAAATCAATTAGTTACTGAATATTTTGTCGCGATTATAATTGTTTAATAATGGCAAGTAATGGGTTAATTATAAGCTGTTGTTAGTTGATTTCTCGTAAAGTTATGGATAACTACTTGTTATTTTCGAAAGCATGTTTACGTTTCTAGCAATATTCTGTTTAACAATTATAGCTCCTTTGTGCAATACAAGAATGTAACTGTCACTTAAAAGATTTGTTTATGTTAGTAGTATACATATACAATTTCACCCTAGATTGATATATAGGCGGAGAATTTAATCAATATTAGTAGATGCCGGAAAAATACTGCTTTCTAAATTCAGCATTGATACGTCTTCACTCACATTTCAGTTTAGTCTTATTTTATACATTATATTAATTGTTAAAACATTATAAAAGCAATAAAAATTTCAAATATCGTTAATTAAAACAGTGAATAATAAAGATTCCACAATGAGATGTCAGATGTAGATCACACATGACTAAAGCACTTTTCACAATATGTTTGAATACATTTCGAGAGTGCGAAATAATTCAAATTGAGAAGTTATAAACTGTAACAGTTTTAGCCAAAAAGGTTACATCCTTTTGAAATTGCAAATTAAGATTATTTTGAAACATTAAAGAAATACATTGTAAAGAAGTGCAAATATTTACTTAGGTAACAGTGATTTTTCACAGAACGTAAAAATAGTTCATTAAAAACAACCCCTCATTAATTTGAGACGACGCAGGGATTTATTTATATATTTTTTAATGTGTTCTTAAAGCTATTTTGCGCACTAATTTGAGTCTCTAAAATTAGTTTGTCTTCCCATGCCATGACGCATTTAATACAAAATGAGCATTTGTGTTTACATTAAACAATCTAGTTACTATGGCGTCATGATAATTGAACTCCGAAGCTCATAATTTTTGAGAAATTCGGCTCTGATCACATTAAGCATACATAATAAGAGGTTTTAATGTATTTTTTAGGAGTTTTAACATAAAAATCATGTTTGTAACATGTACCAATTTAAAAAGTTATTTCGGAATCATCGCTAATGATTCCTCCGAAAAAACTGTATTTTAGGTAGTGTAACAAAACTATTTTAACCTACAGTATAACAAAATGTTCTAAAAAAATATATATATTTATTGAATTTGGAAATAACATTAAAAGTATAAAACTGGTTACGGTTTACGGTAATCTAAAGAATAAAGCTGAATAAGAAAATCCATTCAAGAAGAGCAAACAATGATTTAGCGATAAATTATGAAGGGTACATAGGAAAGAGATTAATGTCGCCAAATACAAGTTTGGAGCAAACATTATGCGTCATTTTAGTTATTGTTTTTGTTAAATTAAATTATATTAATACATATATATGTAATATTATATGTTAGCTAACAGAAACTGAATAAGTTTATTGTTGCGTGCTTTCCAAAAAATGTGGGACAAAAAGATGAATGTCGCATTACTCAGAGAGGAAGAATCAAAAATACAAGTTACTTAGAATAAATTCTTGTAAGTTCTGGTCTTCTTAGAGTAATAAGCAATGGGGTTTTTGTATTTCAAATAGGCTTTACAAATTAAGCTTCTGTTTTTTACACAGGACATTGATTTTTCTTACTCAGTGAAGCAAATTTTAGGCACGCTGTATCTTTCGACACTCATTTCTTTTTGCCAACATGATTATTCTTACGAAATCAATAGCCGCTCAGGCATTATTACATGTATTTATTTACCAAATGGCGAATACTGACATCCATATCTTTTCCCCTCTGTCCTTCATATACTAAGGATTGCCATGTGTTCTTGCGTCTCCGCTAACTTATTTATTTAATTTATGTCTTCCACTTTTCCCAATCTATGGAAGCTTTCTAAAGTATACCCTGTTTTCAACAAAGGTGATAGAATAAATATTGAAAATTTCCATCCGGTCTCGCTTACCTACAATTTTTCAAAAACTTTTCAATCTTTACTTCATGAATTTTTATACGGAAGCATTGGTTACATGATTTTTCCATCTCAGCATGGTTTTGTGAAAGGTAGATCTACCGTATCAAACTTAGCGTCAGTAACTCAATTTATCAAACAATCGTTGGACAATCTTGCTCAGGTAGACGTTGTGTATACTGATTTTTCGAAGGCGTTTAATAGGCTTGACCATAATCTAGTTCTTAACAAATTGGTAAAATTTGGTATTTCTGAACCTCTCGTAAATCTTTTAAATTCGTACCTCTCCAATAGGAAACAGTATGTTGTGTTTAATGGTTTTAAATCAGTTGAATATACTTCCACGTCAGGTGTCCCTCAAGGATCTGTTCTTGGACCACTGTTATTTAATATGTTTGTGAACGATATAGGTAATGACTTAGATATTAATTACCTTTTGTATGCGAATGATCTCAAGTTATTTGATGTGGTTACCAATATTAGTGATTGTGATCGAATTATCATAAGTAATACTTATATAGAACACCTTAACAAAATTGAAGATTGATGCCAGTTGAACAATTTGCATTTGAATGTAAAGAAATGCATTGTATTGACCTTTAGCCTAAAATCTACTACCATTTTCTTTGATTACAATATCAATGGAGCGTCACTGCTGAGACCTGATTGTTTCCGTGATCTTGGAGTAATTTTCTTCTAACAGCCATTTTGAGTCTATTATATTTGATGTCTCTAAAACATATGGATTTATAGCCCGCTGTAGTCGTAACTTTATTATTAAACTACTTTTCAATGCATTTGTACGCTCTAGACTTGAGTAGCTTGCCTGGTATGGTATCCTTTCTATAACGTGCATATTGACAGGATCGAATCCGATCAACGTTTTTAAAACTGTTTAGTTTCAAATGTACTGGTGTTTATCCTCCCGTGGGATTTCCTCAAAATGAGTTGCTTATGACTCATTCGATAACTAACCTTTTAAATAGACGTAAATATCATTCTGTGTTTATAGATTGTCAAAGATTATTAGAGATGATTAGTCTCCATTGTCCTAGAAGACATTCCTGTGATAATGTAACATTTTATCTAACGACTCCTCGTATCAAAATCTTGCAATATTCGCCTCTTTATACAAAGTGTAGCAACTGCAAAGATCTGCGATGTCAGCTTGATATTTTCTCTTGCAACCTTAATGATCTTAAATCTATTTATTTAAAATAACTTTTTCTAGTTTTGTGCTTTTTCTCTCGTATGATTTACTGTATTTATTTAGTGTTTATTTTTGTTTTTTTTTACTTTCCCTCCTGTCCTTTAGTGCCTGCAGAACAGTGTATTCTAAATAAAATAAATAAATAAATAATATATTTACTACTTTTTATAAATATTTGAACTGTTAAAACACATATCTATATGTCTATATTTTTGTAATTTTTGTATAAATATAAATTTTACTGTTATTCTTATTATATTATTTTATAAATATCTAATCTTAGCAAAATTTATCAACAACTAACATTGTTTTCACACTAACACATAAGCATCCTACTGTTTTAAAATAATTGTAAGGTAGTTAACACCAAACTTCTCTACTATATAAAACGCATTTACACACTAATATTAATCCAAGAAATGTTTTATAAATCTGATTCATCACTTAAAATTTCTCAGAGATTTCCCCCTCGCAATTTGTCTAGACTAATATATCATGTTATTAATTTCTGCCGACCAAATAGAGGGAAACAGCATTTCCAGTATTTTTTTAAAGACGGGAATTCATTGTACCCGTTTCGTGATGACAGCGATGCCCTATTATAATTTTTCCAAGTAAAAATTAATTTTTAAAATAATATGATAAGAACGTAGTAGTATTTGGGTACTTAATGTATTAGTTTAATTGAACAGTTAAATCTCATTAATATTTCATTGGACACAAGTGGAATATGACAAAGTTTAAAATATTTGTAGCTATATTATTTCTCTCATCTCGGTATAATATTTTAAAATTTTTTACTATTATACGTCTTTATCTTCTACATATCGAGAAACCAACAATCATTTTAAATTTAATTTGAGTATAAAAAAATTTAGTGCAAATATGAGCAGTGATTTCAAAAAATAACATTTTATTTTAATTTCCATGTAGATGAATGTTTATCCCTTATCTTCTTACTTTCACATAATCTCATCAGAAAATTTTTTAATTGTCGTACTAATAATTCTTAAATTTTCATTCATCATTCATTATTTTCATCATATATTCATCATTCTTCCTACCTATTCTAAATACCTATGAACTAGATCAAATTATTGATCGACCCACACGTGTTACTAATAGTAGTTGTACCTTATTACAATTACATTATATTATTGTATAAAGATCTTTTAATTAAGTCAACACATCTTTATGATATTCCTAAAATATCTGACCATAGGTTAGTATCATGTTCACTAAATTGTAATAAACTAAAGCCCGAACCTTTTATGTACACTTTTCGTGATTTAAAAAATATTGATCACGATAAACTATTAAAGGATTTTTTTGCACTGCCAACTACAAATATTAATGCAATGCAATGTTAATGACGAAGTAGCCCTGTTAAATAACCTAATCATGGAATTATTTGATAATCATGCTCCTGTAAAAACAGTTTTAATTAGTAAGGCAAAATCACTATGGCTTACTGATACGATCAGGCAGATGATTAAGTTAAGGAACAGATCATTAAACAAATATAGGAAGTCTAAACTACCAGCCCACTGGGATTATTACAAACAACTACACAATGTAATTAATTCTGATGTAGCGAAAGAAAAAAAAACATCTCGAATTTTCTATACGAACAAAAGCTAGCAAAAATATTAGGCAAGATTTAAAAAATATGAATGTAATTAACAGAACGAAAAATCAACAGGTTCCTAATGTAATTGGTAATGTGGATGCAATTAACGATTTTTTCTGTTAACTCGAGTAATGTGATTTTGTTGTTAAAAATGAGACATAACAAACATGTAAAACTTGACATTGATGAACTTTCTTTAGTTTGGTTACTGAGAATCAAGTATTTTTAGTCCTTAATTCTATTAAATCTAAAGCGACAGGTATTGATGGAATCGGTATTGGTTTACTTTTGCATTTGTCCTTATATTTTTCCATTACCTTTCTACAGTGCTTTCGAAAAGTAACGAATAAATTCATTATTTTTGAAATTGAGAAGTTATCGAAATAATCCCCTGGCACGTCGATTTTGTTTAAAAAAGGCACTTTTTGACATACGACCCATATTTGTGACGTCATCGTTGTTCGAGATTTAATGTCATCGACAATTTTGACCATGCCATTCTACATACATATATTATAAAAAATTATGGTGTTACATAACAAAAATTTCAAGAAAATAATGTTTGAAGATTTTAAAATTTAATTTTCACATTCTGCAAGCTTGTAGTTTACTTAGTCAAGATTTAACAAATATTACTGAAATATCTAACACATTTTGTTTGTCTCTAAATGCTGAGAAATCGAAAATTATGTTGCTTGGTAGAAAAAAAAGCAAAGCAGAGATGTATAGGAAGGGTTAACATAACTGTTAATAATATTTCTCTTGAAGTAGGTAACTCATGTGGCAAAAAATTTGGGTCTTTATATTGATTCGGACTTAAGATTCACAGAGCTGTTAATTATATTATTCAAAAATCTTTTGGTAACTTAAAATTAATTTATTCTAATAGAGATATGTTGACTTAGAAAACTAAAACTTTACTTTGTGAATCTCTTCTACTTTCTAATATAAATTACGCATCTGTGGTATATTATATAAGTATATATAAGTCACCTCTTTACTTGTACAATAAAATTACTTATAGAATTGATGTTCATAACTTAAATATCAGACACAGAACTACTATCACTATTCCGAAACACACTACTTCTAAATTTCGTTCTGGAATTATCGTGTAGCTTCTATTTATAATGCTATTCCCAATAATCTTAAACAGCTTCCTAGTACCAAATTTAAAAATCATATTAAAGCACTGCTTCTTAATAATATATAGATTTCCTTTCTCATACTAATTGACATAATTCATCTTATATTGTATTCTAATTGATTGGTTACTGTTGAACCACTATAATAATTTATTTTTCTCCATTCTTGGGTTGAGTGGAAGAGTAGAGGTTTCGTGAAAAACCGCTGAACTCTGCCCATTATAATAATACCTTTTATATATTATGAATATTTCTTTGTACAAATCGATATTATTATAATAAAGACATTATTATTATTATAAATTCATAAACAGTATTCGTGCACCTATCATACGAATAAAATTATTTTCTAGTATTTATGAAAAAAAAATAAATAAAAATCGTTAATATTTGTAACGTTTTGTAATGTTTTTATTCTTAATTTTTTCACTCGATAATGGCATAAATTCCGAGATTAGCTAAAAAAAAAATGTAAATATTCAGTGATATAGTGGATTGCCTTCAAATAATAATATTACGGTTATTCATTAATTTATGTTTATTTGAATAGTTTATTTCTATTTTAGTTTCACTGTTTTATGTTATACAGTATGCGCCAAAAGTATGGAATAAATTCAATAAAAACGAAACAATTATTTTTTGGGAAAAATCCTCAGACAGGTCGATTTTTAATTTAAAAAATACATATTTTAGGGTAAAATGCGATTTTCAAATGTCATTTGTTTTCGAGTAATGACGTCATCGATTTTTTTTTAAATGGCAATACCATATTTTTTTCCTTTATTCTGAAAGTACTAAAATTTTGCCCTCTTACATAGGAAAGTTTTCGAGTAAATGACGATTGAATGTTAGAAAACGTAAATCAATTTAAATAAAGCAAAAACGTTATCAAGTTTAGTTTTTTGAATTCCATAGTTCTTTTATGAATCATGTAGGTGAAAATCTTTGCAAAGTGTCATTGTCACACCGACTTTATAAAGTATTGTAAGCGACATAGAAATTATTATTCAATTTAAAGTATTATGGCACATTTAACTGTTACTCAAAGAATTGAAATTTTAATTCTTATCGGATGCGGGAATATGACTAGAACTCAGCAGGAAGTTTGCGATTTATTTAATGAAAAATATCCAGATCGCCCTATCAGCCAATCAACAGTCAGTAAGGCAGAGTCTAAATTTAGAGAAACTGGCAATGTTGTAAATATTCCTGGACATCCAAGCATTAATGAAAATCAGAAACAGAACATTTTGATAAGTATGATGGATAATCCTCATAATTCTTCACGATAGGTTGCATTAAACAATGACACTAGTCAGAGCACAGTGCTACGTATCTTGAGGAAGGAAAAATATCATCCCTACAAAATTCAACTTGTGCAGGAACTCAATGAAGATGATCCCGATCGCCGCTTACACTTTTGCGAAATTCTAATGGATTTATGTCAAGGAAATACTTTTTCAGATTAGGCCACATTTTGTCTGAATGGTACAGTAAACCGTCAAACTTGCAGATATTGGAGTCGGGTAAATCCTCATTGGATGGCAGAGGCACATATCCAACACCCTCAGAAATTAAATGTGTGGGCTGGAATAGTTGACGACAGAATAGTAGGGCCTTTCTTCTTTGAAGGAACCCTTACAGGACAAAGATATTAAGAGTTTCTAGAAAATGACCTTGTTCCAGCCCTTGCAGTAATTTTTCCTAACGATAATGACCCTGACATTCCTGTTGATACCATATGGTTTCAGCAAGACGGTGCACCTCCGCACTATGCGCGCCCTGTACGAGATTTTTTGGACAACTGTTTTCCTGTGAGGTGGATCGGCAGACACGGACCGATAGAATGGCCTGCAAGATCGCCAGATCTTACACCTCGACTATTTTTTATGGGGATACTTGAAGCCAAAAGTGTACATTAATAAACCACGTTTAGAAGAACTTCAAAATCGCATTCGGGACAAAATACGCAGAGTTACCCCAGAAATCATTCATAATGAGCAAGAAGAATTTCTTCACAGACTTGCGCATTGTCAAGAAGTTGGTGGATGGCAATTCAAACATTTAATTTAAGTATAAAATTTAATCAATTGTATTTTATTTTACATACCTCAGAATTGTTACTTTTTTATGGATAAAATTTACGTTTTCTAACATTCAATCGTCATTTACTCGAAAACTTTCCTATGTAAGAGGGCAAAATTTTAGTACTTTCAGAATAAAGGAAAAAAATATGGTATTGCCATTTAAAAAAAAATCGATGACGTCATTACTCGAAAACAAATGACATTTGAAAATCGCATTTTACGCTAAAATATGTATTTTTTAAATTAAAAATCGACCTGTTCGAGAATTTTTCCCAAAAAATAATTGTTTCGTTTTTATTGAATTTATTCCATACTTTTGGCGCATACTGTATAATTAATCTGTATATGTATATTAAAATAAATATATGTATAATGAAATCATATAGTTACATTGTTATTACTAACAAGTAATTCAAACAGTGTAGTGTAAATTTTCTTTAAAAATTGTGACAGTATTGCAGTATGATCCATTTAAACAAACACAAATAAAACTTACTTATTTACTTAAACCCATGATCTAATAAAGTTGATAACTCCAGAAATTAAAACAACTATTCTATGGACGTAATTGAAAATTAGAACTTATAACGTGGCATATCATTATATTTTATCTAGTAAATGTAGGATACATAAATCAATAGCATTGTTATTGATTGAAACTACAGTGCATCCGAATTGTAAAAGATGTCTTAGTTCGGAAGACAAGTAAAAACATGGGTCTCCTATATGAGACGTCGTGGCTGTTAACGATCCTGAATTTGGGCAGGGTTCTGTTAGAATGTCCGTCTACGTACAAAAAAAGGGATTCCTTCACGGGTATAATGACTTTTACCTCATATGGAAATAGATGGATTACAACGGACAACTGATTAAGTTAAATGGTCACATTTAAACGTCAACTATTCGCAGACAGAAATTTATCAGAAGTGAAAATAAATTGTAAGGCGCAGGAAAATTCTGACAAAATCATTCAAATGAGCATTAAGTTATTTGATAAATAATGCCACCAAAAATAGTTTGGGAAACCCCATCGATAACATTTAACATTACTAAAGAAGAATTTTACAAAATAGATATCTAATGTTAATTACATTACAGAATATTTAGGAATTTCCAAAAATGGAGAATATGAATAAATTGAATTAATTCAATAAATTATTACCTGTATAATATCTGCACAGATTTGAACTTATTTATTACCTACTTTATTATTGAACTATTTCGAGTTAATTTTATTTGTTCAGATGACACTTTAAGCTCAGACTTTGAAGATTTTCTACCTGTATTGTTAGCAATTCAATGGATTATAAGAGGGAAATATATTGGATTATAGTAATAAAATAAGAATATTCCTAATGTAATAAAAATCTTTTAAAATTTAGCAGATGAATATAAATGAGCTATCACTTGAAAACTGAATTCGACCCATTGCCGAAATTAAGTATCTTGTACATGGAAAACACAAATTATGCATTCTAGTGGTATTCAAAATAAAACTAATTAAGTTCGGTTTTCAGGCTTCCCTAATAGTTGTCATTGAATTGATTGAATAATTTCGTCGTTAGTATCCAAGTTTTCGATTTAAATTTGACATTTAGAGAAACAAATCGCTGTCTTTTTCAGAAATAATCCTAAAAACTAAAGTTTAAATTCTCTAATCAGTATTAACTTAAGCATATGAATGAATCATTTCCAGAATTCAAGTAGTTTTCAGTTCACGTCTAGACTGATTTTTTTTAGTTTTCTAAATTTCTAAAGCCTTGATCCTAACCTTTATTCCCCCTCTTTCGTTCACCAGAATCTGGGTTTTATCCAGGTATGATAATTTATTGCCAGACATTCTATATATTAATACTATTTAATTTTTATTGCCACTATACGAACGCATTCTATACTTATTTTTCATCTCTAATTTATATTTCCGAAATTTTTTTGTAAAAACTAAAAGTAAAAATATATATTTGGTGTTAATTTGCTTAGTATATGAATATAATATTTAATATGTACAGTGGACAACTTTACTATTCACATTCAACACTACTCGAAAAAGTTGTCTAAAAAAGGGAACTCAAGCTATAATAAATATCTCTGTCTAATGATTTAGATCCGACTCCGAAAAAAATATTTTATAAATATCTATACAATTCAGAATGAGTTTCCAGCTACTAGAGCATGTTGTTGCAAGCCACGTTCGTAGTGTTGAGCTGTGAACTTTTTGGTTCAATACTTAAGAAGTACCTACATTGAAGTAGCTGATATAGCATATAGTATTAGTTCCCAATATAGACTGGGAAAAGGTTAATACAAATTAAGAATAAATTAGCATTAGATGCTGATGTCTCTTTGCAACTTTTAAATATATAAAGAAATCTATCACAGTCATCAGAAAGTTACTTTTTGGTCTTTCTACACTTAAAAAGAGAAATAAATAGTTACAGAAAAAAATACTTTATTATAAGCCATGTAGTTTATTCATCCTCATTGAAAAACATCCGAAAAACTCTGTCAATATTTCTAGATATTTAAATAATCATTAGTAGTATAAAAGCACAAAACAGATGATGCCGCAGGCAATAAACGGATAACTATTCAGAAGGAACTATAAGTTTGAACTCGAAGGAGCTCTTGGAATTCAATTTAAGAAAAATATTACTCATTGTCTTTCTCTTTGTCGGAGGAAGTTCCTTCTTAAAGGTTACCGACAGCAATATGATAATTGTACCAAAAAATGTTTAAAGATGTATGTATGAAAAATTGTCGGTGACCAGATACTAACATTTTATAGGCAATGCTTTTTCTAAAAGGTCTATACTTGTGATATTTTAAATAATCATATATTTTAGCGATTACAATATTTTCGGCAATTACAAAAATTAGCAATGACAAATTTGTTTACTCGTGTAACATTATGAGCAGTTATATTTCTGATTAAGTAAAGTTCATTTAAATTATTTCTGGGTATATCATTTAAGCAGATGTTTGTCATTAATTGTATGTATCTTTTTAAACACTTCTTGAAATTGCAATAAATAAAAATGCTAATTTGTAGAGTATGTTGTTTTTTGCTTGTATTTGTTTTGATGTGTTCCGAATTCTAATGAATATGCCAATGATGAATATATTATCACATACGCACTGCATAAGGTATAATTATTATATTATCAAGAAGGTAATGATTCTAATTTTAGGAATATGTTATCGCAAATAAGATTGCAGATATATCTAAAAATATCCAATTTTAATTTCTGCAAATTCTTTTGTATCCATCCTGTATTATACCAAAATGTTTGAATATGATAATGTTAATATAAAGTATACTATGCGACAAAGAAAGGTATACACATTAAATATTATTTTATTTACGAAAACTCCAAAAAAACTTATAAACAGGTAAACCTGAAAATTTAATAATTTTTTACTTTCACCGACAGAAGTAATCATGCAAAGAATTATCAAAATAAAACGATACTCGATTACCAGTCTCTGTAAAATTTTATTTTAGGTTGGTCAGCCTCAGTTCCTTGTACTTGAAAATATGAGGATGATTTAGGTTTTTTATATTCACTGTGTTTAGAAATTTTTCCAGATATCGATAAGGATCCCTAAATAATTTACTAACAATTGCTTGTTATTCATGAGCTAAATCATACTTCATCAATTAATTTCCTCTTCACGTCTAATGAATGATGTAACATGAGAAAATTTGTTTTAAGAAGAAATTAAAAATTTGATCGAGAAGCATTGTTTTAATGCCAATATACCCTCAGATATGTACTTCGAAGGTTGTATGTGAACATTTTTATTTTTGGTTTTATTAAGAATTAATGATTCCGTTTTAGTTTCTTGATATATTTTCCATCTCCTGTGTTATTTAACTTTCTCATTAATTCTCGAACACAATTTATTAAGACGTAAAGTTCTGCATATTTTTTATTGAGAAGTTGAATTGCATATAGATAAGATATTACACCTATACCGTGGCATTTATCTAAATAAATTCGTTTCCTTGAGGTCAACATTATGGAAGAATTTGTTGTTGTTGTGAAACTGTCATGTTTAATTATTAAATAACAGTTTGAACAAACACAACATATTTAAAACAGTAAAAAAGTTCATATTTGAAGTTATGTTGGTATTAAAAACTTTTCTTTATAACATTTTTAATTTCTTCTTAAACAGTGGTTGAAACAATTTTACATTTTTTTATGTTTTTAACACCCTGCGTTTTTCTACGCCATTTTTACAGTTGCTATGTACATTTCAAGACAAACAAAAATGTGAAATAAAAAAAAATCGCAGGTATAGTTAGGTTATACAACACAACTGTCTGAAAGATTATGAAAAGATGATAAGACGAAATACAGAAAAAAAAACTCAAATACCTCACATATAGTACATATACTTGATGCGGCATAGAAATATCCACAAGTGATGGAAATGCTGCGATCACCCATGTTCGCTGTGAAGTGACACGACGGGGTTATATGGTCCCGTCCATAGGGTCGTTTTGAAGCCACGCGACGAAGTCCGCGACGAGGTTTTGTTACAAGTGAGTACACGGCTTAATGGGTGCTTACCTTTCATTGTCACGTAGTATATTAAAATTTGCTCGAACAAATAAGACTTCTGAAATACAGTGCTGATTCACCCTAACTTTAAATTTTACTTTTATTTGCCATTATGCCGCTAATATCAATGATACACGTGCCTACGAAAATGATAAATTTGCAAAATTAATTAACCCAATCAAGTTATACGCAGATAAGACCTAAAAGTGATTAATGATGACTTTCTATTTTTATTTTAAAGGCAAGTTCAAATTTGTGTACAAGGTTACATTTATTTATTTATATCAATATAATAACGTTAATTTGCAACTATAATGTGGGAGAGATATTTGCATGTTTTGTTGTTCGTACATTAACCTAATAATAAATGGCTTGTTTTCAACAATATAATTGAAAAGTGAGCTTTGTGCTTGTAGGCTGGCTCGGGTATTACCCAGATATACGATACTACTCTCTAAGACACAAAAAAAATGTATACAATTTATTTTACTACTTCAATGCTTACAAACTTCGTTGAAATTCAATTATATTTCCTTGATTTGATTACAGAATTAACCAACTTTTAATAACTTTGTAAGGATTTTCTCTGTTGTAATTATATTTGCATGATATATTGGGTAAAATGTTGTTAGTCTAGAAACTCAATAAAAATATGTATATCATGTTACTTCTGTCATATCATCCGCTCTAGAATAATAGGGAAGAAAATAGAAAAAAAAAACAAGACCAATCGTAAATCAAATTGAAAAATATCTAGTCCAGCATTAATTTTAGTACAAAACTGCAAAGAAGATTGTTAAACCACTGTGTTCGTACAATTGGCATTATTTTATGGTGTAGAAGACTATACACGCAAACAAACTACACGCAACAGAAGTAAATCGTTCAAAATATGGGTAAATTACCGCGTGAATAAGATAAACAGAGTACATCCACAATACAAAGTAATTGAAGTTACTTAACGCTAGCAAGCACCTGTATTCCATTAGATTTAAAAATGTATTGTTTTGCACATTTCGTTTTATCGCAAACTGAAGTAGAAGTATTGAACAATGATAGTGTGGGATGGTACTTACTGAATTTTTCTGGACAAGTATATTTCCATTCAGGGTAAGATATTTTATGAATACTGAAAATCTAGTCCAGTAACCATATACATCAGGCCCTGAGTTAGATACGGTAGTTACGACAGTGTGTTATAATTTTTTGAAGTTGAAATTAAAATAATTATTCATAATTCATCCTGATATATATTATTTTCAGAAATTTTGACATCGATGAAGGGTATTAAACGTCAGACAAGGTTTCGATAATGTAACAGAAAGAACAAGGCTAGTAATGAAAAATATGAAAAATGTAGGGGGTGTATCTGTATAATCTGTAGATCCCCCTCAAACCTATCTCCTCAGTGTTTCCTGAAAAAATAGGCCTGCACGGTCGAAATTCCTACAGAACAACAAAATATTGCTAAAAACTTCCGTGTTGGAACAATTGATACATTTTGAGAAGCTGTACTTTGGAACTATTGGATTTACAGAGACAGCTCTGAACTTAAATTGTAGCAAATTTACTCTACTTTGATAACGTGTGAAAAACTGAAGAAAAGTAAAAAAAAATTGTAGCTTTTTTAACGTTTTGGGATTTTTGACAATGCTGCGTTCAACGCTCGTGGATTATTCATTGAGCCAACATCATAAACAACTCAGTAAAAAACCAGAACTACTCTGATGCAAGGATTTCCCCTCTTTCAAACGACAAGGTTACTGGACTAATATAAATTAAGTTGAAGGTTTTGAGTAGCATATTATGCTTTAAGTATTATGTCACTTTTTATGAAGTTTTGCAGAAATATTGAAGACAAATTTTGAGGGATTAGTAGAGAACAATGCTGTGAAAAAATTAATCTTCAAATATTGTGGTTGTGATAATTTTCCAACTCATTGTCGTAACTTTGTAATGATACCTATACATTATATTATGTTCTCTATATTGAATAGTTGTCCAAGTGTCGTTAACGCGTAGCTGTTTATGTCGATAATGGCGTTCTAGATCTTAATAGTTATTATAACACGCAGCTTTCATCTAAAGTTTGAGTTATTGATTTAACGAAGTTTGTAGCTGCTAACAAGTTAAAGTACTATTATTGTAGGGACTATAAGCGTAATGGAAGTTTTAGTATTCAATAAACCTTACCTGCTTTACAAGGGTCCAGATCAAGATCATCTGAAGTTTTCTTTGGAAACACATTGTTCAGAAGTTCATCAACCGTGTACTTGAAGTGCGGTGGGTGGCGGCTCCTTCTTAAAATTACACTGTCAGTCAAAAGCACTGAACAACACACTGTCACAATTTGCAGAATGCAAACTATAAATATAATTTTACACATAATTAAAAATCAAAGTCAAACAATAATTTATCACTAGGAGTAGTTTATCACAGAAGATCAATCTATCTCACTTTACATGCTTTTTTAAATTCAATTCGAAATAATTCGCTAAGACGGCCGTAATATGTTAATAAATGTTTATGAAACTAACTACATTATCAGTAATGTTTATTAGCTAGAACAAAGATCACTGGTTGAATCCGTGTTAGCAGATGCATCCTCGTAGCGTTGAATTCTTCAAATCCCTGGAAAATATTAAATTTATGATAAAACAGATCATTGATACCAACTCAACCATAACAATTTTAAACATCGGGCGCATTTCGACAATTAAATGCCAATTTAAAAGCATTAATCATTGCAAACAATGTTTGTTGCGATATGTTTGTCAAGCGCGTTGGGAAAACGGTTTTAAATTTACATTTTTCCACTGTTTGCATTTGATTTATGATTATGTATTTGTAAATAATGAATTCCGCCACATAATCAATTTGATTGGCGCAATACAAGAGCTTTTATTCGAGTAACACAAATTATTTATAATCTTTTTTATTCGTTTCTGTTTAAAACAATGAGACCAATTTTAAAATATTGATAAAATTGCCACTTTGAATCTTGTTTGTTTTTGATTAAATTGAAACAGTTAATGAACATACATTATTTATTTAAGATAAAAGACTATCCATCGGTTGTAAAGGCTGAAGCCATACAGTTTGAATCATTCTTTTGGTTAAGTTTTTCTATCAAATGTCACGACCCAACTTTAAATTTGATTTGGACGCTTATTAACCAATTAAAATTTGATGAACTGTGATAAAAGTCCTTTGTCCACATTCGTTTGTTGCGCATTACCGACGAATATAATTATGGATTGTGAATAATTAAATTTAACTTACTAATTTGATTATAATTTTTTGATTTTGTTTCTTTAGTTCATATTTTTCAGAAGGTATATATTAAGGTATGAACTTTGATAATAACAATATTTTCAAAAATATGCTTAAAATTGGGAAAAAATCAAATCATAAATAGAACAAATATGCAGTGGCGGCTGGTGAGATTTCAAGTATGCTATATCTCAATAACCAGAGATAGGACCCAAGCCAAACCTTTCAGAAAGGCTTGTTTAATTCTAGTGAAACATTTTTTTCATAAATTAGATGAATTTTTTCAAAGAATTACAAATTAAGTATATCGAAAAATTATAATATTTTTTAAAGTTACAGAGATTTGAATTTGAATTTTATATTTGTCACAGATTTGATATACCTCGATAAAATTACATCTAATTTATGGGAAAAAATGTTTCACTAGAATTAAGGAAGCCTGATAATTCCTAGGGCGGGCACAAATTTTTTGTCGCAAACTGCAAGAACTTTATCTTTCTACAAAAGTTGTCTACAGTACATACATCCTAAAGTTTGGTTTGGGTTCCATGTCTGGTTATTGAGATATAGCATACATGAAATATCACCAGTCGTCAGTGTGTGCATAAAATAAGAAGCAGGATTGGAAATATGTATGTAATGTTAATATCAAAAATATGTAGGTCTTGGCAAGTCATATTTTATAATAAAAATATTTACGTTAAACAAACTTAATATTTTAAATGTTAATAGAGAATTAATAACATTTTAAAAGCTGTTTAATAGACAGTATTGTTGCTATAAATTTCCTAGAAGTATTTTTAATAAGCTATCTATATTCTTGAATATTTCTGTTCAAGCAAAAAAAATAATAGTGAAAAATACTTACTTTTTAGTTTCCTTCTTTTCACACCGCGACGCGTCAAAATCGAAACCGCGCGCTGCCACCGCACGCACCAGATCTCGACGATGATCTGTTTAAAGCTCACTACAGACTCAAACTGGCTGAAACTTTGTAGTGGAACTCCGCGTGGGGCAAACCCGAGGCTCTCACCCTTGTACAGAGGGTGGGTGACTTTAAACTGACAGGAGTTGAACCTCGTGTCGAGTATAAATAGTCCAGGTACACACCCCTTGCAGAGGATTAGCCAAGGTAACACTTAATACGCATTAAATTGTTAATTAGCTCAGAACTTGTTAATAATAATACTTGACAGTTAATAATTACTTTTTCTCTTAATTGCGATGGTTTTATTAGCCAGGTTAATAAAAAGTCCACTAAAATTTAAAGACTTTTGTATGCAGCTAACTAGGACTTCATCCAATTTACTTCTTCAAACCGTTCTGAATAATTGCTGTTAAATTAATAATTAAGATTTATGGTTCAAAATGTCAAAGGAATTCTTTGTATCTCATAGAATAGCTGTAATATCGGAATGGTGAAAATGGCTTCTAATAAAGTTTTTTTACGTAGAGTTCAGTGGTGTACTTGTAATTTCTCCACTCTCTTCTCTCTTTTTAAAGATGACCCAAGCATACATATTTTAAATAGACCACCCTATACATTGTTATACCACTCAATTGCATTATTTATTATATAATAGATGCTCCTTTATAATTTGGCAAATGTCAAAATACGTTAAATTGATAATATTGATGTTGCGTGGTGCATAGATGGCCATGGATTTTTATATAATTATACAAAATTCGTTCAGGAATTATTAATTCTCATTAATAATCCAAAAAATAATGTATCTTTAATAATTCAATAAATAATTTTAACAAGATAATTATGTTAGCCAATTAAGAAATTTATAAAAATTTTAAATGAATAAAATTTGAAAATAAATGAAAACAAACATGAAAAATAATTAATAAAGAGAAAATGAATTGACATTTAGATTTTAAAAACTTCGAAATTATTTTTAGAAACTGTTTAAATTTTAAATTTGTTGCGAATTTTTAAATAAAATCATGAAAATAGGCAACAAATTATAAAGTAGGGATAAATAGAAGTATATATTTTGGGATTCAATTTTTTTAATATTAATGAATATTATTCTTAAGACAACATATTATTATATAGTATTATTAGAGGGTAGAGGTCTAAAATAATCAACCCGTGTAACATTTTTTTCTTATTACTGTATTTTAGCATTATTGGTTATAAATTCCATTTCCGGCTCTGTATAATATTTGATTCTAGAATCAAAAAAATAATTTATGAAGCATGATCAGAAAAAGTAGATTCAAGTTGACTGTTTTTGCAAACATTCTGCAAATCATTCGATTTTTATTATTAACAAGTTTTATTAATTTTGGTAATATGCGTGTTTCAAAAAATGAAGAGTGTGATCAACAAAACACGTTGCCACTTTATTTTATGTTTTTCTTCATAAAACGCCATTTGTCGGTTCGCGTTGGAGCTTTTGATAGTAAGTACCTTTTTTAAGTAGAACACATTGGCGATTTAAAATGTGCTTTCAAAATCCCAATTTGCCCAGAGTCGTAAAAATTAGAGAGAAAAAAACCTCAGGCAATTCTAAAATCTCCACCAACGTCAGTATTGCATACAATAACAAACTCAAAATTAGCAGAGTAACAGGGCGTCAACAAATTTCTTCTAATAAACTTACTTTTTTGTAAGTTTATCGCTTTTTTTCTAATTTTGTACAAATATCACTAGAGTTCCTTTATAACATTTTTATAAATTGCGTTAGAAGGTAGAATTAAGCATGAAATTTAAGGTATACTGCCCAAGTTCAGAATATTTAATTTAGACAGATTTTGTATTTAATATTTAAACAGTTTTTTCTGTAATGTAAGAGATTTTCTGCAGCTTGTCGACAAATATTGTCGATAACAATATTGGTCTTCATTTATGTAGTAGTGGTGAGAGATACATGTTTAAGTTTCGTTCGTGTGCTAAAGATAATTGTGCAGGTGAGCTTTTGTTTCATTAAATAACTAATATGTTTTGTAGAATAGTAGATTATTTTATTCGTTAAAACATTAATTATTTCCATATTAATTTGGATATATAACATGTTTTACTTTACGTATTATGAGAAAAATGAACCAGATAGAGTAGTTTAAAGATCTACATGACGCATGAGAATTACGCACTGTGGAGAGTTTGTGCTTCATGCAATTCGGTCTTTCATCAATGTTATTGTGGAGACTTTGTATCATTTAGCGTATCATAAATTAATTATTTTGTTAAACAAATATAATTCCATACATAAAACCTGATGGTACAAACCAATTCCTTAAATTATACTACACTATTATGCGACCGGGTGTTATTGATACAAATTGCATACCAAATTTTGAATACATAGCTCGATCAGTTTTCCAGTTATTTCAGTCATGTGCTACTTCTGTCTAACTCTGTATATGAGGTCATTTAATTTTTCCCATAGCACAGATTTTATTTTTTCTGATGCTATCCGTTCTATGACAGGACAATGTCCTCTATATGCGTGATATAATTTAATATCTAAATATAAAAATGAAGAGGCAATGGCAAGATGAGAAATTATCTTTTATAATAAGGAAAATACGAGTATGAGGATACTATACAATAAGAGTATCAGTCAAAACATTCATATGAAAAATCCATAACCATTCCCTTTCTAACATGGTATGACATACAGTTTTGTCTTTCAAATCTTCCGTGCTTATGTTATTGAGTAGAGTCAAAAGTAGAATATTGAACCACTGACCAGTTCTTCACTAAATTTACACCCTACCTGTGCATATTATCTGTTTCACTTATCGCTTAGAACATGAGAATCAGATTAAGAGAAATAATAATTTCAGTTTCTGTCAGAGAAATGATGTGGTGTATTCAGAATATATCTGGAAAATATTGTGTGAAGCTATTTATTTGTGGCATAATTTTAGTTTTTCTTTAGTTTGATTGGGTTTTTGACACACTTCTGAAAAAATAAAGATTAATTAAATAAGTCCTTGCGCCAAACGAATCAGTCAAGGGTTATTTTTAAAACTAAGTTTGCCTAACCCAAAAATCTCATACTGAAAAAAGCAGGTAAGTAAAAAATAACAAAAATCACATCACTATCGCGCACGTCCGTATTTTTGACGTTTCGAAAAACTTTTTGTTTTCGTTCTCAAAATAGTAAATTTTAGCAAAGTTTTGCAAAATAATAGGATCATATTTTTCACGTCACATGAGTTCATTTCAGAGTGCATATTGTGACAGTAATATGTCATCGACTTATTCTAAGTGTGTAAACATCCTCGGCTAAATCAGGACAGCCGTGTTAAATGGTACAGAAAAAAAAATTACAGAAGGCCGTGAAATGGTAAACTAGCCTCGCGGTAGGGAAAAAAATAATCATCAAAATCATATCACCAACTACAACTTTACAAGGATGTAAAAGTGAAAAATGAAACACTGTAAATAAATATTACCACTGTCTATACTCTTAAGAATATTGTTGATTTAGTTTTTAGTAGATACTTATTTGATCTTAATTTTGGATATAAAAATATTTTTCTTTCTCGATGTCATATACTCAAATTATTCAAATTTTTATAAGATAAAAAATGTGGCGCACATAAATCGTTTTTAAGTAGGATATATCAAAACCCGTTTTCAATTCAACCAGTACTACAGTATTAGAATTTAAATGTTCAATTAAATTTGAATCAGTCGTAAATCATAAAATTTATTTCAACTTATCGCTACTATCGATTAGATGCTAATATATCTAAATAAAATAGCAATAAATAAAAAAGAGGCAATTTACATTCATGGGCGTATAATTTATTCCATGGATGCAGCAACGTAGATTGTATTTTTAGTTTCAGTATTTTACTGAATATTCTTCATTTCTTAGCTCATTGTCCAATACACAATTTAATAAATGATGTCCATAAAATATATAGAGATAAAGAAGAAAGAGAAGTAATTAAACTCTTATGAGGAGTTATACGTTTAAAATAATAAAATACTATTTTTGTCATTTCATAGTTTATTCTTCAACAAATACACATACATCAATACACGCTTGTAATAAAATCCACTAGACAAAGAAAGATAACATGGTATGTTGCAAAACGGTTTAAGTGTTTTTCGTCTTTCTTTGTTATATAATATTCATTTTTAAAAATCATGTCTGACATGTTAAAGACAGCAACATAACAAAAGTTTCCAGATGTAGATACTTATTGTTTCTTTAGTCAGTACGGTAGTAATAAATTTTATTTGAATCTATTATTTTTAATTATTAACTGAAAACAAGAAAAGTTATTTTCAATACTTTCATCTTTCCAAATAATGACCAATGGATTATATTTATCTATCATTATAACACATTCTGAGTACACAAATTTTATTTCTTCAGTATTACACAAATACTACTTTGGTATCTTCATCATCAAGGTATTTATTCTTAATTATACCTTTATAGAACAATGCTGATGCCTTAGGTGTTCTAGTTTTATTAGGACTATTGAAGTCCACATGATATAAACCAAATTTGACGCTAAAATTAGAAATTTATTGTAATTGTAATGTGAAGAATAAAATATAAGTTTAAAATACATACGTGTAACCAGAATCCCACTCCATGTTATCCATTATACTCCAAACAGTGTAACCTTTCACATTACAACCATCCTTATTGACAGCTTCAAATAGCGCTTCGAGAAATACCTAAACGGTAATAACATTCAACCATTAATTAAGGTGGTCTTACACTTTAATGTCACTTACTTTTAAAAATAATACTCTTTCTTTATCTTGTAAAGTCCCAGTGGTATCTCCAATACCGTTTTCAGTAATATAAATCAAAGGATTATTATACTTTTTCTTTATCCAGTTTAACAATTTTCGAAATCCCCAGGGTACAATCTGTGGTGATGGTTTCCAGTTTGGATTCTGTTCTCCTTTCGTACCTTAAACAAAAGTAAATGGTTTAGGCAACGGTTAAAAGGAAATATTGAACATAGAATTTAAGTTTACAAATTTTCTTTCTGTTGCAAATTCTATAAAGATTCATAGTAACTATGAAAATTTTGCGACTCTCAAACAATGTTGTATTTGTAGATCATCATTACAGAACAAAAAGTGTAATATATACATTTCTACATTTTTTGTTTTTAGTACAATTAAAAATGTAGTAACTATTAATTTCTGAGTAACAAAATAATGTAAGTGGAAATAAGACAATATGTGAAATTATTTAGGAGAACTTGCTATATGCTTACTTGCTTGCTGAAGTTTTATTTAGAATTATAATTTAAGATTTCCTAAACATGAAAAAATAAAGTAAACTAAATTTAAGGAAAGAGGATATTTTTTATTATTCTAATGTGTGCCAATTTCATATAGATGAAATATCAAAATATTAAGGACATATCAAAATTTAAATATTCATATTGTGCAAAATTTTAGTTTTTCTTTAGTTTTATTGGATTTTTGCCACACTTCTGAAAAATAATAAAAATTAATTAAATAACTAAGTTTGAGATTTTTTGGTTAGGCAAACTTAGTTTCAAAAATAACCCTTGACTGTTCCGTTTGGCGCAAGGGCTTATTTAATTAATTTTTATTATTTTTCAGAAGTGTGGCAAAAACCCAATAAAACTAAAGAAAAATTAAATATTCATTTTAAAGAATAAATAAAATATATTTTCTTGTTAAAGTTTACTATTACTAATAAACATGTGATTAATAAAAGTAGAACCTTAAAAACAGTATAAAGGGTAATTCACAACTTATCTAAAAAAATTTTTGGAATAGCTGCGTCATAAGTGAATACCGTAAAAAAATTGCGAGATTCTTACAGTTGATGAAGTTATTGAAGTTGTAGTATTTTTAACCTTTGCTGGGCTTCTGTAGTCTCTAGCCAGTTTACATTAGTTTTTCAAATGCTTACGTATACAGGGTGGGCCAATGGAAACTTTCCACCTCGATTTTTTTCGTTTAAACTAAAAATCTGGGAAAACGCTCGGACTCGTCGACTTTTGATTTGAGGGGGAACTATTTTTTCCGTTTTTTTTCATCCCCGTAGCTTTAACCCCCTAGCTGGGGAGGGAACAACCCCCCAAATTTGAATAGGAGATAGGATCGTGCCATACCTTTTTTTAAAGGTCTCATCGAGTTCTTTATGACCCTACGTCTCATTATTTTTATCCGTTAGGTCTACACGTGAACTTTATCTAACAAACTGCTGTTCACAAAATGTTCACCCCGGTTTGTTTAGGAGTTTCTTTAGAAATAATCTCACCGGCAGAAAGTATCGTTACCATAGTGTATCCGAATATTGACATAAAAACTAGCAACAAAACATCCGTTTTTTTTACTTTTGGAGAAAAACTTTTTGCAAACTTTATTTACTAAACATTGTCGTACTATCATTTTGAGTTTCAAAATTATTATCGTTAGTTTGACAGATTGTAACTAGATTTAATTATAGTGTACACTATAGCGGAGAGAATTGAATTGGTTTATATTTACTTCAAAAACAATGACCGTGCAAGACAAACAGCACGACAATTTAATGAAAGACATCAGGATAAAAATGTCTCACATACTTACGTTAGGTAGCTGATTAAAAAGTTTATGAAAACTGGAACAGTGCAGAATCAGAAAGATAATTGGGTTCGGAATGAAGGTATGCAAGTTGCAGTTATAGGACATATTACAATGGATAACACATTGAGTACTAGGCAATTGGCCGAACTCTCCGGCGTATCGCGAGCAAGCGTTAGGAGAATTTTGAAGGGTCACGAATTTTACAATTGATACATGATAGATACATTGCTTCACGAACTTAACGAGGATTATTATGACGGACTATTACAATTTGTAGAAGAAATGAGTGAACGATATATTGGCAATCCGAATTTTGTGTACAATATCTGTTTTCAGATGAATGCCCCTTTTTTCTACATGGGTTGAACAATCGACATAATTGTCGATACTGGATTCAAACCCAAAGTTGAATGTCTGGGCAGGTATCTTAGACAATAACTTAAGCGGCCCATTCTTTTTGCAAGGCAATTTGACTGGAGAGATGTATCTTACTTTCCTTCAAAACCTCCTAGAATAAGGGAGGCCATTGCCGAAGATAATAACTTGTCTGTAATAACTGTTGTATGAAGTGTTTTTTCAACAAGATGGGGCTCTAGCCCATTATGCAGCCCCCGTTCGGTAATTCCTCAACGAAAATTTTAGTGGTCATTGCATTAGCCGTAGGGGATCTATTGAGTGGCCTGCAAGGTCCCCTGATCTTTCCTGTCTCGACTTCTTTCTCTGGGACCATTTGAAGTCTACAGTTTATAACACAGCCAGCTTCTCTTCAAGTTCTGCAAGAACGCATAACTGTAGAACGTCAAAGGATAACTGCCGATATGTTGCAGAATGTTATAGAAGAGATAGAGAATCGATTTTATTATTGCATGGATGTTAATAAAATTAACGTGTAGACCTAATTAATAAATTAGGAAGTATTTTTATTTTGACAAGCTGTCATTTTGTTACGGATAAAAATAATGACGCGAAATTGTACAGTCATAAAGAACTCGATGAGACCTTTAAAAAGAGGAAGTTAAAGCTACGGGGATGAAAAAAACTAGAAAATAGTTCCCCGTTCCTGACATCGTTTTAATTTATGGTGTAAATGCTTTAGCGGATCAATTTCCCGGTAAATATGTGCCAAATGCAGCTATTTCTACCGCGGTGTGCAGTGAATGCAAGTGTAATGCAATGCTAGCGTGACACGGGAAATTTGCAGTCGAATCGTGAAAAGGAAAGAGGTTTAGGGCGTCCACGGCGTATTGTAACAGTGTGGCGTATCAATTATATCCGCATCATGTACAGCGTTTCCAAGCATTAATACTAAGGGATTGGGCGAGAACGACCGGTAGTATGGCCACCACGATCTCCTGACTTTTGGACTGACCTTTGGACTTCTTTTTGTGGGGATATTTAAAAAATAAAGCGTATCGCACCGAAGTGGACACTTGATGATTCACGTAAACGTATCATATCTGCTGTTAATAGCTTGTGAATTCAAAATGGACAAGAAGCAGAAATATTAGCAGCATAAACAATAGCAGCAAAAGCAGTGGAATTTACTAAATAAAATAGGTGTTATAAAATGTTATTTAGTTGTTTCTTTCCTTGGCGATTTATTTCAATTTTTTGTCTGGTTGCCGATTGCATGCTTTGTCTTGTTAGGTTTTACAGTGGATCAGTTTCCAGCTTCGTGCAAAAGTGTATTTTTAAATCAACTTCGAACTGCTCTTTCTGTTTTTTTTTACAAAACTGTATTTGCAAGAGCCCCCTGTACATTCAAAAATGTTTTTTAGATAAGTTCTGTCTCTGTATAATAAACTACAATTATTTAAGGGTAATTCACTTTCATGCTATATTTTAAATTGATAACAAAAATGTATCAGTATATCTGCTCTTATCTTAATTATAAGTTTATAAATAATAAAATATACTACATAATTTGAAAAAAATATGTCCAAACCCAGTTCATGGGAACTTTTTTTCTTATTTTTGCCCCCCCCCCTGAATTTTTTCGCAATATTAACGGAACACCCTGTATATCTTTAAGACTAAAAAATACCACTCATATTTCTCATGATGGTAACACATAGTCTTGAATGAAAATAAATAATATTCAACAAAGAATTTGTTGCAAATTATTACAATCATAATTGTTGAGATTTTGATTTGTTTTATGAATTACTAAAAAGTTAAAGCCTATACTATAATTTTTTTTTTGTATAAAGGCGCGTTTACACATGCATGGATTTAGTGGCGCCAATAGTTACTGGTGCTAGTAAAATAAAATGGCGTGTGCAAACCTCTACTGGCGTGCCATTTGTATTAATCCACTGATAAAAATGGCATCCCAGTAGAGGTTTACATATGAAATATTATTTTACTGGTGCTCCAGTAACCACTGGCGCCACTTAATCTATGTATGTGTAAACCCGCTATAATATCATAATGGACATATTTATAACCGATATTTAATAAAAACTGTCGAGTTTTGTATAGGTGACATAACAGATACAAACAGCACTTGTTATTAATATAAAAAATATGTTAAATAGGTACCTACATTATGCCTGTTTTAAAGCATTAATTACTGAAAATGGGTAATAATTAGTCATTAAAATTTATAAATACAATCCTGGTGTTTCCCCCACCTAAGTCACCCAGTCACGGAAAACAAGCAGCCTTCGTGCAAGTAAAATTTAGTATTTGCTACCTCTATCTGTTCCAACCTCTTTGGTTTATTAACGACAATGAATTTGGAATTTATAAAAAGCGCTAAGCAGTTGTGTACTGAATGTATATTATACTGAAATCAGTAAAGTTACGGACGGTGAGCGATAATATAATATATATCTATTTTTTGTATTGAGATACTTCTACGTAAACCACATAGATATAAATATATATTATAACTTGTGTACAGTGCGTAATGTTCTATCACAAGCGATATTTTTGTAATACATCAAAAATATATTATAGCTCATCGTCTATTACTAGCTTAAGAGATAAATTTATGAGTAACATTTTATTACTTACATAGCTTAAAAGGACACCTTGGATTTTTTTTACAATAGAAAAAGGTCTAAATAAAGCCTACATTAACTTCTAATCTTTCTGGGTCAAATTGAATTTTGAGCAAGGGAATACGACTGGGAAAGATGAAATGTACAGGTACTGATTCCCTCTTGTAAATCTGTTTTAATCCCTTTTAAACTCTAATCCCAATTTCTGGAAACTGGAAGTAATATTTGTAATCCTCTTAAGAACAGATTTATTGTTAATTTTGTATATTTTGCTTTTCATTGCTACGTATATGAAGTACAATACTAGTAGCTACGTTCTGGTAATCAGATGTACACATCAGTTTAATTAAATGTATAATGGGCGAAGGAAGGAGAAATATATAAAATTCAAGTTCAAAAAGGCACTACTGCAAATGTGTTATGTGCATCGAGTTGGTCACTTTTCCAGTTATATATTTTACAACACTCATAAAGAGGGGGAACCTGTCAAAATATTTGTTCTATACATGAATAAGTAAGGGGAGAGTGTACTGTTAATCTCGCAATATATTATGTAAAATAACGAAATTTTTAATTTTACTATTCATTACTTTAAATAAGATTATAATAAAGTTGATATTTCTGTGAACATTTAAACTTTGATCATTTTCATTCGGCTACGGGGTTCTTGAATTGAGAATCAGAGCCGTAACATAAGGTTTTATTAAATGAAAATAAAATATAGGTTTATTACTACTCACTTTAGTCGTTTTCTATAATTAAATAATACAGTTCATTTCGCCCTCTGTTAGTAGCAAAGTGTAATGTGTTAATAACAGTTGCTAGTACAAAATGGACAGGACAACGTTTTCTTGACATTAGTGCCCGCAGCAGTGTTTTATATTTGTTATATATTATACTAGTTATTACCCAATGATATGATAGCTTTCATTATTTATATATTTTTTCTCTAAATTAAAAAAGGCAATGGAAGTTGTGGGCAAATATTTTTTTTAAAGTATTTTCCCATTACCGTACGTAAAACTAATTATTGAAATTCATTTCATCATAATGGCAAACGATAGGGTAGTCTACATTATTTTAGAATTCTCTTAGAACTATGGTCGGAAGGCCTGCACATACCATATCCGCCTTTAAATTTTGGCGGATATGGTATGTGGAATCGTGGGAAAATATATGATTTTCAAAATTGTTAAATATTTTCAAAACTTTAAATTAAAAAGGCAAGACAAATATTTATAATGTTTTGAAGTAAATCAATTTAAGAAGTTTTGTAAATTTTAGTGTTTCAGTTTACACAAACAATATATGTAATACATGTAATTATAAGTAATACACCAGAAACCATTCAGAAATTTCTGAGACGCGTGTTTCGGCTGTCCTTGAAATAAACTGACTTGCTGTCACATTTTATATGCAGTGTTTTCGACAATACTGTGCACCCACCTCCCGCCTCCCCGATTATGCAACACCTGTCCGTGCTTATTTCTCGAATCGTTGAGTAGCCAGCCAGATCGCCTGATTTGACACCCCTAGATTATTTCTTGTGGGGATACTTAAAAAGCAAAGCATACGTAACTAGACCGGTTAATTTAAAAAATTTAAAAGATTTAAAAACAAGAATTCGTCACGAGATACGTCGTATACCTCCTGAAGTTATTGATAATGTCCAAAAAGAATTTATTAATCGTCTTGACTACTGTCAGGCATTTAATTTAGTCGATTTTTAGCATAATCATTATCATTTTCAGTATTGTGAAAATTAAATTTCAAAATCTTCAAAAATTAGTTTCTTGAAATTTTTGTTATGTAACACCATAATGATTCATGATGTATGTATGTAGAGTAACACGCTCTTTCAAATGACATGGTCAAAATTGGGGGTTGCTATTTAAAAAAAATTATCGATGACGTCATATCTTGAACAACGATGACGTCACAAATGTAGATCGTATATCAAAAAATGCCTGTTTTAAAAACAATATCGACGTGTCAGGCGATTTTTTCGAAAACTTCTCAATTTCAAAGATAATGGATTTATTCGTTGTTTTCGAAAGCACTAGGTACAAGGTGTTTCTCAAGTAGAGGTCAAAAATCTAGGAGTGTTAAAAAAGGTTTTTTATTTCTAAACAGCTTGAGATAATTTAACCAAATTTGGTATGACACTAGGTATGAAAAATTACCAGCTTTAGAAACTTACCAATGGCGGAGGTGTCACCCTGTATAATATTACAAATAAATCTTGATTATCATATGTACTAAGTATTGTATTATTTTCACTTTTTATTTCTTTACACTTTTTTTATTCCAAACCGATTAACAACAAAATTGATTTATTTAATCAAGTGAATTTTTACAGAGTTACTTAAATTACTTACGAAGGTCATGTAAAACAATCCGTCATCTTATTTAATATTGCGTATTGTCAGATTAAAGTTACTTTTTTAAATATTAATTTCTGGAAGACCTTTCAGTGTTAGAACGCCATATGACAAGCAGAAATTTGCGCTTTAGTGTAGAACAGTGTGTTTGGCTCATTATATTTTATACCTATTTCGGAATACCAAGTATAATTTAGACTATCATAATGGTTTTGTTTTGTTGTGCTATGAATTGTTGGAGTAGATGACAGCGAGAAGATCAAGTTAGATTTTTTGATATCAATAAACTTATGTAAGATGGCAAAAGTGGCTTAGTGCAATAAAACAGTAGGTCTTGCTGTTTTATTCTCAAGAAAAAATTAAATACAGTGTACAAGTTTTAAATATATTATTTATAAATAGGTACCTAAGTTCTTTTTTCTCTCCAACTAGTAGCATAATTACACCTCTGCCAGCCCTAGCAATTCAGGGTCCTGGAGAATACTATATATAATATTAATAAAAAAATATATTGATAACAATATTGGCAGTTATATATAATTAATTAGTAAACTATTACAGAGGTACGTAATTTGATTTTAGCAATTATTTATGCATAGATACATGGCATAATTTATTTTCAGTTAAAGAAAAATTCTGCGGGGGCTTGAAATTCTTAATAATGCCACTGTTTCCAATTCACATATATTTGACAAAAATTATAATAAATAATAAATAAAAGTCCATTTGATAGAAAAAATCTAAAATATATTTAATAAAAATAAGTTATATATACAATTCTAAAAAAATTGGGTACATAGATAAATAGTACAAAATGTTTAATAATCAATTGGTTTTTTGATATTTTAAATAATTGCGGCATTGCAATAATAATTTAAAGTTTGTTACATCACAATAAAAAACATTAACAGCTGGGAAAATCAAAATTTATTGCACCAAGTTCATTTTTGATTAGTCAACTATTTCTTGTCTCGGCCCATTTGAAAGAAAAAAATTGTAGATATACCGAAGTGCAGTGAATACTGAGAATAATAATAATTTTACGAATATTCAGCAACTAGAACGTTTTACCTAAAATATAAACCCACTTTTTCTTATTATAATGAAAATATATGAGAAATAGGCTCATATTACACTTCCTAATATGAGATATGAAAGAGTTGCTGATCTGGCAGGAACTAGGGGGCCCCACTAATCGCAGGGCCCTGCCCAGTGCCCAATGGAAAATAGGGGCCTGCATAGGTAGGTATATATTACTTTTACATATAAATAATGTAGATATTTAAAACTTCATAAAACATTAGCACAACACTACATATTCGTTTATATCTACCCATCTTGGTCTCTGACAACGTTGCAGTGGTAATTTGATAACCCAAATGCAATGTAGGAATCCAATCAAGATGTAAGTTATCTGTTAAAGCAGCCGGTTTACCTGAAATATATGCTTTTAAATTGTTGTACTTTTTATTAACTAACCCGATACAAAATGTTTTGAACAAACGACACTGTATTTAATTTTTTCTTGAGTTAGGTCTTGCCGTTAGATTGCACAAAGCCACTTTTGCCGTTTTATATGAGAGAGTTCATTGAAATCAGTTCATGTCTATAATTCAATGCAGCAGGAATCCTAAAAAATCTAACTTGATCTTCTCGCTGTCCTCTACTCCAACAATTCATAGCACAACAAAACAAAACCATTATGATAGTCTGAATTATCCTTGGTATTCCGAAATAAGTATAAAATATAATGAGCCAAACACACAGTTCTACACAAAAGCACAAATTTCTGCTTGTCATATGTCGAATTGTTTGTCCTACAGCCGCCATTTTTAAAGTGATTTGACAGTTCGTTGGATTGCCCTATTGAAGAAGACCCAAATACTAGTACTAAGAAGATCACTGCAAATTTTAATGTGAATCATAAATTAGTTTGGTCTGTTCTGAAGCATCAATAGTTATACATGTATCACATACAAAGGGTTCAAGTCTTGCTACCACAAAATTATCCTGCTCACCTACAATTTTCACACTGTACTTTGTAAAAAATTTAACAAAATATTGAGTTTACCGCTGGCATATTGTTTACCGACAACGCTAATTTTTCTAAAGATTCTATAATGATCTTCCACAATAAACACGTTTGGTCTGATGAAAACCTTAATGCCATAGTGGAATGAATGTATGAATGGGTTTTATTGGAAATTTTCTTGTTGAGCGTTACTTTTTATGAAGAACTTTAACAAGCGCTTTCTACAGACATTTTCTTGAAAATGTGAACTAATTGACGCTATGCGCTAAGACAAAGAATGTGGTTTATGCACGATGGGGCTCCGCCACATTTTAGTTTTAACTCCTAGTGAATTTTTAAATGAAAGATTCGGTAATAACCTGATTGGACGAGGCTCTGAAGAACCAGGTCAACCTTAGCCACCCAGACTACCCGATATGAACTCTATTGATTTTTTTTGCTTGGGGACATCTCAAAACATTTGTTTATAAGGTTCACATTGAATCTGGGGAGCTCTTACGTCAACAAATTATAGCTGGTATTTTGGCTGAAGCTGACTATTTCCAACATTTGTTATAATAAATCATAGTAAGGCAATTCCATTGCTAATTAATTATTTTGTAATTATTTTAAGTAATGTAATGAGTCTCACAAAAATGCGCTTAATCAAATAAATCAATTTTGTTAATTGTTTTGGAATCCAAAAATTGTACAGAAACAAAAGGTAAAGATAATATAATGGTATACAGGGTGATATATATTTTTTTGGCAAATAATCATCGATGATACCCACACCTCCGCCACTGGTAAGTTCCTTAAGTTGGTAATTTTTTGTTTCATACCTACTGTCACACTAAATATGCACACCGAATTTGGTTAAATTATCTCAAGCGGTTTAGAAATTAAAAACTGTCTTTTTTTAATTTTTGACACGCTGTAGCTGGACAATGGCTGTACTAAGATCCCACATTTGTACATATATCAAAAAACCCTTATTTTTGGCCACAGAATACGCCACTAGATTTTTGACCCCTACTTAAAAAAAACCTGTATGTGTCAGTTTTCTTTTTGCATGTAACTAAGATATAATAAATACCTTTTGAAAAAGGGAAAACCTTGTCTTATTGTGATAATAATTCAGTCATTACACATCTTTAAACATCCAAATTAGACCAGCACTCTATTCACCAAACTACTTAGTCCTTTGAGAGCTACTATTACAACACTTCTGGTTCAAACCGGTAGCAAACAATTAGTAATATATTTTTATTATAATCCAAAATAAATACATATGTTTCTGTTTTTACAGAATCTAAAGAAGAAGAAGAAGAGTAGCTATTAGTTAGTTAGTAGTTATTTACGTAAGTGCATACATATACATATACATATTCAATCTCTATGAATTTGATTCAGTATGATTTCCAAAATTCCACATTAAATAGGTCTCTGTCGATGTGTTTTTTTAATATATGCACCTACCTACATATTAAATTAAATAATGCTTGCTTATTGTCAACTTTACAAGAATTTTATAGCAGGAAAAGGCGTTTATAAAATAATATTCAGTACTTCATTTAAGTATTGTTCATTTTAAGATATGGTGACATAGTCATAATTATATTTATTTGAAAAAGAATTATAGTTAAGTAAATAATAAAGTGCCATTTTTATTATGTGACAAATTCTTAAGTATCATAGCATGCAATTGTAATTTTTAATCAAAATAAAGTTTCATTGGATGGTAATGGACGTTTTCTCTTTATAATTCTTGTATATCTTTTACCCAAAATACATCTGAAAATTTTATTTTGAAATTTTCCTTCATGAAGTATAAGATTTTTACTCAGCAATTATTCATTAATTTTATTATATCATGTCAACAAACAACAATCAAATAAATTTTAAATTAAATTAAAGATAAACGTAACAAAAGGAAACGATTATAATTACCTTTATCTTTAACATATGATGGTGGATCACTGACAGGATATTCGTGATCGGTAATCGACCACGTGTGATAATGATTTAATCCAAAGAAATCCGCAGTCTGCCGAATAAACTTTATTTCTTCATTTGTAAACAGTGGCAGTCTTGATTCGGTGAAGTTTTCCAACTTGCTATTTCTAGCGATCCTTTCTTTCATTATTGATGGGTAATCTCCCTCATCAGAAAAGATTGGATTTGCCCACCATCCTAACTGAATCATACATTATTACTTTTGAATGTGTTTAAAGGACTAATGGCCGGTTTCTCAACATTTGGCGCAATCCATTCGATAACTATCGAGTACATAAATTTATCAGACCGATAACTTTATATTGATTTCCGAACGCATGCCTTCCAAACTTTGTTGAATACATAACAGTTGAATGGATATCTTAATATCTGCAATAATCATAGAGGGAGCTAGCAAATGCACAAGTGTTAGTAAGACACTTTCAAGAAATAATTGTAGATGGCGCCACTATCGCCTACCTAATAATAACACATCACATTATCTAAATAAAAATATATACAAACCTGTTGCATAAAAACGAAGTTATTAAAACCTTTTCTAATACTGATAGTGAATTTGTTCTAGTACTAGAGACTTGAATACTATCTCTTATTAAATCTATCAGTAAATTTACAGTTTCTTTGGTTAAGGTTGCCGTATTTCTCGCCGTAAAATGATCAAATTTGTGATGTTTTTTAGGTACTGAAATCTTGAAAAATAAAACACGTAGAACAAAAGTAATATCAAAAATAAAATTACTGATGTTTTGTTTATCCATTTTTACTATATAAACTTTTTTCAAATAATATAATAACTTTTAAAATGCATTTGTATAACACACATTATTTCGCTATTCTGTCCCCACATTTTAACAATTATTTTCACATACTTATAAACAAAAGTGAACAATCTTATATGCAGAACTATGTAAGTTTATATATTGTCTGAAACTATTTATTTGTGGCATAATTTTAGTTTTTCTTTAGTTTTATTGGGTTTTTGCCACACTTCTGAAAAATAATAAAAATTAAATAAGCCCTTGCGCCAAACGGAACAGTCAAGGGTTATTTTTGAAACTAAGTTTGCCTAACCAAAAAATTTCACACTGAAAAAAGCAGATAAGTAAAAAATAACAAAAATCACATCACTATCGCGCACTTCCGTATTATTGACGTTTCGAAAAACTATCTGTTTTCGTTTTCAAAATAGTAGTAAAAATATAAAACGTATGTCAAGTTTGACAGTTTAAAATTTGTTTATCTGCTTCCATAGAGATGTTAAATGATTTTTATTTTATTTTTACTTACTTCTTCTTGATACAACTGTAGCCAACAATGATCGATGTTTACTGAACAGTTTGACACACACTTATCTCCGTTCAACAAAATAATCGCGGTCTCTTTTAATTTTCTTTTTGTTGCGTTATCTTCCTTCTCTAAAATTTTGGCCGAACCCCATTGAGTCACATGACCGTTTTCCCAAGCGTGTTCGCAAATTTTGGAATTTTCAAATTCCTGTCTTTTTATATAATTTTTATGTTCCTCAACTCTAACATTCATAGGCCGAGACGTTTCTCCAACATAATGTTTATTGCATTCACAAGGTATACTGTAGATGCAATTTTTTGAATTTTGTATATCATTTTTTGGACGCGTTTTTGACAAAAATGATCGTAAGGTATTAGTTGTCTGAAAAACTGTTCGAATATTAAGAAGAATCGGTAATAAATTTAATATTTATTTTAATTTAATTATTTTTCAAAAGTGTGGCAAAAACCCAATAAAACTAAAGAAAAAATATGTAAGTTTATGTTATAACAATGTTTACATCTATAGTTAAATTTAAAAAAATACGTATTTTGAAATATTTCAGTACCTAATTTGCTGGATAGATCGCTTTCTTACGTTATTTTACTTCGGTACCTTTGAATATTCGCCAGTGGCATTAGATAACATTGTTGTTATTTGCTAACCTCTGTATTATTCTGTTCTTAAATGTCTAAAATTACTTGTATTTGTAGAAAACACTATTTCAAGAATACGACGCCCTTAAACGAAACCTCTCTCGAAATTCTGAGTGGCTGTATTTTTCATACTGGTTTTCTCTTTCACGATAACGTCTTGGCCGTTCAAGATATCTGACTATGTTTAAATATTCTTCATCTGATGAGGCAGACGAATCAGAATTTTCCATTCCACAGTTATCGTCACGAAAATATCAAAAAAAATTGGGTTAAGCCTTACAATAAAGATGTAAACAAGCAACAGCTATTGGACAGATATCTTCCCATTTTTCTTTGTGTTCAATAACTTATGCAATAGATAAGCATTATCGAATGGTTCAGAAACCGAATTCATGGGATATCTCCAGTTTATGGAATCGATAAGTTTATTTAATAGATATCTACTAGTTGAGAAACCGGCCATAAGTGATAATGCATGGTTCTTAGTTAAAAATATGGTATAATAAATAATTTATTCAAGGTTAATTCCTAATGTAGCTCTTTGAATGTAGTGATATCTCACTTGCAAATTTATTTTAATGGTCTTTCAACTATAATCCCAAATTTTGAAAACTTCGAACTTCAGTGTCCGAAGAAATGAGAATCAAGTTCAACGTATATTTCTAAGTATTACTATAAAGTCTAACTCACCTCCATTTCCATTTCTCTTTCTGCAGCTTCTATATCCTTTGTACTATTAGAATTTGGTTCAGCCCATATAGAATCTATAGTTATACCTATTTTACCTGAAAAAATATGTGTGTGAAAAATTAATTGTTTTTACTTACATATCAGTTCTAATTTTCATTTGTAGATTATGATGATGCAATCAATAATAACAGAATATTTTCATACACTATATCAAATTAAGAACAAAAATACATTTCAACATCTATTATTCAGTTTAAATCAGTCTAAAATGTACTAGATCGTATGTTCCGTGGTTGATATTTTCTAAATATTTCCTTAACTTTTTAAAGGGGGTGGTGTACCAATTTTTAGAAATATTGCATAGGAACTGTGTTATTGTTTGAATTTATTTACAGTATAATCAAATTGTTGTACTTTTTTTTAACAAAATTTGAAGCAAGTCTGGTGAAAAACATACTACTTCACAATCATTTTTAAAACGTTGGTATTTTTCTGACCCATGACAAATTTGAAGACTTTAAATGACTTGTCCTGGCTCAAAATATTGTACTTATTTGTTTATATTTTGATACAAAATAAATTACAGTGTGTAGATTTTTGCCTGAAAACGCTGTTATGTTTTGTTATAAAAATGTTTGCTTTTGACTTGTATCTTCAAAAAAAAATGAAGGTCAATAGTTTAAAGAAAAAAAATGTCGTTTGATTATATAAGCTTCACTATCAGATAAGTCAAAGTAGGCTCTCACTTTTGGCAATACATTTCGTCGTCTGTATGCCTTTCAGATTTAGAGGGCATTGCAATTGATGCCTTCAAATCTCATGTCTTTTATAATTATTATTATTTTTACAACTTTACAGCCTTATCTTCATGAATTCTTCATCTGTTCTGATAGTCAGGCTGCGCTCAGGGCTCTTAGCTCTCCGAGGACGAGATCTAGTCTTGTTCAAGAGTGCGGAGATGCCCTGGAGTTCCTGGCCAGTCAAAGGGAGGTAGATTTGGTCTGGGTTTCTGGCCATAAAGGAATCCCCGGTAATGAGACGGCTGACTTGCTAGCTCGTCTCGGATCTGGGGCACCTTGCCAGGGACCCGAACCCATTTTGGGAATTACGCGAGGTAGTATGAATAGGCTTATCAAACACTAGGACGGAATTGAAGAAGGAATGGAGGAGGTAGACAGGCCCACGACTTCTTCAATGAACCTAATAAATCTAGGACGATGTGGCTGCTGAGCCTTAGTCGAAGGTCCCTGAACCAAATGGTGCGGGTCCTGACAGGCCACTGCAAACTCAGTGGTGCGGGTCCTGACAGGCCACTGCAGACTCAGAAGGCATTTGAACTTGATAGACATAGAGGAGAGTCTTTTATGTCCGGAATGCGGAGAGGGGGAGGAGACCCCTATCCATTTTCTAGGATATTGTGCGGCTCTTGGAAGACTAAAATATAGAATCTTTGGCACCGAGGAGCTGCAAAGAGAAGAGTTGTGGGGTCTACCATGGACGAAGATTCTGGCGTTCTTTAGGGCGTCGGGTAGGTTCGAGGAAGGCCGAGGACGGATAGTGGAGAGCTGATGGGATGCGTAGGCAAAAAGGGCCCACGTGTGGCCTAACTGCTAGACTGATGCCCCCCACACTTTCTATTACTATCTTCATGAAAAGTCTACTTTAAGCGAATTTCGCCAAACGTCACATTTCCTATTATTTTCATCACAAAACTGTCATGGTAGATTATCAGAAGTTCAAATCAAACTTACTAACCCACATAAAGATGAAAATATCAATAATATTACAATGTTGTAAAATTCGCTAAAATCTGAGATTTTCCCACCATTAATAATTTAAATCAAAATCTGCGAAAATCGATAAAATTTTCCCGAATTTCGCGTCCATGAGGACAAGGCTTATTACAACATTTTAAATTTGCTGATAATTGACAATTTGCTTCTTTCTGTGATATTTATGGATCCTTAGATATCTGTCTCTGGATTCTCATATATTCCTCTCGAATAGAATGTTTTTCACTGAGAACTTTTCATTGAGTGACTGTTATTTATATTTAAAATTAAAATAATAGAATTGCATAAATTCGACTCGATATATATCGAATGGCAAAACAGGATCCAGGCATTGATCCGGGCACTAGTGATGTGATCGCATTGCAATGCTCCCTGGATCTTGCCATTCCCCACAGCCTACATGTCAAAAGCTGTGGGAGCAACAATTCAACAATTAGACGGACCTCTCTTGTTCCTATACAGTTCGATTCATAACCTATGCACATAAATTTGGGAAATTATAGCTGAGCACGAATAGTGAGAATTTTTTTTTCACTTATGGAGATATCAATTTATTTCCAATAAAAATAATAGAACGTGAATTTCATAAAATTCAAAATGCATTTAATTTATCATAGTAACTGTTCAAAATTATTTCCGTGATTTTCAATACACAGTTGAGGTCGCCGAATCCATGAGTCCCCACACGCAAGGGATAGCATGTATGCGACTTTGCAAGTAACTTCTTCGAGGAGTACTGGTAAATTATTACGCAAAAATTATAAATAAAGACGGGCATATCTTCCAATGTCTAATAATGTGTGTTGTGAATACCATTACGTGTGAAAATTGGCTCATCCGTAACTAAAATAATTCATGGTAAAGTTTGGGTTTAAGTGCTGTTGATGTAACAACTCGCAAAAGTTCACTCAAAGCGGAAGATCCCTTGGAAGTAAGGCTTGTACCCGCTGCAGGTGAAATGAGTAGAGTAAGTCGTGCCTTAACGTTCATCAAACTATGGATTGTGATATCTGATTGCGCTCCAATTTTTCTAGTGTTTATGCCAGGCTGCTCCTCGAAGACATTTAATACCTAGGTCTAAAGGCTCCCTCATGTTGACCAGGCCTCAGTCGCAAATTATCAATTACTCTACTCCGCTGAAACACTTGTAAAAAAGCCTCAGGTCTCGGATGATACCTTTGGATGTAATGTGATTCCCCACTTGCCAGTATCATGTCTATAAGTTCTTCGTTTAAGAAATTATGCGCCATACTTATACAGGGTTAACTATGACTAAGTACAAATATTTTAAGAGGGGATAGAAAAAAATAAGAATTAACAGAATTTCCTTTCAAAAAATTTCCAAACTTATTTATAAAGCGAAAAAAAAATTTTTTCGATATTATATTAAATCCTTATTTAACGCCGCCAATGCGAGAATCAGAGTATGCAACCAGCAAGCAACCGTCATGCAACAGTCGGCAGTCGGTCCAGTCGAGTCGGTTCGTTGTCATGTTATAATTTAATTCCTGTGTTTACGTTGTAGTTTTGTGTTCTTCTTCAGTTTTTAGTGCCTTATTTTATAATATAATAATATAATTTTTTAACGTTTTATAGTTAATAAATAAAGGAATATGTTTCGGGTACAGATTTTCCCACAATATAGTTAGCCGGTTTGTTTTTCTAGGTTATGGGACAAGACTGCCGCGGGTGTTAAACGTTTTCTGTTATCTATTAGAACCTACCTACTCACCCCTTTCTTCGATTTTGTTATAATACATAGGCATTGTATCTAATTATTGTACCTACGGGAAGTGTGTTTATCGGTAGTGAGTGAAAATGTAGTTTTACCAGTTTGTAACCAAATAATGAAAAACGAATGCAAAATACTGGAGCTAACTGGATTAACTGTTACCTACCTATCAGGTATTATTACTAATAAGAATGTTAATTTTTGTCGTTTCTGCATTTAGAAACACTGCAAACGACCGCATGGTAGTTGTTGACAGATGTAATGTCAACTATGTAGCTAAGCCATAAGCCGTCTATACTCATCATAGGCGCCGACTTTCCGTAGGAAAAAAGGGTTTTGCCCCATTTTTTAAATATCGAGCTAAAATTCTGGAATAATTTTTTTATTGTTTTTTAGGACTCCCTGAGCACGTGGTTAACATTTTTGTATTTAGTCATAGTTAACCCTGTATAATCGCGTGAAAATTAACTCGAATAGGACTACAACTGATTATAAAGTACTGAAACAAACACCAAACATATCGTCGTGACTTGTTTACTTCTTAGTTTTTACAAATAAAAATTTTACCTAATAAATTTTTGTAAACTTCCGAAACTAAAAATATTTTGATATACATTTTTTTCGCTATTTGTCATTATTTGTCGTCAGCTATAATTTTACAAGTTTATGCGTATAGGTTAAAAATGGCCCTGTACATCTAATTATTTGATGTTCCATGTTCTAAGATTTATGACACATTTTTCTGAAATATCAGGTATATAATATTTTGTTTAAAATTGAATGTTATGCTGATACGTGATCATTCATAAATGTTGGAATGGATAATATTTTATATTTTTAAAAGAAAGTTACTCTGTTGAAAAACTACCTCCTTGTGCTTTTCTGTATAATTCATCATACATATGGTAAACTCTCGCATGTGCTAGAAGTAGAGTCCTTCCGCATAAGTAGTCTCCAATTCCGGGAGAAAACACATGAGGTGCCCCATTACCGTTGCCATAAGTATCTTCGCAAATACTAGCTGGCTCGTTTATTGTAATCCATCGTTTCACTCTATCGCCAAATAATTTGAAGGCAATTCTTGCGTAGTCTTCGAAATATTGAGCTAGGTCTGCGTTCGCCCAACCGCCAAGATCTTGAAGCTTTTGCGGTAAATCCCAGTGATAAAGAGTTACCTGAAAAGTTTTACATTGGTATAAAAATACTAATATAAATGTAGTTTGATAGAACCTCAAAAGAGAAATAGTTTGAAATTTTTTCTTCAACCTTGTAAAACATTGGATTATAACGATGTACAATCATTTACAATAATAATGACACTCTTTAAAATAAATTTTGTCCTCTGAACTGCTGACGTATTTGTAACGAAATCTACTTTCAATTTTTAACATTAGTCCTTAGTCGTTTCACTCACCAATAGAAATTTAATGAAATTTCTACGTAGAACTTCTAGAAGTTCAAAAACTGTTTTGAGAAAGTGTCACTATTATTGCAAAAGCATGTGGTAGAATTAGACACTAACTTTTAAAAATTTTTACATGTATGCAAATTGTATATTCGTCTAAAGTTCTGAACAAAAACAACTATTTACATAAATTGTACATAACAAAAAACTGAATTTTAGATTCATACAAACCACACAAAATTAAAATTTAATTTAGTAAAGAAATTAGCAGGTTAGGGGCGAATAATATATAACTTCACACAATTTTTATTCCTTAAAATTGCCGACGTTTCGACACTTTAAAAGTCATTGCCACCATAGAATAAATAAAAACTTTTCCAAATATATTGAACATGAGGAACACCAATAACTACTATTTGTGTCATCCATGCAATAGGAACAATTTATGAATAAATTATGATGACAATAACTTCCAAAGTAGAAAATACCATTTTTTAAATAGCCTTTAAAAAGACACAATAAAGGCGTCGAAACATCGGCAATTTTTATGGAATAAAACTGGAATATGGAAATATCAGGGGTGCAATATTCATAAGATTAAAATTTAATATTTAATAAACAAACAACATATCATTCTTGTACCAGTAAGTGATCACCATGTTAATAAAAATAAATCTTACTAATTCCTGTTACAAAATACAGAATGAGTCAAGTTTAAATAATTAAACTTGAGGAATAGATTTCTTATGAAATTTCAACGCTCTCCAACAGAGGTATACAGGATGATCAAGTTCAAGGAAAAAATTAAAGTACTTGTGACATTCTACTTTGACATTAGACAGTAGTTGTTTGTGACGGAAAATGAAATGTGTAATTCTTTGGCTCATTCTAAGAAAACAGGACAAAAGTAGTCAATATTAATGTACGTGTACAAAATTTGAATTCTGTATTTCAAAGGGTTCCTAAGATATCGTCAAACAAACAAATCTTTTTTGATTGACATGCTACATCTCGAAAACAGCACGCTTATGTCAATAAGATTTTTTTCTTAGAATGAGACAAAGAATCACAACCTTCGCTTCCCGACACATATTTTAAACACTATAATTAAGTTCAGCTAACTCCCAATTCATTTTACCTATTTTAAGACATATGAACAAAGCAAGGCGACTCATATGAAACTCCAATTTTTAAGATGGAACAATGCATTGCATTGCATGGAAATACATGACAAATTACTTAAATATGGTAGTTGATTAGGTAACTAATAAAAATCAAATACATGTTGAAATAGTTCGGATGTGCAGAGCATCCTCATTCTATTTCTATTAATTTTATTGAAACTGAAGGTCCTGAGATCTGGCAATAATGATCGCAATGTCTAACATTTCTGATGCCTAGATACGTCAAAAGATGTGGACAATATTTACAATTAGAAGGACCCCCTTATTCCTATACAGAGTGCAAGAGGTTTGGCTCTCACAAAATTAACAGGCGATAGTATAGAACAAAATGAACAAAAAACATTATAAGGTATAGATTCAACTACTTTTGATAAAAATATTAACAAATCTCCAATTTCATGTATAAAAATTCAGTTAATTAAGAAATCTCACCATAATTGTGTGCATTAAATTAAAATAAAATGCAATGTTTACCCCTTTTTCAATTTATTTAAATATAGTTTTAATAAAATAATATTTTCGTTAATCAGTAAAATTCGATAAAGTCGATATCGCGGAATGTGACAACAGCGCGAGAATACACTCAAGAACTGAGCAGTTCAGGTCAGTTGGTATATGAACTACGAAGCGTTAATGTGTTGCTTGATGGAAGCGCTTCTGCGTACCACTATTTCCTTAATAATTCTTTGTTTGTTAAAATGTTTAGCATACTTGAGTATCACGATATGTTATTCATTTGTGGAGGAGTTCACTACCATTCTGCGCAAGCACGGTGTATTTATTTAGATCGTTTTCGATCGAAGGGCATTCGTTGAAGTATCTCAACGTCTACATATCAGTAGTGTTATTTCTCGTCCTGAAAATCATGGCCCAGATCGACAGATCGATGCGAATACGGAGGACCATATTTTATATTTTAGACATCCGAGACATAACAAACGAGATATAGCTCGAGAAGTCGAAATGTCTCTTTAGACCGTCCACAGGACTCCAAGACAACAATTATTATATCCATATCATTTACAGTGGGTTCAGGTATTGTCAGGCAGAGTTTCGTCCTTCGGTTAAATTTTTGTAGACGGTTTTTATGTAAAGTTAACCTCAGTACTCGTTTTATTTCAAGAATTTTGGCAGTTTTCAATTTTTATAATATTCGTAACGAGAAGAAAATGCACATACTATACAAAGATCAAATATCCAACATCGTTTTTCGATTAATGTTTGGTGTAGGATCATAGATCATCTAATAGGACATTTTGTCTTGCCACCCAGATTGATAGAATTTACAATTTCTTGGAAAGCGTTCTATCAGAACTGCTCGAGGATATACCTCTAGATGTAAGAGCAAATATATTTTGCATGAGGGAGCCTCGGCACACGAGTAGTTCAATATTTAAATCATATTTTTGAAAATCGCTGGATAGGTAAAAACAGTCCACGTCATTGGCCAGCCTGAGTTAAATGTATTGAAAGCTTGGACACATGAAACAGTATCTTAATATTAAAAAATTCATTAATTCTATCAGTTTACGCTCAAAAATAAAATATTCAGTCACAATAGTAATATCTTTGTTTTTTTTTTTTTTTTGTTACCACTAGAAAACAAGTTTACGCGTGGTAGGCAACCAACAAATACTCGCGGCGAACTAGTATTCACACTGTTGTCACATTATGACAAAATTTCTTGATATAAAAACTCAACTTATTTTAAAACGGCTTGAGTTATACCTTTGTACTATTTAACTTTTGCGTTCATTTATACTTTATCTATTTTATACTGAAGTTATGGCAGTCAAATCTCTAACACTCTGTATATCTAATGGTTATTAATGATATTATCAAATCATTGATACTAATGTAAAAGTGGAAACTGGGCATAATAAAGGAAATATTTTGAAACTGAATCACTGACGATTTGAAGATTCATATATCTTAAGCTGCACGCTCACTGAAGAGGAGAAACAGTGTAAAGCAAAGAGAAGAGTAATTTTGATTTTATATCCACACACTGGAATAAAGTGAGAAAGGAAAATACTACGTGGCTTTTGATACTGATCGATGTGAGTGTTATAACAGCCACATGGTATTTTCTCTTTGATTGTTTCGTGCCATTGTGTGCAATCGTTTGCAATAATAATGACACTCTTTAAAATTAATTTTGCGATTTCTTTTCAACTTCTGACGTATTTATAATGAAATCTACTTTTAATAGTAGTTCTTAGTTGTTTGACTCACCAATAGAGATTTAATGAAATTTCTATTCAGAAGTTCAAAAACTGTTGTGAGGGAGTGTTATTATTGTTGCAAAAACATTATCCAAGATTAAAATGACACTTCTCTTCACTTCGTTCCGCTTCTTTTTACTGGGCGTGCAGCTTTACTTCTTTTCTAGAAATTCTAATTAGTTCTACCCCAATCTGTTTTTATTCCTCACTGATAAATCTGTGCACTGAATACTTCTTTTTTTTTCTTATTAAAAAATTGCAGTTGACTTGGATGTTAATTTAATATGTTTTATATTGCTTGCCTTTACAATATTCTATAAATTTTAGTCTTTACAATTTAGCTGAAATCTTAATTCATTTAGTTCAACAATACACATTAATCATAAAGGCAGTGCTATATTAATTTCAGATAAAACGATTTATGATACAAAAATTAATAACATGATTAATTTCTACGAACCATTGGCTGAATGTTATTTTTCAAAAGTTCATTAATAAGATTGTTATAGTATTTCACTCCGTCTCCATTAATCTTATTTGTAAATCCGTCCGGCAATATTCTCGGCCAAGACAATGAAAATCTGTAATAGTCTACGCCCATCTCCTTCAGTATTTTGACATCTTCTCTCCACCGGTGATAAGAATCGCAAGCTACGTCGCCAGTACTATGATCCGCGATCAATTCCGGGTGAGTGTGGGTAAAATGATCCCAGATACTTTCTCCCTTACCTGAAAGAGATAGATATTTGTTTAAGATTTGTTCTTAACCTATACGCATAAACTTCTGAAAAAATTCTAGCTAAGCCCAAATAATGACGAATAGTGAAAAAATAATGTAGGAAAATATTTTTATATATCCCATGCAGAATTTAATTTAAAACACTTTTTTATTCTTACTAAATTTAAAAAAATAGGTTTTCAAGAAAAAATTATTAATTAAAACAAGATTTTAAATGTTTATTAGAAAAAATCAAAACGGCAGTAATAGGCTTTGTCTTTAAAATTTGACAGTAATAAAACTATTTTATTATTTTATTTCTCCTACTGTTTGCTGTTGCATGGTTGGAAAAGTTTGATATGTTATTTGTGGTAGGTTTGTGTGAAGGAACCTGTAGAAGTGTAGAACAATATCGTAGGAGATTTCCAAATCGAGTGATTCCCATAGAGAAACATTTTCTATTGTTGAAAAACGGGCTCGAGAGAAGGAAAGTTTTTCAATAATATCCAAGAGCACCCTACTGTAATAAGGGTACAATATGAAGAAAATATTTTGTAGACAGTTGAAGATGAACCGCAAATAAGTACTAAACATTCTCGAGAAACTTTCAACAACTTCTGTACGTCGAATTCTTAAACGTAATCTACTAGTTTATCTTGCAGAATAATAATTTTCACAAGAAAATTCTTGTCACTTGAGGCTTGTTTCACTCGTAGATAATTTACAAAAATTTTTTTATGAATATTTCGATGTAAACTCCTATGCAATAACTGACCCAAACATGTTTAATGTGAGTTTAAGATAATTGTTTGGGCCGGTATTATTAATAGTTATTTTGCCAAATCGATTAAATGCCAAAGTTGTTTGGAATTTCTGCAAAATATTCTCCCTAATTTAATCGAAGATCTACCGTTGTAAACTAGAGTTTTAGTTTATGCATGATGAGACACCATCCTATTTTAGTGCTACTGTTAGAGATTTCTTGAATATTAAGATTCCAAATAAATGGTTATAACAAGGAAATAAGTGTCTTCAAAATTGGTCACAATAACCACTCTCCACTCCGTGGAGTCAGTAATCAGATATTGCTGGTAATTTTATTTATTTCACCCCAAATTTCAAATAAATAATTTAATTTTAACATACCAAAAGGAATAATAATAATGAATGGGACAATAAATTACATCAAAATTAAGATCAGTTTAAATGACTTTTGGAATACAATATTTATGTAATAGTTTAGAATTTGTAATATATATTATTGTCTGATAATGTTTGTTATTTTATCATTTTTATATTATATTCTTCCTGTAATTTCACCTTTGACTTGTTGCGTGCAAATCTTGCTGATAATTTGTAACTAACTATACTAATTATAGAATATTGTTTGTGTTTTAGTAATATGTATTAGATATTTCAGTATTATATTACATATATGTGAGTATAATTACTCTCTAACATTTTTTAAATAAATCTGAATTAAAGAGAAAGAATATACTCACAGGAAATGTATTCATTATACAAATATCGAGTACGCTATTAAAAAAAGTATTCATGACTACTTGAATTCTAAATACAACATTCAGAGAGTACTTGAATTCTAAATACTTATAAATATTTGATTTTTCATATTATACGAATACCTACAATGCTGAATATTTACAATATGTAGATTAATAGGTAAATCTAATTAAATATACGTATTAATTTATCAATAAAAATATAGGACTAGGGAACACAAGTCACAGTAGAAGTGGCGGTTGATACAGGAGAGCCCTGGGGGGTCGCCACCCTGCAAATTTTTATAATAAAGAAACCCGATTCGTTTGTTGCCAGCTGAGGTTACCAGTTACTGGATGCCAGCGACTGGCATCGTGTAACCGCTTCCTGCTAGTCACTGGAAAAGCCAGTGTGCTTCTGCTACGCCAGTAACTGACAACTCCAGCTAAACAAATATTTTTTATTTGCTGACAAGCCAGTTTCTACCTCCATCATGCTCCTAGACTGGCGTCAGCCGACTCGATTGGCGCCGTGTAAACACTATCGCCTGTCAGTCACTGGAAAGAAGAAAATATACAATCAACCATATCGGCCTCACAAACCTAGATTGATCCAGTCGGTTGGCGCTGTGTAAACGATGAAGCGCCAGTAAACTGAAATTCCAGTCACCGTGTACCAGTGAGCTTCCAGTCAACTTACCAGCTGCCATGACAGCCACTGGTAATGTGTAAAGGCTGATTTACACATTTTAGCAGTATAAAAAAGATGCGTGCAGATTTGGATAGTTTATTAGGTCTTGCCTTGGCCTCGCACGGCAAGACAAGACCAAGACAAAACTTGCCAATTTGAATTGCAAGAGAAGACAAGAAATATTGCTACGGCAGAGAAGTCTTGCAAATATAAGGAGAGGTAATATTTAAGTAAACACTAGGGGACCCGGCAAACGTTGTTTTGCCATATGAATTATTTCTAGTGATTACTTTGTCAGTTAAATAAAAAATAACTAACTTATTGTAAGTGTGTGGAGATGTGGTATATGACTAAAAGAGGAATGGAGCACTGTGAACGATGACGACCTATAAGAATAACAAAACACGAAACATTCATGTTTTGAATTATTTCGCTGCCTGCAATTTTACTTGTTTGACGGCCCAAATTAGCTCCTTTACGTCTTGTTGGCATTGTTCACTGTACAAAAAAATAGTAATATAGTAAAATAATAACCGTTGTTGGCGGGAGCTTGTGACACGTGTAGCGTACTTAGGTTATGTAGATCACTTAATTAACTAATAATGAGAACTACACTTAAAATTAATAATTTTATTAATTATTGATAAAATAGGAAATAAATAATTATGGCTCGGCAAATTAATAATATTTTTACTTGAGAATTACACTTAGAAGGTAAAATGATAATTGCAAACGTCACTATTACGCTCGATTTATACACAATAATAATGGTCGAAAACTGTGTACGGAGTGAGAGAAGACTTATTGTGAGAGAGGCAGGAGGCCGGCTTCGTTCTCATCCATACTCCGTGCTGTTTACTAGTGACAATCGATCAGTTATCGACCAGGGTTAAAAATGATTATTAAAAAATAGGGGCTTGTGATGGAAAGATGAAAATTAAGGGTTATATGTATTTTTTAATGCCACATCATAAAAAAATAAAAATAAAAAATTGTCTCCAAAAAATAAAAATAAATTGTTTGGGGTGGACCACCCCTATCACTTAGGGGTATAAAAAATAGATTACGACCGATTCTTAGACCTACCGAATATACATATAAAATTTCATAAAAATCGATCAAGCTGTTTCTGAGGAGTATGGCGTCTAAAACTGTGACACGAGAATTTTATATATTAGATTAAACTGAAAAAAATAGCATTTTCTATTGCCGGTATATACTTTCTTTAAAGGATATCCAGCATATAAAATATCGATATGTTACGACAGTTATGTGTGCGCTCCGAGCGGGACCGTAACCGATCGAGAGTAACCACTGTTACTAAATTTGTAATAAAGTTCCATGTTTCTCATTTGTTTGCAAGTTTCGCATGAATCATACAAGTTTTGCAAAATTGCGAGACAATAAATTTACGAGACTCTGCAAGACAAGACAAGACATGATGTTGTAAGATGGAACAAGAATCAGACATTTAAAAAACTCTTACCTTGACAAGATAAGACTTTCGCAAGATCTTATCTCAACCAACACTACACACTGCCTATCATTGGCTACGAAGCTCAATATGTGGACAATTCTAGTGGAGGAGAGGAAAAACACTGTTATTTTTCATTTTGCAGAAAACAATGATCTTTAATAAAACATTTTATCTACAACTGCTTTATAAGAGTCTCATTACAGTATTTATTTAGCACTGTTTCAGTTGAATAATGAAGGTATATCACCCCGCTAGTGAAATATTTAAAATAAAGAGATCACGGCTTAATAGTTTTTTATTAAGAACCAACAGGTTTGTCAATTTGACAAGTAATAGGTAAATTAATTTAAATTAAATTTAATTACTTGTTATAAATTTTAACAACACAACTTTGACAATTTGTTAGATTAATGCCAGATGAATACAGCTTGTCTGTATTTATATTGACAATGCTTAAATTTTCTTTGTAAATACTTGAAGTAGCAATATATGACGGCAATTTCTCCTCCAAGAGCTTTTGTGGCGATTTCTTTATTGTTTTCAAGAGACGTATCAAAACAGCCTTCACACACGGTGTTGGACTTTCAATAACCATGCCGTTTTATAGTTAGAAGGTCTGATCTTGTGTTGGCTAGAAGTGAATGATCGTCGAAAACAGTGCCCTGTAAATTGCTGAGGCTGTGATAAATTGAGAAAAAAGCAACCTTATTTGGCATTATACTAAAAGTGTTTATACTAACATAAAATTTCATGTCAGTATATCACCCCTGTAACCAACAAAAAATCTTCCATGATCGGCATGAACTTTGGTTTTCGTATCCGGACGAAGATGTGAAAAATGTTTCCTTCATTTTTTACGTTTTCTAACAGAAAATTAGTTAACTCGCCCACTCCGCATGCACCTCTAAGCCCAAAAATTAAGGCAACCTTAAATTATGCATTTATGAATTTCAAATAGCAAACATTTTCTTGTTCTTACCATTATTAGCAAGAATTTTGTGTCATCGGCATCTTGTAAAAATTTTGAAACATCCCCTTTCTTTAATATTCTTAACTTTTTTGATTTGTATCCCACTGACTGCATTTTCAGAAAAGAAGTCAAGTTTCGTTTAAGGGAAATCAGCTATGAAAAAAAATATAACAAATAGCATTCAGAGGCCTCTCTGAAGACAGAAACATTAAAATTTTCCCGCGGAAATGCGTCATTTTCATTACCTATATGGAAAAAATGTAGAAAAGAGGAAAAATATGACCAATTTTTATTTTTGAATTCTAAACGCATTTCTGAACACAAAAATCCAAATTTGGTAAACGAAAATATAAGGAAGTGTAGATGAAGGTACCTTGGTATTCGGAATGATTGCCGATAACTCAGAAGATATAAGAATGGTAATTTGTCCCGACAATAAAAGGGATGCAGGCACGTTAATTCTCCTTTTAGAACAACATGTAGAGAAAGGGTCTATTATCCATTCGGATATGCGGAAAGCGTATGAGAGATTCACTAAATATGGCATTAGACAGTTAACCATAGTGTTAAATTCGTCGCTGAAGCCGGTACTCATACTCAACGGATCGTGTCGTCGTAGTCGGATGCAAAAAATTTTTGAAACTCTGTGAGTATTTGTGGAGACACCATTGTAAGAGAAACAGTCTAGATCCGATGGAAGAACTCATTAATTGTATAAAATTAGAATATGGAGATTTTTCAAATAAATAGTTTCAACATAAAAATCATTATCCGCCACAATATTGCCACAGAACCTTAACTTTTGAATACATACAGAATTCTTACAAAGTCACATGATTTTTATTTAACATTTATATTTATATAACAAACATCTATCTGGATATAATTAATATACGCGAGCGAAGGGAGCTCAATTTTAAAAATTTGAATAACATTTGTTTATTCACAAAACTCAAAAAACATGAATGCTAATACTAATTAACCGTCGATTATTCACAAAACCCTAAAAAACATGAATATGTAAATGATTTTCCTCAATATTTTCCTTAAAAAAAATTCCGCAAATAAAATTATATATCATTAAAGCGCAAATTAGTAGTCAAATCAAATTACCTAATTATCATTTCTAACAGATTTTCCTTATTCTAAAGTGGAAGAAAAATGGAAATTTTCCGTAAAATTTTACATTTTTACATCAAATTAAAGCAGTAATTTTATTAATTTTGTATTTCTACAGCAGCATGTAATATAAAAACATTTAAAAAAGAAATTTTTGAGGCAATTTTCAGTTAAAATATAATATGAGAAAAATTCGAGTTTTCCGGAAAACGAAACATTTCTGCGGAAAAATAAAATTGGTTATATACTAGTAATGTTGTGCAGAACCTTCCTATAGAACAATTTCTTTTATAACTGATTTCCCTTGAACGAAAGTTGGGTCCAGATTGTAGACCGCAGCATAGAATAGAACGCCCAAATACTACGTGATTTGTACTTCTTGGATAATTCTTAAAAAAATGATAATAATACCTATTCATTTGCTTGATATTTCATATTCTTAGATGCACACCAATCAGTTATAAAATAAAATCCCACCAATCGTTTATAAAATTGTTCGTACTTGGTTATCGATTTATATGGTGAAAGTGAAGCTACTGCAGTTACAGCAGTTTTTCAATTTCAATAGGCACGTTTTCTGTTTCTGAATGACTCATTATTTCAATAAACACCACTATTTTTACAAGAAAATGTAAAAACGAAAACTCAATTTTGTTTATAACAAGTTTAACAGGAAGTTTGACAGGTTACCATAACAATGCCTTTGCATCTTTATGTACTTGTCCTATAAATAACCATTATTTGCTTTTAAATATAGCAACGCCATGAAAAAGTAAAAAGAGATTTCCTATAATATACCAAAATTTTATTCGCTGCGTTGTAATGAAGTATACTAGCACTTACCACTTGCATTCCACCCTCCTTCAATTTGATACGACGCCGTGGCAACACCAAATATAAAACCAGGAGGAACTGGTACGACGCCCTCAACCAGTATAATTTTCATCAGCAAAAGCAACTTTATTGTTTTAAACATCTTGTCTCGTCGAATTCTCAAATTCAAGGCATTAAGTTTACATTTCCATGTTATTGCAGCAAGAGCTGAATATTTATGTGTTATCCGATATGGTTTGCACTATCTCTATTATGTTATGCAATGGGAAATAATTTAGCGATATCAAGCTCGTCCGTCAGCAGAGGCGTAGCATGTATATTTATTTAACATATATGTTCTTTTAATTTAACATAAGAATGCTAGCCTATAAATTAGAGCAAGAAGGTATCAAACATTTTTATGTAGTGATGATATACAAGTCTATATGCATCGTAACAAATTAGCTTTAAATACTCATCTGAGTCAAAATAATTAATACCCACTCCTAAAAACCAATATACAGGGTGTACCAAAATAGAAGGCCATACCATTAACCACATATTCTTTGGACAAAAATAATGCGGTTTCCTTATGCCATTTTTTATTTGGGCGCCCCTGTTTCAATATACAGGAGTTAAAGTTACATTTTAAAGAACTATTTTTGTTAATAATCCCATTGTTTTCTAAGATACACACTTGAAATTTTGCACGTACTTTTATCTTATTCCGGCATACTTTTCATGTAATTTTGATGAAACAAATCGAAGGCTGAATGGAAGTAACTGAGGGATGCAGTACCCTTTACCCCCTCCAATTATTATATTTATTTTTTTATCTATTTTGTAATTTTTTGTTTAAATGCTCCGTTTTGAAGAAAAACGTCAATAGCATATCGTAATACCTACTGAATGAATAATTGTTAATTAAAACAGAATTGATAATTTTAAATTTTATAAAATGAGGAATACTTATGAAATGTAACTTTAACATCCTGTATATTGAAACAGGGGCGCCCAAATAAAAAATGGCATAAGGAAAGTCGCATTATTTTTGTCCAAAGAATATGTGGTTAATGGTATGGCCTTCTATTTTGGGACACCCTGTATACAGGGTGTTCAATAAAAAATGGGTCATACTTTCAGGCTAGCGTCCATGAATAAAAATGTGATTTAAATCAACTTACCTTAGTACAATTATGCTCCCTTAAGAAGTTATAGGCCTGTGGAAGAACTTTTTGTATGTATGTATTTCATGCCGTTATATTATTCTACTCAGATTTTTTTAAGTATAGGGATTTTTGGAAAATGATTAGTTATTTCGATTAGTAGATTAAAAATGGTATACTTGTTGCATATCGCCAAAATGCACCATTTTAAGGAAAACTGCATGTAACATATTTGTTTAGTAGGTAGTCAATACATAAATTCTAACAAATTATTAATTTAAAAAGTTATTACAGTTAGTAATGTAGCTGTCTGGAGGATATTTCATAAATATATTTAGAATTAAAGATTTTATATGCACTATTGTGCTTTTCCTCTATTTCAAAAAGTTTTGAATTATAAATTAATTCAGAATTCGTCAACTGAATTTTGAAAATGAAAACTGATTTTCAGAAAACGTCATTTGTATTCCAGAAAGAATTATTAAATATATATTACATTATCAGTATTCATTTTACTTGGTATAATTTTTAACTTAAATTGCTTTGAATTTTCTCAAAATATCTTCTTGAAATATTAAACGATTTCTAAAATTGAATTCAATCTGGAATATTCATAGAATATAAAAATGACTGAAACAATTTATATTTTCAAAATAAAAACAAACTATCTGAAATACAACTAACGCTGACTAATCTGAAATTTAATTGACATTTTTAAAAAAAATCTATTTTCAATAATAGTTTGTATGCTGTATTAATTTTAACATTCTGTTAAACATTCCTCTCAATAATTTCTCAAAAGCCTGAATTCCTAAATTTGTGGATATAATATTTGAGGCCGCCGTATTCTTGAAATTGTGTTTTCTACAAATGCTAATAATTTTAAACATTTAAGAACTGAATAATAGAGCTCAGCAAATAACAGAAATATTATCTCACGGTATTTGCGAACATTCAAAGGTACCGAAGTAAAACCAATATAACGACATAAAGTAAATTTTTTGATACAGAGATCTTTCAAAAACGTATTTTTTTAATTTAACCGTAGATGTAAATATTATTATAACATAAACTTACATAGTTCTGCATATGAGAGACTTTTGTTTATGAGTATGTGAAAATAATTGTAAAAATGTGGGACTAGAATAGCAAAACAATGTGTCTTACAAATGCTTTTTAAAAGTTATTATTTTATCTGAAGAGAATTTAAATAGTAAAAGTGGATAAACAAAATATCACTAATTTTATATTTCATATTACTTTTGTCCTACTTGTTTTATTTTTTGAGATTTCTGTCCCTAAAAACACCACAAATTTGATCATTTAATGGCGAGAAATACGACGACCTTAATGGTATTCAGCGCATAAAAGATACATTATATTAGTTACTATTCCCTAGGAAGTTTTCCTGTAGTACATTTGGAAGTTAGCCAGCCGCAATTTGTCAACAAAGTTTACGGAAAGAGTTCTGTTAGTAGGAGACTCGTCGATAACAGAACAAGTCATAGGTATCCATTTTTTTAAATATCAATTTTACCCCAATAAAACACTAGGCGGTTAAACGGCGTAGTTAAACCGCAAATGTGTTACAGTTTTAGATATTCATGTCTTTAAGATAAATCCATATCCAATCCTATTTATACAATTATTAACGTCCTATCACTTTATTGAACTCTGGATAAAGCGCATTTTTTATTCATCTATTGCTTGTTTCTGCTTCGTTGTTTACGAGTATATCAATGCATGACATTTTTATTTTCCAAATCACCCTAGTATTTATTGCCAATTTTGCTGCCAACACTGTGCAGACTACTGATATCGAATGCGAGCCATTTGTTAAATTACTCTAAAATTCAGGTTTTTTTTTGTAAGTTCAAATGAATCAACACATAGATTCTTCATTATATAGCCGTCTTTGCATTGCAATCTTTGAATGGAATATTTTATTAAGTTATCCATTTTGTTTGTTTTACACCATATTGTATACGCGATATAAATTTTTTCTAGATTTGTCGATTAAAAGAAGAAAAGTCAAGTTTTATGGATGCAAAAGATACTTTAGTTTCTAAAATTAGAGAATATTATAATACTTTTAATCCATGGAGTCATTCAAAGTTTATTCATATGATACATATTGCAAATAAATTCAAGTATACTACACATATTGATATATATCTATCAATTCAAATTTTCAACATTTTTAGTAACTGAATTTTCATACCTATATTGGATAATAATGTTCTAAAACTAGTTTCCTAGATATATATTTCATATAACAAATTTTGGGCTCATTCCAAATCTGCTGGGTCACTATCTGCAGCAACATAATTAACCAATAAATTCTGATACGGGTTATTATTTCTAACCAAAATCTATACTCTTTTCCATTCTTTTCTAAACAGATAAATATTTAGTTATATGTGGATACAATAATTATTTATTTATTTATTACTTCCAAACAGGCTTCAATGTCTAATACATGGAGTAACAAAAAACAAAATAATATAGTAATTGTACATTACAGCATGAAGAATACAGAAGAAACACTCACATTAACAAAAGTATGTTAAATACATCAGGTTAACAGCTAGTACCTATACATATAAGGTATTTATAAATTGTTAATTGAATAAACATACATTTTTGACAGATTTTAAAAATAAATCAGAAGGATTAACTACCTTATTTTTACCGGAAACTATTTTAATTAATCGGAATATCGACAAAAGAGGTGCAAATTGAGTTATCTTACGAATATAGAGAATTTCGTGTATTCTAGTATTTCTCGGAATTTGTATCCAAATAAAAGCATTGTAATAACAAGTCGATTCCATAGTGTCCGTATTTATTTTAACCTCGTTGCATAAATGAATGCTTCGAAGTTGAAATCTGGAATTCTATTATATTTTTTAAAATGAAGAAATCACTTATCTGCACTTGTTCTATACCTATTTGCTGTATACAGGGTGTTATAAAAAGAGTGTAAAATATTTCAGGAGGTAATGGTATGAACCAAAACAAGCAGAAAAGTCTTAGTAAACACGGGTCCGCAAAGTAACGGTTGCGGAGATATGGACCACTATTCGTTTTTTAAACATTTTATTTTATTAGGAATAAACCGACAAAGGAAGCTTTTAACAAACAAAAAACAAAGTAACAGAAGATGTTCAAAGTGCTCTCCATCCATTTCCAAGCAGGCACGACATCTTCGTTCAAACTCTTTCGAAAACATCCTCCTTGGTTTGGATTTCTTGACACTTTTGTTTAATCCGTAGCTGCAGCTCTTCCAAGCTATTTACAGGAGTACCATACACTAATGTCTTCAAATATCCCCAAACAAAGAAATCTATAGGGTTCAGATCAGGCGATCTTGGAGGCCATAAACCAGGTCCAGCCCTTCCTACCCATCTATGTGGAAAAGTTTGGTGTAAATGCTCTCAAACGGCCATGGAAAAATGAGCTGAAGCACCATCATGCTGGAACCACATTTGTTGCCTCTGATTCAAAGGAATGTCTTCCAAAACAGTGTGTTCTACAGAAAGTTGAGGTAACCAGCGCCTGTTAATCGGTTTGGTAAAACAACAGGGCCTAGAAACCTGTCACCTACAATACCCATCCAAATGTTTAATGAAAAACGTGCCTGATGTCCAGATTCTAATAGAGCATGGCCGTTAGAGAGCATTTACACCAAACTTTTCCACATAGATGGGTAGAAAGGGCCGGACATGTCGTGCCTGCTTGGAAATGAACATCTTAACTTTGTTTTTTGTTTGTTAAAAGCTTCCTTTGTCGGTTTATTCCTAATAAAATAAAATGTTTGAAAAACGAATAGTGGTCCATATCTCCGCAACCGTTACTTTGCGGACCCATGTTTATTAACACTTTTCTGCTTATTTTGGTTCATACTATTACCTCCTGAAATATTTTACACTCTTTTTTTAACATCCCGTATATCTCAGGTTGTGACTGCGATAGCCGCAAAGCATATTGAAGTTTAGGTAGAGAACAACTAATTATTATCTGGTTTAGGTCTAACTAAACTATTATATTATGTATAATGACATAATTCAACTAATATTCCGAACATTTTTCGATTATCTTACAAAACCTGTAGGCTGAGGCAGTTATATTTTCAATAGTTACAACTAAATCCTTGGCATAGTCTTTTTTACTTGACTCTTACTTGAAGTTATAGTATAGTATTTCTGTGCTGGGATTTTGTTTCTGTTTGCTTTCTAAAACTAAATCATTTTTGAATTTCGTTTCCATTTTTCTATTACCTCTCTTGTCACATTTCATTATTTTCACCTAACCTATGTAGAAGTCGATGTTGACCTAAGCGCCGTTTAGACAGTTCGTCGAGTGAAGGTTCCAGAGGGCACTCCGAGAAGCATGAGTACCGCTGCTCGCTCCACGCTGGTTGTCCCTTCACGTAAATGGGTGTAAAAATTTTTAAGCTAAATTGTAAAGAATCTAGTCCAATTTTTTACTGTATTTTAAGCTAATATAAATCAAATCTCCTACAATTCCTATCAATGAAGTCATATGTATGCTCTCTGATATCAAACATCTAAATATGCTAATGAACAATTCCACAGACAACGCTCTATTCAATAATAATTATCTAAAATAAAAATTAATCTAGCTAAATATCTAATTTCACTTTTGTGAGGACTCGAAAATTCAACCACAATGGATGAAATCTGAACTATTTCTGCAGTTTTAGGATTGCTTTTTCAGGTCCTCCTCTTTAAGTTGAGTCAATCCTAAAAATGCAGAAATAGGTCAGATCTCATCTAATGTGGTTGAATTTTCGAGTTGCCACAGTTGTAAAAGTGAAATTAGATATTTATAGAATGTTTTCATTAAACCAGGTTAGTTAATTTAGCTAGATTAATCTTTATTTTAGATAATTATTGTTTGTGGAATTGTTCATTAGCATACCTAGATGTTTTGGTATCAGAGAGCATACATATGACTTCATTGAGCGAAATTACAGGAAATTTGATTTAATACCTTTCTAATACAGTATAAAATGTTACAAAAGCTAATAATAAAGAATATATGGGTAGATATTGTGGGTGTAATTCAACGCTGGTCGGGGATTTAATCCGCAGAGTAGTTAGTTTCACACAATATCTTTAATACCTAAAAATATATAAATAGTCCAATTTTGTTAAACATTACGTATATAGTCTCAAAATGACATCTGGTATTATTTGTAAATGAATTTGATGATTAAACTTTTTCTCTCTAATTCTCTTTCTAATAATCTTCTTAAAATTGACATATTACCTTAAAACACCATGTGTCAAACTGGTACTATTTACTTTGTCTAAATTTAGACCATACACACATTTGTTAAAAAAAATCTGGAAAACATTATTCAACTTAGTTTGATTAATAGATTTTTGAAGTTTTCAAATAAAAACACTGTTGTATTTATTTTTGTTTATTTGTTATATATCAACAATTTTTTAACAAAATACATCACTCATCACCTTTAATAAGACAATATGTTATCACAGTTTGTTTTTTAATTCCTGATCTTCAGGTATATCTGCAAAATGCTTTTCTACTATATCCCTAGTAACCTGAGATAACGTAGGTGGATCCCATTTTGGATTTTGGTCTTTATCTATTAATAATGCCCTAACACCTGTAAAAACAAATACAATATTAAGTCTTGAACTTATAAATGCATTTTAATGATTTAAAGCAAAATTAATAATTATACAAATAAATAAATACCAACCAAATCAATTTATCAATTAAATAGATGTCTTATTTATTTATACATATAATCTTTATGAAACAGATAAACTGAATTGATAAATAAATTTATTAGATGAAAAACAGGTCCTATTCGCAAAATTCATGAACCACTAAATAGTACCATAAAATTCAAGATGTCGGAAATAGGGGTGATCAACAATTTGTTTACAATTGCTGCTAAGAGTATAAAGCTTTTAATTGCCAGGGATGTTGTTTTATGGTGGAATTCTTTGTATTTATGTAATTTTTTAGGTGAAAGTGTATTTTAAGAATTATAACATGCATTATTTTAAGTTTAATGTAAGACAAATTCCTAGGGTGCATATACAGGGTGATTCAGAACTTATATAAAAGATTTGGGAATAGATGCAAATGAAAAATGGACTCAATATAGTGAAAATTTTTTTGTAAAATCCTGATAGTTTCCAAGAAAAAATTTATTGATGTTCTAATAGTTTCAACCTTTACATCGCTGGGCTACTGTAGTCTAGCCAGGCGATTTCAAATATTCGATTACTTATTGTACTAAATTTTTGTGATGCAAGTATTTACATTAGCTTTTCAAATATCAAAAATGGCTTACATATAGCAACTTGCAGTTGATGGGAATCATTTAAATTTATGGTGAAGTGAAAATGCTTTAGCAGAATGATTTTCTGGTAAACATGAGCCAAATGCAGCTACTTGTACAATGGTGTGCAGTGAGTACAAGTCTATGTGTAAATTATTTGGACTTATTTTTGTGGGGATATTTAAAAAAAATGAAGTATATTGCACCAAAGTGGACACTATTGATGATTTACACAAATGTATCATAGCTATTGCCAACAACTTACAACTCCATCGCAAAACTATATCTTCAGAGAGAAATATGGATTGTATTAAAATTATATTGATTTCTTTATACTTTCATATTTTTTTTCACAGGTTATTAGTCTTACCTTCCAGGAAGTCTTTGTTTTCTAAACAATGAAAAGCTAATCTGTATTCCATTTTCAGGCATTCCTGTAAATTTAAACCTTTCCCTATCTCGAGTTCCCGACATGTAACTTTTAAACTAGTGGGAGACATCTTATTTAAAAGATTAATTGTATTCACTGCCCAGGTCGACCCATCTTTTTCTAATCTTACTAAAATTTCTTCAACGGTATTTGCAGAAAAACAGTAATTAATTTTTTCCATAACAGATGCAAGTGAGAAATCTGCATTATCTGGTTTACTAAAATGGTTTAAGGTATTTCTAATATCTTGTTCATTAGAACAATCCATTAAAGCTTCTTCTAAGTCGTTCAGTTGACTACTTTCACAGAAATGAGTTGCTATGCCAGCCTTCAGTACATCTGCTCCTTTAAGTCTGTGTCCTGTTAAAGCCAAATACCAGCCGAGTCTTCCACTTAATCTTGGTAAAAAGTATGATCCTCCTACATCAGGGAAAAGACCAATTTGTGTTTCAGGCATTGCAAATAAAGTTCTTTCCGTTGCTATTCTATATTTCCCATGAACAGATAATCCTACACCACCACCCATAACTATTCCATCGATAAAAGCAATGTAAGGAATTTTATATGAACCAATAAGACCATTTGTGACATATTCCTCTTTGAAAAATGTTCGGCCAACAGACGTATCACCTTTCCTTGCTGCTTCAACTACAGATTTAACATCACCTCCTGCACAAAATGCTTTCTCGCCAGCTGCTCTTATTATGACTAAAGATTTTTTATCTTCCCATTCTTTTAATATCGGATATACTTGTCTCACCATAGAAATATTCAATGCATTTAATGCTTTTGGTCTATTGAGAATTACAATGCCTTTGTCTTTTACATTGTGTATGATAACGTCGTTTTGATCGCCAGACATTTTTCTTGTAATATTATAAATCGTTGTAAATTTCTTCCCAAATTTTGAGGTTAGGAACAATTTTCTTGTCATCTGAAAATTAGAAAAATTATAGTTAACTCGATTTTGCATATTCCTAAATAACTAATTAATACCATGGTAACAAAATTCGATTTGAACTGAGAATAAAATTGAGTTATTATCTAAAAATATCGTTTGTTTCAATTCCTACTGAACTTTTCAACCACAAAACATTTTTCAACATTCATCATTCAACTACCACATAATCATAATACATATATATATGACGGAGGAGAGAAGTAAAATTTATTAGTACTGTTATGATGAAAAAAAAAACAAGTTTATTTAGACCTATAGATAAGGTTCTGGATCAACGGTCAAGAAATAAACTATAAACCATATATTTAAATTTTGTTAACTTACCTAACATTAAAATGATTCAAATGTAATAAAATAATTTATTTAGAGGTAAAAGGTATGCTTCCTACAGTTCCTGTTTAAATATTTAATAACGATATTTGTATTATCAGTAATTATAATATTTTTTAACAATGTACTGATTATTTTCTTTTTGAAGTGATTTGGTTTATGATTAGCTATTCTATTACACTTTACATTCGTTTTCTTACTCTTACATCATTCACATCTGTAATGTTGGTTGCATGGTATCTATTTATAATACAGTGTAATTTAAAATTTGATACCTATACATATAAATTAACGCTTAAATCATATTCAACCAAAAGTATATTATAGCTTCTAGATTCTAGAAGCTACTTCTTTTTTGGTTTTCTGTGATTTCTAAACTTAAGCATAAATACAATTTATGGCAGTACCTAATATGGCACTGCTTAAAATGATTTTAACGATTTATTTCAAACTTTATAATGAAATCTACATTCAACATCAGTTTTTGGTGGTTCCACTCACCAATCTATCTATCTAATGAAATTTCTACTCAGAATTTCCAGTAGTTCAAAAACTAATTTGAGAGATTATTACAAAAGATTGTATATGGTAAACTTAAATCCACAGCTTAGTTATATTCAGCAACTTTTATTTTTAGAAAAGCTAATCGTCAAGTTGAACTAAGTTTAACTTTCTTTAATTATTTCTCTCTATGCAATATTCATTTTGCATCTTTGTTAATTTCATTTCCAAACTTAAACAGTGCGACTTACTGCCTCTCTTTTGATATTATCAAGGACATTCGACATTCTTTATTGATGAACAGGAGAAGGAAAGGTATATATAAATTAATACGCCATTTTTTCTTATTGATCAATGTGTAAAACGTGTAGAACTATAGTGTCTGTATTTTAAAGAAGCCTAGAAACAGCAATAGTATCATAATCTACATTGAGCAGAATAATAATAAAAATATTTACAAGTTGAGAACGCACGAACTTATTTCTTCTATGTTCATGCAAAAAACAAAACTTTATTGAACTATATTTAGTGGAAAAAGTGGTTCTGTATTACACTAGTGCAATAAAATATTTATTGCATTCATCTGTCATTCTACTACAGCGTTTTGTCATCATGACAAACATAAACGTTCAAATCGACATCATATTTTCCTAGAATTAGTATCATCTAAATAAAACATTTTTTGGTTTTTGCATGAATGTAGAAAAGATATTGTATGCAACTCGTACAAAGTGTTTATTGCACTCGACGTGTTGTCCTACTCGACCTGGAGGCCTCGTTAGACAGTTTCACGTTGCGTGCAATAAACACTTACTTTTTGTACTTGTCGCATAAATAAATATTATCCAAAATTATTCCACACTAATTAACTGCATCTAATTTGTGCTTTGTGGATGATGCCATCGACATATTGCGACTTGTCGATATTTTTATCCATAACAATTTGTACCCATCGCTACCAAAGCATTGTTTTGCAGTCACCATATATGGTTCCACTGTGGTAATCACATATACAACATGCTTAGTAAAAAAATACAAGGTGGTCAATATTAAATGTGCCCTAGAGTAACTGTAGACTAGATTTAGTACTTTGGTAAAATGCTGCTGGCTCACGATGTAGAAGAAGATAGTTTAATTTTAAATTTCAAATTTGTTCCATAATTTAGTCACATTTAGTGAAAATAGTGTAAAAACTTGAACCAGGGGAATCTTGATAGTGAGAAATCCCAAGTTGAACGTAATTTTAGATATTTTGTAAAGGGCACTAATTACACACTCTGGCATAAGTTATTTTTCATCATACTTTTACTTTAATTCTGGATAAATACTTTGATAGGCTTATTATATCTATGCGATGTCAACAAACGGCTTTGGTTTCAAGATATTTTCATCATTTAATATTAGTATGTGCTTTTCAACAACTGTTAATATTATTGCTGCATAAACCTAAGTAGGCTCTGTCTTATAAGGTCGATGCTAATGACAGCAAAAAAAAACATTGTGACTTTACTATAGTTGTCAAAAAATCAATAATTTTTTTATAGGTGCCTTACAATATGTTGAGATAACTTACATAATTTAAAATGAGAAATAATAATTGTTTTTATGCTCATTATCGCGTAATATAGCAGTCGATGGAAATCATGCGTCCACATCGAATAGATGATTTAAATGGAATTATCTTGAAACAATAAAAATATTACAATGAAAGCCACAGTCATTATATTTATAGCTCCGGTGTGTAACTAACATCCCCTACAAGATATTTATAAATTATGTTGGAATAAATTTTCAATTTAAAATCAACGTTTAATCCTGTACATCTAAAACTAACAAATATTTCTAAAGCACGTTTGACTAGATCCGATTACAGTAAAGCTTGCTTACAACGTACACGCTTATTACGTACTTATGGTTATAACGTACTGAATAAACAAGTCTCGGCATTATTATAGGGCCTTCTTCTGTTGCTGCTTTTTGTTAAACATGTACATACATATATTTGTATTTTTGTTAAGAATTAATAGAAATTTTATATATTTTTTAAAACGTACTTCTGATATAACGTACCGATTTCCCCGCCGGTACGTTATAACCGAACTTTACTGTATTTGGATAACTATAATTTACAGTTACTTTATGACTGATTCATTTCGAATAACTATCTATATAGGAGGTAGTTTTTTTTTTTAACTTGCACTGGAGTGTTGTTATCTATAAGTGAAAATTTTAGAAAAAGTAAGTGATAATTTAGATGTAAATTTAAGAATAACATTGCTAAGACATATTCCTTGTGTTTCTCACTGTTGGCAGAATTACGAGTATTTTTATTAAAACTAATAAAACTAATATTTTAATTATTTCTGTATTTATTTCACAATATCAATAGATTATCTAATATCATTATTTCTTACTACACCCGATACAATTCATAACATGAATAAATAAACATAAATAACAAATCTATATACATATTAGTTAATAAAAATTGATCTAGTTTGTTGCTACTTTGCGATAATCAAGGTTTAGTTTGTGCTTTGCATTAAATATTTTGTATGGTTTCCTTTCACTAGCAATTCTCCTGTAGCCTTATTTTTAATATAAACCTCTAAAACTGCTAAAGTTTTCCCTACTCTAAGGGTTCTGGCATCAATTTCAATTGTATCACCTACTTTGGCCCCTTTAAGATATCTGGAACAAACCTTAGTTTAACACATTATTGTTTAAAACATGCAATAAGTACAGTATAAATCGCATAATTAAATTATGTACCTAATACAAAACAGTTAATGCTTGCAGATAATGATAACACTGCAAATTTCAAGGTCACAGAAATAACACATGTTAGATCAAAGTTTGCTATGATAATGTATGCACAAAATCAGTATTATCTGGCTAATTAGGTAATTGGTTAAATAAACTTAAGAGTCCTAAGGTCGTCGTTTTCAAGTTGTACATTGTCCAAAGTTAAAAAAAATCTATTTAAATTTCTAAACGTTTTAACCAATTTAGTATATATTTTCAATATGTTGGTATATGTAAAATAAAAAAAAGTGACATTTTCATAAATAACTTGTGGCGGAATTACAGGAACTATTATCACTGATGAGAAAATAATATCGCAATATATTTATTTGTGCATTTCTTAAATAGTCTTTTGTTGGGTATTTTGCTACATAGCTATAAAAATATAAATATGGTAAATATAACCTGTGTCTCAAGAATCAATCAGAGAATGTTTCTAACTTATTTTTGTCCACTTAAAATATCTTAGAAGTAGATAAAAATTGACCAAAAGCACCTTGTACACTATATGTTAACATTTTGAAAGTCCTTTTCTTTGTTCTTAACTTTAGTGAAGGATAAAGCATGAAAATATAACAGGGGCTTTTCCCATAACATTTCTCCCTATGTCACTATGTTTTCGCTATACAGGACATTCAATGGACACATGTATTTTTTTCAAACATGGTACACAGTAATCATAACAATAATTTCACATTATAAACTTTTTCCAGCTAAAGCCAGTGGCATAATTATGAGGTTTGTTTTCAGTATAAATCCTACTAGAACTTTAATCTATTTTCTAAAAAAGATTCTCTTAGTAAATTCTCTTATATTTTTTAGATCAAGATTATGTCATGAAAATTTTAAAATTACAATTAATAATTTATTAAACAAATGAAGGCGGCAGTTTATATATTTAATTTAAATAATCATCAAATTATTTTAATTTTTCCCTTAAGACAAAACTCTCGTGGATCAAAGTCTGGTGAATGAGCAGGCAAAGCAACTGGATCACCTCAATCAATCCACCTATAATAAGAGTATTTTTGGCTCTTACATTTTATAAGCTTTTAACACCGTTATATTTCTAGAATTTTTGGAAATTGATCACAATATGCGGGAAATAATACCTACCAATCAATTATAGAAGAAATGCATGGATATTTAATGGATGCCTTGTATATTAGCGTCAAGTTTGAGATTGGTTAGATACAATCTAGATGTATATCGTAATATAGAATAATTCAACTTTAACTAGAAATAAAACTTACGTCGTGTGGAGATCTACAGAAACACTTGGAACACTACCAAATTTATGTGACAAGAGGCCGTAACTTGATATATTATCTACCAAAGTAGCTGAAAAACCCCCATGCAGGCCACCTAAAATGTTTGTATGCTCTTCATTTACTTCCAATTCTGCTAAGCAATTTCCATTCTGAAGACTTATTATTTTAACCTGAAAATTATATATTATATAAGTTAAATATAAAGTCATTCTTATTTAATGAACAAAATTTAATGATACCTGATGAATAGGTTATAATTGAATCATTGTGCAGGCAACATGTGAAGGAATCTCATAAAATTCATTAAGCATATCCAAGGGACATGTGAAGAAAATATTTGTGATATATTTAAAAGGTTATTGTACAAAATTCAAAACTTCTAAGTATACTAATTAAAATATATAATGCATATTTCATGCTTTGTTATATGGATTAGATTTATTTACTACATATTCATATAACATAGTAACATACACCTAAAATACTATACTAATACTAACTATAAGGCAACGCAATTTAGCAGATAATGAACAGATCAAAAGTAATATAAATAAATAAAAGATATTATGTATTACACAAATAATTACCAACCTTCTCAAGAACTTTCTCAAAACATTTTGAATTTTTAATACTTTTCATTATATGAGCGGCCGTAAGAGACATATTATATATTTGATTAAAAAAATTAAAATAATTTATTGAACTCTTGAAAAGAGGAGATATCAAACAAATGTGTGTTGCAGTGTGTTGGTCTTTTACGTTCACATACTTTCTGTAAGTATGTGGTTACGTTACATACACAGAATACCTCCACCACACTTCACGAGCTTATGACCTTCGTATTTAGCTATATTTATCTCATTTATAGAATTATTCACAAATTACTAAAAATCGCTCATATACTTTGTACTCACACTGCAGTTTACAATTATTTTTAGTTTTTTAGGTTAGGTCACCGTTACAGTCACAGATTACAGAGAACATCTGCAGACTGCGTCAGTGATGCTAACTTTTTAAAATTTCTTTCCCTACGACGAAGTATGAAATTCCCCTACTCTACTACAAATTTCCCTACGCTGCCTATGCAATGGTAATTTCCGAGGTAATTTCTTTTATCTATGGTTACGTTGACTAAAATATACGATGTTTAGCAATATAGCAATGTTAGAATTCTCTATAAAAGATAAAGCGGTGTTGGCAGGATATTATTGTTTACAAACGAATGATCCATTAAATCTTATTTTCTTTTAAATGGTAAAACAGTATTTGCTAAGCATATTATTTTGTTAGAGTGCTTTTTCCCTTACAAAATAAGAATATTTTTCCTACCAACCGATTTATTGACAAATTTTCCCTACAAGTATAATATATATATAAGTAATAGCTGCTTTCTAATAGCATTGACTTTTTAATTCTAAAGTCAATGCTAATACTAATAGGCAAGTGGTTTCACTTTTCGCGCCACTACTCCTGTGGGCAATGACGTAAATTTTTATAAGGACATGTAAATCTGTGTTCTTGACCATTTCATTGATATTCAGTCGAATTTATTCCACTGCATTCGAGTAGGAATTCATTCCTCTTAAAAAAAATCTATGATTATCTTATTATATACCTATGTGTATATTTACAATGCTTGAAGTTTTAGGTATATTATTATATTATTTTGGCAAAAACCATGTTAAATAATTAGGTAGGTACCCTACATTTTATGGGCGAAATAACTATAATGAGAATGGTCAAGAACAAGAACACAGAATTACATAATATACTGTCGTTACTGTTGACAGAAGGATGAAAGTATCTACAGGGTGTCCCAGTGTGAGCAGCGTACAAAAATGTACTAGGAGGTAGACCAAACCAAAATAAGAATAAAATTCTTATAGAAAAATTTTCTCTGATGCACGCCTAGCGAGTTACAGGGTGTTATTTCGAAAAAAATAATAATTTTCAGGAATAATTTAAAAACCGATTCGTAGATTTAGGTAATTTTTGGATGACGTGTACAATTAAAGGTCATTAAAATTACATAGTGTTTGTTTTAATCTGACACCAGTGGTAGCAGTGGTGCTTTTACGTGAATTGACTATGTTCTCCTTAATAAGTGACCAATTCTGAACAAAAAAGGTGCTCTTGTTATACAGCTCAAAAATCAACCATTTTCAAGTAAATTAAGTCCAAAGTACCGACTGCATTAATTTATGCAGAAAAATACATGCAAGGATTTTATTTGTTGTCATGTAGTAGGTACCTGTCATTATAAAAAACAAAGTTGCTTATAAGCGCTATGTCAAAAATTGGTCAATGTCACACTAGCAATAGATTTTTGTTTGTTTGTCGAAAACTCATTTTAAAAATACAATCTTCCTTCCGCGAGTTTCCACCACTTTCTGTTTCACAGTTGTTACTTCTTTACCACTTTTTTATTTACACACATATGCTATTCACGTACAATTTTGATAATGAAATACATATTTCAACATCACTTACACTCATATTTTGACTTCGCATTCTAAACTCTTCATACGACATGTCGTCATCCGATATTCCTCACTTCGATCAAATCACTAATATAATTAATTAATTAATAATAATATATCTATCCCTCATTCTAATCACGAGGATTAACCCAGAAGTCGAAGTCTTGTGCGGGGGAGAGGGCGGGATATTATTATTAAGCAAGCCGCATTTGCGCCCAGGAACGACTTACGTTGGTAGACCTTAACCACCATTCAGTGCAGGAATGAGGAAAACCACATTAATTAGGGGAGGAGTCAAATGTCAATCGGTATCAATCTCTCACATTGACCCAAGTCAACATTCTTCCACCCTACCATACCCGCAGAGAGGGTACCAATCCTCTACACTAATATAGCTTATATACGGTCTACCGGCTGCGGGGGTCGAACCCACAGCGATCTAGTCACCTCGATTCAAGTACTGACGCTTTAAACCGCGCGACCACTGACCGATAAATTACATTCATAATTAAATTAGCGAAAACGGAAATTTTGCCTCCGCCCATGATAGCGCTGGAAATGAAACACTTGGATCCGACAATTCGTCGCAGCCAATCAAAAGCAGCAGCGCATGCGTACTTACTGAAGCGCACGCGTAGCAGAAGCTGTGTAATCGAGTATGCTCTCAGAGATATGCGGCATACGATTTTATAGGAAAAATATACGGACTGCATGTATATTTCTTGTGTGTTGACTGCTATAAATTGTGAGCAGGTTTATAACATGAGTCACTTTCTACAATTTTAGCCGTCAACTATAGTAAGTTGCCGTTACTACTGTAAGTTACTAGAAGTCAAGTCAATTTGCACAAAATAAGTAGTACGTTATTATTTACTATAGAATTTTCCAATAATGAATATGCTGATATGATATACGTTTACGGTTTCTCTAAGGGAAATTCGTTGGCTACCTCACGAAAATATCTACGCAGACTCCCAAACAGCAGACGATCTTCTCGGCACGTATTTCAACGACTTTTTCAAAGACTTCGCGAGACTGGGAGTGATAAAATTGGAAATGCTAGGGTAAGAGGTAACATGGAAAATGTAAATATTTTAGAAGAAAACGTAATAGATGCTGTCGATGATCCTTCTATCAGTGTTCGAAGAATATCAACGCAGACGGGTATCCCACCAAGCAGTGTCTGGAGAATTTTAAACCGAGAAGAACTGGACCCCTACCACCTACATAAAGTGTAAGCTTTACATCCCGGTGATGCCGAAAAAAGGGTACAATTTTGCACATGATTGTTAGGAGATATCGACAATGACCAAAGTTTTCATTAGAAAATATTGTGGAGCGATGAAGCTACCTTCACAAGAAATGAAATAAATAAACTTCATGTCTGGTCCATTGAAAATTCACATATAATACGACTCTAGGCATTTCAAAGTAGGTTTTCAATAAATATCTGGGGAGGGATCTTCAATAGAGTTATTCTAGCTCCTCAAATTATTGTAGATCGTTTAAACTCACACAGATACACAATTTTTTTAGAAAATGTTGTGGCTGGCTTTTTAGATGACATTCCATTACATTTTAAAAATCAAATGTACTATCAACAAGATGGAGCACCTTCTCATAATGGAAGGCAAGTATCTATGTGGCTCAATTTGCACTTTCCCGAACGCTGGATCGGGAATAATGGACCTATTATGTGGCCTCCCGGATCTCTTGATCTCAACCCACTTGATTTTTTTTACTGGGGTCATATGAAACAGCTGGTAGAATTTCGAACATTTATTGAAATAAGTATTGTTAATCTTGTTATTTTGCTATCATAATTTCATTTCATGTTAAATAAATAGGTACATTATTTTAATTTTATCTTTAGTTCATTTTACTTACTAGATGATAACAAATAAAAGTAAGATATGCAAGAGTTATGAAGACAAAATCATAAGGAATAGTAGGCCTAGGCCTAGGCCTCAAATTAAAGCAAACTCCATGTAATTTGAATGAACTTTAATTGATGTACACGTCACCCAAAAATTACCTAAATCTACAAAACAGATTTTAAGTTGTTGCGGAAAATTGTTATTTTTTTTAAATAACACCATGTAACTTGCTAGGCGTGCATCAGAGAAATTTTTTATAAGAATTTTATTCTTATTTTGGTCTGGTCTACCCCCTGGCAAATTTTTGTACGTTCACACTGAGACACCCTGTATATTATAATTAGCGTACGTATATTGGTCTTCGCACATTCAAGAGTAGAGTCCCTGGTCTTTATCGTTCCAGCTTATATTACTTCGAGCACTAACAATTGAACAATACGTTGAACGTTCCCATAGAGTACATATATAGCCTGTCCTAATGTAAAGGGTCTGATGATTTATTGTTCTTGTTTAATGAAAAGTCAATAATCATTTATTTTTGGGTGATGACTATAATAACAATCCGTGTTTTTTTTAAAATTAATATACAATAAATTATTTTCGTTTACTTCTTCAAATGTATTTACTTCCTTTTTAAAACTGACTCGCCTGACTGTAATGATGTGTTCTGTGTAGGCATCGTCAGCACAAATACTTTGTGATCGTCAGCTAAATGGCAGCGGCCGTATTTCATCAAAGGCGATGCGATTTAGCACCACAAGATTTTAGCAGACGATGGTGCAGGGAATGACAGTGAAGTTTTAGACTAGTGATGGACGATGATCATCGATGTTTTCAAAACATCGATGTTAGAGTTCGATGTTCGATATTTTCAGCATCGATGGTGAATATTCTGAACATCGATGTTTGGCAAACATGATTACCAACCAATGGTGATCGATATCGTCGGTGGTCCCATCACTAATGGACACTCACCTGCAATTTTCAAGTGTAGGGATCATCAAGGCGGTTTGCATTTCCACTAGTTTTAAACGGTTATTTCGATTTTTTGTTGTCTCAACATGCAAATTAAAAATAATATTGACGATTCTCCATTGGATTATTTTGCGTCGTCTGTGTAAATGCATACAGCATTACCATAAACGGCTTCCTATTTAAAAATACCGGTGGTAAATTTAGATGATGATACGTTAGAATGGTGGCAAATCACATATAATTAGCAGTATCGGAGAATATATTTTCTATTCTGTACCTGTACCATACATATAATTATCTATTTATTTCTAATGGAATATTTATGAACCATCGATGTTATCAAACATCGATGTTTTCTGATCGATATTTTATTAACAAGTTCGATGGTAATATCGATGGTCAACATCGATGTTCTGCATCGATGTCCCATCACTATTGTAGACATAGAATAAATAGGCTTCTATGAGTCATAAAATAAGGTTACTGAAGTAACATAACACGCCGCGGAAGACCGTGAGCTGATATCCGAAGAAATTCGAACTATAAGCGGGTCACAGACGAACGTACATGTATGCAAACATCAACGCGCATTCATCTACGCGCAAGCAATAACGTCTGTCTATGGCATGTCTATGGACATAATAACGTCACGTACATGATTGCGCGCTGAAGAAGTGCGTCGTACTTATCAACCTGGTTTTCCAGAAAACATGTCCGTGCGCTGTTGAATGTACGTTGATGCTCGACTGTGTGTGTCAAATAACAACGTTATTGTCACGCTGTCCTTCAGTGACGTAGAAGGTAGTTATAATTATTTAAATTAATAATTATTAATTAATTATTATTATTTGATTAATAAAATTTATAAATTATAGTTTTATTTACGGACTTACGAAATTTATCACTAGATTTTTTAAGACATTTCATTGACGGATTGAAGGATGAGTCCGATATAACCCATCCTTGTTTATGGGAAACTAAGTCAAAGGACTACCTAGACAAAAATAAGAAAAATACAGCGTATCAGATTTTACTTGAAAAGTTAAAAGTTGTACCACCTGAAGCGACCAAAAATACAGTCAAACAAAAAATTTACAGTTTGCGTGGTGGATTCAGAAGAGATTTAAAAGAAGTTAAAAACTCGAAAAGATATGGTGCTGAGCAGACGACATATATGTAAAGACGTTATGGTACTATCCTTTAATGCAATTTGTTGCAGGCCATTTACTAGGACTTATTTCTTTTTTCTTGTTTTTTGCACACGCCACTGCAATCAAATGCAATTCTTCCGCCATTGTTTTACGAAGTTTGTGCGACCGTGTATGTTGTTTACTGCGAACTGATGTGTTAAAACATGAATCAACGTTTGTGACCAATAGACTACCATGCTGATGCGAGAGGTAGATGAGCGCACGTTGATGTTTTTAATTTATATATGTTCGTCTGTGCCCAGCCAAACGATTAGGTATGTTCGGGTTCCAGAACAGCTTAAAAGTAGTCCCCTAGGTATATCTTGAACAAGTTTTTCTTTTGATTTCTCTTAAAAATGAAGTGGTCGACTATATTGGACAGTCCTAGAACCGTTTCACTATACTACAACTCAAATAGGGCTATAGATAAGGCGCTTTCGGAAACTTACTCTTAAAAGATGTCACATGACCTAAGTTTCAGGATCATTTACTTGGGTTGTTAAAGTTTACGAACGGTACTACAGATTTGTTGTTGTTTTATGTGCGTATAATATAAAATAAATTTCTGTGCTTTTCGTTTCTGTCTAAAAGTATAAAATTTTATTAAGGGCATCAGATAATTGGATTGCCAGTTTTGAGCTGCATTATGACCACCAAAAATAAAATAGTTGCTAGGCACAGTCGTTCATGAACTTGTGCAGGATGATAGTGATTATGATCATAGTAAAAATGATATCAAGTTCATCCAAATTTGAGATCCTTTTCTCCATCATCAACATATTCCGACTTAACTCGGGTAGGTTTCCGAAAACGCCTATATAGATAATTGAAAACTTTGACCCTGCACCCTCTCGGCAGTTCGCCGAGTGAATGTTCTAGAGGCACAAACCTAGAAAAAATATAGACTATGCCAGTGTCACATTGCCGGCGACCGCTAATTCATGGCTGCCCTAAAAGGTCCAGAATCGCTAAAACTTGTTTTTTATGCCAATTTACGTTGGTTGTATTATAGCGTCAAGCTCATTTGTTTACTGTGATTGGTCACATTCTGTACATTTAAAATGACAGCAAGTTAGTTAATTTCATATTGTAATGCAGCCATCATATCTGCATAATCGCCAACATAAAGCAAATTCTATTCTATTTTTTGGACCATAAGACTCTCTAGGCCACAGATTAAATATATATTGCTCTAGGTAACGCGGGACCTGTTATGTGACGTATATCATGAACCGACGCTGTTTATATTTTTTCTAGGTTTGTGCCTACAGGTTGTGGCTAAATGCGCAATGAACACCAATGAAATACATTTGTACACGACGAAGTGGTAGACAATTTGTTTCTTGACAAATCACCGCGCCTCCTGAGCGCGGTTAATGCGCAGTCGTCTATCGGTCGTCTAAAAAAAAAAACCGAAATCTGAGACCTCGACATCAAAGGAAGCCGACGTGAAGATACCAGACCACAAAACATATAACTAGATGCCAGACTGTAATAGACTGTGGTTATGTCCTACAACCTAGAAAACCATACCGGAGTTGAATAGGAAAATATCTGTACCCGACACAAATTCCTTTATTTATAATTATAAAACGTTTAAAATTGAAAGAAAAAACGCTCTAATAACTGAAGAACACAAAATTACCACACAGGATTTCAATTATATAATAACGAATTTTTCCTCACGGACACGAAATTCGCAAAAATTCTTGCGAATTTCGCATTAATTTTGAGCTTCTGATAATCTGCCATAACCACTGAAATGTAATTTTATATTAAGATGACTAGAATGTGCTAAAAGCAGGGCGAATGGGATTACTCATGATCAACGCCATATTTGTTTTGTGCCTTTTCTAGCAATAGCGGAGCAATAAAGATTTAGCTGATTGTGAATTGAAATGAAATTGAATTCTGGATATGAAGAATTATTTGGTGCTATATGCTGGTTAATTTTACAGTCCCTTATAAAACATGACATGTTCCAACAATAACACCCACAAAAATACACAAAGAATAACACTAACGAGATACAAAAGATAAAAGCACAGAAAATATAGCTATATATTCTGTGATAAAAGAATGTACTGGTTAACCACACTGTACGCCAGTGACGTGTTTCAAACAAAATAATTGGAAATTAAGAACACAATTCATATCGTACGTGCAGATGATTGTCTCTCTTTCACCTACATACATAACCAATGAAGTATTTCTTTTCATGTGCCTGCTTTTGTCTGCTCCTAGGTGTGGTACCTTTATTTAGATGCGCAATAGAACTAAAAGCATTCCACATCGTACATTTCAGTGACTATAACAGTTAATGACAGTTTTATGATGAAAATTATAGAAAATATTGTAGTTGGTAAAATTCTCTAAAAGTTGAGACTTGAGACTTTTCGCGCGAATTTCACGTCCATTATGCACGATCCACACTTGCTATCACTGCTATATATATAGCAAAGTTATAGAACATGTTACATATTTTTTAATCAAATGTGGCAAATATCGCAGCTAACATGCTAGATGTTATCCATCTCGAGTCGGTAAAGATTAAACCACATAACTATGTGGATTAAACGATGTTATAGCATTGCTACAACAATAGGTGAATTTATTCAGCATCCGTTTAATTCAGAGTCAACCAAACTGATACCAACCACATTCGATTGGAAGTTCATGACGTCAAGACAACAATTCAGTTTGTCAATTTTAGAATCACCCAAATCGTGGTGGTTCAAATTTTTGGTTAATTTATTTAAACGTGTATGGAGCACAATTCCACAGAACCAGTGCTTTCAATTGGCAATAATGATGACGTCACGAATTTAGAACCGAAGTAAAACCACTGTCAAAAAATCCGTCAATTTTATGACAACCGAAACCAGAACAAAAGCTGAAAAAAATTCGCCTAATATGAGTCCACACCAGTCCACACTCCACACCAATGAAATTTATTTGTACACGACGAAGTGGAAGAAAATCTATTTTTTGACAAATCACCGTGCCCCTAGGGCGCGCGAATGTGCGCGGCTAAATGCGCAGTCGTCTTTTGGTTGTCTAAAAAAACGAAATCTGGGACCTCGACATCAAAGGAGCCGACGTGAAGACGATGTACTGTATAATAGACTATGATATTAGCTCGTAGCTTCAGAGGCGCACGCAGATGCAAATCATAGTGCCGTGAATTGAAACTGAATTTATTAATTATTGTAATTTTTATTTATTGTTAATGTAGTGGAGTAATGAACCGACCTCTGCAAAGTAATCAACAAAGCAGAATTATCAGATATTCGAAATCCATTGTTCAAAAACAAGGCAGAACTTTTTTACTGTCTTCAAAAATAATAAAGCACACCGCTGCTGAAATAAGAGCGTCGTTTTTGTCACACATATTCATAATGACTAACTTTATAATGTGGACGCAACTCATATGTTTTCAACGTCTAGCATGTAACTTTGTTATAAACATGAACATGTTACTAATGTGGACCTTGCTTTAGGACAAGGCTTAATCACGCTTATGTTATCGGTTGCGTTTTACAACTTTCTAAGCATCATCATTGTGTGAATCAGTTATTCTTTATATTTTATGCAGTTATTGGTCCATACAGTTTAATATACAGTTCGTCGAGTGAAGGTTCCAGAGGGTGTGGCTAAATCGCGGCGAAATGCGCAAAGAACACCAATGAAATTAATATGTACACGACGAAGTGGGAGAAATTCTATTTCTTGGCAAATCACCGTGCCCCTTGAGCGTGCGAATATGCGCGGCTAAATGCGCAGTCGTCTTTTGGTTGTCTAAAAAAACGAAATCTGGGACCTCTACATCAAAGGAGCCGACGTGAAGACGCCGGACTGTATAATAGACTGTGGTATTGCGTCCAATGATCTGTGCGTGCGAAATAAATAACCTCGCGACAAAGGGGCGCATAGTATACGATAAATATGGGTTTAATATTTCAGAAAAACTTTTTTCGCTTTATATGTTTGGACATTTTTTGAAAGATTATTCTGTTCTTATTTTTTTCTATTCTCTCTTAAAATACTAGTGCGCTTAGTCATAGTTACTGTTGAACACATAAAATATGTCAGAAAATACATGTTAGTGGCAAGAATTCAGACGATTGCATAAGGTTAAATGTTTTGATGAAAATACGATAAATTATTCATTTGTTCATATGACGAAATCCGTTTGAATTCTTGCCGTAACTATAGTCTACTTAGACTATATATACCAATATTACATTTGAATTGTCGTTTTATTGTTTTTTCTATAATTTCAAATAAATGTTCCCTTTAATTTCATTAGCTCATTGAAAATGAAGCATTTATGGACATGTTTATATGAAATTTAAAACAAATTAAAATATTGTCATATTTTAATTACACTCTTGTACTGTTCGGTTCTGTTGAGAAAACAGCATCATGTGGAAAGATTTGCTTCATGTAGCAGGCCTGTATAGTTTTCATTTTTGTCACAACCAAGATTTTGTTTACAGTACAAATGTTTTTTACAATAAAGAATGCAACGAATTATATAAAGCAATTTTATTCAACAAATTCTGATTTTCGCACGTTTACAATAAAATTAGGTAACTAACAATAGCACTGATACTGAATTTGGACATACAAATATTTCAAAGTAATATCATTTTTAATAGCTGAATTTGAATTCTGCAAAATATTTTGCTGCTGCTTCTTTATTAAAATTGGAAAATGTGAAAAATATATGTACAACTCATATTCTGACCTCAATACACATAAGTGTACAAGTGTCTTTTAATATATAAAAATTGATCTCTTCGGTATGATTTTATACATGAGATCAGAATATCAGTTCGTAAGTTTCATGCTTTATCATATTTTCTTAAGATAAAAAATTGTAAAAGTTTACCCCCACAAATACATATACCTTACTAATTTAGTTTTATTTTATAGAAAATATGTTGGGATGAAACGATATAGATAATAATTAAATATACAGGAAATAAATTATACATTTACAATACTCATATTACATTCAAGTTTTTAGGCAACAGACATTAAAATAAATATAACAAAATAATTACCTATAAAGTTTCACTGCAATTAAATCTTAATCAAACCATTTATTTAACAGTCCTGTTGTAATTGTTTATTGAATAGAAAATAATATTTTATTCAGTCGATGTACTGAGCTAACCAACGGAAACCTTCTCCGTATCCCTGCCTTTTCAATATGGAACACATGAATAATTCTAATGGACGTCCAGGGAGATCTGACCTTGCTACTTTACCCTAGAAACACAAATAATGGCATTAAGAATTTGCGAATGGAAAAATTCCAATTTATTTTAAGAAATTTTGTAATGACACTATTTTGTCGGTCAATCTGAGGGCTTTACAAACATATCAAATGTATTTTTGTAAATAAATAATAAATCTATAGTTGACTGCCAACAATCTAGAGAGTGACAAATCACTAACTTGTAGAAAAGCGCAACGGGAGAAGCGTACGAGGAGCAACATTTCATAGCCGCACTAAATTTGAATGCGATCAGATATAAAAAATATACAAAAATGACAAAAATAATTGCTTTACAACATCCATTATTTTTAGTAGAAACAGTGATATAACAGTTTTTGCCAATTTTGTGGCGTTAGATAATAAAAATGGTAAGAATTATTTCAAAATTTAAAGTTTTTATCTTGTAAGATATAGCAATCGAATTTTTTTTTGTTGAAAGCTCATTTTAAAAATACCATCTTCCTTCCGCGAGTTTCCATCATTTTCCGTTTCACAGTTGTCTTCTTTACCACATTTATTTGTACTATACATACTGTTTTTATAAAATTTCGAGGCGTTAGATAATAAAAATAATAATTTCAAAATTTAAAGTTTTTATCTTGTATTATCAATTATGCAAGGTCGAAAATAATAGTGACTAATTCACAACACAGAGAGGAGTACGGAAAATACGGGTGGTATGATTACCTAAGCGTGCCACTTGAGAAGAGTTAAAGCACACAAAATTATCAAAAATAAGTTGACGTCGGCTGAACCTACCACATTAACAATTTACTTTAAATGTGCCACCTGTGTCATCCTCTCTACAAATTAAAATGCCGTCCTTATTGGCGATTGCCCACTACCATCCACATACACCTATCTGATGCGCACTCCGCAGATCACATGCAAAATTCACGAATTTTGCAACTTCTGTTTTAATTATTTATAGCGGGAAAATTTCAACTTTTGAAAATTGCAATTTGCAAAACTGTCAAACAGTACAAATATTATTGCCCCTTTCATTATTATGTGGTGTTAATAGATTTGTTTTGTGCTTCTGATAATCTATCATGGCAGATGATGAAAATGATAGAAAATGTTATAGGTACTTGACAAAATTTGTTAGAAATAGAGGTATTTCCACCATTAAATAAATCGTGCAAATATTTGTGAATTCCGCATTCAAAAGGACAAAAGGCTTTAGAATACATACACACTATTTACTATTGGTTATTAGCACTGTCACTATAACGGTTGCACATTAACACTTATTATACGTTTCAGCAAAATTTAATATATTCTTCGATTGAGATTCTTATTTTTTAATATTTATTTTAAACGTTTCTTCACCATATCATATCGGTTCTATTTCATTTATACGGACTAAGTTTCATCTTGTAAGATATAGCAATCGAATTTGTCTTTGTCGAAAACTCATTTTAAAAATGCAATCTTCCTTCTGCGAGTCCATCACTTTCCGTTTCAGAGTTGTACTTCCTTACCACTTTTTTATTTGCATACATATACTATTCACGGACATTTTGTTAATGAAATCCATATTTCAACATCACCTACATTCATATTTTGACCTCGCGCTCTAAACTCTTCATACATGTCATCATCCAATATTCCTCACTTGTTAAATTAGGACGATTTTGAGAATACGTTGTAGAGCTTGAATTATTCTCCATTCTTAAGAACACAAAATCACTAATAAAATTAATTATATTCATAATCAAATTAGCGAAAAGATATACACAAAATTTTGCCCGCCCGAATGATATACCCGCCCATGATAGCGCTGGAAATGAAACAGTTGGATCTGACAATTCGTCGCAGCCAATCAAAAGCTGCAGTGCATGCGTACTTACTGCAACAGAAACTGTGTAATTGTGCTCTGAGATATGTAGTACACGATTTTGTAGGAAAAATATACGGGCTCCATGTATATTTCTTTGTGCTGACTGCTATAAATTGTAAGTAGGTTTATAACATGAGTCACTCTGTAGATTTTTGGAAGTCAACTATAAATTAGGACGATTTTGAGAATACGCTGTAGAGCTTGAATTATTCTCCATTCTTAAGAACGTTTTTCTCGGAAACCGTTGCTGCAAACGACTTCAATAAGGTAACCTTTCTTAACTATGAAAGACTGGGGAAGAGATTTTCTAGTGGGATTTTTCAGGGTGGAACAAAAAAGTTGTAACGGTTTAAATGGGTCGAAATCGTCGCCAGTGGCGCCCTCTGCAAGATATACCAAAATTGACAATAAAATTGAATTTGCCATCCCAAGAAACCCCTGGATACAAAATTTCTTGAAATTAACGTGAAATAGTCGAAAGTTATTAAAGAAAACCCAATTTATTTTTTAAGCTTTGACACCCTGTAGTTCTGTGATTATCAACTTTTGGACTACGGCAAGTTTAGTTAAATCGACTTATTTTCAGCTATACTTTATGTGCCGAAACACTGTCCCAACCTTTTAGAGACACCCTGTATAAACAAATGCACATGTAAAGTTATTCAAGAATACATATTGTCGTTCGAACTGCAAAACCTCGTATTCGCACTTTTGTACGAAAATGAGTTTTTTGGCTTATTAGAATTGTTACTATAAAAGGCATATACATGCAAAATTTTGGATATGAATTTGAGCCGCAAAATAATTAAATTTTTGTTTTAGATATAAATCATTGCACAGGTTACAATATTTACATTTTTTGTTAACTTGAGAAGGTATGACTTTCATTTATAAATAGTCTTTTTTTATTTGTTAAGCTCATTGGGTCACAAAATTATCGTTTCAAAAAATGTTAACTTTCCTTGTACATTTTAAATGTGTCCTTTTCGTTTTCTGTGTCTACTGTAAAGTAACGTTTAGATAAACGTTAGTGCAGTGGCACTGCAGTTGTACTGTTGTATGGTAATTGTATTGTATTAAATATTATTTACTCTGTTTACATAAAATTACTGTAGACTTAAGAAGTTGGGGAATTTATCCGCTGTAAGTTGGCGACATTCAAAAACTCAAGATTCTTGACCTTCAGAGAGGTTATGTTTATGTTTTGTCAACTACGTCTCTATCTACGGAAATTGTTGGTGTTTATCATTTGCCGAATAGTAATTAAAAGCCTACCCTAGATAAAATATAAGCCTACAATCAGCAGGAATAGATGGTCTGTTTGAATGTTTGGTTAAATCACAGTATACTAGTATACTGTGGGTTAAATGAGGCCCCACTAAATTCGGCAAGTCATCAAACACTGCCGCTGTCATTCGGGTGAAATGAAAAAATAATCGGCATTCTCATTTCGCATTTCTTTATATAAATTATAGAAATCACCTTGCATGTGCCATCTGTGGTTAATAGGTCGCACCCACCATCTCCGAGTTCTTTTCATTTTTTTTTGCATGTATAGTTTTTATACATATTGACGTCGCTGCGAATAAGAGCAGCGAAAGTAACTGTTTATAAACCAAACAGTCCTCTTCATCCATTTTTTTAGAAACAAATCAATTCTAAACTAAATATCTAAATTAGAATCTAATTTAAAAACTTAACCTGCAAAAATGTAAATCTTCTGTTTACTGTCAAAAAAGCAGTTTTCTGATTGGTCCTTGTATGACTGTTGGAAAAGGATTGGTAAAAGTTAAAATGCTTTTAGCTTCTGCCAAACAACTGCAGTACAAAGGCGTTACTGTTAAGTTTATCTGAACGTTACAAAAGTCACCCGTATTTCTCGCCGTTTTACTTCAGTATCTTTGAATATTTGCAGGTGGGATGAGTTAACATTCCTATTATTTGCTAAACCCTAGATTATTCAGTTATTAAATGTCTAAAATTATTTGTATTTTGTAGAAAACACTATTTCAAGAATACGGCGCCCTTTTTAATAACTTTTCTGCAGTACCAATGCAACCGCACTAATCTTATGTGAATGAAGCTTAAGATTACGTAAAATGCAGATACGAGATTTTGCAGTCCGGACGACAATATTTGCGAAGATATCGGACATAGAGGTGCTCAACAATTTATTTACAATTGCCACTAAAGACGTTTGCTTTAGTTTAGCCACTCCATGAAATATCTACTTTATTAAGTGGATAAAATTAGTAGTGTAATACAATTTTAAAAATATCCGTAAATAATTCATAACATAAAAAAATGTTTGATATACTTTGATGTTTTTTTTTCGGTTTTCTAATTTTCAATTTAGAGTGTCAGAGTTTCGGATCTACGGGATATTTATGCAGAGAAATACAAAAAATACAATAAGAGGAGCACTGGAGAATAGCACAGATTTTCCGAGATTTTGTGTAAATATTCTTGCGCATGTTCTGCATTTTTGTAGTTTTTAGAACTAAGTGTGTAATGTGTGTGTGTGTGTGTTAATGTGAATGACATTATTCTCAAACAAGGCAATATTTAAATGTATTACCTTTCCAGTGGTTTGCCCGTACAAGGCATAAAAATTTCTTAATTCGTCTTCAGAAGCAGCACCTGGTAGATCGATTTTATTTCCGAGGATAAGTACTGGGCAATTAGAAAGAGTCTCATCTGTGAGAAGGGAATCCAATTCTTGTTTACTTTCTACAAATCTGGAACGGTCATTCGCATCTATCAAAAAGACGATTGCGTCGACTGCTGGGAAATAATCCTTCCATACTCTCCTTGCTAAAATTAAATAAATGTGTAATCATCATGAGCAGTACAAAATAAACGTAAATAAATCTTAATATGTTTTGGTAGATAAGAAATTAAAGGTGAAGATGTGTCAACAAATTGATAAAATGGAAATCATCATAGGGATGTATGACAAGGCAAGTTGAATGTGCTAATCTAAAAGAATTTTATATTATGTTTTATCTTTTATTACAATTCTGTTTTTGTAACAATTTGTCCTTGAATTCTTTCATAATATAAATGATTAACAAAATTATATCAGCACTATAACATCTCACGTCTTCTGTATCTTGAGAAATCAGATAAAATTTTTTGATAGTATTTAATCCAACTTATACTCATTCCAAAATAGTAGAGTGATTCATTTACAGCAGTTGGGTAGAGGAAGTGAGGGTTGCAGAAGATAAGATTTCATAGGTGTGCCACTTGAGAAGGGTTCAAAGTATACAAAATTACCAAAAAGAAATTGACGTTGAGTGAACCTAATAATAAACTTTTAATAGTTTACTTTAAAAGTTTATACTCATTCATACGCTGTCCTTTTAGAGGCAATGGCCTACCAAATCTCTCTAATGACTTCTATTTAAAATGGGTATATTTAAAACCCAGGTTTATTGAAAGAATTAGAGAAAAAAAGGAATAAAAAACTATACGTATATCTCATACTATCTTTTTGACTCATTAAAATAAATAAGTGATGTCAAAAAATTTAGTACCAAAGACAACTTTAACCATTCCAAATGAAACATCCGTATATATTTGGATAGAGCACCTTGTTAAAATAATAGTGAAACAAGATTTTATAGACTGTAGACCAAAAGAATGGGTCATATTCTATTTAATAATAAACAGAACAACTGACAATCTCTTCCCAACACATTTCTCTTTCGGTATATTCGATTGGCTGTGTTTCCCTTATTACTATATATAATCTTTTGGTGGTTTCAGAAAGCTTTAATTAAACTAGAATGTCAAACTACTTCAAGGGTCTGTTATATATTTATTCCTACTAACCTTGAGAGTGACCTCCCAGATCAAAAGTAGTAAACCTCATGCTGCCAATGGACAATTCTTCTGATGCTAAAACAAACAATTTTTGCTATTTAAGCACAAACATTAAAATATTATAGAACATACAAACATGATAACAGAAACACTAAAATTTTATTAGGAATCGAAACTGTGTTAATAATTAAAAGTAAATTGCACCTATTGTTAAAATAAATCTTAAAACTTAAACATTTTATTACAATTCAGATTATGTAATTCAATAGTAAATAAAGTTTCCAAAAATGTAAATTTAAATTGACTAAGTGGGTATATGTATAGTTACTAGGAGTAATTAAAAGAGATGTACTAATTTCTTTCTGCTACACTTACTACTTAACACGAGTTATTAATGACAAAAAATCGTAATATTGAATAACAAACTTAATGATACAAACATACGATTTTTAACTAATTAACCATTTATTTCCTTTCCTTTGCAGGAGTAAATTCATTTCCATACATTTGTTTTGATAGTTTGTAAAATTATCCTTTAAACACAGTACTAGAGATAACTGCTGAATCATTTTAACCTTATATTTTTAGAATCAATAATATCTGATTAATAAATCAGCAGATCACTTATATCTCACAATATGTGATTTTAGAATTCTTTTAAAATTCATAAAAAGGCATATTACGCATGTAAGAAGATGTACTCGTATATGTTTTGATTTAATTCTAACCCAGTTTTACTTTTCTCGTTGTTTTATTTCTACCATTAAAATTAAACACAACATTGTTACTAAGTTAGACAAGCCAACAAAGCAGTAATTAATTTTTTTTTATCATTATTTTTTTTTTCAATAGCAAAACACAGTAAATGAGTTGTAAAGGTTAACAAGGCAATTTCTTGGTTTTAGAACATGAGCATATTATGTGATATTTCGGAAAAAAAACATTCAAAAAACAACATGGATATTAACTAATTTTATTATTAGTAAAACATAATGCATTGTAAGCATGTTTATAGCAAGAAGTTACAAGACATGGCAATGCAACGTTTCCTAGTCAAATCTCAATTCAGTCATATTCTTGTATATTATTTAAAAATAAATAAAATATCTTACTGGGATGTAATGTAGGAAGATGTTGTGCCAACCTATCGTCCTTAAGCATGTGCAATAAAGTTGTTTTTCCTGCATTATCCAACCCTAGGAAGAGTAGCTTGCCTGATTTCTTCCATAAGCCTATACAAACATGCAGAAATTTTAGTTATGTAAATAAAAACTCACCATCTTCGTCTTCGTTGACAATATCGTTGTGTATATAATTTATATGCTTTGTATATGGAATGCATTCTAAATGCATTTCTTCTAATAAATATTTTATTAAACAGGACTTTCCAGAGCCTGGAAGGCCTAGGAAAATGTATTTGCCTTTATGTTTAAGCAATCCTAACAAGAATAAAAAATATTTTAACACAATAATAAAGACAAACATGTGCACCTAATGTACTTCAAATTTACATATCTATAACAAGAACAATAACATATGATTTTTTTAATGAGAAGAATTTAGATCAAACTTCAATAATAAAGTGAAAGTCGCAAGACAAAATTTACATAATATTCCCATTCATAGTCGCAACAATATTAGGTTTATTTTATAGGATTTTTTTTTGCATAGTTTGAGTAATATTTGATGTCTAGTTCAAAGAATATAAGAAAATTATTATATGTATTCCATTTTATATCTTCCTTACATCCGTAGTTAATGAATTTATTCATTTTAATTGAAATAACTGCTAACAAATACACATAATAAGTAATTATAATATTTCCAAAAAATTAATATGGCAGGTACTGACTAAGGACGTATCAACTTAAATATATTTTAAGCTATGAAATTGACACTTACAACATGTTTTCTTAATAAAAATATGTTTAGTTTTAAAAGTATTACTCTTGGATAAAAACCTGTTTAATTGAATGTCTAAACAAAGAAATGGAAGGACACGAAAACATTTATATTTCAACAGAACACTCAAAAATAATGAATTAAGAATTTATTTATGGAGTTGTTAAACTTACCTAGATATCCTAAAACTCCAGTAAACCAATCCCAAATAAACATTTTTTTCTAAAAGATGAAACAGAAAATTAAAATCTGGAAATATGGGTAACCTTGGGCAAGTACTATAACTTGTGACTCAGCTGTTTTCTGTCTAAATAAAATCAACAACGAATAAAGCAAATAATATCACAATTGACGTTATATTAAATTGATATGTGTTATATACTTTTCTAAAACATATAAATGAAATTATAAGTGTCATTTGCGCATTTAAAGTCAATGACAACATGACAATTTTGACGTTCTTAAAACAGTTGTCTCATTTTAACAGAAATGTTTCACATTTTTAAACAGAAACTATAACTTACATATTTTAGTTTATATACAAAAGTCACACACTGGTATGAAAAGTATTTATTCTTGAAATTAGGGAAAAAGGAATGAGAAACTTGGAGACGTTTGTTGGCACTTGAAAGGTGATGTGACACTTTCGGGCAAAAGAATTGAGTTGGTGTTGCCAACATTATGATATTTGAAACTGAAAATATCCCTAATACCTAAAGGAAGGTAAAGAAACTAAAGAAAAATAAAGAGGAAAAGAAGCAAGTAGTATTAATAATCGTACTTTATTATGAAACAATATACTGAATAAATATAAAATGCAAATGTATTGTAATGTACAATAAAAATATCTAAATAAACATTGCAATAACCAAACCATAGACGCAACGAAGAACAGAGAAACTTTATATCTACCTCAGTTTGTTTATTGATTAATGAATTAAATTTGTTTTCATGAGAAATAATCAATATTCTTTAGTCAGTCATTTGATAGGATGTATAGTTAAAATTTGTAAGATGAAGTGTAATATTAATTAAGATGTCAAAATCTCGAAATCGTAGTTTAAAAATATTACCTCATGATTTTTCCAGCCTAATACAGAAATTTAATGAGAACAAAGAAATGAAAAACCGAAATCTGGATTACTTTGGAGAAAATGTTCAAGATGTTAATATTCAATCACCTTATACACCGCTTTTTGCTGAAACTCCCCAAAGTTTTTCTGCTACATCTAATAGTGAAATAGACAGCATCACTTTAGATTTAAATAAGTTAAGTGGTCTAAGTTCATCAAGTTCTCTCAGTTGGAGCGATGAATACGACTCAGAAATTTCACAGAAGGTGCTGAATGAATTAGAAAGAATGGACCGAGTTTTGCGAAGAGAAGAACCAATTCCTTTACATTATGATAAAGATGAATATGAACAGTGGATGAATACATTTCCTAATATAAGGTAGATACCTATGTATATGTGTTCTGTATGTCCCGCAACAGAATTGCTATCACTGTCACAAATCACAGCTGGTGTTTAAATTAGACAAATTAAATCCTAACCCGTTCTTAGTTATTCAGGAATGTAAAATTATAACAGGACAAGCTAAGGAAAAAAATAAATTTTGAAATAGAAAATGTTTGCAGCACTTCAGTCATGCTGTTCCATAATTTTTCATACCTATTCACTGCAGTACTGATTTATTTGGAAACAGGGAATTGTAGACTTCTAGAGTACAGTATGTAGTTTTCTAAATTAATAAAGAAATAACAAATAAAAGCATGGAGATAAAATGAGATAATTTTTGTTTTTAGCTGTAAAATGTAGGGTTAGGGTTGTGTTGACGCATGTTTGAAGTTTGGCGGTAACCACGGCCCATGATTGATCAATTCAATTAAACAGGATTCTTACATCGAGCATAAAGTCCCTAAGTTAACTTAGGGACTTTAATTTACATTGGGCTGCACCTAAGAACGATAATCTAGACATGATCATCAATCTAAATTTTCTGCTCTATGTTGTTTTTTTTTTATAACGTAGTCGAGATACTCAACCGACCCGATTAGTGAGAGGGAGCAATACAATATACAGGGTGAGTTAAAAAGAAAGGGTCAACACTAAGCTGGAGGTAATAGACGCCAAAATATTATGTTTCATCATGCCTTATACAAATATCGTTGGTTTAAGAAACATAGGGTGTTCAAGGTTTAAATTTTATTCTGAAATTTTTCAATAACAGAAAGTTTTGATAGCATGATTCTGAAAATTTGTAGTGTTGGGTTCTTTGATGTGAGAATTACGAATTTGAAGCTTATTATGACGTTCTAGGGCGCTAGTTTCACAGTATTATTTAAGAAAATCAAAATATATATTTCTTTATCTGTTAAGCTATGCTTAAAAAAGGTATTAAAAATCTAAAAGAACGTTGAATTCTACATAAAAAATGTCCTCTCGTTTAGGTCGCCTAACTTTATGGGTTTCTGAGTTATTTACATTTAAAAGTTTCAATGTATTTTGTGGTGATTTTCTTTCAGGCGCTGATATTGCTATTTCTTTTTTTAGTAGGCTTGTGATAAATTTTCATGTTAATAAATATTAGCTTATTTTGCGTGCGTGTGATTTATTATTTGTGCAATTATTGAGCAATTTCAGAATAAAATTTAAACCTTCAACACCCTGTATATCTTAAACAACCGACATCGTAAAAGCATAATATTATGGTGTCTACTGTCTTCAGTTTAGTGTTGACCCATTCTTTCTGACTCACCCTGTATATGATATTTAAATTTGTTTGACTAACTTCCTTCACAATTTATCACTTGTGATTTCGTACAAACATGTGCGTAAATTACAAAACTATTTTATTCAAATTAAATATTGATATATGTATAGTTTAAGTTTTTAATAATGCTGCGGTCTATGTATTCTCTGACACGTTTTTTGAGCTGTTATAGTCATATTTTTATTCGTGCTGATATTCTCTGCTGGAATTTGGTCAGGTATTTTAGTCGCTTGTATCTGTACGTAGATGTATTTTTAATGTCACATCACTAAACATATTTAAACTCCGGCACAAAATTAACGCACCACTAACATTTTTTAAAAACATTCATAGGTAACTTTTTATCTATACTCGCGTCAAGAATTCAGACGTCTTACGTCACGACTGACGATACACATTTGTTTTTATTGACAACGCAATTTTCGATATTTGGTCGCGTTAATAACAATCATTTTTTGCAATTTAGTGCAAAATATAATACAAACTTTTAGTGTAGTGTATAGTTTTATTGCTATCAGTTGCAGTTTCTTAAATATTTTGATGAAAATATAATGAATTATTCATTTGTTCGTATGACGTAAGTCGTCTGAATTCTTGTCGCGAGTATACTAACTGTTTACAAATAAAGTAATGTTTCACTGATTTATTTTTCAAGTGATTGTATAAACTCAAGTTTAGCTATCTAGTTATGCATTCTACTAGCTATATATACAGGGTGGGCCAATAGTGTGTGGACGGAAGATTGTGGTTATACTGATATATATTTTTAAAATCTGCTATTGGTGCGGGGTGTGGGTAATAGGAGCTACAAACTGAAAATATTTTTACTAGAATTTCTAGACATATACAGGGTGATTCATAGTAAAGTTAAATGTTTTAAAGTAATTGTGGATTAGAAGAAAAGTATTAGAGATAAATACAGATAACGTTATATCACGTGAAAGGTAATGAAATGTATTATCTGGTGATGTAAAAAATATTTATGTGGGTTCCATTTAAAAAAATCAAGGTATCAAAATCATGATTGAAGTTTTCAAAATTAGAGCGACGATATCAGCCATAACAAACAGAGTTCGTAATTGACTTTCTAGCTCTTGGTAGTATGGAGAGTGATCAATAATTTACCCAAATCACAGCCTCCTATGTTGCCGCCCACCTCTGACATTCAACTGTTTCTAGACATCAACTTTTTGACAAAATATCGAATAACGTCCAAACGATACGTTTTAGGCACCAAGTATGGTACATGAAGTCACACTAGAATTGACCGAGGAATCTAAATATGCAATAATATACAGAGGGTTCCATTTAAAAAAATTTAATTTTACTATGAATCACCCTGTATATGTCTAGGAATTTCAGTAAAAATATTTTTAATTTGTAGCTCTTACAACCACCTACCCCCCACCCACAGTAGATTTTAAAAATATATATCAGTATAACCACAATCTTCCGTTCCCACACTATTGGCCCACCCTGTATATAGATTTTGCGAGGTTGCAAATTTTATATTTAGCTATATTCATTAAAATAGAAAGAATCGTACATCAACGTAGGCCTTAAAATTATTGACTTTCCTCTCGTCAGTTTTTTGGCAACCTTTTTTTTATATTATTTTCGTGAAACTTAAACTGAATAAGCTATTCACATGTTTTATTCTTGATTTTATATATGCTTATATATAAACTTATACTTTGATATACGAAATGTACACTCGCCGCAACATAAAGTTTTTCAGTACGATTAAGTATTATTTTGTTTAAATTATGACGGCTTAACAGCTTGTCCGTCACACATCTGCATAGACAAAAACAATTATATTGGCACGATCTAATCATTGATGCCTCCCAAAATTCCTGCAAATGTTAAAAGTTGAAAGTAGATTTTATTACGAATATGTCAACAATTTAAAACAAGTCACCAAATCAATTTTTAAAGAATGCCATTATTATTGCAATAGATTGTGCATACACAAAGTAAAAAAGATTCGATTCTCATTTGAGAGGTCGAGTAAAATAATGTAATAAGTAAAATTTTTCGATTTTCTACCTTTATTAGACCTTACCTACTTACACCATAACGGCCATTATCGATTACATCTCCAACACCGGGTTCCGTAATGTGACAAAACATTTTCAAATCATTTTTCAAATACTTCGCTATCCATATCTTCATGATAGTCTCGTGTTCGTCATAATTCAAAAACAAGTAAACCTTATTCCAAAAATCCTGCTGTATTTCGTCTTACTACTTTTCAGCATACTCTTTCAATTTCGTTTTATAACACGAAAGTTCAAGTCACACATAATTCGCACCTTTCTAAATATCCCAGGAAAAGTTTCTATTATATAGAAATATGATTTTTTTATTGTTGGAAGTTCATTTTTAAAATACCATCCATGAATTGTCCTACGAATCGCATATTTTATGTCGTCATCGACATTCTATCTTCCTTTCGCGAGTTTCCTCTATTTCTCGTTTCGCAATTGTATGTTCTTCTGTGCCATTCTTTACTGCACGATATATACTACTCACGGATACTTTTGTTAATGAACTATATAGCATCACTTACACTCATATTTTGGTCTTGTGCCCTATCCCTTCATACACGTTTTTTATCATCCGATATTTTTCGCTTGTTAGATTTATGATTTTGAAAACACGCTGTAGAGCTTGAATTATTCCTCATTCACACACAAAATCACTAATAAATTAATTAAGCACAATTATACAGTATGCGCCAAAAGTATGGAATAAATTCAATAAAAACGAAACAATTTTTTTTTGGGAAAAATCCTCGAACAGGTCGATTTTTAATTTAAAAATTCATATTTTAGCGTAAAATGCGATTTTCAAATGTCATTTGTTTTCGAGTAATGACGTCATCGATTTTTTTTTAAATGGCAACACCATATTTTTTTCCTTGATTCTGAAAGATCGTTTAATTCTCTATCAGACAGTACTAAAATTTTGCCCTCTTACATAGGGGTAAATGACGATTGAATGTTAGAAAACGTAAATCAATTAAAATAAAGCAAAAACGTTATCAAGTTTAGTTTTTCGAATTCCATAGTTCTTTTATGGATCACGTAGGTGAAAATCTTTGCAAAGTGTCATTGTCCCACCGACTTTCTAATAAGTATTGTAAGCGACATAGAAATTATTATTCAATTTAAAGTATTATGGCACATTTAACTGTTACTCAAAGAATTGAAATTTTAATTCTTATCGGATGCGGGAATATGACTAGAACTCAGCAGGAAGCTTGCGATTTATTTAATGAAAAATATCCAGATCGCCCTATCAGCCAAACAACAGTCAGTAAGGTAGAGTCTAAATTTAGAGAAAATGGCAATGTTGTAAATATTCCAAAACCTGGACGTCCAAGAATTAATGAAAATCATAAACAGAATATTTTGATAAGTATGGTGGATAATCCTCATAATTCTTCACGATTGATTGCATTAAACAATGACACTAGTCAGAGCACAGTGCTACGTATCTTGAGGAAGAAAAATATCATCCCTACAAAATTCAACTTGTGCAGGAACTCAATGAAGATGATCCCGATCGCCGCTTACACTTTTGCGAAATTCTAATGGATTTATGTCAAGGAAATAGAAATGTACACCGGCAAATACTTTTTTCAGATGAGGCCACATTTTGTCTGAATGGTACAGTAAACCGTCAAACTTGCAGATATTGGGAAAATCCTCATTGGATGGCAGAGGCACATACCCAACACCCTCAGAAATTAAATGTGTGGGCTGGAATAGTTGACGACAGAATAGTAGGGCCTTTCTTCTTTGAAGGAACCCTTACAGGACAAAGATATTTAGAGTTTCTAGAAAATGACCTTGTTCCAGCCCTTGCAGTAATTTTTTCTAACGATAATGACCCTGACATTCCTGACGATACCATATGGTTTCAGCAAGACGGTGCACCTCCGCACTATGCGCGCCCTGTACGAGATTTTTTGGACAACTGTTTTCCTGGGAGGTGGATCGGCAGACGCGGACCGATAGAATGGCCTATAAGATCGCCAGATCTTACACCTCTTGACTATTTTTTATGAGGATACTTGAAGTACATTACTAAACCACGTAATTTAGAAGAACTTCAAAATCGCATTCGGGACGAAATACGCAGAGTTACCCCAGAAATCATTCATAATGTGCAAGAAGAATTTCTTCACAGACTTGCGCATTGTCAAGAAGTTGGTGGATGGCAATTCGAACATTTAATTTAAGTATAAAATTTAATCAATTGTATTTTATTTTACATACCTCAGAATTGTTACTTTTTTATGGATAAAATTTACGTTTTCTAACATTCAATCGTCATTTACTCGAAAACTTTCCTTTCCGAAATAATTGTTTCGTTCTTATTGAATTTATTCCATACTTTTGGTGCATACTGTAATTAAATTAGCAGATATAATTTAAATAAACGTCTTTACTAAACTTAATAACAAAGTTATCGCGAGAGTAATAATAATATAGAATAATTTTTCTTTTCAGCATATTCGACAACCATCTAACACCAGTAAATTCCACCCATAATATTCGGAAACTTCTGGAAGAAGAAGATATGGAATTAATAATTTACGGTAGTGATAAACATCATTTTCTAAATAAAGATTGTGATATACCTACAATTAATAGTATCAAAAAGAAATCGGCTGTGATAGATACTTCTGATAATTCTTCAAATAGGCTTCTTAATCAAAGAAATTCAAATACCTCGAGAAAACGAAAACTAGATGAAAATAGAAATAAAAACAAAAGTATTTTTACAATTTCGCATAAACCAAAAAGTTTAGATACTGATAAATACTTGAAAATATCTTCAATAAAAAACCAATTTAATGAAAGAAGACTATCGTCTAAGTCTCCGTTAAATAGAGATGTTAATAATGATTATTGTGACACGACACTGGAATACAATTCCCTTCCTTTCCTTAAAGTAGAAGAACCCGAATTCTCCAAGAGAAATGTTATTTCAAGTAACATGCAAAGTAGGAAAAATTCCACAGTAGAGCTATTCCGAAAAAATGAAGAAAACCGATTAGTTCTACCACCAATTGTAGCTCCTAATCAATTTAGATCTATTTCTGCGACACCTAGGAAAGGAAGCAAAACATTTTCTGCGTTATCCATGAAATTTGAGGCAAGTTTTAAAAATCAGGATAGGTCAAGAAAGCCGTCAATTAAATTTTTGGAAAACCCTATTAGTAATAGGTGATTTAATAAGCATTAGTTATTAGTTGCAGTATCTTACCAATATATGAATTTATAAAAGTAAATTTAGTAAGTGTATTTTTTATTACATACGCTGTACATAAGTGTAAAATTTCTGAAATGCTTCAATGGAATGTGAATAATTCCACTTAATTCAGAAACCTTCTCATTACTCATTAATTTAATGTACAAGGTGTTTCAATTTCGTTGAAACTACAAGAAATAGGTTGCGGTTTTCGCAACACTGAGCTATTTTTTCAAGAAACTCCAAAATTCCGAATTTTCATAGACCTCGTCGTATTTGAGATACAGGGCGAAATAAAAAAAAACTACTATTAAGGGATTCTTCGTATCTCAAAGAATATAATGAGATATTGAAATTGCTTGTGATAATTTTTTACGTACAGTTCAATGGCGCACTTGTAATTTCTCTACATGGTCTCTATTAAAATATGACCCAACCAAACATACAAGGTTGTACCTACCTTATCTAAAATTTTCTGCTACATATCGGCTATTATGAAATACATACTATCAGAGAGCTCATGTCTTTCCATTACATTTGCTTAAGAGGAACAAAGTAAGTCAATAGACGATAAACATCTCTAACGGTTATAGTTACAGTCTACATAAAATTAAGCAGACATTTCCAAAGTCTAGCAACCATGGAAATATCAGTTTCTCTGTACCATTGCCTGTGTCATCCTCTACAAATTAGAATGCCGTCCTTTTGGACGGTGATTGCTCACCACCACCCACTTACACCTACCTGATGAGCACTCCGCGGATATCACACTTAAGCCTTGTCCTCATGGACGCGAAATTCACGGATTTTTGCACGAATTTTGCAACTGTTTTAATTATTTATGGCGGAAAAATCTCAACTTTTGATAATTGCAATTTGCAAAACTGTCAAACACTACAAATATTATTGCCCCTTTCATTATTATGTGGTGTTAATAAATTCGTTTTGACCTTCTGATAATGTACCATGGCAGTTTCATGATGGAACTGATAGATAATATTATAGGTAGTTGACAAAATTTGTTACAAATAGAGATTTTTTCACCATTAAATAAATCGTGCAAATATTTGCGAATTCCGCATTCAAAAGGACAAAAGGCTTTAGAATACATACACACTATTTACTATTGGTTTCTAGCACTGTCATTATAACGGTCACACATTAACACTTATTATATTATATCGTACCGCTTTCCGTATTACTTTCATACGCACATGTTTCGTTAAAATTTAATATATTCTTCGATTCAGATTCTTATCAGTATTTCGTCCTTTCTATCAGTATACTCTTTTCGATTTCATTTATACGGACTAAGTTTCATCTTGTAAGATATAGCAATAGATTTTTTTTTTTTTTTGAAAAACTCATTTTATAAATACAATCTTCCTTTCGCGAGTTTCCATCACTTTCCGTTTCATAGTTGTACTTCTTTACCACTTTTTTATTTGCACACATATGCTATTCAAGTGCAATTTTGTTAATGAAATACATATTTCAACATCACTTACACTCATATTTTGACCTCGCGCTCTAAACTCTTCATAGATGTCATCATCCGATATTCCTCATTTCGATCAAATCACTAATGAAATTAATTACATTCATAATTAAATTAACGAAATTTTGCCCGCCCGAACGATATACCTGTCCATGACAGCGCTGAAAATGAAACAGTTGGATCCGACAATTCGTCGCAACCAAACAAAAAGCAGCAGCGCATGCGTACTAACGTGTACTAACTGCAGCGCATGCGTAGCAGAAGCTGTGTAATCGGGTATGCTCTCAGAGATATGCGGCACACGATTTTGTAGGAAAAATATATGGGTTGCATGGATATTTCTTTGCGTTGACTGCTATAAATTGTGAACAGGTTTATAACATTAGTCACTCTCTACTTGTCTCTCTTTTGGAAGTCGACTATAGTAAAGCCTCCTCATGAAGGTACCCATGTTATTTAATGGAGCCGTGCACACTGGACCAGCATCAACACGTACTGTCACCCGCAACGATCGTCACAGCAGGTCGTGTCGGTGATGGTGTCGTCTGCCATTTCTATGTATGGCCGCGCTAGTCCGACGTAAGATCTGTTCCCACAAACGTCAGGGATTAGTTTGAAACTAAATTTTGATGGACACATTTTTTTTTAAATAATAATCTTGCTATACTCGCGTCAAGAATTCAGACGTCTTACGTCACGGCTGACGTTACACATTTGTTTTTATTGTCAACGTAATTTTCGATATTTGGTCGCGTTAAAAACAATAATTTTTTCGAATTTAATGCAATATATAATGCAAGCTTTTAGTGTAGTATATAGTTTTAATACTATCAACTGCAGTTTCTTAAATATTTTGTTGAAAATATAATGAATTATTCATTTGTTCGTATGACGTAAGTCGTCTGAATTCTTGTCGCGAGTATATAATCGATATGCAATAACAAATATCTACACGATCATGACTAAATGAAGAGATACGCAATGGACTATGTTCTTTTAACTTTGCTGAAAAGCTGATGATATTATGCTGAAATATTAAACTAAGGGTTTTATTATTGAATAATTCAATATATAGGCATGATTGTATAGTTAATATATATCTATCTCATATATGGGGTTTTCAAGAGGAAAGTAGGTAATTATTAGAAAAAATGTAAATTTTGTAAATATTTCTCCATGATTTCTCCTGATGGCGCTGATACTGATACTGATACTATCATAGAGTATAGAATGTTTTGTTTCGTCTTTTATATAACTTTTTGTGTTTAGATTAGTTTCTAATTACAAAAATAATACAATTAATTGGACCTACCTTTAAAATTCATTTTTCCAGCCAAAAGCCTTGCATTTGAAAGAAAAGAAAGTACAAGTTCAAAAATTGTGCTCAGGGTTTATTTGAAATAATGCTATTTATACAGTACTTTCGAAAAGTAACGAACAAATTTATTATTTTTTAAATTGAGAACGTCACCGTTGTTCGAGATATAACGTCATCGACAATTTTTTTAAATAGCAACCCCCAATTTTGACCATGCCATTTGAAAGAGCGTGGCATTCACATGAAAAATTATGGTGCTACATAACAAAAATCTCAAGAAAATAATGTTTGAAGCAGTGGCGGCTCGTGGTAGCTGCTAGAGGTGAGGCCCAACCCGTTTTCAAATAATAAATAGAAATAAATTTTCCCGTCACCCATGAGGTAATATTTCTTGACGCGTGTATCGTTTTCTATCATGGAGATCTTCGCCAATAGCACTATTATAACCACAAATTAAAAAATTAAATGAACTTAGAATTTTGTTTACAAAAGAAAAAAAATATATTTATCCAATAATAAAAAAAATGTTCCTAATGCATTTAAGAACACTAAAAAATATGAAAAGGCCTAAAAACCAATTTTCAAGGTAGCCAGCCTACTTATCTATTCCCACATATAAAACAAAGCTGCCAAATTTTCGTTTTCGTTTGCCTCCACTTTTAACAAAATATTTTCAACACTCTATATAAAACAGATCTATTCGACTGTCTTTTAAATTTGCAATTTTATTTATGTCTTCATAAAATTGAAACACTTGTTGCAGGAATTATTCAAACTAAACAAAACAATTTGTATGCTTCGGAAAATAGCATTTCAAATTTCTTGTATATTTTTACCGTTTTTGAAATTCAAAATTACGAAATTGTTCGTCCACAAAATATAAAGTTTTTCAACTTTTTGTCAAAAGCGTTTGGATATACTTGTAGTAAACGTTTCAACAAATTTGCATATTTTTTTGCACATTCGGAATTTTTGAGGAATCTACTAAAGCAAGGAAATTTAAATTGTGTAACTTTCCAAAACGAGTGCTTACTTAAAGCATGTTAAAGGGAAATGCAATCTATAATTTCGTAGTATAACATTTTATAACTCGAAATTATTTCTAATTTGTCGCAAATTTCAACCCGTTTTACTCCTAATTCAGTCATATTTTTCGCATTATCAAAAATATTTTTAAATTTTTCTGTCTCTTAATTCAAAAAGTCTTTAATTAGCGATTTTAATTTGTTTAGAGAACATTGAAGTGTTTAATTTGAAAAATTTGGAAATGTAAATCTGTCTGTGCACGTTAAAATTTCGTTGTATATCTTGGTCAATTTGCAAATTCAGTGTATTGAAATTGTTTTAAAAATCTAAATATCGTGAAAAAGACTCATTATTACCTATCGATACCATATATTTATATTGGGTATGTTAAATGTAGTCTTATCCTGTTATGAAGTTAAGTTTTATTTACTTTAAATTAATACTTGCCATGTCCTTAAAACCTTAGCACCTAATTTTGAGAATACCTATCCAAGAAATCACATTCAGTAGTAGTAACTAATCAACCATTGGAAATTCAAAATACAATGAAAAATATTAATACTGAAACAATCGGTTAATCGCGTTACTTTACGTCTTCCAATTTGCCGGAAAACAGAGTGAGACAGAATAGGGCGCCAAAAATCGGACCTCAAATTATGACGGAAAACCTCGACTTTGACCGTATCGCCTGGTGGGAGAAGTCATAACGTATTACCAGAGAAATGGAGTAGGGAGAATGATCGTCAACATGCGCAAGCTTCCCAATGTAGCGCGCGGACATCTTCTAACCCAAATGTCAAATTTTCTACAGGGAGTAATCAATATTTTATACTTACCAGGGCTGTTTACAATTACATCGACATTGTTTAACGCAGCAAATCGTATAAAAAATTGTTAAAAAATAAAACTATTTTCGTAACTATTTTGCAATTGATGTTGAAGTAAAAAAAACATATTTTAAAAACTGGATTATTTTGAAAATGACTTTTTTAACGCAATTGTAATATTAATATCAATTATAAGAAAAATCTTCTTTATCTTGAAAGTTAAACTAATTTTTTAACAATTTATGTGCAATTTGTATAAAAAAAATTATCGCTCTGTGTTACTTTTGATAGCGTAAAAATTTAGTAGATACCACTTTTCAGTTACGCCTGAAAGCGGTATGTTAATAAATAAATAAATAAATAGCTCAAGCTTTGAGCAATAGCTCAAATTAGCTCATGACTATTTTTAAGTTACGAAAAAATGACATAAATCTCTGTCTTGTCAATCAGTTCTTATAACTCAATTTTGACAAACGGTGGACAGCATATCAAAGCAAAGCACGGCAGGTAGGATGGGTGGTTAGGCTCATTTCATTCTATGAGAATAAAACTTAAATTAATGAAAATGTAATTGTTCTATTTTGCAAAGCAAAATAATAAAGATTACTAGAGCTACATTAAAATTTACGTACGTCTTGTGTTTATTTTATATTTCTTTTATTTATTAACTTACCTTGGATAGGCAAGCTATGTATAAAATTAGTGAAAAGGGGAAGATTATAAAAAGAATAAATACACCTACTTAATTTATTTTCTGTCGACAATGAAGATTATTAACAAAAACCTGATTAGAGTGCCGTACTCAGCGTTGAATTCACGGGGGAAAAGAGCACGGCAGAGAAAACCCCGATTCAAACAAATATCTGTAATTCTGTTGTAATGATAAATTAAACTATTTGCAAAATATAGGTACTTAAATCAACAGTAACACACAAAAGATATTACAATACCACAGCCCTGGAAAAAGCCTTAACATTCAGCTATCATGATAATGGTAGGTAGGTCCCAGGCCTATACCCGTCAGCGCCTAAACAAAAAGAAACACAACAGCAGTGTGGCCGTAACTGGTAATTTTTAGCTTTTTAGTTGATCTGCTGGTTCCGAATAGAAAAGAGGCACAGCTAGCCCATGTCAATAAAGATTGTAATAATAATAAAAACTTTAACATTAATTATTACAACTCACCAGTTAGGGTTTTTCCTTAAAGTTGCTTGCTATAAAACCTTTAAACATTCTCCGAACCTGGGCAATGGGCGATCTACTTCTACAATTTTGATAGATCTAAAATATCTCAATATCAGTTTACCACTAGTTAATTCTCAAATAAATGGTATCCTCTTAACCATAATCATATCTTCAGTAATTTTAAATTAGTTTTAAGTGATTTTTGTTATATAATTATGGTTTTCTTGCTTAAATACCTTATTAATGTATTTGAAATTTATTTACCTTGGAACTATTTTACGTTTTCGTCTTTTTTGTGTTTTAATTATATTTTAATCCGTTGATAATGTTGATTCTTGTATAATTGATGGAGAAGGTTCTATATATAGTACTTGTTGAAGGTTCTATAGTATTTGTCGAAGGTTCTTATATATTGGATGACCAGAAGGTGTCAAATGAATCAATTTGAACTTTTTCTAATTTCAGTGAAGGTATCGCATAAGGCTTCAATAATCTTTTACCAGAAAGTTTTACAAAGTATTCCTTTTTAAAATGCTCTAAACAATTTTATTTTTCGACCAGACAAATTTTTCTTTAGATTTACCCAATGCTTGTAGCCACTCTTTCTGCAAATCACCTTTAGGAAACCTGTAAAGAAAAAGTATTATACCGTAGTTTCAAGTTATATTAGTCTCAATTAACAGCTTATGTATGAAAACTGATACATTCACGTAAAAATTTTCCATTATTGAAACAGTCTCTCACAGCACAACTAGCTATGGTAAAATGTTTAAATTTACATTAACAGTCAATACTGAAACATAAAAATCAGGATAATTAAATACAAATATTCACAAATCGAAAAAATATATTTATAAACACAACAAATCACAGAGTAAACAAAGCTCTTTGACAGTTGAGTTAGAACATGGCTGCCCGCTTAGCGTCGGACGAGAAATCGATGCCTACTCCATTTCTCTGCGTATTACGCATATATGAGTAAATATGAAGCTCGGCAAATTGGGCCTCACTGTGATGGGATTGGCGGGTGACTCATGGCTCCTCGCTCTGGTAGAAACTGCGGGGTATTGAAACCCAACCTAGATCCGTTATTTATAACTCAGGAGTGCTACTATTGAAGCAATAATTATTTTATTCCGTTATATTGATTTTTGATAACTGTAATAGGTAATTGACAATTATGGGGTATTAAAATATACAGTGTGAGAGCCAAATTTTACAGTGAGGCCCAACCTCAGTTGCTTCATACGACGAACCGCCACTGATTCTAATGCAATTGTCCACTTAATCGTTTCGCAAAACAAATTTTGCATAAAATACCTATTTATTTTGACGGATGAAATTTGAGGATAGTTTAAAAATAATTCTAAAAATGACTGGCCGAATATTTTCTCCAATTAATAAATTCAAAACATATTTTTGTGCAGCTAAAGAAATTAACGTTTTTTGACATATTTGCCTAAATTTGATTATAGATACTTCACTTGATTATATTTTTGTTTGTTTCAAACAACAATCTTTAAATAGAGTATATTCTCAACTTCATTTTTGGATTTATTTTTAAATATCAATTTAATAAGGTACTGAAAATACTGAAAGCAATAATACTTTTATTATATTTGTTGAAAATAATCATCAGAAAGTTAGAATTAGAAGGTGGTAGGTTCGACCACAGAAAATTAGAATTTGTTGATGAGGTTTGAGGTTGGCATCATTACATTGTATGCCAACCTTAGTATGTACACGTTGTTGTGTATGTTGTTCAAATGTTTAAGTACTGCTCAATAAATTATGATAGATTGTTAAATTTCATGAAAAAAAGTCAACTTGTTCAAATCGATGCGTGTAAACCTTTAAAGAAAACAGATATTTAGTAAATTATTTCAATTTCAGATGTCTTATTTTAGATAAAGTTTGTTATATTTAAGTGAAATCAATATTCTGTCTGATGCCACTGTTGTATTTGTTCGATTTTAGAGTAACTTTACGCTTGCTTCAATACGTAACGTTTTTTAACAATTTAAGTACTTACCTATATTTAAAACCGAATTTCAAACGAATAGTGTTGGATTCGCATAATTGTAGACTGGCAGGAATTATGCAAATTGAGAGAATTATTATTTATCTTATGCACGCAGACACAATAATAATGATAATGATAATAATAATAATAATAATATTAGTAATAGTAATAGTAATAGTAATAGTAATAGTAATAGTAATAGTAATAGTCATAGTAATAGTAATAGTAATAGTAATAGTAATAGTAATAGTAATAGTAATAGTAATAGTAATAGTAATAGTAATAGTAATAGTAATAGTAATAATAATAATAATAATAATAATCTTTATTCCGTAGACACACTACAGTGTATAGAACAAGTCACAAGAGATAGAATAGTAAATATCATATTGTCAACAAATAAATGGTAAAGAACAAGCTAAAATACAATAATATCACAAACAACAAAAAATATATTTAAACTAAAGATGACATTCAAAATATTCTTGCAAATTGTAAAACGAGTTGGCCAACAACATACGCCTGGCCAACAACAACAACAATTCTTTTAAAAACCTGAACTGTCAATTTGTTTGACCCTTGCTGGGAGATGATTAAAGAGCCTTGGAGCTAAAACAATTGGACTATTTGCTGATTTAGTCAAATGATGTTGAGGGAAAAGAATATTGTTTTGATTTCGGAGATTGTATCCAATTTGTCTGTCTGAGTATTGTGAAAATTCATCAGGAATTGCTTATATACTTTATGGACGTCCCTCAAGAATTTACTTTGATTTTTAATTTGGGGTGTAATCCAAGATTTGACTTTTATTTTATCATTCAAGAAATGTTTCTCGACAGGAAATGCTATCTCAAATAAATCCAAAAATCGATCTAAAAACAATAAAAACTTACAGCCTTTGTCAAGTGGATCATCAGTGACAGCATTCCAATATTCACTCGAAACAAGCGTCTTAAAAACATTAATATTAAAAGGATTGTTGCAGTCACGTTTAAAATAATACTTTTTATTTTCAATATTTGGTTTAATAATATAGTCAAATTTTAACATTTGAAGAGTGTGATCGGAGAAGCAGGGATGAAATATATTAGCATTTTTGTCGGAAAACTCAATATTAGTGAATATGTTGTCAATAACACTTCCCGAGTCTCCTTTGATTCGAGTATATTGATAAAAATACTGTTTCAAGCCATATGCGGCAAATGTATTGACCAACCTATTAGTATTTGATGTCATCTCGTTCACGTCTAAATTTATATTATAATCACTACAAACAAATAAATACTTGCGGCAATCTGAACATATAATACTTAACATTTTATCCAACAAATCTAGAAATAAATATACGTTACTGTCAGGTGTCCTATATATACATGCTATTAAGATATTCAGTGAATCATAAACAACTTCAATAAGCGCATATTCGAAGTAAGACTCAATTTTATCAACAGAAATATTTTTAATACGAATGTTATAAATATCATTACGAATATAAATTGCGATACCATCACCGTTCATGTCTGTTCTGCAAAATGAATCTGCTAAGGTATAATTATTTAATTTTAAGACAGAAGCCTCATCAGATGAGAACCATGTTTCACTTAGGCAAACAATATGTGGAAAATTTAGTGTACTAAGGAATGTATACAATAGTGTCAGCTTATTTCGAGCACTTCGAATATTAAAATGACATATGACCAATGAATTTGTTACTTTATTAATTGAATGATCCGGAACTGAAAGATTGCTGACGAAAAAAACGAAATTGCTTCACAATTATATTTTTAGGCCAAAATTCGGGTCTATAAAGTAGGTCCCTTGTTTCTTCATTGTAGTCCGTACATATTCGGAAAACGATATTGGTTCCTTTGCTCTACGGTATCCGCTTTACACCTCCCAACATAAAACCATAGATTTTTAGTTGGAGCAGCAAAGGATGAACATTCATCTTGAGCAGTTGCTGTGCCCCTAACACTAGATTTGTCTCCTCTTTTGGTTGTTCCATTCTCACTATTCAAGATTTTACAACTTTTGCGCCTCCTAGAATTATTTTTTATATTTTTATAGTTTATGTTGCTATGATCACTCATTACAACAGTTTCATGTGAAGAGACAGAAGAAAATGACGTATTTAGAGCACCATTCTGAGTACTTATATCATGAATTAGTGAATCGATTTGTCGATTTTTCGTAAGTAATTGTATTAAATCTTTGTTGGTAGCAACCAAGTTACTGACTTGTTGCTCCAGTGATATTATTTTTTGTTGAAGCGAATTTGTGGCATCATTTACTAGCGTTGTAATAAACTCTTTTAATTTGTCATCTTGGTTCATTTCTTGAGCAACCTTAGAAGCGCTTCTCGTTGTCTTTAGTCACACCCCAAGAATTCGAATCAAATGTTCTGAGTAACGTAGAGAGAACTTATATATAGTTGCAAACAATTTCAGATGTATCTGAGATCAAGTACTTTACTGCTATAGCAGTGATGTAAATTAAAATTGCCACAAAACTGAAAACTTTTAATTTTGAAAGAATTTAAATTAAACATGTTAAAAATGAAACTGCATACTGACAGGTATAAAAAGTAATACATTGTATTGGGTAGGTAAGTCAAAATAGAATATTATTTCAAATAGAGCTCGATTTATTTTTAGAAATCGCACAAGTCATGTACAATTTGCATCTTTATTTAACAATGATATAACATCAACAACAGCAGTACTTTTTTAATTGCTCAGAGTACCTTTTCAGTTACTTAGAACAAATTACATTTCATATATTATCACTGTTCTGTAGAAAACTTTATTAAAATATCTAAAAAAGCTCTAATCCTATCAGAGCAGTTACGCATATTTATATATATTGAAATTTTATATAGACAGTTGTATGTTATAATAGTTTTAATTTATATCTACTCTTTATTAATTAACTGCTCTCATAGTTTAAATAATTTAAAGCGTGAACATTAATGTGTAATATTTTATACATGAATTTGATGAAAAATTTATAATGTGTGACTGATAGGTGGCAACTGTTGACTACTGTTTTAAGATTGCAATTTTTCAAAAACTAACAATGAGACACATTTTAAAAATACTTTAAAAGATACATTTTGCCCACTGCAGTTTTCGGGTTAGTAGACTAATACATTGTGTCGATAAATAAATAAATAAATATACAGGGTGTTTTATGCGATGGGTTACAAACTACCTGGTGAGAGTTTAAGTTAAAATATTAAGAATACACTTATATCTATGTGCAGGGGCAAATGTGAACAGCGATACAGGGTGTTGAAGTACAACATTTTTATTACGAAAACTTGTAACAACCTTTACTGTTGTATCGATTTCGATACAAAATTTAAATATAACACTTTTGAGATATCTTATAAGGGACGCCACATAATAACTTTTTTTTACCTAATACTAAAGCAAAAATTCTTTAAAAAATTATTATAACTTTCTAGCTTCAATACACAAAGTATTTTTTATTTTATTATGCAATTTTTATCAATTAAATTGCGAAAGGGATGCCCTAAATACAAATTATTTCATTTGAACAAGTAAATTAAGAAATAATGCGATTTTAATGAAATAAAATCAGTAAACGAACTGGGAATCATCTCGAAAATGAATTATTGTGTTATACTTGCTTTATTCTAAAGTTGCTCATTATATTAATTTTTTAAAGTTGTGTATGTTGCATACAGACTAAATATAAATTATATAAAATAAAAGTAATTTCTATATTCAATTTTTTAAATGCTATCTCGAAAACTGTTAAAGTTACCCCTAAAAACCCATTAACACTAAATTTGAAATCAATACGTCAACAACTGTAAAAACTGTTAGAAGTTCCAGTAAAGAAAATGTTAGGTATACTTCAGAACCCTCACATATACATGTATATTCTTATTTAGCCTTAAACTATTATCAGGTCATCTGTAACCCATTAGTTATGAAACACCCTGTGTCCTCAGAAGACAACTATTTTAATATAAGTGCTTTTTTTTTGTATAATCGTGTTTTAAAATTTGTTGTCATTTATATGTGTATATGTCTGTTCTTTGGAAATAAAAATATGAATTTTAAAAAGAAAATTGATGAGAATGTTACTTTTAAATTAAAACATAGTCAACATTTACCGCAAGATTACGAGTAAAATGTGAAAGTTGTGTCGATAACAATAAAATCTTAGTAGTATTAGCAAGACACACATGTGAGAGATTGTAGCCAAATTTAATTTTAAATTCGTCTTTGCCAGAGATGGGTGCCATCATTCAATATTTATTTAAAATTTTTATAAACTCACATATTAACTGATTAACTCTACTTTTTTAAGTTATCGTGTTTCACGCCTATAGTGAGAAAAATACTATACATTGTGGTTTATTAAATGTATGGTGGCTTGCCAGTGATTAATATTGCTAAATGAGATATAATAATTATATTTTTACATCCTAAAACATAACTTTATGTTCCTTATTACTTTGGGAAAAAAGGAGATGTATTTAATTATAAAGAAAATATTTACAATATCACAAGTTAAATATTTGTAATGTACAAATTTTTATCATACAATTCCTCCTTATGTATCTATAGATTTCTTTATACAGAATGCCTGGTCAAAATAATTTTTTCCGTTACTTATCATTAGCGTGCAAAAATTGTTGTTTGTTAACTTTTTCAGAAAGATATATTTAACATTAAAATAGCTTTCTCGGATTTTACGAAAAAAGAGCGTTACTAGCTCTAAAAATACGAATATTCTGGCATTAACTTTTAATTAAAATATTTGTCAATATTTTGTTCGAACGTTTGTAACTATCTTATAATTTTTAAATCTACATAAAATTTTTAAAAGAGCAAAAACTAGTTTTCAAACCATGAGACTATTATTAGTATGTACTTGAAATCATAAATTCATAGCACAGTTTCACAGAGGATAATATTATAGGTGTCGGTACTGCTGTCAGATCGAGTTAGAAATACGAAATGTTCACACATTCTCCGATACGTTGGAAATATCGGTAGCCGTCACCGATAACGCCGAGCATGGTTCTTTAGAATTGGACGATTCATTTTTAGTTCCGTTTTAGACGGAATTTGGAAACACACATACAAGTGTCCACACAGACCGATAACGAATTGTCCACAGGTTAGTGCCGTGATCAAACTGTAGATAAACAATACAATTTTTAGCGTCCGCTAAAGGTAAGTACACCACTACGAAGCCGTAGAAGGGCCACGTATACAATTTTTTTAAGATTCAGACTTTAAACTATGAATTCAAAGTTTAATCTCTGAATTCAGACTTTTAACTCTGAATTCAGACTTTAAACTCTGAATGAGACCCAGTATTGAGTAATCAGTCAGTACCAAATGTAGATACTACATGCTACGCTATGCTATATATAGTCAGAACCCACAGAGTAGTTATTTCCTAAAATTCCGCTTTTAAAAATATGGCTTTTAATAGTAGATAGTGGATTGCTTTCTGCTTGTGACTGTATTCAGGCCCAGCTTTGAGTAACCAATGACTACTAGATGTATACATACACACGTGCTACGTCCTGCGTACTCATGTTCTGTTAACTATTATGACAGATTGTGAACAGCTAAGGTTGCGAATTATTGGCTTGATTTGTGATATACTGATAAGAAGTAACCAGTTCGAAAACAGTACATAAACAGTGGCACCGCTTCATATAGGCATTTCAGGTGTAATTCAAAGGCGTAATGTTATTTAGACACCCAGTACTCAAATAATAGGTACTGTTCATGACAATGGTACAATCAAATTTGATCAGGAAATTGGTGTTAGCACATCAGGGCAATCTAGATCCATAAAATAAAAATAGGTCTAAGGAAATTAAGTAGTTTAAATAATTTCCCAAACAAGTATAGTCGCACCTTAAATCGTCTCTAGAATCAGAAACAGTAAAATTTTACAGGGTGTTGTCATAGTGGATGACAAATACCATAAATTTTCATTTTCCCCTGTATATTATGTCCTCTAAATCTCAATTCTCTATCTAGAGAGCTCTGAGTGTTACACTTGTCCCATCATTTCGTTAGCAGTGTAAGTTCAGAGATTAAAGTCTGAATTCAGAGTTAAAAGTCTGAATTCAGAGATTAAAGTTTGAATTCAGAGTTCAAAGTCTGAATTCAGAGTTTAAAATCTGAATTCAGAGATTAAAGTTTGAATTCAGAGTTTAAAGTATGAATTCAGAGATTAATATCTAAACTTAAAAAAAATTGTAGACATGGCCCTTCTAGGGCCTCGTACACCACTGACTTAAACATTAGCAAATATTTTACATCTGTGGGATCGACTAAAAAACTACTCTCTGACTCATTGTCAGTATTTGTGAACATTGTATTCGATACGAATACCGATATCGCCACCAATAATATCGTTGTGTGAAACCACGCTTACTATGTTATGTAGCAAATATATTTACTTTATTTGAAAAAAAAAATACTTGATGAAAATGAATTACCAGAGGATGTATCTAAAACAGATACTAAAAAAACAAAAGTTTGTACCAGCCTGAATAATTTCCAGAGCTGCTTTTTTAATTCTAAAATAACTGACGGAATTATAGTTTTCAAGGTTGTTTAGGAAACGCTCAGTGCATATACATTTTTATACGAGTTATTTAATGTACATTAAAAAAAATACTGCTATGAATCTGTAAAACACTAATTTATATTTTTAAAAGGAAATTTTAACAAGTCAATAGAATTTCATATAGACCTTTCAACAATTTTAAGAAGAAGGTAAAACTTAAAATACGCGTATAGTGGCAAAGATATTTACCTAACCTATATACCAAAAATAAAAAATTATTTTGATAAGTTATTGAAAAACAGATTATGACTGCACTCTCTTCATATATGTAATTAACGAGAATCTATATATATAAAAACAAATCCCACAATAACAATTAGGTCTTTATATACCCACCTCTGTACTTTTCTAACAAATATCTACATCATTTACACATTCTATAAAAAAGCTCATTTATCATTCAGTCTATTTACAAATGGCACAACAGCTTTATATATTTTGTTAAAAAAATTGCGTCACAGTAAGAACTATATATACAAAACTTTATTAAAATTGTCTTTGTCTTTATCGATGTTAATGTGTTAGTATGTTTCTTTATAGTGTTCTTACATAGAAGATAAAGCACTAGAGAGTCCAGAGTTGAGTTAGCAGATAGTATTAACGTAGCGCCTCACAGATAATTTGTTAGTAAAACACCCACACAAAGAAACGGCATCTACAGAATTAGTGACGATTACTTAATTTAGTATTAACAATAGCAAAGTTAAAATTAACACATAATTATTTACAGGATGCAACAGCATTATTAAAAAAATAAGTTGCATGTCTCTCAGTGTATCTACTTTCATGTAGTGATTCAAAAAGTCTAATAACGTCAAAATTAAGAACGAACTGAGAGATTGTGGCTGTCAAAAATAGTTTAAGTTCATGCGGCAGGTTTATGGAAAAAGAATTTATTCGTCAGACTATGTTTACCAATGCACATGTCATTGTTTCTGGATTTTTTACTTAAACCGTGTATTATACAAAAATTTAAAGATATGCAAAGTTTTAGTTAAAAATGGACCATCTAAATCACAAAAACATTTTGATTTTAAATGAACTATAAAAATTTAAATAATAACATTTCTAGGACGTCAAATATTTTTTTTGACAGGTAAAACCCATCAGATTCCTACTAAGTTCGACGCTACTGATTCATTTTAATAGTTTAATTTTTATTTACTATATATAAGAGAATGGCATTGCACTTTTCAATTTTATTTATTATTTTCAATGGTTCTTTGTTTAATCAGAAAGTTGTGAAAAGCTATTTGATTTTTTATTATTATTTGTTTGTTTTTGATAAGAGGAATCAGTCCTGAAAGTCACAGCGTCGCTGTTGCATCCTGCTTTTATTTGAGAGTTATCTTGGAAAATTGTATGTCCCAACAAATACGTATATTATATATACACACTTTATAAACTGAAATGTAGTTATTTGACATTTATGTTAGATTGATTTTATACTGAGAACAAATACTTCTATCTTAAATAGTACTATTAAAACGAAAATCATCAATTTTTGGTTTAGGAGTATTTTAAATTTACTTAGCGAACGAAATGTGATGATTTGTGTAAAATGAAGCCTAAACTTGGGACATGAAATTTTCCATATGAAACCTTAATAACACAACCATTATAACCTAAAGATATGAAAAATGACATTAAAAAATACGGTTTTATATACACAAAAGAAACTGCTTTTGCTGTGAGATATTTACATATGATAAGCATAGAAACACAACATCACTTGAAAAATATTAATGTAATATTAACGTATTTAACATAACAGTAAACATACAAATTGGAAAAGGATTCTGGAATGGTGGGTATAATAAATTTGGACCACTTTTATTTTTCTATATATATGAATAGGGTCCATCTGTAAGGGCGCTACATAGTAGTAGTCAAGAGTTCTCATCTTTGTTGGTTCCTCCTCCTCCTGTTCCACTGCCTTGACCTGTACCTGTTCGCCCTCTGACTTGCTTGTATTCGAGTCCCGGATCAAACTGCATTAAAACAAATACCTAAAGGGAAATTACTATTACATAAAATTTCGATTTGAAAGAACAATTTGTGTACCTGATCTGTGGGTAATAATTGGAAATCATCTGGTGGATTAGTTATGACGTATCTCTTACTACTAGCATCACACGATGAACTGGTATCCCTAAACCTATAGAGTCCTATGCAAAGCATACCAAACTGCTTAAGAGCTGCAACAAATAGATCACCATATTTCCCCGTCTCTCCAAATTGCGCTAGAGGACCATCGTATAGAGATATCTGGCCTACTCGACATCTGTCTCTGTTTGACAAACTGTCTGCAGTACTGCAAGAACAATGATGAGTTATTGGTGGTTAGTTGTTAGGCAGTGGCTACACGGTACATTGGATGCAGCCTGTAGTGTTATTAAATTTACTACGGCTAGATATACTGAATTAGAATCATTAATATCAGAGCGAAAGTATAGGTGAGCATCATCAGCATATGATTGAACTATATACAGGGTGTCCGGAAAGTAATGGGACCCAGCTTGAACATACCTTCCTCTGATCAAATAGACAATAGACAAATTTAGCTTAGTCCAAAAGTTCTTCATTTAGAAGTTACAGGGCTTCAAAAAAAATTGTTTTCTTGTTATGGGCATAATTAAGAAACGAAACTTCCAATCATGTTGAAATTTGGTACAGTTATGTTTTAAATAAGTACAAGCATTGCGAAGGAGTCAGTAATGTGCATATCGTAGGGAGCGCTCTTGGCAGTTTTTTTGTAACTAATTGTTATCGTATCTTTTTTGTTACTCCTGTTCTGATATGCTTGACGGAAAATCATGAAGAAATTAATTTTTTGCAGCTCCTCCATTAAATTGATTTTGACAGTAAACAGTAATCATATCTGCCGTTCTATGTTGGAAAACTGTTTATGTCGGGGTATCTTTTCAAAATTTGACAAAATAATACTAATAATTTCAAATTATTTACACATTTACACTTTACACAACAGCAAACGATAATTACTAACTCAGTACAATAATTAATATTACAGGCTTTTGATCAAATTTTATCTAATTTAAGTATATCAACGTCAGTTTGACAAGTGGTAACTTGATCGAATTAGAAAATTTATTTCTATTTTAATGTGCAGAACTTTCAAATGCGTTTTTACCGATAATGGTGCATTTTCATAATTTTCAGACAAGTGTATCAGATTAGGACAAACAAAAAAGATACGATAAAAATTAATTGCAAAAAAAACTGCCAAGAGCGCTCTCTACGATATGCGTCACTATGTACTACTTCACAATGCTTGTACCTATCTAAAACATAACTGTACCAAATTTGAACATGATTGACCGTTTCGTTTATTAATTATGCCCATAACAAGAAAACAATTTTATTTCTTTGAAGCCCTGTAACTTCTAAACGAGGCACTTTTGAACTAAGCTAAGTTTGTCTAAATCAGTTCTATTTGATCACAGGAAGCTATGTTTGAGCTGGGTCCCATTACTTTCCGGACACTCTGTATACTGTTGAATTGATTCTATGAAGCAAACAGTCTAAATTATAAAAGATGAAGAATATAACATCGGACCTTTGGGAACCCCATAGATGATTTTTAATCTGCACTCTATTTTAAAAATTTGTGCTCACATTCGTGTTGCAAGTGTTGTCAAGTTTGTGGCAAATTACACTTTTTACAGCTAAGTATGCCTAGAGTACGTAGATTTTGGCAAATTTCCCAGCTTAGTGACTTTGAGAGGGGCGGATTGTTGGGTTGTATGAAGCAGGTTTGTTGGTGAGAGAAATTTGTAGAAGGACTAACAGTTCATTACGTAGATGTATGATGTAGCGTTGAGTTGTCATGCTGTCATGATGTGCATGACACACTCTGTTAAATTGTGGATCGCGTCATTCACCACGTTGCCTTCTCACCCTTGCACGACGATCGTGCACCTGATCCTCCTTTCTTGGTCCCACTGAATCATCTTTTCGCACCATTGTAAGCGGTTAATTCCGTATTGATGAGAGGCAGCACTCAATGTGGACGATAAGACAAGAGGCTAAAACTGTACGCATACCTACCATCCCTCATGTTCTTCAAATCACTGATTTTCAATAGTACGGTTGCTGAAAAGTCTGACTCTGAAAGTTAAGTCCCAATCGATGATTTTCACGTTTTGTGGTTCCTCTACGAAGACTACGGTGCCTCTTGCTCTGTGCCCATGACCTTCTTCAGTCCACACTTGGTAAATCCTACTATGGTACGTAAAGATTTGTTAGTCTTTCTAGAAATTTCTCTCACAGACAAACATGCTCCACGCACCCAACAATCCGACCTCTTTCTAACTTACTAAGCTGGGAAATCTGCTTAAATTTACATACTCTAGGCATAATCACCTGTAAAAATATGTCGCTTACAGCAAGCTTCACAACACTTGCAACACATATGTGAGTAGAAATTGTTAAAACAGAATGCTACGTTATCAAAGTATGCAAACTCCAAAAAACTTTCTTTGTCATGTAATATAGTTTAAGTTTAGAACAAGAAGATTATGATTAATTGCGTCAAAGGCTTTAGAGAAATGCAGGAAAACCAAATATATGTGTTATGATTTTTGCCAATTATACGAACTGAATAAATTAATACAAAACCATCATAGAACCATAGTAAATTTATAAAAATTTGTAACAGGAACATCCAATGTAATGACTTCTTTATGATCAATGATTTCTATTCCTCTATTTACCTGTATCCTCCTCGAAGCCCTGCGCCTTCTGCTAAAATTAATTCTAATTCAGGTGTAGCACCTCCAGTTATTAGGGACCGAATTAATGTTAAGGCATTTTGATTGAAGTAAGTCTGAAATATAATTGATAAGTAACAATTTTTCCTTTGGTATTGGTATAAACTTACTGTAGACATTAATGAATCTAGAACACTAACAGCAAAAGCTGTACCACATGCAAAAGGCTGTGTTAAATACAATTCAGTATCGGGATCATCATCGTCATCTTGGTCCAGAAATTGCACATTACTGTCGTTGACTAATTCTGTAATCAATATAAAAGCCATTGTAGTGTGTTTAAATCAATATTGAATATACCCATTATGTTACAAAGGAACATCATAAGACCATAACATATCATGGGGCACATATTTATTTATTAGTATATATCTCTATTTTAGTAAGCACAGACAGGACAATAATTCTTTAGGGAACTTCAAACACTTTAACATTCTGCTCTTAATATATTTAAAATTTAATAATATCCCAACCCTATTTCTTCTAAAGGTCCCACTGTCAATAGTAAAGGGATCAGTTATCCACCTGCTCTTCCGTATTTGGCACATAATGTTAATGACGTGGAAAAGACAGAATGTGATGTTAATATCAAGGTAATCCAATTGGACTCAGATAATATCTTAATGAATTTTGACATCTTCACAGAAAGGGCAAATCAAAAATATTCAGGGAGAATGACGATGAAAATCTATTATACTTAGCAAAAATATACAGTTGGTGTACCTTCTTCTTCGTTAGAATCAATTCTATGAAAAAACAGAATAATACCCTGGGTTTACCCTTATTTTCAACCCTGGCTAAGAGCTACATGGAAGCCTTCAAGCCTGGTATCAGTAAACTCAACGTTGGTCAAAATGTGCTGATGATACATTAGTCGTCATCATGGATATAACAATATAAGATTTCTGAATCAGATTAATGAAATAGAATTGGATATCAATTTCACTATTGAATTGGAGAAAGAAAATGGTTACTTCTGTTTCCAGATATTTATATAAAACAAAAAAACCGATGGTATATTGAAGAAAGTGATTATAGAAAATCTATTCACTGTTATAAGTCTCATCACCAAATGGCTCGGAAACAAAAAGTGTCGGCGACATCTTAGTGCAAGAAATACTGACTAATATTATATATGGCTCTCAAAATAAATGGATGTACCAACAGAAATATTGATCAAGACACCGGAAAGACATTTAAGGTCAAGAAAAATCAATGTTACCACCTACACATTCAAAGAAGATATCAGAGTTTCCTAATACCAGTAGCAAGACAAATATATACTAAAAGCAAATAGAAACACGTGACTACAAGATTCAAGAAAGATTCTAGCCAAAACTCACAGAGATGCAATAGAAATTCAAAAATACTAATTAATATCAATTAATAAAAATAGAAGATGGGAACGTCAGTAATTTCAAATCATTCATAGAGATGTTGGAGTAACCATCCGATGTCGGAGTAACGAACTCGGAAATTATTGAACCCGAAGACTTAAACATCACCTACGATGCTAACGTAAAAGGAAAAAAGATGTGTTTATATAACAACCAAAATTGATCTCTAAAATAATAACAAGATGTACACTTCCCTTTGGACCAACTGATATATACTAACCAGTTATCATCGGTACATTTGCTCCGTAAACAGATCCTCTTCTCTGAAGTATAATTGGACTACCAACAGGTGTTCCTGCTTCATTTGTACCATTAGATTGACTTAGCACACCTATTGTATCATCAAAGGTCATTGCTTTAATGTTCAAAGATGCTAAAATAGCCTCTTTATCTGCTAATGTTGGATCATCATTACTTGGTACTTTCGCTGATAAGATGCAACACATATCACATAAATTTACATTCACAGCACGGAGATCTGCTCTACTTAAAGGAGAACCCTAAAAATGAAGTTACTTTTAAAATTATATCTTTTTCATGAATAGCGACTACTTACATTAAGAACAGATATCTTTGGTAAATTTTGCAACATTTTCCATTCTCTCCTTATATAATCCACAGAACCGACTATTACTACATGTTTTAATTCATGATAATGAAAATTGCTTGCCCTTAATGGCATTACTAGATTCCGTAGCCCTATGAGGGGAGAATCAGGATCCGCAAAAAGACAAACCACAACGTGTCCATTTAGTACAGTCATTGCTGCTTGATTACGATCCTAAAATATATCTTATATTGCACTGCACTGCTTTAGACAGGGCTAGTTACAGTTAAAAAATCGTTTTTAAACAACAAATATTACCAGTATACATTCTTCTAAATTTCTAGCTGGGCCCCAGTGAAACATTCCAGTGCTATCATATTTCATTTCAGTCTTTTCAAAGTCAAAATCTTTGGCTTGATCATCAGCTAAACCAACTGGTAGCGCTACTCCATTATTATTTTGGTTAGTCCCTCCACTACTTCTGCTTGTTGGCCTGTAAAAGGTTATTTGTTATCGGATACAAATAACCTACGTACTTGAATGAACAGACTAGCACTACCATTCTAGCTCATTCTCTATGCATGAAAATTGATTTTATTAAATTTATCTACACTAAGATGTGTTAGTTCTCTGAAAAATCTATTACATGCATATGATCTAACCGAATTTCAAATGATTTTTCTAATCTTTACAAATTACCACACCACCAACACGCAATATGTTGATTCATGTCAAATGCATGCCAAATTTCATTCCACAATTTTTATTTAAATAAATAGTCAACAGTACAGAACAGAGGAATGCATATTTTTGAAAAATGAGTATTAGTTCTTTGGCATGCATGTACAATTTGATTTGAATTTCTGGAAAACAATTATGTATCTATAAAAATGAAGATGAACATTATGGCTAGCTATTGATCTAACTTTCTATACGTAATAGTATAAATAAACTTTAAAATAAGATACTTAAGTTGTTTACACTTTATATAAATTGAAAAATAAACACACAAACTCATGGTATGGCACATAATAGCTAAAAAAATATTGGTCGGACTATCAGCAGATAGCATAAGGGCAGTTAGCATCATTTATAAGAATAGTAAATTGTTCTAGCTAATACCAAAATAATTTTTTTAAGAAGCGAAAATAAAAATATATATATTTTGAAGTAAAATAAAAGTCATTGAGTTCAGTTTATGAGAGAGAAGAACAAAACTGAATAAATACCTAATGTATATAAAGTGTATCTCAGTACTTATTGATGCAGCTAAAAATTTGGAAGTTGAGTCAATGAAGTTAAAATAATGTCAGTACATCGTTTAACTTTTTCTTTACAGACCTTCCTTAAAGACTTACGGGCCTCTAAAGTTGAAAATTTAACTCTTATTTTTCTTTATAATTTTTAACTTAATTTTAAAGTATTTATTTGATCAAATTGACGTTATGAATACATTTTTTTTGCCCTTAAAACGCCAGAGATGAAGTGTCCCGATCGTTAATAAATGATAAATTTCCTAGGGATAGCTGTCATGAAACGCAAATATTATAAAGTCAAACATCTTTTGCAATATACAATGTTTAATTTTTACGTAAACTATTGATATAATTTAAAAAAGAGTAAACATGTTTTCTATACTTCTGCTACTTGTAGAGCTACCCAGTGCAGTATGCTATAAACAATAGAAAAGCTGTTCGTTTTATCGAATCCAACCAAGAGTATACAGTATGCACCAAAAGTAATAAATTCAATAAAAACGAAACAATTATTTTTTGGGAAAAATCCTCGAACAGGTCGATTTTTAATTTAAAAAATACATATTTTAGCGTAAAATGCGATTTTCAAATGTCATTTGTTTTCGAGTAATGACGACATCGATTTTTTTTTAAATGGCAACACCATATGTTTTTCCTTGATTCTGAAAGATCGTTTAATTCTCTATCAGACAGTACTAAAATTTTGCCCTCTTACATAGGAAAGTTTTCGAGTAAATGACGATTGAATGTTAGAAATCGTAAATTTTATCCATAAAAAAGTAACAATTCTGAGGTATGTAAAATAAAATACAATTAAATTTTATACTTAAATTAAATGTTCGAATTGCCATCCACCAACTTGTTGACAATGCGCAAGTCTGTGAAGAAATTCTTCTTGCACATTATGAATGATTTCTGGGGTAACTCTGCGTATTTCGTCCCGAATGCGATTTTGAAGTTCTTCTAAATTACGTGGTTTATTAATGTATACTTTTGACTTCAAGTATCCCCATAAAAAATAGTCATGAGGTGTAAGATCTGGCGATCTTGCAGGCCATTCTATCGGTCCGCGTCTGCCGATCCACCTCCCAGGGTCATTATCGTTAGGAAAAATTACTGTAAGGGCTGGAACAAGGTCATTTTCTAGAAACTCTAAATATCTTTGTCCTGTAAGGGTTCCTTCAAAGAAGAAAGGCCCTACTATTCTGTCGTCAACTATTCCCGCCCACACATTTAATTTCTGAGGGTGTTGGGTATGTGCCTCTGCCATCCAATGAGGATTTTCCCGACTCCAATATCTGCAAGTTTGACGGTTTACTGTACCATTCAGACAAAATGTGGCCTCATCTGAAAAAGTATTTGCCAGTGTAAATTTCTATTTCCTTGACATAAATCCATTAGAATTTCGCAAAAGTGTAAGCGGCGATCGGAATCATCTTCATTGAGTTCCTGCACAAGTTGAATTTTGTAGGGATGATATTTTTCCTTCCTCAAGATACGTAGCACTGTGCTCTGACTAGTGTAATTGTTTAATGCAACCAATCGTGAAGAATTATGAGGATTATCCACCATACTTATCAAAATGTTCTGTTTCTGATTTTCATTAATGCTTGGACGTCCAGGTTTTGGAATATTTACAACATTGCCGGTTTCTCTAAATTTAGACTCTACCTTACTGACTGTTGATTGGCTGATAGGGCGATCTGGATGTTTTTCATTAAATAAATCGCAAACTTCCTGCTGAGTTCTAGTCATATTCCCGCATCCGATAAGAATTAAAATTTCAATTCTTTGAGTAACAGTTAAATGTGCCATAATACTTTAAATTGAATAATAATTTCTGTCGCTTACAATACTTATTAGAAAGTCGGTGTGACAATGACACTTTGCAAAGATTTTGACCTACGTGATCCATAAAAGAACTATGGAATTCGAAAAACTAAACTTAATAACGTTTTTGCTTTATTTTAATTGATTTACGTTTTCTAACATTCAATCGTCATTTACTCGAAAACTTTCCTATGTAAGAGGGCAAAATTTTAGTACTGTCTGATAGAGAATTAAACGATCTTTCAGAATCAAGGAAAAAAATATGGTGTTGCCATTTAAAAAAAAATCGATACCGTCATTACTCGAAAATAAATGACATTTGAAAATCGTATTTTACGCTAAAATATGTATTTTTTAAATTAAAAATCGACCTGTTCGAGGATTTTTCCCAAAAAATAATTGTTTCGTTTTTATTGAATTTATTCCATACTTTTGGCGCATACTGTACTTTTGTTACTAAATCGTTATAATCGGAAAACTTATTTGTAATATTTGCAGATCATGTCCGTTATCTCTGAGAAAATTCTGGATTATTAACTACCGGACTAGTCCATTTCTGACATTCGGGGATAAGGCATTCCTAACGTCAAAAAAGGATGTACTATCAAACAGTGGCCCGTAGTTTGACCTCATCTATTCATTCCCCGAAATTTTTGCATCAAGTCCCGGGGCACTGTATCTTTTAAATTTACTATTTTAGCAGATCACCATATTTCGTATAAGACAAATAGTATAATAAAAAAAGTAAACAATAAAAATAAAATATGGCAGTTAATAAATTATTTTATTAAATGAAATTTTAAAGTAATCTCTTCATAAATTTGTAAATATCAATTTTAGACATTATTGAAAAAACAATAAAATTTGAAATTTATATATTGCGTTAATATTATTTTAATAAATTGTGCCATACTTTGAAAACATATCCTATTTATCTAACATTAAATTATCATACAACTATGTATTAATGTACATCTAATATTTAATATTAGGCATGAATGTAACGAAGAAAACATTTAGTACCAACAATACAAAAAAATGCAAAATCTTATTTGTACAGGATAATTCACAACTCAATCGATATACAACAGGAGCGTGTGGAGGACACCAAAACAAGTTGATTTTTGATATGACTTTTTTTTCTCATCCCTACGGTTGCGGAGATATTGGCCCTTGAATTTTTTTTTAAATCGAAGAAACTCATTATTTCAGCAATGCCTTACTACAGAATAATCAAATTTTGTAAATTTATTTTAGCTGGTAGAAATTTGAAGAGGCCCTCAAAATTTTTTAAATTTTTTCGACCCTAACATAATTTACAATTAAGTTTAATAGGAAATTCAATTTTACACTTTATTTTATTCTTGTAAATTTTTTGTGAAACCGTCCGTTTTTGAGAAAATTGTGTTTTTGTGATAGGGGTTAAAACAGGTTAAGTCGAACAAAAATATGTGGTTTTATAATTGCGGTTAGGTCATGCTACTACTGCTTTAAGACCCACTTTTCTAATCTAGGTTTAAACCTGAACTGAAGTTTAACTTATAGATTTAATAGATAAACAATGGAATGTTGTCAAATCTACAAGTTGAACTTCAGTTCGAGTTTAAACTAAACTAACTAAATTATTATAATAGTAGGCCGTGATTAAATCTCTCAGGTATTCAGTATTCAGATTTTCAAACAAGATATAAAACGTCACTCTATTAAATTATTTATTCATTTCGTTCAACGCAAAATTTAACAAGCACTACTATTTCTACGACACAATTAAGTAATAGTAAGAAAATTAACACTAAAAATGCTGGTCAAAACGGCTCCCATTTTCTCTTACACATAAATGAACCCTTCACCGAAAGCTAAAGTCTACTCTATTCAATAATTGAAAGTTATTTTTTATAATGGTGCATCTATTATTGATGCGCTTCTATAAATCTTCCTCAGTTTCAACAGAAGTCGAATATACAAATTCTTTTAACTTCACTATTTAAATCGGGTGAACCCGATGGCCAGTGTTGAGGGCAGTTATTTTCGCGACCATATTTCTAATAAAGTGCTAAAATGATGTAGACGCGTCTATCGTTTAAAATTATGAGATGAATTTCAATAATAAGTTTTATGTACGGTAATTACCTTTTTTTAATTTAAAGATAAAATATATAAATAATGAAAGCTATATAATATCAAGAAAATTTTGATCAAAGTTAAAATATTCATAGAAATATCAACTTTATTATAATATTATTTAAGGTAATGAATAGTTACATTGAAAATTTCGTTAAAATTCGTGAACATCCATATTGAAATGCGGAGGCGCTCTATCGTGGATTTTGATCCGAATATTCATGAGAATGAAGAATGATCCTGTGAAAATCAATGTTCTGATTTAGGATGAAATTACAAAAGATCATCCTTGACTTGTCTCGCGGTAATAGTTCCTGAACTTTTTGAAAATGATACGGATGCAGCAAATTACGTCGTATAACTCGATGAACCATGGATTGTGGTATGTTAAATTGCCGGGATATTCCTCTGGTACTGGTTTGAGGATCATTTTGAATACTGTCCCTAAACTACGTCTTCGTGCCCTTCAACATTTCTTCGGCTCCTCGTTCAACACTGGCAAATGTTTGAAGATTTGGGTCTTTGGGATTCCTCTACACAGACGCCAAATCCCAATCCTAACAGCATATCAATTTGCTCATTAAATGAAAATTTTTCAGTAATTTTTACCAATAAATATCACGACAAACAAGAACAAGATGTACAAGGAATTGATAAATTTAATTTGTTAAACGGATAAATACATTTATGTAACGTCAGGTTCGACAATAATATCCTAGTAACAGGACAATTAGTAGCATAGCCTACCCGCAATTATAAAACCATATATATTTTTTGTGATAGGGGTCGATTTTGACCCATAACAAAAAACGAACGGTTTCTAGCAAAATTGACAAAAATAAAAAAGTGCAAAATTGAATTTTCTATTAAATTTAATTATAAAATAAGTTTGGGTTGCAAAAAATTCATCAAATTTTAAGGGTGACCCACCCCTAAACTTACTTCAAGTTTCTACCAGCTAAAAACATTAATAAAATAATATATTTACAAAATTTGATTGTTCTGTATTAAAGAATTACTGAAATATTGAGTTTCTTCGATTTATTTAAGACATTTTCTGAGGTCAACAACTCTGCAATCGTAGGTATGAGAAAAAAAATCATATGAAAAATCAACTTTGGTGTCCTCTACACGCACTGTTGTATGTTCATTGAGTGAATCACTCTGTATTAAATAAAATACATCAAGGATCAGGCAGAATTAACTTTCTGTAATTTAATGTAATTTAAAGTAGTGAAATGGGAAACATTTTGTAATCTTTTTGGTCCTTGATGTACATAAATGCTAATAAAACAAGCAATGCAAGCAGCAACAAATATAAGTGAAAAGTGTAAGTATTGGCTTAAGCATACATGAGTTTTTTCACTTCATAGGCTAGATGATAGCCGGCATAAGATGTCGGTTCTTGCTCCGGCGCTCTGAAAACAGCACACTGCTGATAGCACACCACATTTAATAACTTATTAATATAGATAAAAACATGGTAGAATATGTATATTAAATATTTCTCAAGAAAAACATTTTGCTATGAAACTGCCACAAAATACTTGATAATCTTAATTTACAAGATGCTACCTGTAAAATTTCAGGACAGTTCATGTTCATTAATTCAATTCCTCTTTTGTATTATAATCTCCATTGATATGCTTGTGAAGACATTGCCCATTATTCAGTTAATGTTACTGTATATTGGAACCGTATGAAACCACACATCGAATAATGACTTCAAGTAACTCCAATTTATGTGTTTAATGAAAACATTCTATAACATTCAATACTTAAGTTCACTTTTGAAACTGGGAGCTCGAAAATTTAGCCACAATATATGAGATACTGCTATGATTTTTTATATACCCCCGAAATTCAATAAAAACGTTTAGCATTTTTTTATTTAAAATCTGATAAAGTGGTGTTAATCATGACCCCTCAAAATCTTTGTCCACCAAACCACCCTCTAAAAGAATACATTTTTCAATATGCTTCCTATTATTGCTGTTTTTTAATATAAAATAAAGTTTTTACAAATTTTTATAAAAATCAAATTTTGAATTTTCGAGTTCCCACAGTTTAAAAAGTGAACTTAAGTATTGAAAGTTTCCATTAAACAAAGTATGCCTTGTATAAGTGTAAAAAATTAGAAAAAAAATTGGCAGAATCACAAAAAGTTACTAGAAAAAATTTTTGACGCCCTGTCACCCCGCTAATTTTGAGTTTTCGAAAAATTGTTTGAAAAGTTTGTGGCATCTGCCAGACCACTACAAATGTCATTAAGTAAGATATTAGCGAAAGAAGCCACTAGTCGAAAAATGCTCAGAAATATATTTGTGCTTAGATTCATACTCATCTGAATATTCATAAAAGTTGAAATCCGAAAATCTATTTTCTCGGTCACCTTCAAACCCAAAAATTAGTGTTTGAAACTTCTTAATTACATTCGTAGGAGTGCCATGTAGCTACTCTCTTGATATTATCCTCCGTGTTTCGTTTAATAGATAATCAGCAGAAATGACACAAGTCCTGGATATATGCTGTTTATGCGAAATTTGAAATTTAGGCATGGTGTACATTTACATCAACCAAATGGATGTTCAAATTGATGGGACATTTACTATACTGGCAAACTCATTGTAATGGTTCATATACTAATATTTCTGTTTGCGCTACCTATGTAATTTGTGTGATAGGTGCAAAGAGAAAGATAGTTCCCGAGAATTACTCAGAGAAAATAATACTATATTATTAACATCCTAAGTTGACTATCCACTGACAAAAGTTCCAGTCAAATTGACGAAAATGTATCATACAAGTTTATCAAGATTCTACTTCAATACTTCTTTGACCAACTGTTACTGATTAAATGTTAAGAATGTTTTCGTTTTAACATTTCTGAAATACAAATTTGTTAAAATAAAAATAATTATTACTTTCACCTATTTGCTGTATTGTGTTGATGATAAAGCAAATTCAAATGGGGCTAAAAATTTCACACTCGCGATGCAGCCTATGTAACTTGATCTCCTTATCCGCTGACTCAATTTTTGAAAATAACAAATATAATTTAATCATAAATAATAATAATTATGAGTGCAACTGTTAACATGTATTTCATAATATATTCTCCTAAAGTGTATGATAAAGTTATTGTTAACAAAATTATTGATCAATATAAGTGTTTCCTTGTGTGGAGTTTGGAAAGGAGGCTACACACAAAAATGACATTTTTTTAATTGAAAGTGAAATACAAAGTGCTACTGATATTACGAAGGCACTGAGACGCTTAGATAAAGGTAGATTTACGTGGAAAACTATGGTAAGACCCTTACTCTAGGTAAGGAAGTAAAATACTTGGATGTAACCTTGGATAGTAAGTTGTCTTGGGGGCCACAGATTGAACGGGTTACCCGAAAATCAATGGCAACCTTTTGGAAATTAAGGGAAGTAGTAGGTAAAAACTGGGGATTCATCCAAGGGTACTCCACTGGGTGTACACGGCGGTGACCAGGCCGAGGCTACAATATGGGGTCTTGGTCTGGTGGCCGAGTGTGGGTCGGGTGACTGTGGCTAAGGTGTTGTCGAGAATCCAAAGGCTGGCTTGCTTAGGTAGGTATTACAGGGGCGATGAGGACAACCCCAACTGCCGCCCTGGAAGTTTTGTTGGGGTTGCCACCCCTCCCAACATGCCTCCTTTACAATCGTAAAGGAGGCGATGGCGACCTACCTGAGAAGATCGAGCGGAGGGTCACGCTGCTATAGCCTTTAGGGCGGAGAATGATATTTCAGTCTCCGCTTTGAGGGTTATTGAAGCGAAGGATAAATTAAGGTTGGGAAGGAAGTATACCACTGCTTTCCCTTCGAGAGAGCGGTGGGAGAGGGCAGAGGACATGTTTTCCCCGGGATCTCTGATATGCTATACAGATGGATCCCGGGTAGGGGATGAGTTTTATGGGGCAGGAATATATCTGGAAAACCTGGACATCCAGCAGAGCTTTTCTCTGGGCACATACTCCACGGTTTTCCGGACGGATGTTTTTGTTATTTTGATGGTAGCAGGCAAGGAAGAAGTAAGGAATTGTGTGGAGGAGAAAATCTTCATCTACTCTGATAGTCAGGCTGCACTCAGGGCCCTTAGCTCTCCGAGGACGAGATCTAGTCTTGTTCAGGAGTGTGGAGATGCCCTGGAGTCCCTGGCCAGGCAAAGAGACCCCAGCCCTTGGAAGACTAAGATATAAGATCTTTGGCGCCGAGGAGCTGCAAAGGGAAGAGATGAGGGGCCTATCATGGATCTAAATCCTGACATTCATCAGGGCGTTAGGTAGATTCGAGGAAGGCTGAGGGCGGATAGTGGAGAGGTGATGGGATGCTAGGGAAGGCAAAAAGGGCCCACGTGTGGCCTATTGCCAGGCTGATGCCGCCCGCACTTACTACTACTACGTGGAAAACTAAGACGGTGACATCTATGGATAATATTACGTATATGATTAAAGAGGAGAGGAGAGAGGAGAGGAGAGAGGAGAGGAGAGAGGAGAGGAGAGAGGAGAGGAGAGAGGAGAGGAGAGAGGAGAGGAGAGAGGAGAGGAGAGAGGAGAGGAGAGAGGAGAGGAGAGAGGAGAGGAGAGAGGAGAGGAGAGAGGAGAGGAGAGAGGAGAGGATGTTACCTGATACATGATTCTTTTCCAAAACATTTAAAAATACGGTCTAGCATATATTACAGGTATTGCGTAACACTTTGCAAGAGGACATAGAAGTCTACAGGTCACGTGATATGCAGAACAAAGAGAAGAAATAGTTTATCGAGAATTTCAAAATTATGGATTTCGTTAAATTTCTATACTGATGGTTTCATACGGATATTATTGAATGAGACAGAGTAAATTCTTATAAGACGTCATGGAAATTACATTAGATTACTATATAATGGTTAATAAGTGCAGGTTTGATCATCTTATTCATTACTTCGTATTGTACAGTCGACAGCTTGTATCAGAATCTATATGTATGACAAACATTGCATACATATTTATTGAAATACATTTGTCTTGTAGAAAATAGATTATCATCAATAAAGATCAGGGCATACCATTATTATTAGAAGACCAGATTTGGAAGTGGTTGTATCAGTAGGGATTGAAAATTATGTTTAGACAAAAGATGTGATCTTTAAGTGAGTGAGTGAGTGAGTGAATTATAACAATTTTGAATGTTTTAAAACTAATTACTATGTCTCTTTCACGTACAACGTGTACAAATATTTTTTGTAATAAATAAATAATAATTCATTAACATAGCACTTTCTGAAGAAATTGCAAGGGACCTTCTTTATTAGAAATATGACAGGAGATTTAATGTGCCGATTTTTCTAAAAACTCAGTATTATAGTTTTCCTTCACATCATTTCCCCAAGTTTAGTCAATCTACACCAAAAAGTTTCAGATATAATTAACAAAATATGGTATTTCTCAAAAGTATTAAAGACCTTTAGGCCCATGGCTATTCAACCTTCAGATGATTTTCGGCAAATTATATAATACTCATAGTGATACCCTTTCACTTTCTCTGCACTAAATTAATATTTCTCTAAATATGTCTGCTATTATTTTGTGGATAAGTAAAACTTCAAGAAATTGTAATATTTGTACCTATATGATAAAAATTAAATAAGAAAGTGATCAATAATCAAATACTGTATTTTTCATACTTAGTAGCGAAAATGTTTCTCTTGTCGAAAAAGTGATGTGAACAAATTGTGTTAAAATCATGCAGTGCCCCTTAGCACTAGCTCACTGATTAGTGTTAGATAGTGATATTTCGTAGTCTAAAGTATCGTGTCAAATCCTATAACAAATTATATTATCATATTGAAATATGGGAAAAGCGGTCAATCTCAGGATTAATGTATATGTATGTTATATTTTGTATTTTACCTAGAATTATAATTTGGTGATACCATATTGTCTGTAGCTGATCTGGTAATGTTTGGCTTCACCTTGTTCACTTGTTTCGTCGAGTTCACCATGTTTGCCATTGGTATGGCACTGTTGCGATGATTCTGATTACGATGTGCCACTGTAAAAGCAAATAAATTCCGTAAAAATATAATATCGCTATTAGGTAATATATTTCTGACAGATGAAAATATTTCATGATCTTTGGATACACGTATAACAGACAATGGTTTGTTTAAGAAAGTTTTTATATTTTGTTTTCATAAATGAACATACGTGAGAGAAAAATTTATTAAAAAATCAGGTGTTTGTTTTTTGGAAAATTGCTTGGACCCGTAAATTTTAATTTTTAGTTGTACATTTTTTAAACCAGTTTTTAGGAGTTCAGGGCGAAGAAAAAATTATGATATCATCGACAAATTTTAAATGGAAACTTCCCTTTTTTGTACTTTTATTCAATTTTTCATGAAATTCTAAATATGTTTTATGTAAAATATTTATATTTAACCTTTTTCGAAAAATAATTCAATAAGTATCCAGATCGTCCAATCAATCAAACCACTGTAAGTAAAATTGCCAACAAATTTCGGGATTATAAACCACTTAAAACAATTCGTTAACTATAGGAGAAGAAAATGGCATCCCACTTTTGATCTCTTTTTTTAGAGAAAGTTAATGGTTAATACCAAAATGATCTATCGGCTTTTGTTTTCGAATAATAAACAAAATATCAAATTTGTTACTTTTCGATACATGTCTGTAACTTGGTTGTTTGTGAAATTAGAGAAAAAATAATTAATACACTTTTTTAAGTAGAGTCCAGTGGCGTGTGGCGTGGCATATTTTTTTGAAACTTTATTAGTTTTTGAGTTATAACCTAAAGTTCTGTATTTTTACAAGCTATAGGTGGCCATGGGCCAGTTGAAATCGTTATTTTTTTCTCTTTCCATTAATATATAATATATAGAATTAATATGATTATTTGCCATTTTATTGAGACAACAATTTATTATAGCATATTTTATTTCTTTCATTTTCTTGAAGTAGGCGTGTGTCATTTGAAATAATTGCTTGTTACCAATCTTTGACATTTTTGTTTCGTTTGCTACATATCAGCAATGTTATTTAAACTTTTCTGTATACATTAATTTAATTACGTCTGGATATAATCTCAGAATGATTGATTGTTATTGCGAATATATTGTTTTAATAATACTATTATTTGTTTAGTAACTCATGTCATGATTTCTTCTAAATATCTTGTCAAAAATATTTAAAAAAATGAAATTGATACTCTGGAATAAACTGTTTTCTCAGTAAAATGGTGAATAATCATATTTAATCCCGCATATTATACAGGATGTTCCAGAATGATGGTCAAATATTTTACCAGTGTATTCCACTAGCGATTTTAGGGGGGATCTTCATATGAAAATTTTCAATTTGGGTCCTTTCTGTTGAGATATTCGAGTCTCAAAATGGCGGAAAAAATTGTTTTCTTTTATTATTTCTTAAAAACGGTTTCACTTAGAAATTTGAATTTTGGTACACAATATCAGCTAGTTAAAAGCTATTTTGTGGGGTATCTACTCCTTGGCTCATGTTTCTGGAAGGCGGGAATAAACAACCCCTAAATTTGTTTCTTTCAGAACGTTTTTCTGCAATACCCGATTTCAACAAAACTTTTTTTTAAATACTATACCTAATTAGACTACTTTCTTCCCTCTTGTAATTTTCTCATACAACCAACAGTTTGCGCGGAAAAAAATAAAAATGCTTTTCCTTACTCTAAACATCTTTTTGTCACCAGTTACTGATAACCGTAGTAGGCGGTTGCTATGATGATGTTTCTCTGTTGTCTTATGAAACAAATCAGTCTTGACAGTTTTTGCAAATATTTGTAAACAACTGACTCTTCCGTACAAATATTAGCAAATAAATTGATGGAATATGCATACGGTAGGATTGGCAACAGTTACAGGAATACCTTTGTTTAGAAATATTTGCATAAACTGTCAAGATTTGTTTCATAAGACAACAGAGAAACATCATCATAGAAACCGCCTACTGCGGTTATCAGTAACTGGTGACAAAAAGATGTTTAGAGTAAGGAAAATTATTTTTATTTTTTTCCGCGCAAATCGTTGGTTGTATGAAAAAATTTCAAGAGGGAAAAAAGTAGTAAAATTATTATTATTAATTAAAAGTATTTAAAAGTAAAAGTAAAAGTTTTGTTGAAATCGGCCATTTCAGGAAAAAGTTCTGAAAGAAATACATTTAGGGCAGCCCTCCAGAAACATAAGCTAAGGAATAGACACCATCACAAAATAGCTTTTAACTAGCTAATAATGTGTACTAATTAAAATTTCTAAGGGCAACCGTTTTTAAGGAAAAATAAAAAACTATTTTTTCCGCCATTTTGAGACTCAAATATCTCAACAGGGAGGACCCAAATTGAAAAATTCGATATGAAGATCACCCCTGAAATGGCTTGTGGAACACACTGGTAAAATATTTGACCATCATTCTGGAATATTAATGGTAATAGAAAAAAGAAATAAAACTTTCAAATGGCTCATGGCCACTTATGGTTTGTATTAAAAAAAAAACAACAACAATTCTTTTTGGTAACTATAACAGGGTTTAAAATTCCTTACTTTAAAATTACATCGATATTTCAATATTTTGGGTCACAATACGACACCTTAAAATAAATTTCGATCTCGCCGAGCAAACGAGGTGGCGACTGTTGAAATATTCACATTTCGACAGTCGCCAGTCGAAAATATGACGTCGATTTTCAGACGTCATATTTTCGAAAAAAGGTAGAGTAGTTAGTAGCTTAGTTGAAACAGTTGACCATATCAAAATTTTTTTGTTTTTCTGTATACATGATAATTGGTTTTAAAAATGCGCACTTAAAAATAAAAATTGACGGTTTTCAGCGATTTTCCAAAAAACGAATATCTAATTTTTAAATAAATTTATTCCATACCGCTCACTGTAGCCGTAAAAAATTGTCAAAACTGTAGTTGCCATTGTCATGTCTTGTAGAAATAAAAATACGTCGTGAAAGTAATAATAATTATTATTTCAGTAAGTTTATAATATAAAAAGTAATATTTTTATGCTTATAGCTTATGTTTTGATTTAACAATTATGACAAAAGATATTTCTTATTAAATCTAGACTTTAGCATGTGAAATTCAAATGAAATATCCTATACACTGGAAGCATCTTTATCCACGAGATATTTTTTGTTATAGGTACTTGTACATTGTCCAAATTTGTAAACACTTTGTAAGAATGTAATGAAATCATTTGTTAATTAGAATTTTTTTGCTGAAAATAAGTTGCTCTTAACCTCTGAAGTAAGTGGAAACATCATATTTACAAAAAAATGTTTGTATTAAACAGTTCCATTGTCTATATACTGCATCCATAGAATCAAAGATAACTACTTTTTCTTAGAAACAGCTACATTCGACGTAATGTGGTATATATCCAAAGTTAGTTTGTAGTGAGAATATAATTTTATCATAAAAACGTGTGCAAATTAAAATGCTTTCTAACGGCAAATATAATAAGAACTGCCAAATAATTGTATTTTTTTCATTTCATTTCAGTTACCCTTTTGTACACTAAATGCATGCTCTAATATGGGGTACTTCTGGTGACATACATAGGTGTAATAAATAAAATACCCTAATAAACTTACAATGTAAATCATCATGTCGATTCATATCACCTGTAAATAAAAAGCAATGAATTAAAATGTTTGCAAATCCTGCCAAACAAATGTCATTATTAATAAAATAGTAAAGCTAATTCTAATTGCCTATGTTCCTAAATTAATATGATTCTAGTATTATTTCTAATTTAATGTGTATGGGTAAGCAAAAAGGGACGTCCGGGAGCTGGGAATATTAGCAGAGTTTATCAAGAAGCACATGTTAATGGACATTGTTAATTAATTAATAAAACTTAAAAAATAATTATAGAAACATAAAAAAATATTTGCGATTATGTTTGTTATTGGCACCTTCTTATAATAAATTAATTGTTTGGCAGTTAATTTCTAGATGTAGTATATTTACAACATATCGATTACAAATTTTAATTAACAATAATTTTTTATTAGTTTATGACATTTTTTGAAAATGTATCATACTAGTATTTATTAGAAATAAGTTTTAACTACAATAACGCAAAGATAATATAATTTTCATTTAGGTAAAATAACACCCAAAAATATTATATTACAAAAAATAATTAATATATTTTCTTATTTTTTGACTATTGTACATAAAAGTTTAAATGCATCTATAGCGATAAAATTATTTTCATCTAAGGAATTCTGGACGATCATTTTGAATAATTCTTTAAGAAGTTTTCTACTTTAGTACTAAGAAAAATTTTATATTCGAAAATTTGCAAGGCATTAAATAACTTTATCTGGCTGAAAACATACTCAAAATAACTTAGATAACTATGACAACTAATTGAATTACTGAATATTAAAAGGCTCTAAAAATCCGCTATTTTCACTTAAAATTGATACTTTTAGATATTGCCCATCAAGTTGTGAAGAAGAAACTCCCATTAAACGGCACTTTTAAAAGTATAGCATCATAAATATAACCGAGTCGGGAAAGGAACTAAGTTTCTCATCAAAAAATACAATATTTAGCCACAGTTTCATGCATGTTTAAGTATCTTCAAAATGGCAACTTGGAAGTTTCAGAATTTATAGAAAGCGTAGAAAAGAAATAATAATGTATTTTGCCATTAATAAACCTGTTTTGAAAGCAATAAGTTTATGCAGTAATTATAGCAGTCAGTTTTTAAAAGAAACTAACTCCAACACCGGTGTTTTTGCTATATATTTTATTATAACGCATACTTAACAGAATAAATTAAACATTTATATTAAAATTATCCCACATATATTTACTTTCAATTTGTCATAATAATATTTTAAATACTAATCTTTAGTTTAGTTTCTAGTAATTTCTCACATCTTGATTTTTCGGAGTAAATTCTTTTTAATACTTAGCAATTCAATTGATAAGAGTTAATATCTTTTTGTACCAGATAGAAAAAACTATTCATACATTTGCATAAAAGCATGTAAGCAATGTGTCTAAAATGTTTTTAAAGAAGTTGTAGTTATGCCCGGTATACACGAGGTATTTTTCAAGTTAGGGTAGCAAGTTAGTATTCCGGCGTTCTATTCTGGCTTACTATATTGACTTGGCACAATGCTAGTGCAATACACACGATATTGGAAATTTGAAGTCAAATCCAGTATCATTGTAGTCTACCGTGAAGAAAAATGAACAACTTACGCAAAATAAACAATTATTAGACTGAAACATTTACTTGAGATATTGTGTCAAGCAGTGGAGTAGCCACGGGGGCGGTTTTGTGGGTCAGAACCCCCCCGCCATGGGTTGGGTTGGTTGCAAACCTGCAATCACTCTATTCTCCAAGATTTAGCAACGCGGTCAGTGAACTAGATCTCCTACGGAAACCTTACATTAGGATCTGCTACTAAGTTCTAATCTTTTTTTTTTGCCATTTTTGTAACAAATATTGTTCGTACCTGTTTATTATTTACATGTTTATGATGAGATTGCTTTTTTATTTACTTTTTATTGTTTCGATTTATTAAAAATTATTTATTTTTTTTATTGAAAAAATCTAGAAATACTTTGTTCACTGAACCCCCTCCCTTGTCAAATTTCTGGCTACGCCACTGGTGTCAAGTTCCATTGGATTAATTCAAGAGTTACTGTTTATTCGTATAACAGGCAATAGTGATATTCCAGAGAAATTAGCTTATTTTGACGTTGCTTCTAGGGAGCGCAAGTTTTACCCAATTATTTAAAATTTAAACTTGGAACACCCTATATATTTTAAACCTGTAAATTTAGGCATTTTTGAAGCGTGTATATATACAAAAACAGCAATAGGTAAACACAAGATAGTAAATTTGGTGATGGGAGGTGTTACTACGCAAATAATAAAACCCTATGTAGTGATGTAAATGACAAATTGTTACTTACATATATTACTGCAAAATTACCGTAATATTACATACCACGAGATAATCGGTGTAATTTATGTAATAATTTACAGTTAAATACATTCTACTAAAATGACCCATATTCGAGAAAATCAAATGCTTAGAAACGAAAGCTGTTTTATATTGAAACCAAAATTTTTGTTTTTGCAGATTTAATTTATTTTTACTATTATCTTCTTATAGTTATTTCCTTAAATTATTTAGCTACACGTTACATAGTGTTACAGTTACACTATACTTATATGAAAAAAATGCATAAAATCAACAAAGATTCTTATTTTTAATCATTCAATTGCAGAACCAGTTTACCACTTAAAAATGTTGTAAAATTTAAATTTCATAAATTACAAGTTAATTTGTAATTTATAGGAAATATTAAACGTAAAATTACAATTCCATAAATAACAAATAATTTAACATCATTAACCCCATACTATTGAAACCATCCTAGCTTTGATGATAACTTACTAGCTTCTTGACTAGCTGTCTAGTTTTAAAACCAAGCTAGATTTGTCGACATGGATGCTAGCTTACTAGCAGTACCTGGCTTGCTATCCTAGCTTGAAAAACTAGCCTCGTGTAAACCGGGCATTAGTCGTTAGACTAAAATCTGCAGGGCATTATTAGATCATATAAAAAGACATTATAAAAGATGGTTGCCTCGATTGTCAATTTGATCAAGATCAGATTTTATCTAGATAAATCATCAACACAACATTGAAAGTATATAGGTAAAGTCCGTCTTAAAAATTATAAAGTTGAATGATCTAATAAATCCGTAGACGTCATATTTAATTTATTATTTATTTAGTTATTTATGCTATTGAATGAAAAGGGACAACCAATATGAGAACTTCGAATGCATTGTTTATTCTTATGTCACAAATGTATAAGCCTCGCTGTTTCTTTGTTTGGCATTGAATATTTCACATTGCGGTACATTAACATCGGTATAGGTTATTTTTTCGGTTAGTAAAATAAAATGTATTTACCATATACTGATTATCTGTAACCTTTTCCAAAAAAGAATACGCAGGGGTCGTTCAATACTCTATAATTTACTGTAGTTTGAACAAAGATGAAACTAGAATTAATCCTCATAATTTGAACATTAATATCGTTTTTGCGATTCGATGAAAGGTACCAACATGAGCATAAATTAAAGCAAAAAGTAACCAAAAAAAACGTCTAGAACTAATTTGGTGCAACAGGGACAGGAGGGTGAATAATATTTCAGAGAAATACCTCGGACATGAACCTTCTTGGGCAACTCTGGTGGTGTAAAAGTGGGAGGAGGATGATGGTCATCTGTAAACCATAAACCAATCTCGCACATTCAACTATTTTTAATCTAATACCTACATTATACTATCTATTCTTCTTTATCTATTTGTCTATAGGTTAACTAAATGATGAAAAAACTGTACGCTTGTATACGAAGTGTTTAAATTGGATGCTAAAATATTGCTGTCTTGGAAACAATCAGTGAGAGAATTAAATTGACACAAGTTGCGTAATATTATAATAATTTCCTGGATAGAAGCCTCAATTACTATTGTCAATTTTAAAGATTTATTGAAAAGTTTTTGTATAGGTTTATTTTAAAAGCTATGCAATAGAAATATGATTCTTAATTCTATTTCTACTCCTTCCTGATTTGATATACGATTAGAAATCTTATCTTCCACTAATCATCAACTTATTAATTTTTAATACACATTTATTAAACTTTATGTGCCATTAATTTTTTTATTTTCCAAATCCAATGAGCATTTTGAACCAAAAATTTATTATTAGTGTTATCTTCAAGATGCAATATTTATTTTTGTTTTTATAATTTTGAAACACAAATTTTAATAAATTAAATATAAACAATTAACAAATTATCTAATTTTAATGAAACGTGTTGTTGTGAAAAATGTTTGTTCGTATTTATATTCTCCATTCAGAATACTTCAGAGCTTAAATTATTTGCAGTAAAATTGGAGTAAATTTTATTAAAGGTGTTTTTCTAGTTCTTATAGAACAATTTAAAAAAATAACAAAAATTAAATAAATATTGACAATTACTTCATTGGGCAGGTATATAAATGTTAGCTACCTTTTGTTACATAAAAGTAGAGGAAAAGCGCCTAATATTGGATAGATTTTTTTTTAAATTCATATATTTTTAGAACATTTATATATATTTGGTCGGTTTCTGAGCCAAAGCTATGGTTCCAGTTTAAGGAAACACCCCTGCATAAGCGAGCTTTTAATTTATTTTTAATTAAAAAATGAAACTCTACAAAAAAAGACATCGCACTTTTTATTAGTTTTGAAAAGGGTACTCAATTTCGGATAGATTATCTGAAATTGGGAATCATTTTTATTGAGCCGCATAACGTCAAAACATCATGAAGTGTGAATTTTAGGTTTTTAAACAAAAGTCACATTTAAATGATTTTAAAAATTAAACTCATTCTCTACAAAAAAAAGACATCGCACTTATATTAATTTTGATAAGGGTACTCAATTTCGGATAGATTATCTGAAATTGGGCATCATTTTTATTGAGCGGCAAAACGTCAAAACATCATGAAGTGTGAATTTTAGGACAAAATTCACAAGTCACAGTCTTCATGGGTCTATCTAAGACACTTAAAACATTCTATAATTTCTTTTTAATTAACATATTTGGCAAACAAGCCATTACAGAAGATGCATTCTGTATCCCCAACATTACTAGCGCCCATATAGTGAAAGAGAGTTCCACTTATGAAGTCTTTTCTCAGCTACTATTTTTTTACTATTATACTTGTTTAATTTTTATGTCAGATATCATTAATTGTTTAAGCTTTCTTTTATTTTTCTTCAACTTTACTTTGTAAAAATGAACCCTTAGACCTATCACGCCCCTGCTGCAATAAAACATTTCCGCTATAACTTCTGCTTTAAGATAGGAACTATCTCTTTTAAGCTGCACTCCAAATGGTGAAATTTAAACTGGTGAAGTGTACTGTTCTCACAAACGATTTCTAATTTGGGATATCTATTTGAATTAGGGCAAACAGAAGTTTCCGAAATCAGACAACACTCTATTTTGAGGTTAAAATTTTTGCCGGTCACAAACGATAAAAAATATCAGAATTTAATACAACAAATGAATTGCTACAGTTCTAGACTTACTCCGGGTGAAGGAGGCAGTAATTTTGGAAAATATTGGAGGATCCCAGAATTTTGATTTGTAGAAGAACTAGAGCATCAGAGGAACTCTTTTAGATGTAGTTGCAGGGCTTAAACACCTTAGATCTACTAAATATACAACTGACCGAAATTAGGCAACTATCAAAAACATGGTGACTATCCTTTAATTCCCTTTTTTTCAAAATAATAGGTTGTCAAATAAGAGATTTTCAGGAAATATTATTTTTTCAGTTCCACTTTATGATTTTGATTTTTTGTATGACGCTACTAAAAATTGTCAAAATATATATTAGAAGATAAAACAATTCTAGTAAAGTTAAGCTGTAATGAACTATGTAAAGCATTGCATGTTAAAATTACAAAAAAATACATTACATCGTAAATTTGCTGAAGTGACGTTTAACCATGTCCGTGTTTTCGTTTCAATATCCAGCTAATGCTCGATCTGTAAGTTCTATCTTCAAGTAAATCTTTTATCAATGACGTCCTGGTTTTTCAAATATTGGTAACAGCAGTATGTTTTCTATTTTTCTTTGGTGTATCATCTACATTTTTTGAACAAGTTCTGTTGTTAGTTGCAATAATAGTTACAAAATTGAATGCTGCTTTTTATCATATTATAAATTATAGTTTTGATAATATTTTGTCGTTTATTGACTATTTGTTTTTTATGAACGGTTTGGAATACAAAAGCCAAAATTAAATATTAACATATCTGAAGAAAAATTACACTAATGATGTTTTTTTTGGTCGTAAATGTCAGTAAATAGTGGGATACAATTATTAATTAGACTTAAAGATAATGAGGAATTCAATGGCCGAGTCTGGAAAGATTCTAACGTGATTCCATGTCCTAAAAAGAATAATCCTGAAACGCTTTCAGACTTTCGCCCAATTAGCATTTTGCCAACGTTATCAAAGGTGTTAGAAAGAATCGTGCGTGATCAGCTAACAGTTTTTATTAATGATAACAATATTTTATCTTATTTTCAGTCGGGTTTCTGAGAATTTCATAGTACCACTACGACCTTAGTTGATGTCACCGATGACATTTTTAGAGAAATAGATAATAACAATAACTCATGTTTTATATTGTTAGATTTCAGTAAAGCGTTTGACACCATTAAACATTCCATTTTGGTCAAGAAATTGAAATATTTCGGAGTTAGCGATAATGCTCTTTCTTTCTTTACCAATTATATTGGAAATCGTCGTCAAAGGGTTTGTCTTGGTAACACATATTCGTTGTATAGACATGTTAAACAAGGAGTACCGCAGGGAAGTATATTAGGTCCATTACTGTTCTCTATTTATACTGCAGATTTTCACACATACTTAAATCAGAACTTTTAATTTTCGGTAAAAACAAGCTAAGTTTAATGGTTGATCCTAACTTTGTTTTAAAAATAAATGATCAAATTTTAAAGCCAGTTATTGTAAAAATTTAGGACTTACGATTGACAATAATTTGAGATTTACTAATCACGTAAATAATTTGGTTCAAAAGTCATATAGCATATTGAAAATATTATATATGCATAAGGAATTTTTAAATGAGACTATAAAATTATTAATTAATTAATTTTATCACATTTAGCTTACTGTGACATTGTGTACTGGCCAGCCTTAACTTGTAATGACAAATATACTCTACAAAAAATACAAAACAGTTGTATAAGATATTCCTTTAATTTCCGAAAATTTGATCATTTATCTTCCGTTTTTCCACGCTCTAATTGGCTAAATTTAGATGATAGATTTATTTACCACATTTCATGTCTTGTGTATAAAATAAGTAATATGTGTCTACCCAGGTATCTGTTTAATAAGTTGATTAGAGGTTCTGACTCGACATCGTGGTTTGCATTCCGTACTTAAACATAGTACAGCTTTGTTCGAGCGATCTTTTACTTACAATGCTTGTAAAATTTATAATAATATTCCAGATAATATTAAGTCTGCTTCTAGTATGTTTATATTCCGTAAACGAGTCAAGGCCTGGATCCCATCGAATCATTAATATAATAATACCTTTCTTCAATACGAATTGTTAGTTTTTAGTAATACATATGTTAGGAATATATTTCGTCAGTACTATTTGTTTAACTATAAGGTTGGTTACGTGGAAGAGCGGCATTGCCGAACGGTGCCAGTAATTTACTTTGTTCTTTATATGATTTACTGTTTTGGAAAATAAAGGCAATATATTATTATTATTAAATATTTTCGATGTTTTTCTAGGAAATTATTACACATTAGTTTATGCAACTTTAATCAGATTTTATAATCTCTCTGTGTTTGATAATATTCGAGATAACAGCTTAACAGTGAAGAACAAATTATTAATTTTTAAATAAATTCTATAATAGCGTACAGTTTTTTTATTGCTATGGCGCATTTGATATACTAAAATTTAAATACCAAGAAGAAATACATAATTATCATGCATACAATATGCTTTACAAGTTCCCACGAGACAACATTTACCCATGCATAATGCTAGAACATGCGCAAAAACATTAAAAAAAAAATAAAATTTATAGAAGAGTCTAGGTAGGAGAAGTGAGATAGAAGTGAAAAGAAAATCGTGTAAACAGAGTGTAGATAGATAAGCTAAAAGAAAGATTTCTTATGATTGGTTTAGTGATCCTGTGGCAAATGTTCCCCTTTTTTGTTGAGCACCTGATAAGTAAGCTTATTTATTGTCACTTACTTGAGAATGGGAAGTCCACCTCGCCTGCACGTCAAAGTGGGAAATTGTGAAAATATGTAATAGGGTGAATTTTTATGACAATGAGTTATATCGTATGGACTAATATTTTTTTATTTAATTCCATGTTTTAAGAATTTCACTTTTAACTTTTAAGTAAAACAATAGGAATTATCCTTCTTGACAAATTTCTTGTACAATTTAAAAGAATTGCCAGAAAATGTATAGTACTACTAATGCTTTTCTCCTTGATTAATAAATAATTGATTAGCATAGAAATTATGATTGATGAAATAATTGATATCGAGATTTTGCTTTTCTAAAATTATTGACAAAAATAGTAGTTACAAGATATATTCAGTTCTTATACAGAGTGTTTCAGTGAGAAATATAGATACGTTAACACTGAATACAGGACATCTAGGAGGCCTTAAAAATCTATTGTTGACGAATTTAACCATTATCATTACCGAGATACAGAAAGTTTTACCGATTTTGGTTATTTCTTTAACTTGCCATAAAAGGAGAAACACTCTGTATAATCAAATGATTTTTGGTAGACGTGCTATTATTGCTTCTTTCAATCCACTAACGAGATAAGAGAAACAGAAATGTAATTTTTTATTTTGTTTATTCGCAATAACAACAGCCTACATGTAGGATTTTAAAAAATCTGTTACACTTTTGAGTAGAGCAGAAATAGTAGAGTTTATGGCGAATTTGTTGAACGTATGGAGTCATTTAAAATCGAATATATATGGAATTGAAATTAACAGTCCAGAGCAACTGATTGAGCGAATTGTAATCCTGCAATTAACTAAGAAATAATCCTGATATAATAAGAATATCTGTAACAGCTATTATAAAATAAACATGAAAATATATTTCACATAACGGTGGATATTTTGAGCATTTATTTCCCAAACATTTTTTCGTTTTTTTTCTTCTCTGTTTTTATTGCTATCTGTCATTTCTCTTTAAATACATTTTTTAGGAGATTATTGACTGAATTATACAATTTGTAAAAACCATTAAAATTTACAATAAAATTTTTATTAGTAGTATTATTTCTACACACAAAATATTTATTAGTTCGCACTAAAAATTGATAACTATTTGAAATTTGACGATAACGTTTGAATTTTCTGGCATTTACTGCAGAATCAATATTCAAAGTTACTAGGTAAAAATCAACAGGAGTAATGTCTTGTGACCTTGAAGGTCACTCACAGGTCCGCCGCGACCGAATGTTTTTTCCCTAAATGTAAAGGTAGTCTTACGTATAAAATATATTATTAATTGTGAATTTGATGATAACAGTAGGTTTACTAGTTTTTTATTGATAAACTATGTCAGATATTTAATCGAGCAATCAAATATGTGCGCATATTTGATTGTTCTACAGTAAATTCACTATAAACTCTACTATTTCTCGTCTACTCAAATGCTTGAATAGATTTTTCAAAATCCTACACACCGGCTATTGATTTTGTCAATAAACATAATAAAAAAATGTTATGCCATTCTGTTTCGTTTATAGCTTTAGTGGATTGAATGAAGTAAGCAGAATGCCCCTACCGAATTTCAATTGATTACTTATAAGTGGTTTGCATTTTATGGCAAGTTAAAGAAATAGTCAAAATCGGAATGTGTCTCGGCCATGACAAAGATTAAACCCGTCAACAACAGGTATTTTGAAACCTTCTAGATGTCCTGTATTCGAGTCAACGAATTTCCCAATGAAACACTTTGTATAAGTGTTTCAATGTTTTAAGATTTTTTTCCTAATTATACAATTCTGAAACTGAAATTATTATGCTTGAAATGACAATCTGCTTCACTTATATACCGGGTGTCCCGAAATAAATGCAACAAAATTTGGTCAGAAATTTTTAAGAGAAATTTAAGGGACCCGTATTTTTTACTTTTGATAAGTGCGGCCCCCTTTCGGAGATATAGCCCCCTGAAACAAGCCCCTAAAAATTTAATTTTTTTTATATCTCAGAGCTATATCGCACAAGAACCATCAAATTTGGTACACAGGGATTTTATAACATGCAGAATGCGATGCTGATAAGCTTTTTGGCAAGGAGCCCCCACAAGACACTTTTTCGGGGGCCCCCTTGCCTTTGGGGCCACCGAACTTTAGTTGCATATTTAATTTTTTAAAAAATTAGTAGCCTCTTAGAAACTCCAGGGAATTTAAAAACTTTTTTGTCTCTTAAAATTTTTTCGAAAAACGCAGCGTTTTTCGAAAAAATGGCAAAATGTGATTGGATGCATATCGAGGTTCATATGAAATTTTAAAGTGTTAATCGTAGGTGGCTGGCATTCGCAATAAACAATCAATTTTATTCTGACAGTTGTCATTAACCATCATCAGGAGCTCATAGAGACAGGATCAGTAGTTGTAAAAAAATCACAATTTAAAGAAATTTAATTTTAATTTAAAGAAATCACAAGTTAAACATTAACAATTAATAAGAAAATGTGAATATCAAAATAAGGTACAATAAACTTGGAAATTAATAACAAAATTAATGGTACTTCATGATTAAATAATTTAATTCTAAAAAGTTTGTTAAAATCACACTGGTCAGTTCCGTAAAACGTGTTCAAAGTGAGAACCGTTTTGTTCAACACAAGCCTGCAAACGTGACACGAAATTTTGACGTATTTTCGTGTGAATGTTGGGAATCTGTCTAATTTCTTCAGCCGCAGCAAGAATTTGTTCATGTAATTGTTCCCGGGTTCTAATTGGTACGGCATAGACGCGATCCTTCATGGCCCCCCAGAAAAAAAAGTCCATGGCATTTAGATCGGGAGAACGGGGGGGCCATGTTACATGAGGAGACCATCCATCGCCCTTGGAAATTTTCATTCAGCCACTCAGTTATGAAGTGCTCCCGATGTGGTGGGGCACCATCGTGCATAAAGAACAAGTTGCGTCTAATACCGAGAGGAACATCTTCCATAAGAGGCGGTAGTTCATGCTCCAAAAAATTAAGGTAACTTTCAGCATTTAATCGTGGAGGCAATAAATATGGACCGATGATGCAATCTCCGACAATTCCAGCCCAGCAATTAATTGAAAATTTTTCTTGCGAATGACTCTGCCTTAAGACAAATGGATTTGCCATAGCCCAATAATGAAGATTGTGCAAATTTATTAGGCCATCTTTTGTAAAGCACGCCTCATCGGTAAAGAAAAAATTTCGTATAAATCCCGGATTTAAGTTGTAACGTTGAAGAGCCCATAAGCTAAAATGTCTTCTTCGTGGCAAATCTTCTACTTTAAGTTCCTGGGCCTTTTGAAAGTGAAAAGGTTTCAACAGTTGTCGTTTGATAAAGCAGTGTATTCTTGTTCTGGGAATCTCAAGTTGAGATGACGCGCGTCTTATGCTTATTTCGGGATTTTCTTCAATTAAATTTAAGATAATTTCTTCCTGTTCGGGAGTTAATAAATAACTTCTCCCTGAGTTAGGTTTTTTCACAACTACGGATCCTGTCTCCATTAGCTGCCGATGTACTCGTGCAAACATTGAATGGTATGGGAGTATGCGTGCAGGAAATCGCTCGGCGTACAATCTGCGTGCGAGACGTGAATTTCCACGAGCCTCCCCGTAAATTAGGTGCATTTGTACCCTTTCTTGGACAGAAAATCTCACCATTTTTTCGGGAACAATGATTACTGACAACTATTAATGGTAACAATTTGACACTGGTTAATGACAACTGTCACAGAATAAAATTGATTGTTTATTGCGAATGCCAGCCACCTACGATTAACACTTTAAAATTTCATATGAACCTCGATATGCATCCAATCACATTTTGCCATTTTTTCGAAAAACGCTGCGTTTTTCGAAAAAATTTTAAGAGACAAAAAAGTTTTTAAATTCCCTGGAGTTTCTAAGAGGCTACTTATTTTTTTAAAAATTAAATATGCAACTAATGTTTGGTGGCCCCAAAGGCAAGGGGGCCCCCGAAAAAGTGTCTTGTGGGGGCCCCTTGCCAAAAAGCTTATCAGCATCGCATTCTACACGTCATAAAATCCCTGTGTACCAAATTTGGTGGTTCTTGTGCGATATAGCTCTGAGGTATAAAAAAAAATAAATTTTTAGGGGCTTGTTTCAGGGGGCTATATCTCCGAAAGGGGGCCGCACTTATCAAAAGTAAAAAATACGGGTCCCTTAAATTTCTCTTAAGAATTTCTGACCAAATTTTGTTGCATTTATTTCGGGACACCCTGCATTTAAAAGGCTTAAAATTTTAAATGTTTAATAATAAGTGACAGAACTGAACATCCAGTACATGTGCATTTATTTTACTAATGTTTGACTTTGATGTACACATTCAAGGATTTGTCGTATATAATTGATAATTTAAAATTAAATATTGAATGGAAACTTTTTTCCTCCTACCCTCTACCTCATGGTGACAGCATATAATTTTTAAATGGCAACCAAATTTTTTTCCCTTGAAATTCTGCTTACAGTAAATATCTGGTTACATCCTATTACCTACGACAAACTACACACCTGAATATCGAAGTTGCCATAAATTTGTCTATGTTGAAGAAACGAATGTTGTATAACCACTTTCAAAGTAAAGTAAATATGCACATTCTGGTGAAGTGAATGCCCAAATAACAATTCAGTTAAATGGAATCAGTGACACTACAGGAACAACAATAAGTAATTAGAATGTTGAGAAAGAAATCTAAAAAGGTAAGGATAGGTGACCGAGTCGGTCATTTAATTGTTCCTTCTCCGGCAATCCAACGTTTCGGCAAAACTTCATTTAAATAATTTCTAACAGAAATCAAATAATGAGATATGGACTTTAAAATCAAATCAATCAATATTAATAATTATTTTCGTAGCTTACTTTGACATTCATGTGTATCCACGTGTCATAGAACTGAATAAGCATATTGACAAATATTGGCAACTTTGATATTCAATTGTGCATTTTGAAGTTTTATATGCTCATCTCTCATAAAATATTAAAGTAATACCACGTTACTACCCCCGTGAGGGGGTGGGTGGTAAAAAAGCTTGCATTACCGGAAATTATAAACTTTTAAAAAACAAAATCGGTCTGTCCGAGCGTTTCGCACTCAGATAAACCGGTATAATTGGAACGTTCAACAGTCGGCTTACGTACTGCACATACATTCATACTCGTGACGAATAATGGTACCTACTGTACAAGTATTTCAATTATTTACTTATTTATATTATAAATATTTATTTATATTTCATAAAATCAATTTATTGATAAAATATAGCACACATGTAAAGTGCGTCTTGTTCACTAAATGTACATTACATTATCACTGAAATTATGCTCCACTATCTAGAGATTGATTCTATAGATTTTAACATTTCTCCGCGCTCTACTTACAATGAATTTATGGTCAAAATTAGATGATGATAAACACATAAATCCTACTCCTACACAATTTTTTGGACATAACGTTGAGCGATCATGTTAAATGTATAGAGATATAGTTTCTTCGCCAACAGTAGTTAACCACGTTTTATATCGCTCCTGCTTTTTGTGCTTTTTACTGGTGAACTTTATGGTTGAAATTGAAATTTTTTGTGCTACTGTGTGGGTTACTGATTAGTGGTCACATATACTTACATCTTACTGAATGTTTCTACATTCTATGATAGCTAATTAGAGACAATGTCTAATTTGTGTGGTTCATGTGAGTTGACAATTGATAGACGTAAATCGCCCGGTGTTTCTTGCTTCGGTTTTTGCGGAAATTCTTATCATATATCATGCTGTGGGATTCCTACCGAAGTCTTAAAATATTTGAAATCAACTGGTTTTTACTGGTTCTGCGAAAGTTGTGATAAAATTAAATGCAATTTTGAAAATATTATTAAGACTCATGTTGAATCTAAACTACAGGATGTCGTGGTTAGTGTTAATAAATTATTTGAAGACACTAGAGATGAAATTTTGAAAATTGCAACAGATAAGATATCCCAGCTATCTTCAGTTTCGAATGTTAAAGAATCTGTTCCTTTGTACTCCCAAGTGGTTGACAATAAGTCAATGATTATTATTAAACCCAAAAACTCTGATCAGCCGAATGCTCAGACTAAATGTGATTTAATGAATTCAATTAATCCTGTTGACATGAATATTCAGGTGGCTAAAGTTAAAAATTTAAGCCAAGGTGGCATTTTAATTGGTTGCAATGACTCCAAAGATGCTAGTAAATTTAAACAAATGGCTAAACAAAAGTTATCTACTAACTATGAAATAAAGGAGCCTAGAAAGGGTTATTTTAAAATAAAAATTGTAGGCATGATAGAGAAATACTCAAATGATGATTTGGTGAAATTTATTAGGCATCAGAATGAATTATTTTCGGAGAGTAATGAAGTTTCTGTTTCGAAGATTTGGTCAACTAAAAGCAACAAAAATTTGTACCAAGCTATTCTAAATGTGGATGCTGAATCCTACTGCAATATTTTGAATCAAGGATATATATTTGTCAATTATGATGTTTGCATGGTATATGATGCCATAGAACTAAAAATTTGCTACAAGTGCAGTGGCTTCAACCATTATGAGAAAACATGTGCCAGTAAGAAATTGGTGTGCCCCAAATGTTCTGGTTCGCACAATGTGAGAGATTGTCCTGAAGATGCAGTTCCCAAATGCATAAACTGTGTTAATGCGAGAGTAACAGACTGTAACCATCATGTATGGGACAAGGTGAATTGTACTGTTTATAAGAAAAAATTGTTACATTATAAGGACTCACTATTTGGTAATAAGTAGCAATTAACTCAGGGTGAATTTGAACGTTCCAGTATCTTTCATATTTATTACCAAAATGTTCGTGGCTTAAGGTCAAAGACTCATGAATTACTGAATACTAGTTCTGCTTGCTCATATGATTTGATTGCCTTAACTGAAACTTGGCTTGACTCGGATATATTCAACTCTGAACTATTTTCTAATGATTTTTCTATTTTTAGAAAAGATCGCAATTTTGATCTAACTGGGTTGAATAGAGGAGGGGGTGTTTTATTGGCATTAAATAAATCGTTTCCTGCAATTTCTATTGATCTGAGTTCCATTAATGATGCCTTTCCTAATATTGATATTATTGGAGTTAAAGTTAATTTGGGATCGTTTGATCTAACTATTGTCCTATTATACATTCCTCCTACTGTGAATGTAGAAACATATAATCTGTTTTTTGATGCATTATCAACGGTTTCTTATTTTTTAAATAGCGATGATCTGCTTGTTGTGGGCGACTTTAATATCCCTCTTTACATAAATTATGCTATTTCTCGTGAAATTACTAACGGGTCTGTTAATTCCTTAATAAATTTTTGCGATTTTTTTGGACTTACTCAGTATAATAACATTTTAAATAGAATCAATAGACTTTTAGATTTGGTATTAAGTACTTCAGTAGTTTCTGTTAGTAAATCGGAACATTATCTACTTCCAGAGGATTCTTATCATCCTCCCTTGGACTTGTGTATCAAATATAAAAACAGGCATAATTCATATAATTGTCAATCTAAGCCATCATTTAATTTCAAAAAAGCTGATTTTAACTCCTTGTATTTCAACTTGTCAAATATAGATTGGTCTTATTTGTCTGAATGTCCTGATGTTAACGAAGTATGTTCCTTATTTTATAAAAAATTACATTCAGTATTTTCTCAGAGTGTCCCGCAAACTATCAGTAAGAAATCATCGTATCCTCCTTGGTTTAGTGGATTTATAATAAATAATATTAAATTAAAATCACGATTGTGGCGTCAATTTAGAATTACTGGTGATAGATCTATTCTTGACGAGTTTCGATCATTGCGTTCGCAAATAAAGAGGGATATTGATGCAGCTCATTGTGATTACATTAAGCAAGCCGAATCACATATCAAAGTAAATCCTACTAACTTTTGGTCATTTTTAAATAGACTCAGGAATACGACTAGTATGCCTAATTCGATGATTTACCAAGGCACGTCTATTAACGACACACAGGATATTGTGGATTGTTTTGCACGCTATTTTCAATCAGCATTTATTCAGTCATCAAACCCGCATATCACCGATTTGAATGCCTTTAACAACATGCCATTACTTGATGTTCCAGAAATATCAGAACAAGATGTTTGCAGTGCATTAAAGAAATTTAAGAATAAGTTAACAACTGGTCCCGACGGAATTCCTGCTTTCCTATTGAGAGACTGTGCACCAATCCTTGCTTTACCACTCAGTATTATATTCAACTTATCATTAAAATGTGCGATATATCCAGAAATTTGGAAAAAATCTAAAATTTGTCCAATTTTTAAGAAGGGGGACAAATTAAATATCGAAAATTACAGGCCTATAGTCATTCTCTCGAATTTTGGCAAATTATTTGAAGTTATCCTTTATAATATCGTTTCTTTCCATTCAAAAACGCAAATTTCGTCTTCACAACATGGGTTTATTTCTGGTAGATCCACAACAACAAATCTCATTAATATTACACACTTTATTTCGAATTCTTTAGATAAAGGTAGTCAGACGGATGTTATTTATACGGATCTATCTAAGGCTTTTGATAGACTTGATCATGGCTTATTGTTGCTTAAATTATCTTCCGTAGGGCTATCATCGCATTTTCTGACTTTTTTTTCTTCATATTTGTTCAATAGAATTTTAAATGTTCAACTTCGTTGTTTTAATTCATTTGATGTGGTAGCTACTTCTGGGGTTCCGCAGGGATCAGTTTTAGGTCCACTATTATTTATTTTATTTATTAATGATGCACTTATTGATATTCAAGCAAACGTTTTGTTATATGCTGATGACATGAAGTTATTTGCATCAATTGAGTCTATTTCAGACTGTCATTTTTTACAGCAAGAGCTTTCCAAAATTAACCTGTGGTGTCAAAATAATAGATTGCCACTAAATTTATCGAAGTGTAATGTGATGAGCTTTACTAAGAAAATCTCCCCTATTCAGTACAATTATAGTATAGATAATGTTGTTTTAGCTAGATGTACTCAGTTTAAAGACTTGGGTGTAATATTCGATTCAAAATTAACCTTTGTTCCTCATATTAATCATGTAATATCTGCTGCTTATAAAAATTTGGGTTTTATCATAAGAAATGCGCAACATTTTGCTGATATATCTACGTTAACTTTGCTCTATAACGCTTATGTTAGACCTAAATTAGAATATGCAACTGTAGTTTGGGACCCTCAATATGAAATCCATATTACTAACTTGGAAAATGTTCAGAGGAGGTTTGTTAAATACTTATGTTTTAGATTGGATGGTGTTTATCCACCTCGAGGCAGTCCACAGTCTGATCTATTAGCCAGATTTAATTTTAATGACTTAGCCTCTCGTCGTGTTTATTTTTCTGTTCTCTTTTTACATAAGGTTTTGTCTGCTATTGTGAATTGCCCGGACATTTTGAGCAATATTTATTTTAACATCCCTCAGGTTCAAACTCGCTCTTACTCATTGTTTTATTTGCCTGCTCCTAGAACAAACGTTCTTAGAAACTCACCGATTCACAGTATGTGTTCCAATTATATGAAATATCACTATCAACTGGATATTTTTAATTGTTCTGTTGATGCTATAAAACAATGTATATTGAACTGAACTTACAATTACTCTACACTGTTACACTATTGTTTTCTTTTATTTGATTTTCTCTTTTCAATTTCACATTTGAATGTATTTTGTATTTGTTCTACTGTTTCATTTTGTTTTCTTTATTTACTACTTAACTGATTTTTAACAATGCGAATAATATGTTTGTATGTAATCTTTTGTTTTCTATATATTTGTATTTATGCTTTTTTGTAATTCCTGCCCTGTTATTGGAATTTTTCTGTCTGGGCAGTTGTAATCCTAAAAATAAAAAATAAAATAAAATAAAAATGTAATAATAAAAACTCATTGGATACGAAGTTTGCTTTTTCTTTAGAAGAGCAAGAAGATCAGATAGAGGCGAGAATCCAACATATGTTGCACATTATAGTAAAAAGGTATGTTTTCACAGTTGAGAGAGATGAGGTCTGGCAGAATGCTGCAAAACTAACGATTCCCTCGAGAAACGAATATGGAATTGACGAGAATTGAGGCCCAGGTGGTTAAGAATTTGTAGTCTGGAAGCTTTCAACAATAATCGACAGTCGAAAGTAGAAATATTAATGTAGTTAGGTTATATTGGGTGTCGGAGCGTAAATACATTGAAGAAACTTAAAAGTCATATGAATTTACAAACAATTGTTTTGCCAGAAGCAACACCAGCTTTTGAACTTTTTATAGTGTTACTAGGTTAAGTTTTGAAGATATCCTACAAGAAGAACATCCTGAATTCTAACATTCAATTCGAGGATAGACTCAAACGAAAAATATTGAATGATCCGTTGCTCAACAAAGCAAATGATTAATCAACATGAGCTAAACGAGATTCAGAGAAATAGCAGACAATAATGCCTATTAAAAAAAGGATAAGGTATACAATATGTATAAAAGAGACAATTGAGAAGAAGAGTCCACATTGCATATTCTAGCTCCCTTTGGAAAATATTTCTTAAATACTACCAGTAGATCTCTCTTTCTCCCTCTCTTTACGTTAATAATACCTACAAGATAACCCAGTGTTAGATCCAAGAAATTATAGAAACTCTTGAAATACCCTATTAGCTCTCATGTTTACATTTGTTTATTAAACAATATTGACGGTGCAATCAACCTCTTGCTTTAGCCACCAAAATTTTCAGAACTTTTCAATACTGGACAAGAATGGAACACTATGGATGCCAAACTTAGCACAACAAATTATTACGTAATGTTTATCTGATTAGTTTTTTATTATTTTTATATTCTTTTCAATATTTATATAAGAAATTGCAAGTACTGGGTGTTCAGTGTTTTATGTCACTTCAGCAGATATATTTAATATGTACGTACACATTTTTTTCAATTAAGTTTTAATTTGGCGTACTTTTGCAAGAGGAATTTTGATTTGGTGAATCAGTTTTCTCTAAATAACTTGTTTGGGATGTGTGATGAGAATGGAAACTGTTAATATGTTGATAATGACAAATAATGCAGTACTCTAACACATTTATAAAACACACCATTCTATACCTGATGATAACTTCAAACTAACACACTTACATAAAACTATTATTAATTCAAGCCTCGTGTAAGTTTAGTCAAATAGTTAAACATGTTGAGTTGGAAAAATATTCAATTGTTCTCTCAATCTCAATGCATGTTTTTCTAAAAGTACGGAAGAATCAGTACTATGTTCATTTTATTGAATTGGAATAGAAGAAGAAGTGCTGTACACAGAGATAAATACACGTAAGACAATTACGAAAGAAAACGTACAATGAGATTATAAAAAAATATGTTTTCAAAGCCTTTTCAACAGAGATATACAAGAAATAGACATTGCTACTGAGATTTTTAAATTTTTTTAACAATAAATGCGGCAAAAAAATGTTTTTTAGTGATAATAAATTTTGTGATTTATATAAATTTCCCAATAAAAATAAATTTTCCATTTTAAAACACATAGCCTTAAGTACTATATGAGAACTTACTGCAATAAATTTGAAAATCTGGGAGTCGTAACGTTCCTGAAATAGTTATTTATGCACCAAGTGCAAAAAGTAAGTGTTGTCCAAACTCGGCCTGACGGGCTCATTGGACAATTTCACGTCGCGTACAATAAACACGTTTTGTACGAGTTCCATACAATATTTTTTCTATGTTTATGCAAAAACTAATTCAGGTGATATTCAAAAGAAAATAATTTTATTGTTAATAAGTTGCATTCTCTAGTAATTTCGTAATCCAATAAATATGATTGAAAATAATATAAAATATGCAATTGCTTAGAACGAAATACAATCTCACAGAAAATGGACTAAATATGATGTCATTTTGAACGTTTATATTTGTCATGATCATAAAACGCTGTAGAATAACAGATGAGTGCAATAAAAAATATATTGCACTAGTACAATAAAGAACCACTTTTCCACTAATTGTAGTTCAATAAAGTTTTATTTTTGCATGAACGTAGAAAAAATTTATTTAAAACAGTCAGTTCTTAAATATTGACAAGATAGTCCTATTTAAACGTTCACGTCACGACTGAAAGTGTTAGACGAAACAAAATAACAATGTGTCCCATTTTACTCGTTAAATTCCTGTACCTAATTGTAATAAAATTGATCAGATGAAAGGAAATGTTTTATTCTGATCGCAACTAAATTACATTACGAGGAATGTTTGGCTTCTTAAAAGGATAAGTTTTTGCAATGTTTTTAACGAAAACGAATTCCTCATTTATCAAAATACCTGGATGTTAAATTTGAATTAAACAAATCTATTCCTATATAAAAGTGAATAAAACATATATCTATAAGTTCTCCATCGAAATCTGAAGTCCAAACATTTTCAAACAGTTAAAAAAGTTGTGTAAAAAGCTATAAAAGCTATAGCTCTTCCCAAATTCAAACTTGTTATTGATAATTAGTGATGACAGATGACTTATTGGGTTTGCATCCAGAAGGAATATTTCCTTGGATTTCATAATATTACGTTTTCGGATGATATTAATATGAGAAATGTGACACTATATTTAAAAAAATTTATATTCTTTGCCTAATATTTCTGTTGTTTAGGTTTTGGATTCGTTCTTCCAAAGTTTTGGCTTTAAAAACATTTCGCATAATTTTTTTAAGGCTGATCAGTATATTTACATAAGTTTAAGATTTAAAGTGTATAAAGTGAAGATAGGATGTGTCTGTGAGAGTGATATGACTAATACGTACTTGCTCGGCCAACCAACTGGATGGCCCTCACACCTTTCCTGAATGTAGCCACTGTTCAGCCAACCAGACAAAAATCATTGTTAGTGGTAACAAAAATTTGCAGGGGATTTCTACTTATAACCTAGCGGTATTTGTCAGAGTCATTTTACATATTTTTATAATATGGTGTGAATATTAAAATATAACAATATTTTTATAGCCAATCCTTTATCAAAGGCATAGACCTTTTCTCTCTGAATTTTAAAATAAATTATTTATACAGTTATTTCTTACCAACATATTTTAGAAAAATCAAAGGAGTAATAAAAAATTAATGTAATATTTATTTTGTATCATAACTGAAAGCTGATTGTAATGTGACATTTGATGAAAATTTTACAAGAATATTATTTGATAGATTTAGAAGCACGTAGCGAGCAAACTTTTTCAGTTTTTTTTTTTGGTGGGAACCTGTTATTTTCTTATACAGAGTGATTTAGAAATACTAGGAAAATTGGGCACATACTGCCAACTTGAGAAATTGTTTAACCCTTATTTTGTTTGTTTTCCCGAATTATATTTTTTAGAAGCTCTAGGGTGTTTGCAAATATCATTTTGGAATTGGGCCCAAATTTTTTTTTTTGCAAATATTTCCTGAACCTTTAAGCCGTAATTAATATAATAGTTGTATGAGGTAACACATAGGACACTTTATATATGCGTACACAGTAAAAATATGAGTGAATGAATTTGGTGTTGAATTTTGAGTAAATTTAACATTTTAACAAAGAAATGAGCTTACCTACACAATATTTGGTTAGAGAAACCAAAATATGTGTGAGTGAGAACAAAAGTATGTAGATATAGTCGACGTCCAAAATTGTAGAGAGTGACTCATGTTATAAACCTGTTCACAATTTATAGCAGTCAACACAAAGAAATATACATGCAGCCTGTAAATTTTTTTTACAAAATCGTGTGCCGCATATCTCTGAGAGCATACCCGATTACACAGCTTCTTCTGCGGGAAGTACGCATGCGCTACAGCTTTTGATTAGCTGCGACGAATTGTCGGATCCAACTGTTTCATTTCCAACGCTATCATGGGCGGGTATATCGTTCGGGCGGGCAAAAGTTTGGATATATCTTTTAGCTAATTTAATTATGAATGTAATTAATTTTATTAGTGATATTGTGTTCTTAAGAATGGAGAATAATTCAAGCTTTATAACGTATTCTAAAAATCGTCCTAATTTAACAAGTGAGGAATATCGAATGATGACATGTATGAAAAGTTTAGAGCGCGAGGTCAAAATATGAGTGTAAATGATGTTGAAATATGTATTTCATTAACAAAATTATACGTAAATAGCGTATGTGTGCAATTAAAAAAGTGGTAAAGAAGTACAACTGTGAAAGGGAAAGTGATGGAACTCGCGGAAGGAAGATTGTATTTTTTAAATGACTTTTCGACAGAAGAAAAATTCGGTTGCTATATCTTACAAGATGAAACTTATGCTATTAAATGCTTTCCAAAATACACGAAGTGTTCTCTTCGTTTCTGACTTGGTATTTTACAAAAATCTCAAATTCATGTAACTGTAATTTTTTCAAATTTCGTTATTAATTATTGTTACAACCATCTCTTCTATTTCATAAGTTTTCGACAGTAATAATGCAAAATAGTGACGTCTTCTAGTAAAATTACTATTTTTCTTAGTATTTTTTAATCACCCAGATAAGTGTGTGACGCGGCAGGCTATATAACGCAACATGACAAAATTAGAATTCACTTGAGAGAACTATTACTTTAGTTAATTTATCTATTTTACATTTTCTCTTTGATAATTTACATAGTCATCATTTTTTTGCAACAATAATTTTTTTTTTGAAAATTTTTATGATTATCGTTTTTATATTCCAATAAGTATTAATATAAAATGCTCTTGACATTTTTTTAACTATCTTGTTCACACCATATTATTTGTGCTTAAATCTACATGGAAAACAAATAAATAACCCTGGGCAATAAGGGGTCTGTTTCATATATCATGTCCTATTAGTATATGTATTGCTCTCTGCTCTCAGTCGAGTGGGGAATGGGATATAAACGGCAAATAAACTAAGGCGGGATAAAATGAAAACGTAAAAAATGGAATTTCAAAAAAATGACTTGAAAATACTGAAGCACGTGGACTGTCGAAACTAGCAATAACTTCATAACTTAACAAGCGAATTTCAGCAGTGCCGAAGTCTCTTACTTTCAGAGATTGGGGTGTGTAAAAGGAAATTTAATGAGATAAATCGACACTTCATAAAAACAAGTTTAAAAAATATGTAAAAGGTATACTTTGTATGTGTTTTTCTGTGTTCCAGGAGTTTCAATAGGAAATGACAATAAACATACATTGATATATTTGTGTTAATTAGTTATTCAAAGCCTTGGGATGACGTAAGATATTGCAAGCTTCATTGTTAGTCTAGAAAACATGCTAAACAGGACAAGGTTTAGAGATGAATACGATTTATCTCAAAAAATGGTCTCTATTTAGTAGTCATTAATTTGTGAGAACAGTGATTAGCTGTATTAGCCTGCTTATGAACGGCCTACACTGAAACAAAAATACATCGAATAACAATAAGTAGCATCGTGAAGCATGTTATATGTACGTTGGCCTACCATCCAAGTATCTTTGGTAGGAGTTTAGGCCCTGTTTAACCATGCCAGTTTGCATCAAGATCATTCCAACATCTGGAAAAGCCAAAAAACAAAACAAAAATCTTCTAAGTCGTTTCAAGATTTTGGTTAAATAAAAATATTAAAAACTAAAATCAAGTGTAGAAGATACCTTCTCTAAGTTGAGGGTTTAAACACAAAAAACAAACTTCTGAAATATAAGGGGAAGCCCAGGGTAAGTTCATTGAGGTGATGAATTAGAACACTGGTTAGCACAATTTTATATTATAATAGATACTTACTAGAACATTTTTATATATTATCACTTATGAAAAATGAGCCTAACCATGCATAGAATGTGCAAAAGGGTACAGAATGTGTGTCAATATACATTCCGTTACACAGGCAAAATCCTCAGCATTGTATATAATACAGGTTGCCAAAAATTTTTGCCATCGACATATATCCATTTAAAATTAGAAAATAGTAACAGCTATTTCTCAGTAATGCGATACGAGTATGAAGAATAAAACCGAGTATTATCGATTATTTTCTAATTTTTCGATTTAGATATTCCTGTGATGCAAAAAATTGGGGCTACCAGTAGTAAAAGGGAAACTACGAAAATTGGTAATAATTCTGATAATTTATACTACACATACCAATAGCAATCCCTAAGATAAGTGAGATATAAGAATTGGAATGTGTTTATTTTAAATGCATAGTAACAAAACAAAAACTAGGAATTATTAAGAAAAGAAGAACGAGCTGATCCTTTGTCAGGCAAGATCTAGACAGATCTAGAGTCAATTATAGATCAATTACCTAGATCGTGGGACCAGTTACGTTGTTGAACTGCCACTAAAAGCCACCATAAACATTTTAAATTGAGGTATAAGGAAAAATACTTAAATATTCACTCTGCAAACATTGTGAGGACAGCATCTGATTCATAATGCGACTTGTGGTTCCAATTTAATAAAGTTTCTGAAACTTAATACAGTCCCTCACAATGTTTGAATTTCGTGTGACAGACACAGATGAAAGTCTGATGCTTTCAAGCATCAATAAAGATTGAGTACTTATAAGATGTGTATATTAAATGATATTGGAAAACATGTGAAGGTGGAAATGATCAATGAATATATAAACACATAAACCACATAGTTCTGTTGCATCTGCACATAAATATATGGATATAGACAGTAAACAGGATAGAAACTCACAGTTTTTGCACTTGCATTTCTTGATTAATGTTTCGTCTTTAATTTCTTCGTGGCATGCTTTGCAGTAAAACCAGGCCCTGGAAAAAGAGACATATTATTAAAAACTGGAAAAAATAATAGAGAATAGAATAGAGAGATAACAAAAAAGATTTCCATTATTTCAAATAATACTGGTATAAGTACAATGTCTGAAAATGAAGCAAAATTTTGCTATAGCAAATGTTCAAAGATTTGTCCATTGAATACTACTACTAATACTGAATAGATAACTGGCAACAACTCTTACACTAGTAGCACTTCATCGTGATTCTAATTTTGATCATTTATTGCCACGGCACAAACAAGTTGCTTGAAGTGACCCAATAAATAAAAATTGTAAAGATTTAGGTCTTGCAACACGGAAGCCCCGACCAGCACTGAATTACACTTGGAAAACCTATAGCAAACACCTAGAGTTATTCGTCAGTACCCATTAGACATATACCATATAGACATATATATGACATATTTGTCATATACCTCACCTATAGCATACTGATGACAGGTAATAAATTCAAAACTGGTCTGGTGCGTACTGACGAGTGACTCTAGTTATTTGCTATAGTATTTCCAGGCATAATTCAATGATGTTTGGGACACTAGTCTGCAGAGTAGTTGTTTGTTGGAGTTCCGTCTCTGAAGATTTCTTAGTAATATTTCCAATGTATATTATATGGTATTAGTTTTTGATTTAACATGTAAGAGAATGTTTTACCTTTTTACTTCATCTGCGGACTGTGCTATAAAGAATCCCTGAGTATTAGCAACGATTTTCGCACCTCGTGGGTTGATTGAAATTTTCGTATCTGCTCCTTCAATTCCCTTCACTTCAATAGCAAGCAGGAGAAGTTTCAGCTTCGTGAAGCATAACCTAATAAAAGTACGTCATGTTTGAGTCTATTACATTTAAATGGCAGAATTTAAAAACTAACTTTAACTTCTACAGGGGTCAAGTGTATTTGAAATTCTTAACAAGTGAAAATAATCTTATGGCGACCCCTTTCATGCAGATGATCTGAGGTTGCCTGAGCAAAATTCTGCTACTATATTCAATGGAAAATATATTTTTTGTCCGTGTAAGAAAGTTTGGGGTTCATGAATAAAATCTTCTTGACAATTGTTCGTCAATTGTGTCTTTTTGTTAGCTAATAAGTAATATTAATCCTTTTAATGTTGAAACTAGTGTAGGCATATTATGCATGTTTAATTTGTATGCACCCTATAAAAAATTGGTCTTTTAAAGTAGGGTTGTGTTCTACATTCTGAATCTCAGTAACCTCATAATATAATGTTAATACTTTATTTAAATATTATGAGAAAGACCAACAAACATTTCAATCAATTGTCAGTCTTTCAAATAAAGCTAACCATAGAAATAGAAATTGTTGTTAAAAGAAGCCATGTTCAAACCATATGAATAGTTGTAATATTTTCTAATTTCTATATAAAGTCACTATTAGAAAAAACAGATTGAAGTGATAATATGATAAGCATTATACTCACATTCCACAAGGAGTTTAGAAAATATATGTTAGGATATAATAACTGTTCAGTTTTATAGACATACATACCATTACCAACAAACTAGATAAAGAAATTATCTCTCTATACATTACTATCCATAGCAGGTCACAAGTTTTTCCTATTCCAAATACCAATATTGAAAAATTAAATAAGTTGTTAACCAGTAATGTGAGTAGTTTACATTAATTTGTATAAATATTTATTTTTGTTTTTTATCACCTAAAATTGACAAAATAAAATTGTAACAGATGCATTCCTAAGGTTTAATATTGGCCTATATATTAAAGTACTTTTCCAAATGAATTAATTAAATGCTTGCTATTATTTTGATGCAATAAAAAACTATTGCCAAATTATCAGATTTCTTGTGAAAGACAAAGTATCTTGTTGTGAAAAGAAGTTTAACATTTTATTTGAAATCTGTAGGGCCATAGAAGGTGTGAGGAGGTACAGTTTTAGAATAGGCTAAAGTTATGAACATCTTAGACAGATTATAGCTATTAATAATATAAGGGCGCAGCCGAGAGTTATATATTTTCGATAGATTAAAGGCTGGTTAACTCCCGAATATAATTCAACATTTTATCCACGACCACGTTCGAAACTAGTTAATTAGGAGAGTGAAAACCGCGTGAGAGCAGGTAAAAAATTATAGTTTTGAAAAACATTATAATCAAGAATATTGATTGTCAGCTGAATACTAGAAAATCTTGGAATCGTGTTTTTGACATGCGTTTATTTATTTGTCAATAAGAGTGAAAACGTTTGCTTAACCAACACAAAAAACTAGTGATAATGCTGAGAATGTCTTCATTCCGGCTGAAATTCAGCAAGAAGGAACATTACCTCTGTTACCAGCGAAAATCAAAAGTGTGTATGCTACTTTTTCAATGTGGAGAAGCGGTTTGTTGCCTCTTCGATGTGAACAAAATATTCCATGCTAAAATCAATGTTGAAAGTGCACAAAGGTATTCATATTTCGAAGTATGGTAAACTTACCTTATATTTGAAAGTAGAATCAAGCAATTATAAACCAAAGAAGGAAAAGATACTGGAGAGAAACCAAATTGCAGAATTTTTGAAAAAACACCGGACGAGGAATATTCCCAAGTTAAGGTAGACAATACACGATTTTAATATATCAATTTATACATTGAGCGTTTTATTTTAAACTCTTTACATCTTGCAGCGATCATGAGAGTTGCAGGTGTAGTCCACTCATTTTAGGCATTTTAAACCTCAACCTGCGGAAAAATTCATATTCCTAGTGAGCTGATTTTTTGTATACACCTTTATTACGGCGTTGTAATGAAGATTTGAAAAATCGACATTCATATCGTGCCAGCTAAAAAAGTTATAAGGTCAAAAGGTCACGAAAATCAGTTATTCGCAAATATCTCGCCACCTATAAAAATTGTTTGACGTGAAATTATCTACAAAAAATGCCTCTTACATTTTTCTGTAAAATTAACCGTTTTCGGAGTAGAGAGCTGAGAAAGCGACTAGAATGCACTCATATACGGTATTGTATATCGTATACCAAGGCGTAAACTCTATTGCTTTTTATTCATGTTTGTAAGTATCTTCAAAATTTCTAAATATTATACAAACGACCTACACTGGTAGATGTTCCGTATTTTATTGTCCCTTTATACCTGCTACTGCCTATCGGACTGTGTTTAGCTCAGTTGAAAATTATTTCTTGAGTGTTAAAGACGTTATTTTAGTAGTTTCATGCTCTTGAACAGTTTTCATAATGAGTGACACATGTTTTATATGAAATGAATTGTTATCGGATGGTGATGTAGTAGAAGTTAGGCGTGGTCACAAACATTAAAAAATGCTAGTATTGCTAGAGGTAATGATAATATTGAATCTTTAAGTACTGTGACTTTTGTAAATGTTCATAGTAATTGTCGTAAAAATTATACGAACAATTTGAGTATTGCGGCAATAACAACTTTATTACCACCAGCACCCGATGATCTACTGAACACAATCTTTTGTAATTATACAAAAGGTTGTGACGGCAAATGTGGATGCAAAAAAATTGGATTAAGATGTTCAAAAGTTTGTGGACATTGCCGTGGCCAGTCATGCTTAAACGCAGAGTCAACCAATGATGAAAATGATGAACATGTCGATTTAAATATAGGAAGTCCACTCGACGTTTTGTCAGCAATTGTTAATGATATAGAAACTGAAGATATCGACAATGAATGGCAAAAAAAATTATATACTTCTTCTGTATTTTTCAGTATGCAAATAAAAAATGATCCATTCTTCAATAAAAAAACCTCTTATTACATATCATGGATTCGAAGGTGGTGAGGAAACGAGTGCATTGTCATAATATAGTCACTTTTTCAGCGCTCCTCTCCGAAAACGGTTAATTTTACAGAAAAATGCAAAAGGCATTTTTTGTAGATAAACACGACAAACAATTTTTATAATGACCTCTATTGACCACCGAGCAATAGGTGGCGAGATATTTGCGAAAAACTGATTTTCGTGACCTTTTGACCTTTATAACTTTTTTAGCCGGCACGATATCAATGTCGAATTTTCACATCTTCATTACAAGGCCCTAATAAAGGTGTATACAAGATTTCAGCTCACTACGAATTTTTCCGTAGATAAAACCTTAAATGACTGGACTAGTGTTGTCGATGCAATTAAATACCCTTTTTGGATATCACCCACGTCAAAGACAAAGGCAGTTATGTATACGTATTCATTCCGGATACGAAAACAAATATTTCAAGAAGTTTCACGAACATGGAAGAAGCTTTTTCAGTCAATGCTGTAGATATGTGTCCAAAATACATCAATCTGCGACCTAAAAATACCGGTGAGAGATTTTCTTGTCTGGAAAATGTACTACACAACATGTAGGCATCAACTCAATTACAAAAACGTTTTCAAAAGTGGTTGCATTTCTTGGGCTCCTTGTTCCAGAAAGCTTTAGCGGATATAGTGATATTACCACTATGAAGCGTCATGGTAGTTGGAAATCAACTACGGTAGCGGAAACTTATATTGAAGATCCACTGTCCAGCAAGATGGCAATTGCTGAAAGTTCTACCTGGCGAAGTTGTGGGCCTCTTCAGTCCTCCGGAAACTCTTTATTGAGTGAATTTAAATAATCCTGGTCAAAATGACAAGATCATTCTTGAGATAAATGTTAATGTTAATAATAATAATTCTAAATAAAATGTTATAAAATCGAAGCGTGGTATTATGAATTGTAATCCACTAGTGGGTTAAAAGGCCTTTAATCCATGGAAAACAGACGTATTAAATCTTCTTAATATAGTGGTCGTGGATAAAAATATATTTGACTATAAACATTTGGAATAAAAAACTAATGATGGTACTAATATCCTTCAATCTTGAATTATTTTCATTTGAGAATTATCCTTAGACAAATTATTTGGAAATTTTCAGTGTACATATTGTTACTTCAGTTAATTTATATTAAGTGTACTAAAAAGTGTATTTATAATATGGCATCTTCAACAACATTTACATAGTTTTATAACTAAAACTTTAATTAATATGTTTAAGATCTATATATTCATGCGAAAGCTCTTATATTAATAAAGCAACAAAGAAAAGGTAAAACACAAGCAGGGCTAAATGGCTATCAAACTAACTTCTGCATTACTACTACATTTAAAACTCCATCCCCCAACAAAAATAAGTCATTTGCAAACACTGAAAGATCATTTACTAATTCTATGGGGTAATTAGAAAATACATCAATCTACTTTTTCTGAAATTAGATATTAATGTGTAGTGTAATTTTGAGTATCTGTTATTTGCAACCAATATATTTTCTTTAAATTTGAAGTCGGGAAATCTGTTACATAGGAAAATATTTTTCAGATTTGTTCCTCAACAGGATTTAAGGAAAGAAGAACTGATCTGTTAATTCATACTTATTTAAAAGTCATATTTATTTATGAGCTATTTCAAACATTAAATAATTGTATAAATAGAAATGAAGTCACCTAGATGACCAAGACCTAACATTTGATGTTTTGTACCGCCACAACCAAAACTTTAGTAAGTCTAACTGTAAACAATAGTATTCCACTATTAACTAAACTGTAAAATTAAGTAATGGGGAAATTGCATATATGATTTTTCCAAGTACATGCAGAAGAAGAAATGTATTACTTTAGTCGAAATGGCGTTTGTTCTAGACAATTTCATGGGAAAATAAGTCTAAAAACAGTTTTTAAAAATTTAATCTGGCCACGTCCTTACAAAACGGTCGCCGCCACAGCGTAGACCTATGATGCCAGACGCCGTTTACACGTATATGCCTAAATAGAGCAGTGCGCTTTAATTCATATCTGTATACGATGTCCATGCTTTCGGACAATGCAGTATACAGTATGCGCCAAAAGTATGGAATACATTCAATAAAAACGAAACAATTATTTTTTGGGAAAAATCCTCGAACAGGTCGATTTTTAATTTAAAAAATACATATTTTAGCGTAAAATGCGATTTTCAAATGTCATTTGTTTTCGAGTAATGACGTCATCGATTTTTTTTTTAAATGGCAACACCATATTTTTTTCCTTGATTCTGAAAGATCGTTTAATTCTCTATCAGACAGTACTAAAATTTTGCCCTCTTACAAAGTTTTCGAGTAAATGACGATTGAATGTTAGAAAACGTAAATCAATTAAAATAAAGCAAAAACGTTATCAAGTTTAGTTTTTCGAATTCCATAGTTCTTTTATGGATCACGTAAGTGAAAATCTTTGCAAAGTGTCATTGTCACACCGACTTTCTAATAAGTATTGTAAGCGACATAGAAATTATTATTCAATTTAAAGTATTATGGCACATTTAACTGTTACTCAAAGAATTGAAATTTTAATTCTTATCGGGTGCGGGAATATGACTAGAACTCAGCAGGAAGTTTGCGATTTATTTAATGAAAAATATCCAGATCGCCCTATCAGCTAATCAACAGTCAGTAAGGTAGAGTCTAAATTTAGAGAAACTGGCAATGTTGTAAATATTCCAAAACCTGGACGTCCAAGCATTAATAAAAATCAGAAACAGAACATTTTGATAAGTATGGTGGATAATCCTCATAATTCTTCACGATTGTTTGCATTAAACAATGACACTAGTCAGAGCACAGTGATTCTTATCTTGAGGAAGGAAAAATATCATCCCTACAAAATTCAACTTGTGCAGGAACTCAATGAAGATGATCCCGATCGCCGCTTACACTTTTGCGAAATTCTAATGGATTTATGTCAAGGAAATAGAAATTTACAACGGCAAATACTTTTTTCAGAGGAGGCCACATTTTGTCTGAATGGTACAGTAAACCGTCAAACTTGCAGATATTGGAGTCGGGAAAATGCTCATTGGATGGCAGAGGCACATACCCAACACCCTCAGAAATTAAATGTGTGGGCTGGAATAGTAGACGACAGAATAGTAGGGCCTTTCTTCTTTGAAGGAACTCTAACAGGACAAAGATATTTAAAGTTTCTAGAAAATGACCTTGTTCCAGACCTTGCAGTAATTTTTCCTAACGATAATGACCCTGACATTCCTGACGATCCCATATGGTTTCAGCAAGACGGTGCACCTCCGCACTTGCGCGCCCTGTACGAGATTTTTTGGACAACTGTTTTCTTGGGAGGTGGATCGGCAGACGCGGACCGATAGAATGTCCTGCAAGATCGCCAGATCTTACACCTCTTGACTATTTTTTATGGGGATACTTGAAGTCAAAAGTGTACATTAATAAACCACGTAATTTAGAAGAACTTCAAAATCGCATTCGGGACAAAATACGCAGAGTTACCCCAGAAATCATTCATAATGTACAAGAAGAATTTCTTCACAGACTTGCGCATTGTCAAGAAGTTGGTGGATGGCAATTCGAACATTTAATTTAAGTATAAAATTTAATCAATTGTATTTTATTTTACATATCTCAGAATTGTTACTCTTTTATGGATAAAATTTACGTTTTCTAACATTCAATCGTCATTTACTCGAAAACTTTCCTATGTAAGAGGGCAAAATTTTAATACTGTCTGATAGAGAATTAAACGATCTTTCAGAATCAAGGAAAAAAGTATGGTGTTGCCATTTAAAAAAAAATCGATGACGTCATTACTCGAAAACAAATGACATTTGAAAATCGCATTTTACGCTAAAATATGTAGTTTTTAAATTAATAATCGACTTGTTCGAGGATTTTTCCCAAAAAATAATTGTTTCGTTTTTATTGAATTTATTCCATACTTTTGGCGCATACTGTATACATTTAGAAAAGTTAATTTGTCATTTGTGATATTATTAGATGTTATTGTGTTAAATAGACATTGGTATTGCAAAATAGGCTCTTAAAATGTGCGCAGAAAATGCATCTCACCGGGCAAACGGTAGAAGTATTGAATTATGGCATTATGTACGAATACGGCATACAGCGCCTAATAATAAGTATTTCACCGTGCCAAAAAAATGAAATGAAAAATGTGGTGTAGCGAAATGAATCGCGAAGCATTACAACATTGTTTGTTTATAAATACTATGTTAATGTAAGTTAAATTGGAAAGACAGGTAGACTCAAATTTATTCGAATTCGAAAAAATTAAAACGTAAAGTTGTAAAGAATCAATTATTAAGCTACCAGAATGCATACAAGGCGTTTAGAAAATCAATGGTAAAGCAAACATACATTTTTTCTCATTTACTGTATTCGGCGCTTCATTCCGATTCCAAATAACATGTTCTGTATTTGCTCCTACCACGTAAATGGTAGAATATTATTTGAGACATTTATAAAATTTTGCTATCTGACTTCACTACATTAAATTACCTGTTTTATTTTGAAAACATAATAAACAAAAGTAATAAATAAGGATGTTTTAAAAATGTTTAAGGAAAAATGAAATTAGTAGCAAATAGCAATAAAAATTTATTAAATTTAAAAAATTTATAAATGTTGAATATCATTTTTCATTACTCTTACTTATTATTTTTGAAGTTATAACAAATAATTTAATATGAAATCAGATGGCATAATTTTATAAATACCTCAAGTAACCATCTATCTGGTACTTACCTAACAGCATTGCCGCCGTAATTGTCACGAGCGATCTATATTGTAAACAAAGGAATAAGTTACGTTTAACTATCACATCACCACCAATGCCACAAAAACGCAAAAATACAAGAAACAAACGCCTATTTACTTCACCAACACCGTAACCTGCACCTGTATCCATGGGAATGAACCGCGTTGAACGGTGTGTAACATCACACCAAGGATATCGCGTTTTCGGCCACGTGGTTTTGTTTTCATTCTATAATAATTTATTAATGTCAATATTTTAATTATTATGTGATTATTGCCGCCAGACACATGTTCTGACCTTTTAATATGTCAATATAAAATTCATGCAACTCTCCCATTTAAGAGACAAATGTTGTGTCGATATGTATTTGTTGAAGATACTTCGCATTATTTTGCGCCTTCCATTTTTTCCAGGAGATAAAAAACTAACATTTTTTGACATTTTCCTATAGAAAAATTTATCATTTGCATTATTTTAAAGGGTATATCTGCTATACTGCTCAGAAATCTGCGGACGCCAGTTACCATAACTTTAATCTTTGATTTAAATATATTTTACATTATAGAGATTAAAGGTATTTATTCTTTCAGCTACTTCTTTACTAATAAGGAAGTGTTAAAAACTCAATAATAATTAAGTATAATAAGTAAAGAGAGTAAATCCATTTCACAAACTCTAGATCTAATAAATTATCTGAATCACTGGATTCGTAATCAGACATTTATAATATTTTTAAAAATGCTAAAATAATGGATATATTATTACAAATTTAGTGTTAATAACATAGATCTTCAAGGAAAAGGAGATGGCTAGACACGAATTCGGGGTGAGAATTTATCTGTAACACTACGACAGCTGTCAGCCAGGTGTCAAAAGTCATAGAATTTTTGGAAATTTGGGAGTACTTAAGTTTTCGAGTAAGCTGAGCACAAATTCCAGGGGGACATTAAATTGTCACATCTTGACAGCTGTCAACATTCGTATTAGCATTTTGAAGTTGGTCCAAGATGCGGATTCTTCAGCTTCCGGGTGCATGACAGCTGTCAAGATCGGATATACTACGAGGCTAAAGCAATGGTTTTATCAACTTCGCTATAAAAGTGAGATTCTTCAGCTTCCGGGTGCATGACAGCTGTCAAGATCGGATATACTACGAGGTTAAAGCAATGGTTTTATCAACTTCGCTATAAAAGTGATGTTTCACTTTTGCAGACAAATTTTAGGCTGTCCAAGGTTATGGACCGTCCAAATTCAGAGGCATTGCGATCGACACCTTCAGATCTAAAAAAATAAACATATATTATTACAATTACAGTTATTACTTTTATTGCCCTATTAAAATGGTAAAAGTAACAAATTACTTATTTTTCTGGCATCCTCAGATTTGACGATGTCAATCGCATTGCTTGACATTTCTGACGACATACAAATGTCAAAAATTGTGTATGAGACCATTGAGCACATTCTGGGCATCAGTAAATTTCTCCTGATTCTTGCCATCTAGGTTTTTACGATTTCTCCCATTTGCGCATGAAACGTAAAGTTCTTCTCACAAATTGCTGGTTGAATGTCTGCTTCGGTTCCTTCCATCTTTCCCACTTCATACTGGGTGATGTTAGGTTCCTTCGACAACTTGTCTCCTCATTGTAAGTTCTGTGGTGGGACCTTATGAAGATAAGTCAAACACTTATCACCCCGGGTTGGTGAAAGCCTTGCTGTGCCTATGGACCTTAATCATCAGGTCTATGCCTGGACAGACTAAGAGTCACTTATGGGGAGATACCCGAACAAAAAAACAGATATGGAAGGCATAAGCGAAAAAGACATTTACAGAACAGAGGATCAGGGACACTCAGAAGCAGCAGTACTAGTAGTGACCAAGCAGACCGGTCATAATCTAGTAACTTAGGTCCTAAGGTGATAATGCATTAAGTCACAGGTCAGCGATCTCTAAATCATGCTCTGCATACTCAGAAGTTGCATCCGCATCTCAGCCCGACTTCAAAGTATTGACAGATGATTGACAATCATGACGTAAGAATTCAATGTCGTTCTGGAAATCGTGTTCATCTTAGAATTCTTAGAATTAGCTGTCAGTAGTGTCGACAGCTAATTGACAGCTGTCGTGATGTAAGAATTCAATGTTACTCTGGAATTTGTGCTCAACGTACTCGAACACTTAAGAATCCTAACCTTTTCCTTAATTTCTAAAAATTCTACGACTGATGATTCACAGATGTCATGGTGACCATAACATTTTTTTTTGTAAACCTGTGCAATTAATATAAGAAATATTATTCTTTATAAAATATAACTGCGCTTTTAACAGATAAATAAATATTAAAGTAAATTAACTCTAATCAAATAAAAAACATGTAACAGAACTTACGTGTTCTCTGCTTACGAGTATTGCATCAAACTAAAAATTTGTTAAAGCGTTGAAAATTATTCTGATGAATTGCAACTGATTCTAACTAGTCTTTTTACGAACATCAAATTTATTATTAGCCTAGGTAATTTGGTGTGTGTGAATGCATTTGTCTGAAAGTACATACTGCTGATGCTTTCTGATAGTTTCCAATCATTCCTCGGACAAAACTATTAGATATATTGCTTCTGAAGTGACGTCCTGAGTTATTGCGGTCTTAGTAATCTAGGTGACAATGCGTCTTTTGTTGTTATTTGATTAAAACTTAATAGACTTTCAATAAGAATTATGGTGGCAACAAAATGTACATTTGATAAATCAGAATTAAAGAGATCAGCTCAAAATCGGATGGATAAAGGGTCAAAAAGGAGAACGGATGGGATCAAAAAGAAAAATTTAATCGTTTGTATAATTTCTGTATTGTGTAGCATTGTGTGTTAAAAGAGCTTACTCGCTGGCCTGGGTGAAAGACATGCCCGTGAACGAGGGGGAAAGAGTCTCAGTGTACATCTCGCATCCTGTGCCTTGCAGATAATCGTTTTGCCAAACTTGAGTATCGGGGGACTGAAAACGACAAGACACTGCCACTGAACTCAAAACGGCAAGGACACAACCAGTCTTTTAGATGTTTTCTGGCAGTTAATGGTACACTGTGGTAAAGGAAGGAGTAGGGGACTTAGCTTTATGGCTTTTACTACCACTGTTTAAAAACATAACGGTTCTGGCTTGGAAGGTATTGCAATACAAATGTTATATTCACCTCTTACGAGTATTAAATGTTGCCAATGATTCAGAAACGTATAACTAAAAAGTAATATGAAATAAAGGAATATCTGGTTAATCCATGAATGCTAAAAGAATGTGTGAAGATGTTTTTCAAGAATACATGTGATACTGATTTTTTAGAAGAGGTAATAGATTATGTCAGTTTTTATAACCAAAACAAGATTCTAATTGGTGTCCATGATGATGATTACAAAATTAATATTTCATTTATTGATGATATATGTCCCTTGGTATAGATTTATTTCTCGACCTATGTTTATATGAGGCACCGGGTGTCCGTGTTAAGTAAAGCGCCTGTATCTCAGAAAATGCTCGTCCTACAGCTTCCGGAAAAAATGTTGATAATAAGAGTAACCCCAAGGTGTCTATTAAAATTATTTTCTACTTTCAAGTTAGTTTAAAATCAATAGTGAAGGTATGTTATGTTGAACTGTTTTGAACTCTTTTATAGACATTTTAAAAAATTTTGACTTATGCTCTATCTCTTAAAGTAAGGGATAGAGGGAGAGTAGAATCGTATTGCAGAAAAAGTTGCAGAAAATTCCCGACTACTTCAATCAATTTTAGTAAACTTGGTCTTGTTTTATCATAACATGTAACAATATTCTAATTTCTGTTTCAGACTGTACCACCAGATGGCGTTATTTCATATTTTTAGAAGTTTAATCAATTTTCTACGAAAAGAAGACTATATTTTTTATTTTACTGTAGTTACTGGTAAAATTGTTTCAAAAATGACATAAACCGGAAGCAGCTATTTCGAAACAGTTATGACAGAATATATTTTATAATCAAATTACGCCATCTGGGTAACTAAATATGTAGATATCAGTCAGTATATATTGACTTCTCAAAGACACATAATTTTATTACGGACATTAACAGCTTTTGATATCAATACACCTGTCACAGGTCTGCTAGAGTTATATTTATAAAATAGATATAAATTGAATTCCGGTGATGTTGATCTGATCTTGTAGTGATCAGACGTGCCGCAAGGATCAATCTTGGGCCCCCTTATGGCATAATCGTGAATATTAAATGGGTGCATTGTTTGTTGTATGCAGATGATCTAAAACTATTTAGGTACTGGAATCAAAGCTGAAGCGGACTGTTTCAATTACTTTAAATAAGATGACAACCATATGGTTTCTTGTTGCAAATACATCAGTACACCAGAGATCTTGGTGTTGTCTTTGATGCTAAGTTGACTTTTAAGAAACATGTCGAGATGATTACATTATCTGTTAATAAATCGTTAGCAATTATTACACTCTTATTTTAAAGAATACGATAGTGCCTATACTATGGAACTGTTTTATGAATCTTTTATTAAATTAAAATTGGAATACGCGCCCATCGTCTGGAGTCTTAATTATAATACGCATACTGAATCGTTAGAAAATAGATTTTTAATGTCGGTTGTATTTAGGTTTTATGGTGTATGTCCTGAAAGAGGTTATCCGCATACTATTTTACTAGAACGTTTTAATTTTAGTGACTAAAAAGTCATAGAATTATCCATCAAATTGTTTTCTTGTATAAATTAACAACATAAGTGATTGTATGTAGATTGATGCGGAATAAACTCCTCATCAAATTTCTTAGATTCTCTCTCGTAGAAATAACATATTTAAGTTAGCTGCTGTAAATCCAATGCCATAAAAGGCTCTCCTTTGTATCAAATGGTTGCTGGTTATAGTAATGTGGAGGTCAGTACGAATATACTTCTTTGCACTATCAAATTATAAAGCATACTATGATAGTTAAATAATATATATTTTTTCTACTATATTGTTATTTTCCTTATATTTATATTATTTGTTTTTGTCCGTAACTGGGCTTCAGCGTACTGAAAATGCAGAAGTAAATAAAAAAAATGTATATATAAAAAAATAAATGATGATAAGTGGTAATAAACATTTGTATTGCAAGTTTGGTAGTAGTTCTACAGATCAAAATTATGTGTTACATAGCTCTTAAAGGTAGAGTGGAATAAAGGATGTACAGATTTAATAATTTCATTAGATCAGGAACATCAACAGCAGATGTCACACAAAAGCTTGCAGAAAACAATAAAATTAATGGCACTTAGCATCTTCGTAGGTATCTTCTTTAGTAAAAGAGCATGGTGTTATAGATTTGAGATACTTAGGGTTTAGTCATATAAGAATATTTAGTCCTTTTAATGTTAAATCTGTTATTATTAGTAGTTTTGCTATATTTACAAAAGGTACATATTACATAGGGCTTCAACAGTTGTTAGAGCAAATTAATACTTTCACCAAATAAATATTAGCAGTTTACATGACCTAAATTAATGAGAGATCATTATGTATAACTGGTTAAATTTTAACATCTTATGTTTAGTAAACTGAAATATTTATAATGGATATAGAATGACATTAAAATAGTTGTGATGAGTAAAAAGGGATTCTGCATAAACAAAGAAGTGCATCTGTTAATGGTCGATTTTCCCAAGCCAACTTACTCTGTGGCCTGAGCAAATGGCATGCCTATAAATGAGGGGCTGAGAGTTTCTGTATACATTTCCATTCCTGTTCCGCGCAAATAGTCATTGGTCCACACCTGCATGTCTGGAGACTAGAACCATTTATTATTAACAATAATTTTCACAAAAGAATAACATTCTTAACCTTCAAGCTCTTTTAAGATAGGTTCGTTTGTTACTTTCTCTGCTGTTGATAATCTTTCAAATGTTTTACCTCTACGAAAAGTATACTAAATACGTTCTTACCGTTTTGAACGATCGCATTGCAAACAAGTTTGCCATCATAGTAGAAAATCCCGGGGCTAGACAAGACTGTGCTATAAAGCCTAATTTCAGTTCTGCCAAGCAAATTACGTCGTCTCCTTGTTTCCAGTCCCAAGATGGAATGTTTAGTAGATAAGCCTAAAAATATCAATATATAGTATACATTTTATAAATAAAAACCAAAATGATTCTGTATCAAATGCACGAAAAATATGAGGCGAAAAAATTGAAGAAATATCATAAGCGATATGGAACTGAAGGAAATAAGTATTTACAGATTTGTAGCACCTAAAAGAAGAATGATGATAAGAAACTTCATACACTCAGAAGCATAGGCAATAGATGAAATGAAACTTAAACAGACTGACACTATAAACAAGAAGTACAGAAATAAAGAGAGAATGAAAGGCATGAAAGAGGCAAGGTCAAGACAAAAATGGAATTGAAGTATATATAAGTATATCTGAAATAATATGAATGGAAAGAGAAAAGGCACAAGTGCAGCTGAGCTGATAGTTATAAAAACTTGGAAATAATTAACTGAATATAAATAATGGAAGAGCTTCTCTTAATTAATGAATTTTGTTTATTAAAGAGAACCAAACATTGAGTTCAATAAAAACGTTGAAAGAACTTATGCATCAAACCAACTTTTCTACAAATACAGGTAAAAGAGCCCTTTTGGTTATGGTTATGATGAATTTACTTATATAACATAAACATTGTATTTAATTTAACATAAAAAAGGTAATCACCTTGTTATGATATTGCATTAACTGTATAATAACTCTGATATCATCACTATAATTTTTAATGGAGATGACCCTCATGATGTTGGCTGCATCCTCGGCGTCAGGATCTTGGCAATATTTATTTGCCAGAACTAGACATGCATCTGCTTCATGTACCTAATAACACAAAAATATGTTAAAGTACTATAGGTTTAAGTATTACTTTATTTCATTATATACATAAGTTTTTGAACATTTAGGAATAACAAAGAAGTTTGATAATTTTGAATCAGTTTCAGTTTTTTTTAAGAGGTAAATGTATTATATAAATTTATACATTTTTACAGAAAACAAAAATGTGCATACGTATATAAATGGATTTTTTCAGAAATCATAATTTTGTAATAGATTAGTAGTTATGACCACTGCACCAAATCATATTATGATTAAGAAATGTTTCAAAAACTTAGTAACTTACGCACTATTATACAATGTATACAAATATAATTACAAAATAATGCTATTTGTCTATCTAATATAAAAAATTAGTTTCCAATTTTTCCAATACCTCACGTTTTAACCATCTCATAATTTGTTTGAACTTTGAATAATCAGCTCAATGACATATTTAGTTAATTGTTTGTTAGGTAATACTCAATGGTTACATTCAGCAATAACTAGGGATCACTGAGCAATTAGTTATCAATGACCGAAAGAAACATTTATCATCACTCTATTTGATCAGTATTCGGTTTATAACTTAGAAATAGTCAGAAAACTTTACTGCTTCATAAAATAGCTGCTATAAGAAAGGGATCAGTGTGCGCCCAGTGTGCTGATCGCAACCAATTCTAATATTAGTTCTAAGGACAACTCTTAAGCTGTCGCCCATTTAACAGCACATCACATGGCCAGCAACTGCCCGCCATTAGTTCTATATATGGTGAATGGTGAATGCGCTTACTTAACCCATTGTCACCTGGCGTTGCATATATGTAACGGTTGCAGATATCTACATCTTAGCCTCTTAAGTGTAAACTTCATTTTTTTTTTCAGGAGACAATAGCACATTTACACTTTGTAAAAGTTAAACATTAAGAAGAGTAGTAACAATTTACAGTTTGTTATTGTACGAAGTTTTAATCTGAGTGGCAATCAGAACAATAAGAAAGAGACTACAGACGGCTCCATGATTATTACTGCTACTGTTACTAATAAATTTATTGTTATAAAAATGGTTTTACAGTTCAGGAAGTTTTAGAAGTGGGTTACATTGACGACATGGATGAAATTTTTATAAAACTCCCGGAAATTACTGTTCTGACAGTCGAAAAATCAGCTGAAGAATATGATGGGGGAACACTGGACAATTTGAACAGTTGACAACTTCGTTCCATTGTCGAAATAAAACTGCCTAACTCCAATAGAATTGGTATAGTAGCTATGAAAGAGAATATAATCTGAGAATAAAATCTAAGAAGCGGTTGTCCTGCAAAAAGAAAACACTAATTGTCAAATTGAAATTGCAGAAGCTACTCCATTAAAAAAATGCCTTACTGAGAAGATAAACTGGATTGAAGAAGCTTATTTCCTAATGATAGTTACGAACGGTACCGTGACAAAAAAACTCCATAACTAAATGGAACAGAGGATCTCATGCTTCTAGTATTGACAGATATCATGACATTATCTTTGCCAGGTGGAGAGATAATAATGTGGTCATCATACTCCACTTACCATGTCATAAACCCGATTGGTCGAATGTTTCCTTTACCAAAGTATCGGCTGACCTGCGAGTGATGGAAGAGGTTTTTGACAATGATTTTGGTCGTTGCGTTAGTGAAGGTTGCAATTCCATGCATAAAATGTGATATTGGCGGCTGTATTGCATGTAACTTATTACTTCATACTAAAACTATGTAAATATTAAGTATAATAAATAAATTTCACAATATGCGATTACTAGTATGATTTTCGTTGATTAATGAAAAATGTAACGTTACGTTATATATGTAACAGCTTTATTTAAGTAAATAGAGATTACATTTCAAAAACAAAGTCATGTGCATGTATTTTTGCATGTAACTATAAAAATATTATAATAAATCTACCTATACATAATATATCAAATATTCTATTATTATTCTTCTTTATCTTTATTTCGTGTTTTCTTTCCGTGTAACAACCATTTCTTGAAAATAAAACACTTTTTATGAAATGTAACGCAGTCTTCGATATAATAAGTTCAAATAAAATGTTGTTGTGGCGTTACAGTACAGTTGTCGATAAATTAGAGGGGCGAATAATAGAATCGGCATGTTGATGTTGAGCAGTTGCCGTCCATGTGTTGCGCTATTAAATGATCGACGACCTTTATACTGCAGGATTTCGGCGTAGTATTAACACTATTAACTCAATAAAGGTTAAGTAATTACATAAATATCTGTAAGTTAGTCCCACAGATGGTTACAGTGTAGGAAATACATGATTGAAAAATAATAGTAATCTAAAATCATCAAATATCTCTAGTGCCATCTATAAATGTAATATAGAGGAAATAATTGGAAGTTATGCTATGGTATTTGATTTAAACTGTCTAATCATGCATATATAAAATCAAGTCATTCCACACTAATTTTATTTCAATAATTCTAATACATTACATGTAGCAAAACTGCATCTAAAACAGTGCTAATCCAGAAATCCAGTCTAACTTATCTAACATGCAAACAATTTGGTGAGCGCAAAAAAATTTATAAGAATGTCTTTTGCTATTCCAGTAAATTGGAGAGCCAACTTACCAACGCTTGGCCCTTGTTACCTGGTGGTACAGAACTTTCTATTTCTACCTACTAGGTTTGAGTCATTAAAGAATGTGTACAGGAGGTATTAATGTGTATGAAAATAAAGGTATGTTTTTATAGAATGGGTAAATAGACTATATCTAGTTCGGTCATTCAAAGTTGACTCATAATTTCATGGAAATAAAAAGTTCTTATTACATTTAGCGTGTCACAAGAAAAATGCCTATTAGTTTGTGGAAAATTATTACCCTTTTTGCATTTTATATGTGTGTATTAAATACCCTGTATTTAACTACCACTAAGTACAAAATTTTTAACCATATGCTTAGAGAGGCCTAAATGACAATAAACAAAAAATATTTCGGAATTAGAGCACCATGTTCAAAAAATGAAAGAAAACTCTCTTTTCGTTTTTCATAGAGTTGCCAAATGTAGAAATGACAAAAATAAACATTTTTATAAAGTAATTATAATACCTAATAGGTACCTAATAGTTAATCCGGTTATCTGCAATATTTTGCATTTATTTTTCGATCTTTTGTTTCAAACTGTCAAAACTACATTTTCAGATCCGCCAGGTTTGCCCACTAACAGCAACCCACACAGTCGTCTTGCAGTTAAATAAAATGTCCATTTATTCTAAGGAGATCGAACAAAAGTAATACTAATAGAACAGAAAATGCAGCAATTAAAAAATCTTGCCCGATAGCAATACCTTCGCAGGCTTCGTCGATAAATAAGGGTTCGCTATAGTTTCGACATTTTATTTTCGCTTTATAAATAAATTTTTTGAAGAATGATTCTGTTAATTTTTATTTTTCTCTGTTGCCTCTTAAAATATTTGTACTTAGTCATAGTTAACCCTGTATAGTGGACTATAACAATTGTTTTAAATTATTTTATAAAATATATGATTTAATTATTTATAACTGAAAAATTTACGAAAAGTTTGAATATTCTTTCTTGTAATAATTTTACTTACCTCTAAATTAAAAAAAAAAAAATTAAAAATACTTATGCATGTTAAGAAATTAAACCTTAAGAATATAAAAAGCAACTTTTCAATAACCTGTTATTTGAAAGATATTTAGTTAACATGAATTAATTATAAGAAAGTAATAAATTTGTATTGATTTACATTATGTATTTCGTCTTTTGCAATATTCAATTTATATATTTTTTCCATTCAACAAAATTTAGATATATATTTTGACTTTTTATTTCGATACTTCGCGTGTATATGGAGTATTTGAATATTTTTAGAATCAAAATTTTATTAACGTGTTAACAGTAAAATAATACTAGTAACAATTCATAATAAAGACATAATTTTAGCTCAGTTTATTTTTATATAAAGAAATGTAGAGCGAGCATTAAATAACAAAATAACACTTAGTAAAGGTTGAATATTGAATATATTGAAGGTACTTTTTCGTTTTTTAAAAAGAAAAAATTGAAACAATTTGTATTTTATGTAAAATATGGAGGCTAGTCTTTTGTAATCCAATAACATATCCCTAAAACTGTTATTATTTGTAAGGAAATTCTAATAGACATTTATTGTGACATTCACACTTACTCACATATTTAATATAATATATTTTATTGTTTATATATTATGTAGTAATATTTTTATTATTATTAACGATACTTTTTAATCTAGAATTTTTATATAAAGTGTATTGAAATGATACTGTTACATTTTTTTTTACAAATTAAACAATTATAAAAGGATAACAAATAATGATTGGTTAAATGATACTCATAAAATATATTTTCAATGTGATATGTACATATCTTCTCACAAACAAATAATTTAAAAATACAAACAACATGAAATAACAATCAATTTGCCCTACACATTTTTTATCAAAACATAACTAAATATATTATGCTTTTATACCCGAATTTTATATATATTTTTTATTTAAATAAAAATCTTGGAAATCTATTGAATAGTAATAATTTAACAAAATGAAAAAGTTTTGTTCACAACCATTGTTTCAAATATAAACTAAAAATATTTTCTGGATTGAGTTATGTTTCGGTTAAAGTAAGCGTTTATTTCTTGTTAAGTGTTGCTAGTATTATTGAACGGTAATGAATGTGTGTTGTGAATCAAAAAAAGGAAGATTTAGTTATATTTTGATGAACAAATCGGTGGGCCCGACAGTGTTTCCCGTTAACTTACCTTAACCCTCTGAAGATCAATAGGGTTCATAATGGTACCTTGGAAGAATTCTACAGTTGTGAAATGTCTTTTGAAGAGACCTTCCAGTTCAAGGTCCGGCGGTTTCCTGCACATTGCAATGTTTTACCATAGAATTACAACACTGACATAAGTTTTAGAAGGCCCTAATAACTTAAAACTACAAATATATTGATCCTTTAGGCAACCAGTAAGAACCATGCTGCTGAGAAGGCTCGTGACTATGTTCACTACTCTGCAGAACTTTGCAAGATAATTGAAAATTAGTAAATAGATAAAAGACACAATGCAGCTGGAATACCTACTAAGGTAAACATTACTTTATTTATAATAAAAGCCTAATCTTGCAAAGTACATAATTTGTGTGCGGCATAGATAAACAAAGCGGCTGAACAAAGTTTCAAGTTTCCATTCATATGTTTAAAAATCCTCAATGGTACCTTGACTCTTTCAAGGTCAACTGCATTCATCATGGTTCCCTGAAAAAACTCCACAGTAGTGTAATGACGTTTTAGTAGACCTTCCAACTCCAAATCTGGTTCTTTTCTAAAAATTATATGTCAAAAGAGGCATAGTTCAGCAGTTTCGATTATAAACAGATTTGAATTAGACATGATAAAAAAGTTCAGCAGAAATGAGAAAGAAAAGAGTATTCTTGATATTCCATATCTGTATCTGTTAAACAAAATTAAATATACATCATATACATAGTGCTTTCTAAGTCCATGTCATGTTTCCGGAATGTTATTTCTTGCACCATTTTAGATTTGATGATGCCAAGATATCTGATTTCGATTAATTAAACTTGATAACACAGAAATGTATTGAAATTGTTAACCGGTGGACCACTTTATTTGAAAAGTAGACTATTTTTGAGTTATTATTTCTCGAAATTTTGAAGGATGACAAGCAGAGATATTTTGACAATCTGTACGTAGAAAACCAGTATCTTGAACATTAATTTTTTAGACCAAATAGCCCAATTTGGTCTAAAGTAACTGAAGAAATATCCTCGAGAATAACATAGACTTAAACAACACATTGTTAAATAGCAAAACGTCGACAATTATATAACTATTTTCCCATAAAACTGACTTCAGTAAAACAACATGAAATAAATAATAATGTTAGTAGTAGTATCACAAACACAGTTATAGTCGCGGCAAGAATTCAGACGTCTTATGTCATGGCTGACGTTAAGCAATTGTTTCTGTTGTCAACATAATATTTGGTAGCCTTAAAATTAATCATTTTTTTGCAATTTAGTGCAATTTATAATGCCATCTTTTATTGTAGTATATAGTTTTATTACTCTCAGTTACAGTTTCTTCAATATTTTGATGAAAATATAATGAATTATTCATTTGTTCGTATGACGTAAGTGTGAATTCGTGCCGCGAGTATATTAATTAATGAAATGTTTATACATTAGGTTTAATACTTTTATGTTATGATCTTATTTCCTAAAGAGATAAAAGTAAATTGTTGCTAAGTTCTGCTTCGAATGGTCAATTTCGTAGGCATAATTTGTATAAATCCATTTCTAAAGTAGTATCTGAAAGTTATTTCTCTGATCATTTCCTTGTTCCCTTTGAAGTTAAAATGTTAAAGAAATATTTTAATTCTTCAGATTCAGACTCTAATTTTATAAAGTGGGATTAGTACAATTAGAGTATTAATAAGTGTTCTTTTCGTAAATATATAATTTAAAACATGTACCTGTGCAAGAATACAACTTCAACATCCACATCCTCTCTATCTTCATGAAGAAAGTCCTTTAGAAAATGTGAAACTGACTCGTATGTTATATGTCCACAAACCACAATGTGCCTAGTGAAAAACATGATTAATTGTTTCGAAAAAGGTACACAAGCCAAAAATACATTTTACAAAATCAGTGACTGAACGTGTAGTAAATAAAACAATTTTGTAAAGTGTATGTAACTGCTACTATCACCACTTTAACTAAAAGTACCTAAAACCTATATATAGAATTTTAGTTCAAAATTCAACTCCAAGTGGGCACCTACTCAAAACTTTCATGCAGCTAATGTTAGTATAAGATCTAAATTCGGCTAAAGAAATTTCTGATAAATCAACTATTCAACTCATATTCAAGATATATTTGGTGTACCTACATTTTCTTTAACTGAGCGATTTTAAAGGTATAGAAATGTTATTGTGATTTGACAGAAAAGTACCGTTTTGCTAAAGTTCAAAGTTGATGTATAAAATATGTTGCAAACTTTTTATTACATCGAAAAATACTCTGTTTTGACTTTGAATTTGACGTTATAGATATCGCTTATTAACTACAGAAGAAAAAATAATTGAACTAGTGAGCTGCTTGTGATTGTGTGTATTGTGTCGTACGGGATTAATAACAATTTTTTTCCACAGTGTAATGTTAATGTGGTAAGCAGTTATCTAATTATCAGAAACTTGAAAGGCTAGAAAAATCACAAAACTTGTAATAAACTATGCTATTTCTATTATTTACAAACGTGAGAGCGCCTATTCACAGCCTGGCCACGCACATATTGGTGGCGCTCGATGACACATGCCATCCCCATGCAAACCACTGGCTAACATACATATCCATGAACGTGGTTGGGGAAAACGTTTTAACAAGTCCAAAATTCCCCAAGCAGGTCCAAGAAGAGATAGTAGTAACATAAGTGAATACTGAATTTTCTCACATCTACATGTCGCAGGAAAAAAACACGGAAAACAAGGGTACACATCGATACAACATTTATAGATAAATTTAAAGGGGGAAAACATTGAGGGGAGAGACGAAGAAGCGTGCAGGAAAGGGTGAACAGCAAATAGCTTTGAAAAAAATCGTTCTTCAGGAGGATTAAGTTAGAATAATTAATTGAGACAACGACACTGACAAAAGCTGATGGTGCATGTTCAGTTTATAATACATACAATTTACAGGTCTGCAGCAAATCTATTTTATTTGATAATAAGTCATTTTTTGTTAAAATTTCGTAAATTCTGAATATATCAACGGTGAGATTTGGTTTACAGTTTTGTTTTGAAGCAACCACAAGCTTTGTGTTTGAGTTCTCAATTGTTTATCCTACCCCACATTCTACCTCATGTTTTGATGATTGCTATCCAGTTCTAATATTGTCTATTCGAACCGGTTTAATGCAAAAACAAAGTACTATGGGTTCTCACCTTCGGCCTCTCTCGTTCTTCAGTGTGCCACCATATTTTGGTCTAGTCCCGATTAAGTCAATGATCTCGGGGATACAACTGGCGAATATCGCCTAGAGATGCCAGACAAATAAATAATACATTTGCATCATTTTTGACAGGCATGGAACAGAGGCAAAATGATGGTTCTATCTTGCTTCGAAACACTGTACCGCTACCAAATATAAAAAGTGCTTCTTCGCCCGAAGCAAAGTAAACAACATACAGATATTGATTATGTTTCGGGCAATAATTGTAATGACAACCTAAATTATGTTTTGGTTTTTGATTTTTATTAGCAAGACACAACCGTCAAACAAAAAACAGACCTAATATAATGTCATTTTGCTGTAAGCACAAAATGGGAGGTATTCTGAGAAGGAAGGTTAAGTAGGAGGTTGGGATGTTGCCACAAACCTAAAAACATTAATTTTACAACAATTAGTCCAACTGAGGAGCCTTACAGGTAGACATTTTATACGAGTACGATTCTTAGTGAAATTTGTAAACATTATAATATATGGACGGGAATTCAGTCATCCTGCACTTTCTTTCGATGATAACGCGCCGTGCGTGGCTCTAGCAGGCTGTGCAGGCATTTTATAGGTGCTACTAAGACTACAGGGCCAGCTATAGTCTACCTATGCGTATTATAGTAGCGCTCCAAATCAAAATCGCTGTAAAACACTTATCAGCGTGTGTTCTAAAAATACTACAACGATTTTACTTGGATCTCTACTATTGTCCCATTCTGTATGCTCTATCCAAACAATTGGTTTTATTTGTATTAGTTTTCTTAATGATTCTTCAAGAGTATATTTTTATCAATTAGTGATATCTATCCAATCAAGTATCTTTGTGATAAAGGTAACATTAATCAATAATACACACAAAGGAGGGGCGTAACAAACAACAAATTTAGTAGGAACATTAGTGGAAAAGCATACAGAATGCAATTTAAATCTTCGGCAGCTAGCAGCATGCCAAAAAGAATCAACTCTAAAAAGGTGATATGCCATATAGTTGTGACAAAAATATTACCCATGGGTACGTAAGATGGTTGATGGTTAAAAAGTAGTAAGGAAGGGTATTATTCAAAGTACTTGGATAAGGGTAATATTTCTGGACTAATATTAAAATAGACTAGGCATTCCATAAAAATTGGGTAAAATTTGAACAAAAGGCAAAACATTCGGCAAGAGCAACCCTAAACTGTTTCAATGATTATAATAAACTAATAACTTTGGTGTATTGTTATAGACTTGAGTACATTTTAGTACATTTACTCAATATCATTAACTATTCAAATTTTGTGAGTGTTTAGCCGATTGCTTTTTATTCTAATTATACAGTAATTGAAATATGCCTAGTCTAAATTACCCAGGGTAGCAAAAATCATAACGCAAGTGCTACTTAGTAATATAACTCATAAATATAGCGTCATTCCGAGTGGTTATACATAGGTGTCAATCAGTGACATTATTTAAAAGTATCTAAATTGCAGAACATTTGTAATCTGAACATGGGCTAAGACCTTAATTGTTTCTGACTTAGAATGGGCTAGAAGGTTCCATTTTCAGAAGGTAAATGTTAACAACTCAGACAATTCAAAACAACGCCTGTCATTACGGAAATTGAGCTTTGGCCTGGGTTTAATACCTGCGTCGCACATCTTTGTTGTACTTTCCGCCATACTTGGGACGATTGGCTGCTAGCTCAGTAATCTCAGGAATCCAGCTGGCAAAAACGGCCTAACAAGAACCCACAAACCCCATCAGGCTCCTCCTCGGACCCCCAATACAAACTACTCTACTACTTTTAACTAACACTACTATTCAACAGTAAGATACTTTACGTTTTTGTTTGTATCTGGTATTTTGGCACAAATACTTGACAGTTTTTTTAACAGTAAAGAGTTTTCTCAATGTTTCAATACGAAAACAGTTACTTCTCAAAATGAACTAAAGCCGGTATTTCTGCCAAATATACCTTGAACGCAATGTGTTGTTTGTGTACATTGGGAAGGTTTTGGATATCCAATATTCAGTAGTTTTCAGGAGAAAGGGAGGATGTTTTTTAACTTTCAACAAGATTTTGCAGAAGAGATAAGAAAAAAGAAACATTTATATACTCATTATTCATTCAGAATGCAAATTTGCAAAATTATGTGCACTACACTCAATATTTTCAGTCTACGTACTCTACATGTCACAAAGTTAGTGCTATTAATTGTTTAAATAGCAGGCTTGGTGGTATTATTTTTTATCAAAAACAAATGTGTGCGGGGCTGGCTGTGTAATTAATTGTTAATTATTGGGTTACAGACATTTTTGTAAAACATGCATTTCAATTTCGGCTGTACAAGTGTAGCACTTATAATGAGACTAAATTATTATAATAACTCCTTATCATATGAAGACAAGAGAATATGGTTACGCTATATTCAGTTAGCCAAATAAAATTAAATTTAACTAATGCTTGAGGATAAGTGTGGAATTGCAGACAAAAATAACATAAAATTTGTTTCAGTAAGATGATATTTTATTTTGTTTTCTTTCTAGAAAATTTTACATTATTCTTGCACGTATACTACTAAAATAAAATCAAACAATTAAAAACTGGTTAGAAATAAGTAACATAAATTAGGGAAATGAACAATGTAACCATATTTTCTTTTGATTTCAGTTTTCGGGGAAAAACAATACCTCTTTCCATGTTCTCTCTTGTACTCGCCACAGTATTTGGACCTAGTACCTACTAGATCTATGATTTCTGGAATGCTACTAGCAAATATAGCCTGGAAAGAAACATTCTCAAATGCCTCAAATTAATCTATATTACTGTGTTAGGTGGTTTTATTTACAGGGAAGGGTTCGCATTTATAATGTAGCTGGTCTTAGTGCCAATTTTAATTCAAATTCTTTTAATTGGAAAACTATGTCGACTATTCTTGATCATTTGATTAAATGCGAATTATTACTTACTTTCACAATATGTTTTCCCTAACATATCACATTATGTAGGAAATAATTTCAATATATGGTTTGATGTATCATCACGTCGAAATCACCGTATTTTAATACCTAGGCATTACAAATTACAATTGACACACAAGACCACATTCCTTCAATCTCCATTACAATGCATTTTATTTAGTAGTAGGCTTTACCAATAATCTAACAAATGAAATTGTCCGGCTAAATGCCGCATGCTATAAAATGTTCCACTTGAACTATATTATAGTTTCTTCTGCAACTTTTTAGAACCTAAAGCTAATCACGATATTATAGTTATTATAGGATGTTTATCACTTAACAACATTTAAAATGAATACACAATTACCTACTACACTAATCTGTTAATGAAATATCTTATCTATATATTTTTTTAAAATTAGTTGATCTATTTAACGGGAAAAATATATTTACTGTAATTTATTCATTAGTATTATTTGTATATACAGCTTAATTGAAGCAAAGTGAAGTACAATTATGATGAAACTAGGATGGTAAAACCTACCAACTCAACAATGTCTACAAGATATCTCATCTAAAACTCTCTAGAGAAATATAATTCTAATCTTTTTATCAAGGTATGAACGGCAAATTTAATTAACAACCAAGTATATAATATTAGTAATTTAATTGTTGAATAAATTGGTTAGTATAAATAAAAAAAATACAAGGCCTGATCAAAAAATTCTACGACTAATTCTTTTATAAATTTATTGAGAAACATCAGCAATTTTTGTTTCAATATCTTTTCAATCATGCCTATCGTTATCTTCTGAGGCTTTCCTTTCTTTAGAGGGAGCATACATTATGTCCGTACTAATTTTCAAAATTTCTATTCCCAAGCAGGGGTGACCTTCATCTTTAATTTTTTTTAAATACATTGTATTCAAGTAATTGTTCATTTAAAATATCCCTGCATTTTGTAGTTTGCGTATATTTGTATCAAAAGTTGAAGGAATTTTGAAAATCCACTCGAAAACAGTTTCTTCTAACGACTTCAACAAGGTATACCTATTTCACATAAAGAATGTAGAAGAATCGATTGTTTTAATAGTTAGATGTATACATCAAGCCGCAATAAAGTTCTGCCATTTAAAGAAGCATGATGTGCCATAAGTAAGTGGCGCCCTCTACTAGTACTGTCAAAATTAGAACGAAATTTGAATTTCTTGTCTCAAAAAAAATCCCGATCTTCAAAATGTATCGAAATATTTGGATTAAAAAAATATATATCATAAAGTAAGTATAACTATATCACATTCTTTTGTCGTCCGGAATCTACCCTTGCCATATGGTCCATTAATTTCGAGACACCTTGTATTACTAAAGCATAATACAGTATGCGTCAAAAGTATGGAATAAATTCAATAAAAACGAAACAATTATTTTTTGGGAAAAATCTTCGAACAGGTCGATTTTTAATTTAAAAAATACATATTTTAGCGTAAAATGCGATTTTCAAATGTCATTTGTTTTCGAGTAAAGACGTCATCGACTTTTTTTTTAAATGACAACACCATATTTTTTTCCTTGATTCTGAAAGACCGTTTAGTTCTCTATCAGACAGTACTAAAATTTTGCCCTCTTACATAGGAAAGTTTTCGAGTAAATGACGATTGAATGTTAGAAAACGTAAATTTTATCCATAAAAAAGTAACAATTCTGAGGTATGTAAAATAAAATACAATTGATTAAATTTTATACTTAAATTAAATGTTCGAATTGCCATCCACCAACTTCTTGACAATGCGCAAGTCTGTGAAGAAATTCTTCTTGCACATTATGAATGATTTCTGGGGTAACTCTGCGTATTTCGTCCCGAATGCGATTTTGAAGTTCTTCTAAATTACGTGGTTATAAGGATTATCCACCATACTTATCAAAATGTTCTGTTTCTGATTTTCATTAATGTTTGGACGTCCAGGTTTTGGAATATTTACAACATTGCCAGTTTCTCTAAATTTATACTCTACCTTACTGACTGTTGATTGGCTGATTTACGTTTTCTAACATTCAATCGTCATTTACTCGAAAACTTTTCTATGTAAGAGGGCAAAATTTTAGTACTGTCTGATAGAGAATTAAATGATCTTTCAGAATCAAGGAAAAAAATATGGTGTTGCCATTTAAAAAAAATCGATGACGTCATTACTCGAAAACAAATGACATTTGAACGCATTTTACGCTAAAATATGTATTTTTTAATTTAAAAATCGACCTGTTCGAGGATTTTTCCCAAAAAATAATTGTTTCGTTTTTATTGAATTTATTCCATATTTTGGCGCATACTGTATACCACGCAGAAACTACGAAATGCAGATATATTTTTAAAGAACAATTACCTAAATACGATGAATTTTAAAGAAAAATTATTTTTCAAAATTTAAAGTATCTTACGTTTTTTTTTATAAGTAAACAGTGGCGTACCATTTTTATTTTAAATAAAAGAAGAGTGCCACAGGGTTTCTACGCCACTGATGATAATGGGAATATTTAAATATACTGAATAATTAGACTAAAGATATCTTATTACAACCTAGAACTATTGCTGTTTTATCACAAAAGGTGATAAAGTTTATGTTCAATACAGTGATGAAAACTGTATGACGCTACGATGATTGGTTGACATAATTCAAACAATCCTGGACATTTTATCAGACTTTGTACAATTTTGCATAACTTTCTTTTATTTTTTGTGAAAAAACGAGAGCATTTTTAACCATTAGTAGGTATCTACAAAACTATCTATATCAAAATTATTCTAAAAAATTTGCAGAATAAATTTTGAAAATCTGTAAATCAGGAAAGAGATTAATCACTTAACGTATATTTTCTCAAATATCAACTAATTTTATATGAGACACCTTGTTCGTATTTCAAACTAAGAACAGATCACGGTTCAAAGTGATTTAATATCTAACACATAAGCATACAGAAGATATCTATGGGGAAAAAGCAGAGAAGCAATTTTGCAGTGCAATTTGGTGTAACATGCAATAGAGTGTAGATAAATTTGACTTAGAATATATTGTAAGTATTTTTTTAGTTATTTTGGAATAACTATTAGTATTGCTATTAATATAGAAACTAGCATAAGTATATGCTAACATGTATTTTATTTATTTTGTTTACAATATATTCTTTGGAATGAGAAACGTCACTTATACAAGACACAAATGTTCATAGTACCAAAAAAATTAAAACACCTAAAGATCCCATAGGTAGGAGGACAAAAGGTATATGAGAAGGAAAGTGGTAAATGATTTTAAACAGGGTTTATTTTATGTTACAATCTAATACGAAACTTATTTAGTTAATTAAGATTGTATCATTATTCTGAATTCAGAATTGTAGCATATTGAAGAAACTATCCGATGACTTTTTTTTTTTTTGTTAAATATATATTTTTAAAAATGTTAGAGTGAGTATTCGGTTTTTAAAGATTTTATAATTTCTATATTATTATTTCCGCGTTTATTTATTTAAAAAATAAGTCACCGTCATAGGCATTAGAATTTAGAAGAAGAGCAGCTTTAAGAGAGTATACGACATCTTAAAAAAGCTGCAAGCTAGACATTGCAACATTACAGTAATAGTCATTTTCTTACAGAGATTTAGCAGAATGGGAGAATTTAATATAATAAAAGAAAGACTTACCAAGCCGACTAGAAGAAAAAACACTAGAAAAGTTCTTCCTAAAACAGTGTGGCAGTACACATCTCCATATCCAACAGTTGACATAGTTACAATTAAAAAATATACACAGGTCCAATATGGCAACGGATTTTCATTACTGAACTCTAGGGGATCACCAGAGTTTTCCAGCTAACAAAAAGTATGTTTTTAAGCCCAAAACAGAATAGCATAAATTTAAAAAATATAATACAGGGTAGTCTTAGATTTTGTCCTAAAATTTTCAGGATGTAGTAGGTACAATCTATTGCAATAATAATGACAGTCCCTTGAATCATCTTATGAACTACTGGACGTCTGTAGAAATATTGGTGAGTAGAAGAACTAATGTAGAAAGTTTAAAGTAGAATATCGTTCGTTTTAAATAGTGTTATTATTATTGCAGTAGATTATACATCAAAAATAAAGCTAGATACGTTTTTATATAAACATTTTAAAAATTTTAAACTAATTACATATTTTGTAAGGGTTAGTTCAAAGGAAAACTATCCATATTGAAAATATCTGGACATAATTTTAGATCATTCTCTAAACAGTACTTTTATAAATTTCCGTAACACCTTTTTTACTGCGCCAAATAAAAAAAGAGATTTTACTCTTTTCTCTATTTATTGATATATACATAACTAGGAAATGATGAACAAAATCACCAATATTCTTTACGAAAACAGATATTAATTTAAAATTTTATTTATTTTATCTTGAAAAGTTAAAAAGCAATTTTAGGAAAGTTGTTTTATGTATTTTTTAGAATTGTATAAAAAATTGTGTGTATTGATTTTTAATTAATAAATTAAATGATATGTATTTCTATTGCGTCTACAAAAACTGAAATTCATATTCTAGTGCGGAACAAAACTATATAATGTTATAAAACATTATTATTGATCATATGTTAGATAAATGAGAAGCAGTAGCAGTGGTTGTTTCAATTTATTTCTGAATTTTCAAACCATGGCAATTCAAGTTAGATCTAATAAAAATTACACCATCGACAAGTTATGGGGAAATATAAATAAATCTTGTCAAGCGAGGCACGAAACTGACAATGATAAAACATATTATAGAATAAGATGTTTCTTGATAAATAAAAATGTTACTGCTTCAGAACAGGAAGCACGTAAGACGAGGCAAGATAATCCAAGGCTCAAGATAAGTGAACGGAAAATGGGCAGGATTATGACTTAAATATTTCTTATTATAAATAAGTTATAGATATATTTGACTTCTATTATATTTGTTATACTCGATGAACGAAGGAATTACTAAGGTTTAAATATACAGGGTGTGCGGGAAATCTCTCAAGGTCCCAGGAGGCACCTTAACCAAATTATTGAAAAACTTCATAAGAGAGTTCAACATGCGAACATAGGTCGAACTTTTTCTTGCAAATGGTTCATTTATCGACAATAAATAAGAGTATCTTTGTTTTAGTCTAAGGTTGAATGTACCAAGAGTTATTATTTTAAAGTCTTTATCATATAGAGTGTTAGAAATTTAAGTATCAAGTTGTAAAGCTAAACCCGTTCCTGGTAAATTAAAAGAGCGAAATATCTATCAAGGACGCTATTTTAAGAGGTTCTTACTAGTGTTCGGCATCCTTCAGGGGCACATATCTTCGTAGAGAGGGTCTGTAGGAAAAAATTATAGGAACTTTTTGTTTATTTCTTCATTTTCTACCTGTACCCCCGAGAGATTTCCTACATTTTCCCGGACATCCTGGATATTTTTTAATTCGTTTAAGCTATTACACTATGTTAAACTTACCAGATGAATAATTCCAGCCGCTGTAAGCCACACTGATATGAATATGGACACTAACTGAGCAAGACGTATGGAACTGGAAGTCTTCAATATGTTGAGGTATTGTAAAATATCTGGTACAGTCATTAAACGTAGAGCACGCAGGAATCGGAGACCTTATTAAAATATAATTATCAAGTTAAAAACCAGGCTAAATACATATGTTACGGTTATTACTATAGTTTGAGAAACGTGGCTCTTAACAGAACTGAACTCAGTTCCATTTTGCCAGCTGCCACTTTACTTGCTTACTAGATACTTTTCATAGCTTGTCGTTACTGATATAAGTTGCCAAAAGAAATGACTCACCTTGTAATATTCTGCCGTGCTAACTGATATTGACGAATTATCAATTTTTACCATATCACCATTAGGAAACCTCAAACCTCAAAATGAACTATTTGCTACATTTTTATGAAGCATTTAAGATGTATGGTCAAGTTTTTGAAATATACAAAGTCAAATTGGAATTAAAAGCTCGCTCTGGATCGCGAGGAGTGTCGTCACTGCCTCCTACAACTCGGCAGATTAGCAACAGCTAACTACTTCTAAAATTCACAACGTGGTACTTAAAAGCATATTTGTCTATCTACCAATGCAAGAGTTAATAATTATGGTGATTTTAAAACACCAATTTGTAAGTCTTGAATTGAGAGGTGTAAAAATCCAGCGGTAAAATGTTACAAAATTAATAATAAAATGGAATGGTTTAGTTTCTTAAAACAATAATTTTATATAGGTACCTACAATAAATCATTTCTTTTGTTATATGTATACCTATCAGCCAGCATTTTTAGCAGTTTATGAATACAAGTAGAACGTTTTATTTCGTAAAGTAATTAGCGAAACACTGCAAGTATTACAAAACTAAGGTAATCATAACGATGTTGTTGTAGGAAGTGGTGCAGACACCCGTAGCATTCAGGTCTAATGACCCATTGCGCATGCCGCTAGATCTAGAGTTCAGAGTAGGCCCGAACATAGGCCGCTACTAGTTCTACTGAAGTACCTTTAATATCACGAGGAAAAATAAATGTTGCTCTAAGGTATTTATGTCTACTCGCCATTAAACAGATACAGCTACAGAGGGTATGTGTGGACATACTTTGCGCCTCGAAACTTCACTTGCTCTTCAAACTAATTCTATGAAGACGCTGATTAAGATCCTAATGTTGCTTTCGCTGGGTTTACCTCTTCCCATGGGCTTTTCATGAGAAACACTGTAGAAGAGGATTAATCATTCATTGCATTGGAACAAACCATGAAACTAATAATCACTCTTTATGACGAACATCAGAAAAATGTTAAGTTGAAAACTTAGAAAACCACGTAATAATATGTTTAAAACTTAGGCAACTTTGCGCGAATTCAAAATGTTATTGTATAAGTGTTCCCACTTCTATTTTATTTATTTCTTAACTTTTGGTGTTACTAAGTATATTTAGTATCAATATTATGTTGCGATATATTTGCTATGAACATCTCCATACTTACATTAATTAACTGAGTCCAATTCTGTTAAAAGCTATTTATTTTCTAACACTAGTTACTTATTACAATACAGCTTCAATTTCTTTAGACACATTTAGTTTTTCTTGATATGTAATAAATTGTTAAAGCCTTATTAATGTGAAATTTTTCAGTTAAACATGTAATGAAAAATATGAGTATGAAAAATGTAGAGGATGGTTCATCTGTAGGTTCCCTCAAACCTATTCCAGCGTCCACTGGAATTTTCTAAAGAAAATAGACCTACGGTGTCGAGATTCCTACAGAACAATTAAATTTACGAGTATGAATAAAATTAATAAATTTTGAAAAGCTATATTTTGGAATCTATTGGGTTTACTTAGACGATTCTGGGGTCAAATTGTACTCTACTTTTACGTTTTTTTTTTAAGATTTTTGACAATGCTGTGCTCGGCGCTCGATGTCTAAAATATGGATTATATATTGGGCCAACGTCATAAATATCTAAGCAAAAAATCACAGCTATTGAATCTGGCGTAGGATCTGATGTACAATCGTTTGAAATAATAATGACACTCTTTAAAATTCATTTTACGATTTCTTTTGAAATGCTGACGTATTTATAATTAAACTTTCAACTTTTAACACTTTTTAGTTCTTAGTTGTTTCACTCGTCAATAGAGACGTAATTTCTACTCAGAACATCCAGAAGTTCAAAAACTGTTTTGAGAGAGTGGCTTATTGCAAAAGCATGTACATATATAGTTACTTGATTAAAAGTAGTATTTTGGTTAAAACTGTTTAACACTGTGTGTGTCTAAGATTTATTGCAACTTTTCATATTCCATTGGAACATTGACGAAGATAAATTTATAAATTAATAAATAAATAAATACAAAACATATTTGACTTAACAATTTTTTTCTTTGACCAACAGTAACAGAATTATGATAGCAAACAGGTCTTAAATATGTGACAACGTCGCTTACATACCATGATAGAATTGTTAGATGTTTTCACATAATAATTACAAATAGGTAGGTAAACCTAAACATAGGAACTTGTTGTGAATGGTTTCCTTATAACCCTTTTCACAATACAGAATAATAGTTGTAACTATTATGTGTGTGTGTGTGTTCAAAATGACTTATGTTGGTTGCAGGAAGCGTACAAACGTCTCGTAGTCAGAGTTTTGGCGCTTGCAGCTGATTACGGTGTCTATAAATTGTTCCATTTTTGTTTATGTATACTTACAACTATCAAAGGAAAAATTGAGAATAATGAACCACACTACAATACTACTATGACTAATATTACTTTTATGCTATCGGCAGCAGCCTGACACATAGCAACGTTGTCGAACGTTACATTTTTAACAAGTTTCTCGGAAACTTCAATTGTTCACTTACGAACAAATTATGTTAGAAGAACTTTTACTTAACCTTAATTGTACCTCAGTTTGTAATATAACAGTTTTCACAATAGTTTTACATATTATTATTATTTTTATTTTTGAAATGTACTTGTAGACAAACTATTCGTTTTAGACATAAGAGTTTTTTTTGTTGTTTTTGGTCAGATATACAGGGTGTACCAAAATAGAAGGCCATAACATTAACCACATATTCTTTGGACAAAAATAATGCGACTTTCCTTATGCCATTTTTTATTTGGGCGTCCCTGTTTTAATATACAGGGTGTTAAAATTACATTTTAAAAAACTATTTTTGTTAATAATCCCATTGTTTTGTAAGATACATATTTGAAATTTTGCACGTACTTTTATCTTATTCCGGCATACTTATCATCCAATTTTGGTGAAAAAAATCGAAGGGTGAATGGAGGTAACTGAGAGATGCAGTACCCTTTATCCCCTCCAATTATTTCTAAATACGCCTATGCAGCTTTTTCTTGAAATATCTAACGTAGAATTTTCTTCTGATCATTTTATCTATTTTGTAATTTTTTGTTTAAATGCTCCGTTTTGAAGAAAAACGGCAATTTGTAGTGCTCATAAATCTATCCATTCACTATCATTTTCAAGTGAAACTGAAATTTTGTGGATATACCTATTATTAGAATGCCTTGGCAATTTAGTAAATGGTAATACTTATTGATTGAATAATTGCTTATTAAAACAGAATGGATAATTTTAAATTTTATAAAATGAGGAATACTTGAATTGAAAGAATAATATAGCATTAAAATCTGTAATACAGTTCTCTTATCCACCAGAAAATAATAGTATTGTTTAGTAATAGTAATAATGAATGATCAATATAATAACTTTTTACCTAAATAACATTAAATAAAATAATGTATTAATTACTACTAATTTAACAAACGTTCTACTTGCCCACCCTCCTCATTAACACATGTACGTGCCCCTTTAAGTAGCGAGAATCTTATATTTTGAAAGATATTCTCTTTTTATTTTAATTAGCAAATATTCATTCAGTAAGTATTACGATTTGCTAAGTTGCCAAGGTATTGTAATAAAAATTTCAGTTTCATTTGAAAATGGTAGTAAATGATAGATTCATGGGCACTACAAATTGTTGTTTTTCTCCAAAACGAACCATTTAAACAAAAAATTACAAAAATTACATGACAAGTATGCCGCAATAAGATAAAAGTACGTGTAAAATTTTAAGTGTGCATCTTAGAAAACAATAGGATTATTAACAAAAATAGTTTTTTAAAATGTAACTTTAACACTCTGTATATTGAAACAGAGCCGTCCAAATAAAAAATGGCATAAGGAAAGTCGCATTATTTTTGTCCAAAGAATATGTGGTTAATGGTATGACCTTCTATTTTGGGACACCCTGTATAAGTTCTTAAAATTATGGCACTCATATTTTGGACATTCTGTATATCTCTGGCTGATATGTGCTTGTCTAAATTAGCATTAATACAATCTTAAATCAGCAAAGTTATATAATGTGCAATTGAAAAATGCATCTGAATATCGCTTTGGAAGGAAGTAATACAAATAAAATAGACGAGAAGTTGTGAGTGATTAACAAATTGCTTATGCAAAACTTTCAGAGCGATTATATCGATTTCCAGAATGTCTGAGTAATATGGCGTGATGAAACAATATTTTAATTAAAATATGTGTATTGATCTATTAATGGTATTGACGTATATGCTTTTGAACTAATAACTAATAAAATATTGAATATTCTTACCGATCCACGTGCGATTCAAATAAATTGAGACGAAGGACGGGGGTATCGTGAAGTAGTCTACGAATGAATACATTTCTAGCATGAACCATAACTTATCACTAGCTGCTATAAACTGAAAAATAAATTTGAAAATTAATATTCTTGAAACTTATATTAGAAATAATATTTTTTTTTGTAACTAATTTATTTGTTATACGAGGCGCATTTTTAAAGTGAGGGCCAATCGGTTATAAGAAAAAACAAATGAGAAAATGTATAATAAAAAATTCCAGGTAAATACATAATTACATTACTTTATGTCATTATGTAGTTCCTAGCACATGATATAGTTCAACAAGTTATTACAAACTCTTCGCATAAAATTGTGCTGACTCCATTTATTTTTTATAACCCTCAATTTTTAAATGCGCCTTGTATATTGTTTTGAAAATGTAGTGCTAAATTGGAGTAGAAGATAGGAAGTAGAATTCTAAGAAACAAATTCCCACAAACGTGCCTGACAGCATTTGGTGAAATAGCTACAGAACATTAAATGTACAATGCCGAAAACAATATATTTAAGTAATTCCACAATGGTGAATCTGATGGAGACGAAACTTGCTATAGGCCTATAATAGGTTATCGATTGCAATAATCTCATGGATAAATTCTTTTTTCCCCATACACAGTGTAGGAGATGCAGGGAGTAACTGAGAATTCTTTTTGTATTTTCAATAATAAGTACAATATAGATTTTAAATTTCACTTTCTTATAATTTTGTTATAATACCTTGAATAAGAGATATATATGCACATACCCATATCACTCCGGACATTTATAATAATACCCGCTGTCATAGCAGTAGGTAAAATGGATCTTTTCACGCCCGCTGCCATAAGAACCCGAAAATAATGACGCTTGGGTTGTTATGGATACATTTGAAAATATCTAACATCAGTCATAATCACAAATCAAGAAACGTCAAAACGATGATCATTTATAGTTCCTATTTCGTATGAAGTGAAATATAAAAGGTTATATGTACCACGGAAGGTACTAGGATGATTATGCCCTTAGACGACTATCATATCTGTATCTCTCTTCATACATAAATAAGTATTCTAAGACAACGCATATATTATTAATCTTCTTAATATGAGGTAACGGTGAAACATGTCTGAACATAGTGATTTTTGTAACAATATTAATACAAACTGAAAGCAGAAAGTATAAAGGTACTATAAGAGTAAACGAAGCTTAAAACGTCACTTTATATATTCTCGTTAATTAACTTGATATATGTCAAATTTAATGAAAAAAATTTATATTTACATAATAGTATCAAAAGTATAGTGTGTAACTCATTGAAAATATAAAATCATATTTCATTTCATTCTCATTGACCTATTTCTGAAACGGCATCTTAAAATACACAAAAAATGTATTTACTCTTCTCTGATATGGAAAATGTGCACCTTTTATAACCTTGAAATCATCAATTTTCTTACTAATTTCTTTTTCCTATCCTTAAATTGTAGGTATCATTACAGTTTGAAAGCAATTCACAGCACTTTTGATTGTGTATTATAAAAAATAGATCATCAATTGTTTGCAAAACGAAGATCATTGTCATCAAATAAGAAAGAGTCTTTAAGAAAAGTATACTTTTTACAAATAGCACTAGACATTTTTTTTAAATAAGAAAACTTTTAATTACCTCCTACATATTCATCAGTGTATATAGGGAAAATTATATGCTTTGAAAATTATAACATACTTTTAAACTGACAAGTATACAGTGAAAGTAGATGGAAGCAGGTCAGCTCCAGAAACCTGCACACTCGCTTTTATCGGAATATAAATTTAGATTATTTATTCTTTTGCACCTAAAATTTTGTCTTTTTTTTTGACTTGGTAGAATCCAAAACAATCAGATCATCATTAGATTTAGCAAGAAAATAAAGGCATACATTTCTTTCCACGTTTTACAGCTTTTACTCTGTGCGGATTTCGGCGCGAGCGCTGTGTCGATAAGCGCGAGCAGAAAATCTGTTTTTCTACCCATAATAGTATATTATAATTTTGCCGCATATGTTTTTGACAGTGTAACACTATTACTATGCATTTTCGGACTAACTTTCTTGGAAACTTGCTACTTAATTTGATATTTCCCACCACCTGTTTCAAATTGATATCATATTTTGTAAATACGTTGTATATTGATTTTCATATAATTTTATTTCTTATTGAGTAGGTTCATATTTTATGACATATCCAAAATAGCTACAAACCTGGGTAGCTATGATTCGATATACCTAAATCGCAAGGGATGAGTGAGCATGATGGCATCTAAGAAATGTACCAGAATTATCCACCAAATCGTTCACACATTCTTTTGTAGTTAATCGACAATAATTTATAGCGTATTTTGACATTTACTATGTATAAATATATTTCAGAGGTTTCTTTTAACTATCTTCTCTAAATAAAAACGAATAACTTTTTCATCATTCGTACTGCGTTTAGTAGCAGTATTTGTTTATTCCAAAAAACATATTTTATTGTATTCTGCAGTGAATTAACATTAATAAATATAGGGTGATTTTTGAAAGTAGGGTATTCATTTTAACTGATGCTAGGTTATAAAATAAATCATTTTACAAATCGCCGTAATAAATGTTTTTAATAACCGAGTTTAAAGTTAATGCAAATTTTGAAACCTACTCTGAGTAACCCTAACCTACTCTAATAAATCACTGACTTATTTCACAATACATCAACGATAAGCCGGTCTGTTGTGAAGTTATACGTTTATAGCCTTAAATAACAGCGTAACACGTACGTAAACGAATCGTGGTAATTTTATTGTTTTAGATACTTTCTAGTGTGTGCATAGTATAATTTTGTGTTACACGTAGTTTGCTGAGACAGTGACACAATAATGGTGTATTGATAATAATGACCTGTTGATATGTTATTAGTGTAACGGAGAGTGTAATAAAAATCGGCTGGCTGTGTTCGAAATTCACAGAAAATTCGCTTATAAATTTCATCCCTCTGCACGACGATTTGTTTTGTAACACAACGAACCCGGAATACAGGCAAATGACGCATATAATTTTCAACATTTCCTGTGAACGTACAAGACCGGTTTAGATAATTTAAAAATTCGAAAATAGGTGTTCATACCACTTTTTATTCAAAAAAGAGACATATGCTAAAGCTACTACTTTACTTTCAAAATCACTCTGTATATTGAACAAGTATTATTAACCTTGAGCATTGACAACAAATTATTACTGTGATTGATCACGACATAACTAATTTAAAGAATTTTATGAAAGACTTAATTTTTAAATGCATATTTTAAAAAAAGGTTGTAAGTATTAAACTCATATATTTAATGAAAATTTTAAATTTTGTATAGTTTTTCCAGTTACGATAAAGGTTTAATTTGTGTATTTACAACGGTAAGGATGACATTGCAATTGAAACACACCATAAGTGCAATGTATTGGTTTTAATGGTTATAACTTCCTTATTTAATGCATTTTTCTTTCTTAAAAATAAGAAATCTAAGGTAGACTGACAATTATAAACATCTGATGTATATATACTAAGTATATTTAAAAACACATCAAAATCTACTCATTAAATTTATTATTTTGTGTAAAAGGACAAATTCCATTACTAAACATTGTATTTTCCATATGGTCCTACTAATTCTGTAACAGATAAATTAAATTTACATAAAATGTGCATATATTTGAAAATGGTATTCTCAAAGGTTGTGAATAATACATAATGTATGGTAATTTCAATTAATTGAAATATCGAAAATTAAATTCTATAACACCACAAATAAAAAAATTGTGTTACCCAATTTTACAGCACCTCACTTTGCTGTACCAGATCTTAAAGCATTCATGAACTTTTCACATAGTGCTCGGTATTGCTCGAAGTCAGCATTTTCTTTTTCTTGTAATAATTTTTCGAACACAAATAACATTTAGCAAACAGAAAACTGATATTTCCTAAATTACGACAAGTTCTCTATAATTTGAAACTTGTACGATGTCAAATGCTGACCACATTGAAACTTTGCCAATAAATTGCAGTTTTGATTGATATTTTAGAAGTTTTCCTGTATCGTTTACTATTGTCCCTGGTGCTTTTAGGTTAGGTCATTTAAGCGCTGTTAAACTTAGATATTTTTATGTGAGTTTCTTCTTTTTAAATATCAAACTATGACATGTTATAATTTGAGGCACAATTTATAGTTAAATTTAAAACTGAATGTGAGTGAAGGTTTTTAAAAGACAAAAAGACTCAATCTCACAATCCATTATTTCTGAACCAGATTGAGTCTTTTTTGGCTACTTGTAATGTATGGTCAAGTAAAGCTGGAGAATCTATTAGTCTCCATAAGTTTCCAAAGGAATTTCTATTCAGAAAGGAGTAGACCGCAAAGTATCAAAAAAGTTGTTTTTTATATCTTCTAATCAAAGAATTTGCAGCAACCATAAAGGAGATTTTGATGATTTATGCCGTGTCAAAATAATGAACCTAATATATAATTCTTGTCTTGTGCTGCGTACACCTGGAATCTGGAATTGTGTGGAGGGTAGCCTAGAAGCTACAGCACATGACCCCATTGTGCCCCTTGTACTTCCTCCCATTAGGGAATCAATTCACCTGAGCCGTTAACCAACCTAATAAAGAGAACAATGTGATGACGTTGCTCAGGGGGATCTCTCTTATATAGACCATCGTTCCCCCAACACCTATTTTCTTGTTGACTAGATGGCAATGCACTCACAAAGTGCATGAAATAGCGTATTGTTCCCAGCCCCTACAAAGAGGTGCTTTATGCTTCCTCATATAATAAAAGTGTCCAGTTTGAAAATCTATTACCAGTCGAAAATTTGTCCTAGACATGGTCACGTACTTTTTGGATATATCATTGCAGGGCTCCTCTAAGAACCTCTTACCAAATTGACAGCTATTTATTTCATTCCATCGTTTCCTAAATTTTTTGTGGGTGTCTTCCCTGATAATTTGAACAAAAACTGAAAACGGTAGCATACTAGAGGAAATGGATCCAAAGATATTGAGACCCGATGCACTCTTGGCCACCTCAGCTACTTTATTGTAATTGCATTGCTCTTGTCCCTTTACCCAACAAACAGACACTCTGTTCTCGGTTGAGGCCACTTCTAGTGCCTGATGACATTCCCCTGCTGATGTAATTGTTATTATGATTATGATTACGTAAGATCAGTAGTGATTGTTTAATATCTGTGTAGATTCTGATGGTTTTGCCCGTTGTATGCCTACGGGCAATTTCTTTGGCGGCTATGACATACATATCCATTGCTCACTACTATTGGATATGTAAGGATTTGAAATAGATCCTACATCCTGCACCTACCTTCCTTTTTGATCCGTCTGTGAAGATGTTGATTCTGGCGGTCTCCTCATTACTGATAAGTACCGTGTAGGGTCTGTCAAACACAAACTTGAGAGAAATACTGTAAGTGTCTGCAGAAGGGGCATCTTTTTGACGACCTCATTCCACAGGCGACTCCTAACTTCTCTACTTCCTACATTGAGGCGGAGCATGGTTGCCGCGGCCACTTCTTTTAGATAAACATCCAAAAGTGTCGTTCGCATAGCTCCAGTAATCCTCAGGCAGGTAATCCTTGGCAGACCTTCTGCTTAGCTATCGTGTGTTGGACTCATGGTCATTAGATGACAGCTCCTTAGTCTAACATTGGTTTCACAATGACAGTGTATATCCACATGATGACCAATGGCTTTAAGATTTCATGTTAACTTCGCATCAAGTGTGACACTAAGGTATTTGACATCCTATGCGAAGTTTAACGTAATGTTTAGGAGAGTTGGTGCCTTTATTATCCCTATGTTCGTCCTCTTCGAGATGAGAACGGAACGTTACCAGACAGAGCATGATCTGCACACCATTTTCCAATGGCTCTTAGGACTGCTTCCATTGTTTGGCAGAGGATCCCTCACTAATCAGCATAGTAAGATCATCAGCATAAGCGATGCAATATCCGATTTGAGGTGGTAGATGAGACTGTCTAGAACCAAGTTCCATAGCAGTGATGATAGAACACTTCCTTGCGGGCAGCCCCATGCAACAATTCCTCTTACGGAGGTATCTGCTACGCGCTGCATACCTAGTAGTCTAGATAAAATATTTTCAAGTCTACATCGTTCAATTGATCTGTGAACGCCATTCTATCAAATACGAGAAGAGCCAAAGGGACGAAAGTTAATAGTAGAAATTACATTTACTAACGTAATTTTAAATAATTTGATCACATATGATTAATGTAGACACAATATCGTACAAATAAGTACCTTTAATTAACTATGAAGAAAGTTATAAGCTATAATCTGATCTTGACTCATTATTTGGTAGTAGCAACTACTTAATTAAAGATTGCATTATGGAATTTTGCCTCGTAAATGCTGAAATGTTAATAGACCAAAGTTTGTAGGCAACCTACTCAGTGAAGAGATTTTGATTATCCAATACATTAATATTTTCGACAATATTAAATAGCAGTTATAATCCCCAAAATAAGAATATGCAAAAGTATTTAAGATTAAATATGTTTATTGGAAATGAGAAGTTAACAATAGAAGTGTTTTCTACACTCTAGAAAATCTGACACAGCGATGTAAACAAAACTTACAGAATGAAATATGACTAGCATATATCAGATGCTTAATCAAATTCCAAAATAATCAAGCAAGTTTTTTCATCTACTCAGGAATTTTAACAGAAAGCACCCACGCAGTGCACTAATTTCCAGCAAAGTCAACAAACATTTTAAAATTTCGTCATTCTCGTGTTGCACGCGTGAAAATCACAATCACAATAAATCAAGATAAAATGTCTCAAAATGAAACTGTTACGTGTAATCTTATTAGAAAAATATTTTAATTTTGAAATTATATGAAACTTTTTTTATTTTAGTGATATTACATTTCAGCCATCAGCATAATTTTAGTGAAATAAATAGGTACTTCAGCAAAACAAACGCGAGGTAAGTTCATATCTCTAGATATTAAATGTCTGGTAGTTTTGCGTTTGTAAAAGAAATAAAACCAATTACTTTTACAATATTGATATTAAATTATTCTACGATCAATTAAATATTTAAAGGTGTTTTCAACAAATGTAAAAACTTATGTTATAAAATCTGATATTGTTTCTGACATCTGTGAACGGAATGCGTATTTACTTTTATGATACAAAATATTTGAGACATGCAATTTGTAGGTTTTGTAGCTGTAGACATTGTCATGGTGATGGTTTACGTTAGCAGCACATTTTTAATGAGGTACCACGGTGTTATATGCATATATTTTTCAATGACAGTAATTAAAGTTCACATAGGTATCTTTTAACTATCGTGGTGCTAACAGGTTAAGGTCACCGTATTTCTCGCCGTAAAATGATCAAATTTGTTAGGTTCTTAGGTTCAGAAATATCGAAAAATAAAACAGGTAAAACAAAAGTAGGTAATCAAAAATAAAATTATTCGTGTTTAACTGTCCACTTTTACTATTTAAGTTCTCCTCAAATATATTAATAACTTTTAGAAAGCGTCATTTCTATATTATTTCTATATTAATTAAAATTATTTGTATTTGTAGAAAACACTAGTTCAAGAATACGGCACCCTTGATATAAACGACGTACAACCCAAAAATATTTTTTTTAAAAGTGGCGTATATGAAATACCTCTAAATTATGAGCTACTTTTGTGATATAAATAATGTTTAATTTTCGACAGACAAAGTCGATAAAGATAAAAAAGTTTTATGATAGGGATGTTGACGGTTTGGGTAACCTATTTGGTAGTTCTTTTCATTCGTGTACTGCACCATACTGAATAAATATTACAAGTGTAGACTTGAAGTTAGGGTCATAGTCTCCTGATAAAAAATAATTAACTCAGATTTCAGTATCTTCGAAAAAATCAGTCGATACGTTTTTGAAACGAAATACCATCCTTACAAAGTGCATCTTGTACATAATTTAAGTCCTGGTGATATGCCACAAAGAGTAAATTTTATTTCAGATATGTCAATTTACAAATAAGTAGCATTTTCAACAGGCATAGCATGAGAATGGCGACAATTTTGAACACTTATTGTGACTCGTTTATTGTGTTAATTTATTATTGTTTATTTATAGTTTTATTTTTTGTTAAATAAATATTATTCTTTCTTGATTGAAGTGACATGATTCACGTAAAAAAATGATAAGAATACCTAACTTCCTATAATACTAGTGAAATAAAATCAATTAATCTGTTTTATTCAAAACAATTTAACATGATGAAAATTAGCAGTAGTTATGAAAACTTGCATTTAAAAAATATCCCTCCCAAAAAAAATTACCTCAGATCCAAGTATCTCGGAAACTAGTGTTTTTTCAAAAATTGTTTATATCACAGAAGTTGCTTATAGTTTGAAATCTCTTATGTGTCACTTTTTAAAACTGTCGTCAATAAAATATATTTTTGGACTGTATCAAGATCTGTACTTGTACTGAGAGGAACGCGATTGACAATCATAGTAAAGCCATTTATTGGGACTATACAATGGTATTTTTAGAGATCATTTATCTTTTTTCGTTTTCGATATATCTATCCGGGAAATTTTAAACCCTGTATATATAACTACTAAAAGACGGTATTCTGACCATCGAAAACATATCACCCAAGTTTTCTTCGTTTTGATACAAAACAAAAAACCATTGGACACGTCAACTCTTTTTTGAGGGGGACATATTTTATGGGTATACTCATTTCCCAAATTTGTACCCCTAAGCCGGTGTCTAAAGGCGTATATGCTTAACGTCCTTCCTCTTGGAGCTACAGAAAGGCTTATAGAAAGGCATGTTAAAGAGGAGGCGCTTGTAACATGGTCACTTTACTACTCACAACATGTCTATCAATCGGGTAAATCTACCGAAACAGTACTGCATACTGTAGTATATAAAATTGAAAAAATAATTAGCCAGGAGGAGCGAGATATCTTATGACTTCATTCAGAGAGCCGCGGAATTGCATAACATCTCTTCCAACACAGTAAGGTGGATTAGGGTCATGCTAATATATTATATCTTATGACTTCATTCAGAGAGCCGCGGAATTGCATAACATCTCTTCCAACACAGTAAGGTGGATTAGGGTCATGCTAATATATCGTTTAATGTATGCCAGTCTGGGTATGCCACGATCAGGGTAGCTGCGGATCGAGGATGTCTGTAGGGTGAAGTTCTTACGTTGCCATTCAGAGGGCACGAACAGTCAAATTTTTAAGAGTTACTCTGTATGATAACCTAATCCGAGTACCCCATATTGATCGGCAATTACAAAAGGCCACCGCATCCTTTTGGATTTGCAGGAAGTTTTTTGGGTAAATGTGGAGGCTTAATCCAAAGGCTACGTTGCGGCTTTATACTACAGTGGCTAGGTCCTCTTTTACTTACGCTGCTGTGGTAGGGTGGTCTGCGGTTCGACGGGTTACTATGACAAAGCTTAGCGCGACAGAATGGATACGCACATCTTCCATAGAGGCCCTAGAGGCTCTCCTGTCTCTTCCAAAACTGCATGGTTGAGGAGGAGGCGACAGGGTCTGCTTATCGGATAAATTAATGAGGGATGTAGAGTGGTAAAAATCACGACAGAGATTATTGATGCACCTAGTAACAAGATATTTCCTACCTAGAGTTTCCGACTGTGGAAGCCTGGCTCGTTAATCCTGTTGCTCAAGTCTCAAAAGGGCTCGACTGGTTTACGGGTGGGTCCAAGACAGACCAGGATTTAGGAGCGGGGATCTATGGAGTTCTACTAAGAGTGAATTTATTTTACTCTGGGTAAACACGCCACGGTCTTTCAGGCTGAAGTTGCTATCTCTGCCTGTGTTCCAGAGAATATCAGGAGGAGATATGTAAATCAGCATATCCAAGTATGTGCAGACAGTAAGGCAGCTTTACGAGCGCTTCTGTTCTTTAGGATTACCTGTTGTGTGGTCCTGGAATGTATGATTCTCTCTTGGGAAGGGTTAATCGTGTTAAGTTGATTTGAGTTTTGGGTCACAGTGGCGTAACAGGCAATTAGAGGGTTCATATATCGGTCAGACAAGGCTCAAGCAATTTGTGGGGTCTGAACCAGTTTTGGGGTTACCACAATGCTACTCGCAAGGTCCATTGACGACTGGATCAAAAACGAGCAATGGAAGATTTATTGGATCATTTTTGCGCCAAGCATTACTTACAAATGGCTCATGGGTTGACAAACCGAAATTTTATTATGCTTAACAGAACAACATCCAGACTGTCACGGGTCTCCTAACAAGCCACGGATATCTCAACAAGCACCTACATAGGCTTGCTTTAAGTAATGTCAATGAGGATTCGATTCATCATTTGCAACTGTGTCTGTTAAATAGTAAAGAGACACAAATATCTTGGGGCGGCTTTTCTGTCTCCTCAAGGGATTAGAGAGATTCTAGCAGCGGCATGTACAGTGGGTCTTCAGACCTGAGTACTTTGGGTAATCTGCGCTGTCTGTAACAACAATAACCCCTAAACTGGATTTAAAATATATGGATACTAGTACTGCGTGATATTAGAGGACATTCAATTATATTTTTAATACTATCTAGTTTTTTAATTTTGGATAATCAGTTCTGGAGGAATTAAAGGTAAACGTTTTTAGATCAAATATACTTACTAATAATTTCACTTTATTAGATGCTGAAAATGCCTACTAAAAAAGACTTGCGGTAACACATTGTACACGAGTGTAACCGCTCTAGCCACAAATGCTCCTAGAACATTTTGAACAATGTGTCTACTACAACATGAAGGTTGGTGGTGGACATAATCAACATCTAAAAGTTAAAATAAATAAAGGAAAATGAATTTGATGAACTTTTCAATTTTCATTGCTTGAGATCTGATCGATCATTCAAAGTTAAAGAACTAGATGGCGTTGAAAAGATAACTGAATACCCTTTAAAATGATGTATACCAATTTGCATTTAAGATTTTAAGGTTGAAGCTCACTCCGCTTAGGGGAATATATTTGAGGAAGGAGTACATCCAGAAAATATGTTTCCTTCAAACAAAAGTTGACGGGTCCCAGCATTTTTTGTTTAGTTTTTTTTCATCAATACAAAGCAAAAACCTGATTTTCGGTCCCCTAAATTATACCTATATGTAACTGTTGTTCAATAATCTTTTACTTAGCCCTGGTGTGTAAAATGAATGTCACTGTAGAATATATTTCTCGTTTTTCGTCCACGAAGATGTCGTACCTGCTTGGAAATGGACGGAGGGCACTTTGAACATCTTCTGTAACTTTGTTTTTTGTTTGTTGAAAGCTTCGTTTGTCGGTTTATTCCTAATAAAATTAAATGTTTGAAAAACGAATAGTGGTCCATATCTCCGCAACCGTTAGTTTGCGGACCCATGTTTATTTTGACTTTTCTGCTTATTCTGGTTGATACTATTACCTCCGGAAATATTTTACATTCTTTATTTAATACCCTGTATAGATGTATATTTTAAGTCTTTCTTCAATATTTTTTACTTTAAGAGACTAAAACTAATGATACAGAGTGTTCCAGAAAACTTTATTCATACAGGATGATTCAGAAATACTAGGAAAAAAATAAGTACAGAATCTAGGTGAGAAATTATTTAACTTGTAATTTTTTGTTTTTCCGATTTCTCATTTTTTGCCCTACGACCTAAACTTTTGTTTCTTGCACCTTCAGAACCCCTAAGGCGGTTTAAATGGAATTTGATATGATGTATTCTTTGCTTTTTTATTTGAAGATAAATTTTTCAGAAAAAGTTGCTAAAGCTGTATTGCCACCATTGACAGTGCAACCGAAAAATCCGTACACAAGATGTAGAGCCTTTAATTGTTAAGGATATCACAAAACGAATATTTTGCTAAATGCTAGAACAAATGTTTTATTCATTTAAGGCTCGGTATTCTACAAAACAATCTCATGTTTATGGCACTATCTTTGGCAAATAAAACAATTGAAAATCAATCGAAAGAAAAAACAAAATAAGGCGACCTTTTTCATTTTATGCATTCATAATGTTTAAAGTTTGTCAATGGTAATACCACAGCTCTAGCAACTTTTTCTGGAAAATTAAGCTTTAAATGAAAAATAGTAGATAATTCTTTTTTGGTGTAGAATCAAACGGTTCTAATGCATTGGCAAAGAATTTAGAAAAGGAAAAGAAAATAAAAGTTTAAAAAATGAAATGGCATTACACACAACTACTTAATAATGTTTATATAGAATATATTCAACCCCATACCAGATTTTATTAAAATCGGCTTAGGGGTTTAGGGCATATTTGCAAAAAACAAAATATTACTTCCAATTTCAAGAGGCTCCAGGGCTTCCAAAAATTAGAATTCGGGAAAACAAAGAAATATGAATCAAATAATTTCTCATGCAGATTTTATTCTCGATTTTTCCTAGTATTTATGAATCACCCTGTATAGTAATCACAGATTTCCGGTAAAAACAACTGAATTTTTTGTAGCCCAAAATATTTTAAAAAACTTAAATTATGTTATATTTTTTCGGAAACACGTTGCAACATTTCTAGTGAGTTTAAAAATATACCAGGTAGGTCACTTCATTCTTATTAATTTAAATTTGACAAATCAAGACGTACAGAATCAGTTGTTTAAAAAAAATAGCCTCAGTAGGTGAACTGTTTAAACAAGGATTCGCTAATGCATGGAATTACGCAAACTGTAGAATTTGTACAACCTGAAAATAAATATACACTTACACTTTTCCTTTCTCAGCTCTTCCAATAAATAATAATTCTATAACTAAATAACAAGTTCTGTAAACATTTGTACTTACTCTTATAAAAAAATAGACCATAAAAAATATGTTGAAGGCAAGGTCGATTTGTTGAGTAATATTATCGCTCCACTGTAGACAGCGTTCCACGCACTCACTGAAAAGAAATATAAAACAGTTGAAAACTCTTTAGTATATTTTTAAAAGCATTTTACAGCACGTACTTATCGTGGAGTAAATTAAATATCTGCAATAAATTCCAACATATAAATATTAAGTGTCTGTGATGATTTGTTCACACTTATCCGACATAGTCTAATTTGAAACGCATAAAGGTAAAGCCGCGTACTCACTTGAGAACCTCGCCGCGAACCTCGTCGCGAACTCCGTAGCGTCACATCACAGCGAAGCTCGATGCGTTACTCCATCTCGAACAGGTCAAAGTAGATCGTGATTCATTTCGGCCGTATGTTATTATATGCGTAATCCGATCAGTTGTATTTGGAAAAGAGATTAAAACGCATATTTTCAAAATCGTGGAGAATTGTAATAAAGTGTAAATTGCGGCATATATCCATTATGCAACAGAAAAAAGCAAAAAAAAATGGTGATAGACACGTTTGTATTTTAGAAGAATAAAGTACAGTGGTTGTAACTTCCTGACTGATTTAAAATTCCAACATATCAGTGGTCTTTACAAAAAATTTACAAGGCTGTTTTCAACTCACTTTGAGTTGCTGATTTGTTTGATTGGATCAAAAAAACATAAGAAAATAATGCAATATGTTTATAATGTTCTATATCATTTTTACTGAAATTTTCCTTTTTCTTAAATAAACTCATACAGTAAATTCATTATTATCTGTTTGTATACTCTCATCATTCATAATTTGGAAATCCTTATGACCTATATTATATACTCCACTTTTCTTCTGCAGCATCAAATTTTGGACTGTATATGTACTTCATTGATTTGCGGGGTAATTTGACATATTGCAAAGTATGCGTTAAGAGCTCTCGGATTGTAATTACTTATGTTCTTGTAAATCACTATTTGAATACTTAGGAGGCTGATTAATTTTCGATAATGATTCAGTAATTTCCACGCGATCTTCATTATCATCGGGTAGCTCTCTTTTCTCCGTAGTCATACTCTCTTAGCCCGCATACCGCATAAATTTAACAGATACACGAATACCAGTTCCTCTGTAAAATTTTATTTTAGGTTAGTCAGCCTCATTTCCTTGTACTTGACGAAAATATGAGGACGATTTGGGAGGTTTTTTTTTATATTCACTGTGTTTAGAAATTTATCCAGATATCGAAAAGGATCGGATATAGGCCTAAATAATTTACTAATAATGTTGCTTGTTATTCGTCAGCTAAACCATACTTTAATCAATTTATACTTTTTTCTAACACTGTTAGCAGTTTCAATTAATTTCCCCTTCACGTCTAATACATGACGTGACATGAGAATTTTTTTTTTTAGAAATAAAAAATTTGATAGAGGAACACTGTTTTAACACCAATATAACCTCAGATATAAACTTCGATGGTTGTAATGAAAATTTTTATTTTTGGTTTTATTAAGATTTAATGATTCCGTTCTAGTTTCTTGATATCTTTTCCATATCCTGTGTCATTAAACTTTCTCGTTAATTCTCGAACACAATTTGTTTAGACGTAAAAGCATATTTTTATTGAGAAGTTGAATTGCACGTCGATAATATATTTCACTTATACCGTGGCATTTATCTAAATAAATTCGTTGCCGTGAGGTCAACATTATGGAAGAATTTTGTCTACGAGATTTGAAGTTTTGCTGGTGTGAAACTGTCATGTTCAAATAAATAAAAGTTTGGACAAACGCAGGCATCTCAATATTTAAAACAGTAAACAAGTTTCATATCTGAGTTTATATTGGCATTAAAAACAACTTTTTTCTATAACATTATTAATTTCTTGTTAAATAGTGGTAGTATTGAAACAATTTTATATTTTTTATGTTTTTAACGCCATTTTACAGTTGCTATGTACATTTCAAGACAAATAAAAATATGAAATAAAAATCACAGTTAATGCCAACCCATGTTTGCTGTGAAGTAACGCAACAGGGTTACAGGGTCCCGTCACACATGGTCGTTTTGAAGCCACGCGACGAGGTTCGCGACGGGGTTCTGTTACAAGTGAGTAGGCGGCTTATTTAAATAACGATCATATTTATAAGTGGCTTTCTTAAACTTTGTGGGTTCAGAAGAATTAATTAAAATCATTTGTTTTAATTAACGTGTCAACTATATACAGTCTCAAACAAAATAAGAAAGGGATGAATTTATGTCCCAATAGCAAATAAAGAAGTGAGCAAAACAACAACAAGGAAAAAAATAATATATCTGTTAACATGTATAATTAAATTATGAAAATATTAATATCACCATTTCGAACAAAAAACAAGACTATCGCGAAGTAGCAAAACTATATCTATCGGCCATTCGCTATTCCATGCCGGACTGAGCAGCCACAGACACGAAGCCTTCTACATTGCAGTGCAAACCATTGAAAGCTAGCGACATCTATGGCGAGTCGCCGATAACGATAACTTGCAAATACAGAATTCCAGGAAACAACTACTCTGCCGACAAATGCCCCGACCAGCATTGAATTACACCTATATCAAATAGCTAACAGCTTCATCGGTTACCTTATCGATGGCATACTGATGAGAGCTAATAAGCTCGAAATAGGTATATGTCTGGTGGGCTGATGACGAGTGACTTCCAGGTGTAATTCAATGCTGGTCGGAACATTAGCTTATGGAGTAGTTGTCTCCTGGAATTCTGTGTTTGCAAAAAACAAGATGTCCATAATATCAAATATTAAGGCTTACACTTTATTTCACTTTTCATGGAGTCGCCCTTGTAACTGGCTTAGTTGCGATTCAATTGTTCTGATCATTTGGCAGTTTATACATACTTATGAAGTAGATAACTGTTTTGACAATGTGAGGTGTTAATTTAGTCATAGGCGTCCCAAGTATCGGAAAGGGGGACCAGTTTTTCGAAAAATGACAGGATTTTTTTTTTAGAAAATTATTTTTAACGGATTCATATACAGCTTTGTTAGAAACCCAATTGTGCCAAATTTTGGTAGCCTATTTTCAACGGTTTCTTACTTTTCAATAAATATCTTAAGCATTTATGTCACCGCTTTCAAACCCCTGACTCATGTGAAACATGTTATTTAGAAAGTTTAATGATAAGATACACAATAATAATATAATAATATAATAATAATATCTCTACCCCTCATTCTAATGACAGGGATTAGCCCAGAAGTCGGAGACTTGTGCGGGAGAGGGGGCGGCATATTATTATTAAGCAGGCCGCATTTGCGCCCAGGAACGACTTACGTTGGTAGGCCCTAACCACTATTCAGTGCAGGAATGAGGGAAACTTGGAAAACCTCATTAATTAGGGGGGTAGTCAAATATCAACCGGTATCAATCTCTCACATTGACCCAAGCCAACATTCTTCCACCCTACCATACCCGCAGAGAGGGCGCCAAACCTCTCCATACGATATAGCTTATATACGGTCTACCGGCAGCTGGGCTCGAACCAACACCGATCTAGTCACCTCGTTTCAAGTACTGATGCCTTAAACCGCGCGACCACTGACCGACACACAACAAACAATAAATGGTTTTACGTAATAATATCAGATTATAGCATAGGCATCCGATGTGAGATGGGAAAAGCAGCAAACATCTTTGTGCTAAATTTATATGAAATGTTTTCAACGTGTTCAGTGTATGAGTATTCAAAAATTAAAATTTTTTTACGTTCCCATATGTGTTAACTTTAAAAGAAATACAGTTGGACACACAGTTTAATGTTACTTCTTTTTTTTTGTTAAGGTTAGTATCATATTATCGAAAAACTTTTTTTTCACTACAATTTTTTTTTAAGTAGGTTGGCAATATTTGGTACAGAGGGTTTCTAACAAGGCTGTAATTTCCTAAAATATCGCTAATGTCAATTTTCTGAAAACTAGTTCCCTTGTTTGATTACACGTGCAACGCCCATGACTAACACCTCACAGTGTCAAAATAGTTACCTTATAGGTATCAGCTGCCAAAAAATGAAAACAGAAACACGGTGTATATTGAAATAGTGGGTTAATGCTGTTTTTGCTTTATTCCTTGTTTTCTTTCATTCAAATTATATTGTCACTTGAAATTATTGTTTTAAAATATTGTTTAGTCTTGCTCACGTAACATTTCTCATAATCCAACCCAAATCCGGTATTTTTTATACAAGATTCAACTCTTTTGATGGCGTGTCTTTGAAAAAAATTAAATGTGTAGCATCAAATTTGCGGTTGATTTTGTTCAAAAATTGTTTCCCTACGAAACGAGATAAAATTGTAAAATTGAAATAATCTGTTGGTCAGTAATGAACCTATTGGATTTTATCTAGATCAATAATTTGTATAAAGTATTTAGTAGCACACTTTACTAAGAGTATTAATTCAGCAACATTCAACTGAGACACAGTTCTAACAGATCTAGCAACAAGATCAAAAATGCATTACCAACCTCCCCTGAATTTGGAAAAATTGATTAAAGAAATGTACCTCATCATGAAACTTATAGCAGTACTGCAACAATGGATATGAAACTGAAGATTTACAGCCGAGTCGTGACATAAACTTTGAACAAACAGATAAGAGGAACAAATTTGAAACATTGTGTAGGACAGTCTTAGGTTAAGTACGTGACAGATTACAGTACAGCTGCCTAGCACATCGCAATCTATGATGTGGATTATTTCAACAAATCACTTCTAAGCGCTGAATTTTGTTACGGAGTGATTGCTGCATAAAACTTAATGAGAAGCCTCATGAAGTTGTATTTACAACCCGCACACCATTTACATCATGCATGTTAGAGAAATGGAAAACCGGCACATAAGACTAATTGTCAATGACAGTTTGTTCCATTTATTTTATCAAATTTCAACTTTATGTAAACTCTGCAGAATGATTTACTTGGTCTTCTTGCAGATATACCTTCAAAATGCTTCAATAAAAACTATACACTATAGAGTGCTTCAATCTCATTTATACTGATTTTGTTGTAAAGTATTTGCAATATTTTATTAGAGAGAGAGATAGAAATTCTAGATGATATTCGTGATCGCATCGCCACTGTTGCTAATACATTACCCATATAAGAGCAACAATAATTTACATTACTGCACAAAAATTGGCTGTAACTTGCAAACAACTGACAATTCGAAACAATTTTTCATTTCATAGTGCTATTATTTTAATTCATAGAATCACGGAATTTCCTGATGCACTTTTAGAACACCCTGTATAAATGGAATATTTGCAACTGACAAATAAATCAAATAAAACAGTCACTAATTAAGTACAAAATGTCAAAAGCATATTTATAATCAACATGCATGACCAATTTTTCCTTGAATTATAAATCCAGAAATATTTCATATTATAATTTATATGTTGGAATCTATTAAAGATTATTTATGTGACAATAAGCTCCTGCATTACATTCAAACAACATATATTACTATTATAGACTCACATAAAGTGTATATATATAAAATTAAGAATTTGTCAACACTTTCCAAATATCTAAATGCCAAAGAGGTGCAACCGCTAGTACCTATTGGTATAGTATATACTAAAAATTGATATAATTGCAGAGGTTAAGAAAATTTGGGCATTTTATGTCGCACCAACACTAATTTATGTTTCCAAAGAATTTTAGTGCGCTGAATCCGAGTCTGACTTCAGAATTGCTCCATCATGACAGGTTTTCAAGGTATTTTAACATAAAGTCGTGAAAAAACTAATTCCTTTTCGCTTTATATGAGCTTATTGTATGCTTGTAAGATGAAATAGCGTCACAGTAAAAATTGCATCTTAAAGTACCAGTTTTCTTCTCTAAAATTAAATTCAGGTTGCTCGAATATCTTTTTTCCTCTCTAAGATGTCGTACATTGGCATTTATTAGTTCAAACCCATAAATTACATTCCCCGTTCCTCCATACTCTCCTATGTTCCGTAAATTCATACATTCCATTTCTATCGTGTTGTAGTCAAACTATAAATTACGCCCCCCAGGACCCGTAAGGACCCATTATTCTTCGTGCTCATTTATTTATTCCATCCACCATCATTCGATAGCTTCCGATTCCCCGATACTCCTTACACACACATAACACGGAGCTTATAAATACCAATACCGGTAAACCCCAAAATCTATAATACCCCAAAACCCATAAATTTCAAAATGTATACAACCCAAAAGTGAAAATCCCGAAACCCATAAACTCCGAATTCCATAAACACCAAAACCCTAAATTCCATAAACCCATAAAACTTGAAACTTTTAAATCCCAAAACCTCAACGCATAAACTCCAAAACTATAAACCTCGAAATACCAATAGCTATTAACTCCAAATTCCAAAGTCAATAAACCCCAAATTTAATAAACCCATAAAGCACAAAACCTGTCAACTATCTTGAAAAGAAATGTGGATACGCGATCTCGGATTCGAAACCAGAGTTATCGATAAAAATAATATCTATACATCTACAGGGTGTTTCAGCAAGAGATATACATACTTCAGTATGTTATTCTACGTTCAATTTTAAGCAGAAAATTTCCTATGAACTTAGGTCTGGATACGCTTCGTTTAGGATATACAGGATGTCAAATTTAAAAAAATTAATTACATTTTCTTTAATAACTCTCGATTGCTTTGAGTTAAATTCATGAAATTTTGTATACGAAGGTTTCTTGGGATGGGAAATTCAAATTTTATGCACAATTGGCTGTATCTCTAAGAGGGCGCCACAAGCGACCATTAGGATCCATTTAAATCGCATAAACTTTTTTGTTCCACGGTGTATGTCATTTGGGAATAGAGAAAAATTGTCCTCTACCTTTTCTACTTAAAAAATGTACACCTTATTGAAGTCTCTAAGAGCAGCCGTTTCCGTTAAAAACTCTTCTAAAAGTGGTCATGCATGCAAATTATGCACAACTGGCTGTATGGTGGTATGATGGCACAAAAAAATAGAAGCGATTTAAAAAAATCCTAATGGCGGCTTGTGGCGTCCTCTTGGAGATACAGCCAATTGTGCATAAAATTTAAATTTTCTGTCTCAAGAAACCTCCGCATATCAAATTTTATGAATTTAACTCAAATTAGTCGAGAGTTATTAAAGAAAATGCAATTATTTTTTTTTAAATTTGACATCCTGTATATCCTAAACCAAGCGTTTATAAGTTCATAGGAAATTTTTTGCTTAAAATTGAACGTACTAATGTACATCTCCTACTGAAACACCCTGTATATCTGATATGCCTTATCCTTGGAAAACATCAAATTTGATTATGAAAAACTAATAAATTTCAATTAACGATATTTTGAAGAGAGCAAAAAATATTCAACTCAATTTGATTTTGAAGGACAAGACTAGTACTTTAAAATGCAATCCGTACTTTCCAGACAAAATGCTTTCGTAAAATAACCTCTAATATAGCAAAAACAACTACACTTTTAGTTTAGAATATCTTGAAAACCTCAAGTAATAGAGCAATCTGAGCTCGGAATCGGATTCAGCAAAATCAAAGTTACAGCTTATATTTTTTATAAATGCATTTTATACAATTGTCCATTAAAAATACTCATTCAAAAGATTGGTTCAATTAATTATCATTTAGGACTTAAGATAAATTAGTCTGCTTTAGAAATTATTGACAACTCTTTTGTACACAAAAATGTAAAAAATAAATTAGTACAAAAACACAATACTAAACAAATCAAGCATAGATAAATCTTAACAAAATCTATCTGCCTTTTACAGAGCTATAACAAATAATAAAGTCGAAAATCATTATTTGCTATGAATAAATACACTTAACAGACACTATTTTTTGGTTTAATCGAAAGAATAAATAATTTTATAAAAAAAATATATTTAAAATTATGAATAACTACAACTTTATTTGAAAATTGAAAATATTTTTATTTATATAACCATATTAACAAGAAAATACTAGCAAATTTTTTTTATGAGCAAAAAATGCTGAAGAAGATAGAAGAAAACAAATCGTGCTATTAAATAGAATTTTGTTAGTTTGTTAAGTAATAGAGAAGCCAATTAAGTAAAGACCAATTTTAATATTATTTCAACTTATAAAAATCTGCAAATGCATACTTAAGTAGTGCCAATTAATTTTACACAAGTTTAGAAATAATTATTAACTAAATTATTATTTGTATTACTTGCTTCACTCTTTGGCATAGAAGTGTTAAGAAAATACTTATCTTATCTTGAAGAAATATCAAAAATATATTTACCCAGTATGGTAACTAAAAAACAAATAAACAATTAAGAAATAATGTTATTCTAATACTAAAGTAGGTATGTATAACAAATTATAAATTTTATGGTAAATGGGACATGTAGCATATTTCATCGCAACAATGAGTCTTACATCCTAGTAACTTCACAATTGAAACATACTACATGTTGAAACTCAAAATGTAAATTCTAGTAAAATATGCATTAAAATATATTAGTTACAAAAGCAACTATGTTTATGTACAACCATCTACAAAATATCTACTAATGCATTTAAAACTATGTTATGATAGTATAAAGTTATAGTTTTACTTACTTTGAGGCATCTATGAAGTAAATTACTAGTGAAGCTATACTTAGAATAAACACTAGGACAACCTGAAAAAAAAAAAAACTTTCAACAATATTTTAATTTCTGTTATTGAAGCTTACAAAAGAGTTTCTTACATTTATATAAAAAGAAATCTTTTAAACATGAATATGACAATACATTTATATAATAAATATATCACGATAAGTAACATGATACGAAGATTGTCTACAGATTAGCCATTAAAGCTGCATGTGAAAATATGGTGCGCTGAGGACTTAAGTACCACTCTAATATATCTGTCATTGTCATACTTTAGCACACTCTAACGTTTGCGCATCTCGGCGATGTACATATTTATAAATTACTTTATAAATAATAAAAATGACGTTTATTTTTAAATCCGCTAAATAATCATTTTTATTTACTACTTTCTTGAAAACAACATAATAATAAAATTTTATATAGGGTGTTCCTGAAATAAGTACATTTTCACAAAAAACTTACTGAGGATAAAAAATAAACAAACCGGTCAGTGATCTAAACTGTCATATAAGCTGATTTACTCCGATGGACCCTTAGAAGTTTTCATGGTTGTAGTGAATTTTTGAAAATTTGACTGTCATTTAATTCACTTTGTCCTAAATTATTATCAGGTGGTGGATATCCCAAAATTAGTCCGTAGACGCCCCCTAACGGAGATATGGCCCCTTAAATGGAGAATTCAAAATTTTATTTTTTCTAAATATTTCCAAAAGGGATCAAGATAAAGTAATCAAATTTGAAATTGAGAATCACAATTAGATTGCGAATCTAATGTTGTGAAAATATTTCCTCATAATTGGTCATAGGCGTCCCAAACTGGGTGGTCAAAAAACGGAAAATTTTGGTCTATTTTACATGAAAAATATACTATTTCAATCCGATAAACTCTTCTCTTTTCAAATAAACTTAATTTAAAAATGTTGTGACAAACCACAAAAGTTTAAGGTGAAAACTATAAATAGGTAAAATATCCCCAGTGGGCTCTAAGAAAATACTATCGCCTTATTTAACACATATTAAGCGTTTTAACATAACATATTATTAAAGTACTTCAATGTATATCAGTAATGTAATTTGTAAATTTTTGAATTTTAATATTTCAAAATTTTTTAAAAACATATGTAATATGTGTTAAATAAACTGCCAAATAACTTTTCAAAGCCTACTAGAGCTATTTGATTACTTTATCTGGATCCGTTTTGAAAATATTTGGAGAAAATCAAATTTTGGGGTTTCCCTTTAAAAAGCAATAGCTCCGTTAGAGGGCGTTTACGGACCTATGTTTATATAATTTGTTTTTTCTTATTTTTGATGGTAGAATCCACAGTTAATTTTTGGCAGGTTAATTTTAAGACACCCTGCATAATCGAATATGATCTTTTCAGTTAAACTATTTTCATTTCCGGTTATACCGCAAGTCATCACTCACTTCGTTATCTTAAGTGGAATTATATCATTTTGATTCAATTTTTGGATTCTCCATTCAATGAAACATTTATAAGACTTACCTGTACCTAATTCTTGTCGTTTTGGAAATATTGTTTACAATATTTCGGAAAACAATCATTTTTCATCGCTTTGCTTGAAATTAGCTATATAGAAATTATGGAAGTGAAAGAAATAATTATTATATAAGGAATAGTTGAATTCTTAAGTTTTCTAAAAATTTCTTACAAGTGGCTTAATTTTATAGAAGGTGTTGAAAAATCAAGTGCCGAATTTTGTTATCTTCAAACCGTCAAAACTTTTTTAAATGGAACGCCCTGTATATTTTTACATTTTCTAGTGCAGATTCCTTATGTTTATCTATCTTAGTTTCTGTGTAAATGAGCAGTTTTGCAAAAAGTTTGGCGTAAACGTAGGCAAATATTGTAGAATTTTCTAATATCGATTAGGTAAGTAGTTTATTTTTATTATTTTTAATTTCAGCTGCAGCAATGTTTTAGCATTTTCTAACCTATAAAACAGCAAAATATTGACTATCAAAAAACATTTGAGATGAGTTGCTTTTAAAATACTGTGCCAAAATTTAAAGTTATTTATAAAAATGGGTTGTTACCATTTATCACTTTGTACTGTATTTTTTTTTAATTAGAGCTTTCTGCCTCATGGTTATATGCATATGATTTGCATAATATTTATTGGGATTTCATATACGAAGTTGAGGAAATTGATGATATGGTGAAGTATTTTAATGATAATGTTTTAAAATTATTTAATGCGTATGTCCCATTTAAGACTTCTAAGATAACTAAGCCTCCAGCCCATTGGCTTATGATGAATATGAGAGATAAAGTTTTGGCAAAGTATAAAAAGTTGAAAAGTGAAGTAGCGCATAGGGAGTATAAAACGTTAAGAAATCTGGTCAATATGAGTGTCAGATCTGAGAAAAAAAATATCTGCAACAAGCATTTAAATCTAATCCTAAAATTTTTTGGCTTTTTCCGACGTTACTTTTTTGAACAAGGGTGCTGCTCAGGGCAGCATTTTGGGACCGTTGCTGTTTTCTCTATATAGTTCTGATAGTCTGGTCCTTAATGAAAAAAACTCAAATATTATTGGTCGGCCCTCAGTTGTTAATCATTCGAAACCATCCTGCATTTCAAATTTTGCTGAATAATACTGTTGTGCAACCTTTTGACTGTGGTGTAAGTCTGGGCCTTTCTTTAGATGCAGATCTGAGATTTGGCACTCATGTATCTAATCTATTGAGAAGGTGTTATAGCAAATTAAAAATCTTATACCTATATAAAAATATTCTTAATACTGAAGTTAAATTAAGACTTTGCGACTCCTTAGTATTATCTATCCTTAGTTGTAGTTGTCTTGTAGTTTACTGGTCCACATTGTTAGTGAAAGATAGAGAGCGTCTACATAAAATCTAGAATTCTTGTTCTTGATTTGTTTATAACATTGATTTGGTCATATTTCAAATGCTTTTAGAAATTCCGGTTGGCTTAAGCTGAATGAACGTTTTCAGCTTCAATTAGGTATATTGGTTTATAATGTTTTTGACCATAATTTACCAATATACCTATATGATAAGCTTATAAAAGGTCAAGATATACATGAACATAATACGCGTCACAGAGATCACCTAACTGTTCCCTGTCATACTTTAACGATGTTTAACGTAGCTTTAGTTACAATGATGTTAACATTATTATCATTATCATTATCATTATCATTATCATTATCATTATCATTATCATTATCATTATCATTATCATTATCATTATCATTATCATTATCATTATCATTATCATTATCATTATCATTATCATTATCATTATCATTATCATTATCATTATCATTATCATTATCATTATCATTATCATTATCATTATCATTATCATTATCATTATCATTATCATTATCATTATCATTATCATTATCATTATCATTATCATTATCATTATCATTATCATTATCATTATCATTATCATTATCATTATCATTATCATTATCATTATCATTATCATTATCATTATCATTATCATTATCATTATCATTATCATTATCATTATCATTATCATTATCATTATCATTATCATTATCATTATCATTATCATTATCATTATCATTATCATTATCATTATCATTATCATTATCATTATCATTATCATTATCATTATCATTATCATTATCATTATCATTATCATTATCATTATCATTATCATTATCATTATCATTATCATTATCATTATCATTATCATTATCATTATCATTATCATTATCATTATCATTATCATTATCATTATCATTATCATTATCATTATCATTATCATTATCATTATCATTATCATTATCATTATCATTATCATTATCATTATCATTACCATTATCATTATCATTATCATTATCATTATCATTATCATTATCATTATCATTACCATTACCATTATCATTATCATTATCATTATCATTATCATTATCATTATCATTATCATTATCATTATCATTATCATTATCATTATCATTATCATTATCATTATCATTATCATTATCATTATCATTATCATTATCATTATCATTATCATTATCATTATCATTATCATTATTATTATTATCCCTTTGCTTTAAATTTCAATCCCATATCGTGTTTCTGTTTGGTTCTATATTTTACTTTGTTAAAGTTAGGTTTGGGTTATTTAGAAAACTTTATTAATTTCATATAGATAAGAATTCAATTCCATCGTAGATGCATAATTTCAGAATATGTACATACAAAATACTCTGAACTGTAGTGCCAACTTAGAATAAAAAAATGCTTCTTTTAAGTCGTAGTTTTAGCTTATCTTAAAACAATTACGACATAGGACAGAATGCGTTGCCGTCTGAAATCTAGTTTTAAAATTGTTGGTCGAAAAAACATTTGGCCCAGAGTCAATTATAGCGAGAAACAACTCCAACTATTGTATATTTACAACATATTCTAAGTTGCTGAATTTTCTACCAAAAACATAGAAAAAATAGAAAATGTGTTACAGTAACTAAATTGCATATGACCAAACTGGAACTTATTATTATTCCTAATATTTAATTTTAATCAGTATTAATTACATTATTTAAAATAATTATATATTATCGTTCAATTTTTAGATAAAATAATTATACTAATTCACTGATAAAACTTTTTGCGATGCTGTACACTTTTACTTTGAATAATCATATCCTTATATAATAAATATATTCAAATATTTGGCTGACACTTGGACAGTTATCAATTATGATAGAAGTATTATTGTCAAGTTATTTCGGGATACTATGGCTTGTATTTATGCCAGGTAAATGATTACACCGTCTACTCAGGTTGTAAACAAGGAAAATAGTCTGATACAAAGTGACAGTTTTTAAAAATACTCTATTCCAACTACGTCAAACGAAGTTTCACTGTATGTATGCTATAATTATAAACTGTTGAATGATAGATACATGTCATGTTTCAAAATTTATAGTACCAGATTGTAGTACGTACCTAATAATATGTACTGGGTGTAAAAGTGACGTTATAACAAATTTCTCTTATCAAAATAAATAAAATATTGACGTAGGAAATATTTAATTTTTAAATCGTCTATAATTCTTTAATCAAGAGGAATTGAAAATATGAATTTAGTACAAAACAAACAAATAATATCAGGCAATAACGAGAACAAGTATCCAAAAATAAACCAAACAAGTTATAACAACACATGACTTGAAACACAATAAACACAGACGGTTAAACAAATCGTCCCTTATATCACGTAGAGGCGTATCTGATAAAAATGGAAAAATGAGATACATCAACAATAAGTAAGTTTAAGGCGACTGCTTCGACTCACATAGTGACGTATCTGCATTTCCAGTACTAATGTTAGACGGTCAAGATTTTCCTAACTGTCGTATCTGTTAATTCTCCTTAAATTTTCTCACATAGCGGCGTAAGTGACATATGTCGGTACGTATAGAAATGTCAGATACGCCTCTACGTGATATAAGGGACGAAATAAATATTTAATAAAGTTAAATTAATGAAAAAATATGTCATGTCGATCTTCATACATTTGGGAGTTAATAATCATTTGCTAGAGAGGAGATGCTGTCAGAATATTAGTACGAGAAGTTGATAATTGCAATACAGAATTATATTTAGAATGAGGATATAGGAAAAACAGTCTCCTGTGCCACGTCAACTCGGAAATTGGCATTTATACCATCGCTTATGCTGATGATCTCACTATGCTGACTAATGGAAGGTTCGAAGGGATCCTTAGTTAAAGATTGCAAAGATCCCTAAGAACCATTGAAAAGTGGTGTGAGGATCATGCTCTGTCCGTCAACCCCAGGAAGACAGAAATGGTTCTCTTATCGAGGAAGAGAAAAATGGGGCCAATAAAGGCACCAACTCTTCTAAACACGTTAAGCTTTGTATCGGATGTGAAATACCTTGGAGCCGCACTTGCGACGATAACCTGGAATGTAACCCCATTCCATGGAATGGGGTCGTCAGGAAGATGCCCCTTCTGCAGGCAGACACTGACAGTATTCCTCCCAAATTTGTTTTTGACAGACCCTACATGGTACTTATCAGGAATGAAGAGACCGCCAATGAGAATGTAATCAACATCTTCACTGACGGATCAAAAAGGAAGGAGCAAGATGTGTAATCTATTCCAGATCCCTACACATCCAATACCAGTGGTCAATGGATAGGCATCCTACCATGGTACAAACGAAATTATCAGGTATAACCATAGGTGCCAAAGACATACAATTGGCAAAATTATCAAAATCTACACAGATAGTGGACAATCACTACTGATCTTACATAATCATAAGATAACGACTAGATCAGCATGGGAATGCATCGACTCAACCGACAACAACATATTTGTATGTTCGGTGAAGGGATATGAGCGGTGCAATGGCAATAAAATAGCTGACAAGCTAGCCAGGAGTGCATCGGGTCAAAATATTTTTGGACCTGGTCCCTCCAGTATGGTTCTGTTGTCAACTTTTGTTGGAATTATCAAGGAGGAAACCTACAAATAATTTAGAAAAATGGTGGGATAAAACAAATAACTTTCAAATTGTTAAGGAGTTGCTAGGGACCCCTGCAAGAATACAGCGAAAAAGTACCTGGTCATGTCTAGGACGAATATTCAGATTGGACACTGTTGGTTAAGAAAACACCTTTATTATATGAGGAAGTGTGAAACTCTTCTTTGAAGGGGTTGCGAACATGAACATGAAAAGTACCGTAAATTCATGTTATGCCTTATTTTTTAAGAACTGTATCATACAATTTAGCCATGTCGTCACCTTCAGCTATTGCAGCTTATTTTTTTACTGTCGGTATTTCATTTCTGAAGAAATTCGCGTATTTTCCCATATCATTGGCTTCAATTTTTTCCTTCCTTGTGTTTCCATTATTATCTTCTTTGGATTTAATTTTACACTTTTTTATAGCACGCACCTGAATTCCTTCATATACGTTTTTTATTATTAGCTGCTCATCATTTAGGTCAGGTAGTTTACCATCAGACCGTTTACTAGAATCGGCATTTTGATCCATTTTATAATTGTTATTATCATATCGAATTTTTTGGGGAGAAATTGAAGTTTGTTTGTAATGTTGACGTTACTAGTAGAGGGTGCCAATTATGGCACATCATGCTTCTTTTCAATGGTAGAAGTTTTTTCCGGCTTATAGTACCTTATCTGACTATTGAAACAATCGATTCTTGTACCTTTTTCATCTGAAAAATGTATACCTTGTTGAGGTCGTCAAGAGTAACCGTTTTCGAAATAATCCTATTTGAAGTAGTAGTAAAAGCTGTTTTGGTTTCAGGGAAAGTGCCATTTCCGCTGAAAATACAGCAAAAGTTATTCCGACTTCCAAAATGTATGCAAATATTTGGATTTTTTTATAACGTATTTTATTGAAAATCAAATTTTAAATTTGGCACCCTGTAGTCGACAGCCATTAAGTTCTGTCCCATTATTAATGAATGAACCGTTTATTTTCTAATTTTCCAATTAATGAATGAATCATGTCTAATCGTCCAACATATTTTACCAATGCTAGTTTTTGACACTATAGAATTATGGATTGTGTTTCCTGCGATACAAACGTGTAAACCAAAGATTCACTTTTGACTTTGACCCATTGAAACGAGATATATATCAGTCGAAGTTTGACATTTAATTTTATTTTATATCAATTCAGGAGTGAACACTCCAAACCGTGATTTGTTGTCACGACTAATCTTGATATATGCTTTTATTGAATGGGATCCCATTTCGTTACAGTGCAACTGTCGTATCTATGTCACATGAATCAGTTTAGTGTAGAAAACGTACATTTTTCAAATTGAATGGGAATATATTTAACACAAACATATTGTTTCTACTACATCCAATTACGTATCAATATAATCTAGTATTTGTCATTGGTATTAAACGTGGATTGCACAATTCATAAATGATAATAAATATTAATTGGCTAATTTAAAAATGGGCTTGTAATGTAATACTAATTATTATTGTTATATGCGATATTAATTTCGTATGCAGAACGTTTCTTATTATATCAGTATTATTTATAAACGTGAATGATTTAAATTCTCGATTTATTTGGTATACACAACCTATGTATATGCATACACTTTTTTAATATATTGAAGGAAGTTTACCTATCTTGTGAGATTATTAATTGTGCTATTAGTTGCTTTAATAGTTGTAATTGTATAACGGAATTAACAATGGTCATAATGACAAGATCGTTGTTGAGGTAAATGTTAATAATAATAATTCTAAATAAAATGCTTTAAAATCGAAGCGTGGTATTATGAATTCTAATCCACTAGTGTGTTAAGAATCCACGGAAAACAGACCTTCTTAATATAGTGGTTGTCGATAAAATTTATAATTTTAGTAATAAGCACTCCTATTTGGGGACTTTTTCTAGAACATTCTAGGTTGTATTCGATTTGGTTCGAGATGTGTTTTGCAGAACAGGAAAATTCTAAAACCTTAAAAATATATACAGGGTGGTCCGTAAGTAATGGCCTATGGAGACATACTAAATTTTTTACCTCAAAACATTACGATGCCTTAATAAAATACTGATAACAAAAAAGATATAGGGTGTTAAGGTTGGAATTTAAAAAGTGATTTTACTGTAATAAATACAGTCTTTGAATGTATCGTCTTAAAAATTTGGGAATAGCTGGGATGCGAGAAATTATAATATGTTGCCTATTTTGACGTATTGCCTAGAAGGCGCCACATCCGCCATATTTGCGACGTAAATATGGGCGTAATGAGCACATTGTTTTTGAGGAAAAAAAGTATACTTGTCATTAGTCTCAAAAATTGGCCAACAGCTAAGACAAAATGAATTACTTCCATGCGATATAAATTCTGTCCCGATTGAAGACGGACCATGTTCTTCAAGTACCGTTGTTAATAATCATGATGAAGTAATGAGATATTCCAAACATTGATAAACAATTTCATGCTATTTACTGTGAAACCATAGTTAAAAACGGCATGAAATATTCAAAGCCAATAGATCATTCTGATAAATATTCATTTTTGTTAGAAAAAATAAAATAATATATGACATATATACAATGTACATAATAATAATAATAATAATAATAATATCTAATAATATCTCTACCCCTCAATCTAATCTCAGGGATTAACCCAGAAGCCGGAGACTTGTGAGGGGGAGGGGGCGGCATATTATTATTAGCAGGCCGCATTTGCGCTTAAGAACGACTGGTTGGTAGACCCTATCCACTATTCAGTGCAGGAATGAGGGAAACCTGGAAAACCTCATTAATTAGGGGGGTAGTCAAATATCAACCGGTATCAATCTCTCGCATTGACCCAAGCTAACATTCTTCCATCCTACCATACCCGCAGAGAGAGTGCCAATCCTCTCTACGAATATAGCTTATATACGGTCTACCGGCAGTCGGGCGCGAACCCACACCGATCTAGTCACCTCGATTCAAGTACTGACGCCTTAAACCGCGCGACCACTGACCGACATGAACAATATTATCAAAGCATCTCTATACTTTATTTAATAGCACTCTGAGAAATAAAAAATTCACTTAAGGCAATAAAATGTATTTTCAATCAAATATTGGCACAGCCTTTCCTTAAAAGAAACTAAATCATTTAATTTTTTTTATTCCAGATGGCAATTTATTAAAATTTATGAACAACAAACAAAAGAGTGAATCGCAAGATATTTTATATGTATAAAAAGGAATGTTCTTTATTTTTCTAGTACCCTTATTGTGTATATTTTCCTTTAGTTTCTTATCAAATAACCTGCCGTATTTAATTTTGTTAATAACTGAGTGCAATGACTTTTCCAATCAATTGTAACTCCCAAAAATTTCTTTTTCATATCTTAAAATGTTACAATCATTTATGGTTAAATTTATGTTGGTACAATGTTTTTGCCTATTATGAAATCTGATGACTTGAGTTTTTTCAAGATTAAGATAGATATCGTTGAATTCATACTATGCGCCGGCTGATTTTAATAAAACATTCGTCTTTCTCTCCAAACACTCATCCAAGTTATCAGACACTGATAAAGACGTGTCATCCGCCTACATGACAAAAAATGATTCTGAGATAATATTACCGAAATGGTTGGTATACAGTAAAAAAAAGTATTGGGCCGAGAATAGATCCCTGTGGAACCTCCATACCTACTTCTAAAACTTCAGAATGTATTTTTGACGAGATATTGTTGCTCGTATGTGTTAAACACAATATATTGAGTTCGTCCTTTCAAGAAAGATGCCACCCATTTATTCGCTACACCTCTTACACCATGCGAATCCAGTTATGACCAGTAATTTACTGTGGTTGACGCAATAGAACGTCCTACTGACATCAGGGAATATACCAATCGGGCATTCTCCCGCTTCAATATATTGAATAATTTTGTGATAGAATGATAGTAAAGCTGTACTAGTAGATTTCTTAGACTGATAACCGTGCTGATTGAGAGATATTATATTTTGCAATAATATATTATCGTTTTGTGCGTTAATAATTTTTTTTAGAAGTCTCAGGTTTTTTTTTAATTTTTAGTAATATTTAGGTGAGTGTACTACAATGTTACCATAGTAAATAACTGGTAATATTATGCATATATTTTTAAATTGTATTGTAAAATAAGAGTGAAATAAAATATTATAAATTTTAAAATACCTCGTAATTAACAATATTTGTTTTACCGATGAATCCGGTAGGCTATAAAGTTAACATTATTATCGACTAAGTGACCTTTTTTAGTCCAATTTTTCTGGTGGTCAGACACAATGAGGGAACCACAGTCGCTATATTGGGGAATACCACTAAATTTGGTATTTTGCATTTTTAGATAGTACTCTAAAAAACGTTGGATACGTGCCATAGGATTTGGACTAATATGCAGTTTTATGAGAGATATTAATTATTTAAAACAACATGACGTCACGCGTATATTTTTACCAGCTGGCAACAATGCGTGACAATAAAACCACTAAACTCAAATTGAAGTTATGCTATGCCATAGTCTATGAATTCTGGTCCGTGATATTCCTAAACAAACATAACCTCTTAGTAATTTAGTTATATTTCTACACTCTGAAATCTCTTGAGCTTTGTCTCTGCAGAAAAATAGGTTATGTTATATTGATGGAAGTGATAAATGATGTTTACAGGCACTATACCTGGCTCTATTTATACAGTACTGCATTTCTTTTATTTTATTCAAAGACAAGTTGCATGCTATTGCTCTGTTGCCGCATGTTAAAAATGTACATCTGACGTCACATGTACATTAATTTGCTAATAAATCTATTAAATTTAATTTAAAAAACAACAAATATGATCTTCATATATTTCCAAAATAATGTAATTTACTAAGTTTCCAAAAACTTTTCCAACATAGTGGCATTCTCCTTTGTCACTGCTGTTTAGATGTTGGAATAATGAAAACCCCTTTTTCTTGTTATATGTTTTGTAGGCTGCAATGCATGACTTATGATTTTGGCTCTTCTGAATTAACTAGTTTAAGCTACGGTATGGTATTACTGCGTGTGGTTGCTATCGAGGTTGCTATATTCCTCTAATGTGTTTTTCAATATAAGTATCTGATAATTTAATTTTATTAATGGATTTTAACGTCTCCTGGGAACATCTTTAATCATTTCCGCATTTAGTAATTGTGTTTACTCGTTATAACCACCGAAGCAAAAAAGATGGGCCAAGTATTTTTGTTGAAACTGCAAACATAGACTTGGTGAAAGCTATCAAGTTAAACAACTAACTCTATTGACACTGCGTGATAAATGGAGTCGTTGTATAAGGATCTCGATCAGGATAACATTAAATTAATGGTGAAATATAAAGGAACTCATATTCCATCCCACGTAAAGCGAAGAAGTATACAGAGTGGGTTTTTAAAGGGAATGTTTTTTCTACTACGTAATAATGGCCCTAATTTTCAAGTTATTACTTTGTACTTTTATGGAACATTTAATTAAAAAATATAGGCTACACAGTGGGAATGTCCACACAGCAGTGGCGGTTGGTGAGATTTAAGGTATGTCATGAGCTTGCCCATGTTCATTATAAGATGGAAAAAACTAATTTCAGTAACAATTTACATAAAAAAAACTGCTTTTTTTCGAATTTGATATCAAAATCTGACAATCAGATAGGAATGGTGTGGAAAATTCTTAATGAAAAACTGAATAAAAAATATTACTTCTAGAAAAATAACTTTAAAAATAGATAGTATGATTGTAAGTGATACCAAAAGAGTTGCGGATATTTTTGCTAAACATTTCGCTAAATCAGCAAAAGCTATGGTTAATGTTAGTGCAAGAGCACAACAAACATCTGGCACCACAAGCAAATATGTTTCCAATTCAATGTTTTTTAGGAATATTCAGAAAATGAAGTTGTAAATGTGATGAGAAACTTGAAAAATAAAAAGTCAGTTAGTATCGATGAGGTACCTATTAGGCTGGTCAAGGAGTGTTGTGATGTGTTGGCTTATTATGTCACTAAAATAATAAATGTTTCTGTTGCAAATGGTAAGTTTCCTAGTCAGTTAAAAATCTCGAAAACAGTTCCCATATTTAAGAAAGGAGATCCGCAACTTATTGAAAATTACCAAGGAATATCTATCCTGAGTCCAATATCTAAAATAGTTGAAAGGGCTATTTATGAACGTATTGTTCCATATCTAGACAAATATAAAATACTTTCTCCATGCCAACACGAGTTTCGTGACGGATTGTCTACTGAAACTGCAACTTCTAGCATGGTACAATATATACAGTATGCGCCAAAAGTATGGAATAAATTCAATAAAAACGAAACAATTATTTTTTGGGAAAAATCCTCGAACAGGTCGATTTTTAATTTAAAAAATACATATTTTAGCGTAAAATGCGATTTGCAAATGTCATTTGTTTTCGAGTAATGACGTCATCGATTTTTTTTTAAATGGCAACACTATATTTTTTTCCTTGATTCTGAAAGATCGTTTAATTCTCTATCAGACAGTACTAAAATTTTGCTTATTACATAGGAAAGTTCTCGAGTAAATGACGATTGAATGTTAAAAAACGTAAATCAATTAAAATAAAGCAAAAACGTTATCAAGTTTAGTTTTTCAAATTCCATAGTTCTTTTATGATCACGTAGTGAAAATCTTTGCAAAGTGTCATTGTCACACCGACTTTCTAATAAGTATTGTAAGCGACATAGAAATTATTATTTAATTTAAAGTATTATGGCACATTTAACTGTTACTCAAAGAATTGAAATTTTAATTCTTATCGGATGCGGGAATATGACTAGAACTCAGCAGGAAGTTTAAGATTTATTTAATGAAAAATATCCAGATCGCCCTATCAGCCAATCAACAGTCAGTAAGGTAGAGTCTAAATTTAGAGAAACAGGCAATGTTGTAAATATTCCAAAACCTGGACGTCCAAGCATTAATGAAAATCAGAAACAGAACATTTTGATAAGTATGGTGGACAATCCTCATAATTCTTCACGATTGGTTGCATTAAACAATAACACTAGTCAGAGCACAGTGCTACGTATCTTGAGGAAGGAAAAATATCATCCCTACAAAATTCAACTTGTGCAGGAATTCAATGAAGATGATCCCGATCGCCGCTTACACTTTTGCGAAATTCTAATGGATTTATGTCAAGGAAATAGAAATTTACACCGGCAAATACTTTTTTCAGATGAGGCCACATTTTGTCTGAATGGTACAGTAAACCGTCAAACATGCAGATATTGCAGTCGGGAAAATCCTCATTGGATGGCAGAGGCACATACCCAACACCCTCAGAAATTAAATGCGTGGGCTGGAATAGTTGACGACAGAATAGTAGGGCCTTTCTTCTTTGAAGGAACCCTGACAGGACAAAGATATTTAGAGTTTATAGAAAATGACCTTGTTCCAGCCCTTGCAGTAATTTTTCCTAACGATAATGACCCTGACATTCCTGACGATACCATATGGTTTCAGCAAGACGGTGCACCTCCGCACTATGTGCGCCCTGTACGAGTTTTTTTGGACAACTGTTTTCCTGGGAGGTGGATCGGCAGACGCGGACCGATAGAATAGCCTGCAAGATCGCCAGATCTTACACCTCTTGACTATTTTTTATGGGGATACTTGAAGTCAAAAGTGTACATTAATAAACCACGTAATTTAGAAGAACTTCAAAATCGCATTCGGAACGAAATACGCCGAGTTACCCCAGAAATCATTCATAATGTGCAAGAAGAATTTCTTCACAGACTTGCGCATTGTCAAGAAGTTGGTGGATGGAAATTCGAACATTTAATTTAAGTATGAAATTTAATCAATTATATTTTAGTTTACATACCTCAGAATTGTTACTTTTTTATGGATAAAATTTACGTTTTCTAACATTCAATCGTCATTTACTCGAAAACTTTCCGATGTAAGAGGGCAAAATTTTAGTTCTGTCTGACAGAGAATTAAACGATCTTTCAGAATCAAGGAAAAAAATATGGTGTTGTCATTTAAAAAAAAATCGATGACGTCATTACTCGAAAACAAATGACATTTGAAAATCGCATTTTACGCTAAAATATGTATTTTTTAAATTAAAAATCGACCTGTTCGAGGATTTTTCCCAAAAAATAATCGTTTCGTTTTTATTGAATTTATTCCATACTTTTGGCGCATACTGTATATGACCTTATAGATAAGAATGTTATTGTAATTGGGATTTCTTTTGACCTCTCTAGAGTATTTGATACCCTGGATCCGCGGTTACTACGAGACAAACTTGATGCTATTGGTATACGTGGTGTACTCAATGAATGGTTAATTTATTTTACTGTAAATCGAAATGTACTGGTAAAAATTGAAAATACTGTATCAGACAATTAAAAAATAGAACTTGGCAGTCCTCAAGGAAGTGTACTCGGACCCTTGTTGTTTGTCCTGTATGTGAATGATCTGCCGGACTTCATTGAGGAAGGCAGCTAATGAGATTAATCTGAAAATGGAAGCTATTGTTGGGCAATTCTTCCTATGGTGCGAGATAAATAACTTAATTGTTAACCATGCCAAGACAAAATTTATTCAGTTTACTGAAAGATATAAATCTCCAATAGAGGCCGGCTTGTCTATACCTAATATAAATACAGAATGGAGCAATAATTTTGATTTTTTGGGTACGTCACTCGACTCAAAATTAACATGGATCAACCAGGTGTGCATATGTGGCAAGCTTAATGAGGTATGCTATGCTGTATACTCACTAAAAAAATATTTGAACTATCATGGCTTATTAAGTGTTTACTATGCTATGGCATATTCTATAATTAGTTATAATATAGTTTCTTGGGGACAGGCAACTGAAATATTGCGTGTATTTGTGATTAAGAAAAGAATTGTTAGGTTGATATTCGATTTAAAACCGCAAGAATCATGCAGAGAAATCTTTAAAAAGAAACGTATTTTAACTGTAGCAGGGAGATATATATATATATATATATATATATATATTTAAACTCTTACTATATATTCACAAAAATAAAAGCACGTATAAAGTGGTCTCAGAAGTACATAATCATAGCACACGTAGTCAGTCAAACTTGTATTTGAGCAAATTTTAGGATATGTTCTACAAAAGATCCCTGGATTGTGCAGGGTCTCGCCTGTACAATATACTTCCACTCCATATAAAGACCTTATCTCTAGGCAAATTTAAGAAATATTTAAAAAAATATATTCTGGACTCTGTTGTTTCCAATATAACTCAGTTTGAAGATATTTTAACCCGAAAATTTTAGTTTGTCTTTAATTGTAGTTGTTGTCTGTGTGTTATAGGATAGTTATGTTTTTATTGTTTAAATGGTATGTTATGTATACGTTATATATTTTTTTAAAACTTTGATGAAAATGATTAATTTTAATGGATAGTTGTTTTGTAGTTGGTACTATGTATCATAGTAGATTTAATGACGAACCCTCATGATGTTATGGCTAAATGGGTAGTAAAGAATCTATCTATCTGTCTATCAATAGCCAGACATGGAACCCAAACTAAACTTTAGGGTACATGTACCGTGGCCATATACAGAAATTTGGTAGAAGAAGGACGATTTTACAGTTTGTGAAAAAAACGTCAAATTTTCAAAATGGATTCTTTAAATTTCGAGAAACATTTTTTTCCATAAACTAAATGTAATTTTACGGATAGGTTTCAAGTTTTATTCAAAAATAACTATATTTGTAGAATTTATAGCATTTTGAAATATTTATAATGTATCACAAATACAATATTAATTTTCAAACTGCTGTAACTTTAACAAAAATTAAAATTTTTTAATAAAAAAAATGTTTCTCGAAATTCAAACAAGCCAATTTGGAAATCTTAGGTGAGGCTCACTTATTTTTTAACTTTTTTTCGCAAACTGCAAAATCGTTTTCCTTCTACTGAAGTTCTCTATATAGCCACAGTACATATATACTAAAGTTTGGTAAGATATGACATACCTGAAATTTCACCAGCCGCCACTGCCACACACAGCAACATTTAAGAAATTCATTACATTGTAATAAAATATTGATAACTTTTCTTAAAGGAGGATATTTAAAACAACTTAATAATGTTGTTTATCAGAATAGCTCTTACATCACTTCATTGCATAACAAATTTTATGTGTAAATGAGATTTTGCTGTGCGAAATTTAGGATGTATAAAATTCTTCTTTGGATTTACACACCCTGTCTTTTTATATGTTTTACACAAAATTTGTATATTATAATAACATATACTAATTCTGTGTAATATTTACTAACAATGTGTAATGTATAATAAAATACACAATTTTTTTAGTTTAGTTTTAGCTATTTTATGCAATATATTTTTATTATTAGTCATAAATAACTTCAAAACAGTTAAAATTATTTCCTGATTATTTTACGAATGCACGGAATTGGAAGCTAATTCTTCTATTTCATAAAAATATTCAGTGAGATTATATAAGGTGTGCATGTTTAATATCTTTCTTTGAAGTTAACAAAAATATATTCATTACAGAAAAAAATATGGCAGAAGGGTGGCAGAATCCCCCCAGTTAAAAGAAATGAGGTAAAGTGATCGTAGGTACCTACTTGACAATCATGAATATGTAAAATCATAACAATTATAAACTACATAATTATCTAAGACATTAGATAACAGAAAATATTCGGTTGATATTGGCTAGAACTTACTTATTTTGTATGAAATTATATGAAGAAGAAAACAGTTAATCAAACGAAAACAAATAAAGTGTTCAGTACGTACATGCCTAACAAGACAGCGAGAGAAACGTATAGGCAAAACTCATAAGAAAAGGCGACAAAGGCCACAACCCATGAGAAATAGCAAAATATTTAATTTTTCATGCTCAAGTGCACTGCATTATTTTTTTATTTTCTTTGACCTAAAATATTTCTCTTACTATACAAGGTGTATTTTAATGCAACTCATGTAATTTGGGCAATTCCTTAGGTTATTTTAACCCTAATAAACCAGAGGCCTAAACAAGAGGGCGTTAATGTTTCTATAGATTGGCAAAAGTTGGGAATATGATATTACTAATTAATGACTTAGCTTAGACCAATTTTATGTAAGTCTGTCAACCAGTGGCGGAGATTGCACCCCTGGGGTTTCAGAACAATTAATAGGCACATATAATTTTCTGACATACTTCTATAATAAAAAAAGTCGCTTGCATTTTTCTCAAAGAATAGATCATTTTCGAGTTATAATGTTATTGTTATTATTTAATATTAAAATGAAGTTCTAAAATTTCATGGTTTTGAATAGTGGATGGTTCTTGTTATTTGATGAAGGTCATATTAAGTTAAAAAGCTATTAAAGTACTTAATTATTAGGTAAAATTATTTTCATGTTCCCATTGTAAGTTTAAAAAGATTAAAATTATGTATAGTCATGTAGAAATGGCATATACACGTTTTACTTATAGTAAAGCAAATATAAGCATAAATCAGTTATAATTTTAATAAAGAAAAATGTTTAAACCTTTATCATCATTTACTTGAAAGAGAGTTAAAAGCAAAGTCTTCTCTTTGCCCAAACGTTCCCTAGATTTTGATTATATAAAAATATCTATACCTATATTGTAGACTATTTTAATGTCTGGAATCTGGAAATGTGGGTAGGGTAACTTAAGAAGCTATAGCACTTAGGCCCCATTGGGCCCCTTGTACTTCCTACCATTAGAAGATCAATCCACCTCAATTGCTAACCAGCCTAATAAAGAAAAGAATATGGTGACGATGGTCAGGGGGATCTCTCATCTCTCTAATGTAGGCCATAGAAGGCATCGTTCTCTCAACACGGATTCTCTTATTGATGAAATGGCAGTACACTCACAGAGTGCATGGAGTACTGTTTCGTCTTCCTGTTCGCAATCCCTACAAAGAAATGTTTCACACTTCCACATATAATAAAGGTGCTTCCTTAGCCAACAGTGTCCAGTCTAATTACTTATCACCAGGCAAAGATTCGTCCTAGACATGGCTAGGTACTTTTTCCCTGTATACTTGCAGGGGTACTCTAAAAAAATATATTGCATAAAATAGCTGTTTGATATATATATATATATATATATATATATATATATATATATAGAGTGTAATTTAGTTTTATTTTATAAATCAAGTACTGACGGAGATTCAATTTAATAGGTATATAAAAATATTTGTGTTTTATCAAACAGCTATTTTATGCAATATATTTTTTTTATTATTAGTCATAAATAACTTCAAAACAGTTAAAATTATTTCCTGATTATTTTACGAATACTTTTGTTGTATGTGAATATAGAGAAAAGTTTATAGAAAATTTCATGAAAATCAATCAGATCGTTCAATAACCAGTGCCATATAACAACTTACACAAATATTTTTCCTTCCTATCCAATTTATTTATGAACATAATCATTGCCATAAAATCGTGGGACTTGACGTGCACAAATAAATGGTAATTTCAGACATTCCGCATTTCATTTCAGTTTGTATGAAAAATGTTCAGGAAGAGATAAATTATGGCGAACAAAATGGCCCTTATATTTACGCATCAGTAGTATCTACACGATGCAAATCTGCAATAGAAAGACGGAAATAAGAAAGAATGACTGGAAATATCACTTTTACTTTCCAAAGCCTTATAATTGTTCTGTTTAAAAAATTATATTTGAACACGTTTTTCTATTGTGTTTTAATGCTTGTCTAATGCATAATATTTTGAAAAATTAGAAAATAAGTTAAAATTAGAAGAATTTAGTTTTGTTTATTACTTTGCTGGTTTCCTTTAAAACGGTTTATAATGTAGTGATAACTGTGTTGATTGATACATAGTAATAATGTGTGATTCGTTAAAAATATTTGTTCGACCAAAGACATAACAAATATGTTTATGTGGATAATATTAGAGTAACTGAGAAATATATAAGAAATAGATTTCTTGTTAAATACGTACCTAAGTAAATTACTCGGTTGACTTTTACTACTTTTTACTAGGATGATGGGTGATTATAGATATATAATTTATATTCCAGGACAGCTCAAGTAACAGCGATGTTAAAAATTTCGTTATTTGTTATATATCGAAAGAAAATGTTGTCAACAGTTTTATATGAAATATGTTGGTTTATTATATCTGCCACTATTGCCACGATAAAATGATTTATCTCTGAGGCAAGAATAAATTACAGAAATTAATATTTCAAAGTTATAAAACATACAACAACAAAATATTATTTAACCCTGTCATACCTAATTATTAATCATTTCATATTTATTAAAACTTAATTTTATGACATGTATTATGGTCCATATCATGTGGTTTGTATTTTAATATTTTTAATTATACAGGTGTGCGACATTAAAATAGTGGAGTACTATACATGCAGTCTTAATTTGGAAAGGAGACTAAGAAGGCGTACATATCCTATAAGCAGTGCCACAGGACCGTTGGTAAAACTTGGGCAATGAAACTAAAGATGGTCATGTGGATATCACATCACTGGACGCTGTCGTCCGGTGACCAAAAGCCCAACAGTCGACAGCTAAACAAAAGCTCAGCTAGTTACAAAGGATTGCCTGCCTGAGCCTAACAGGTGCTATGCGAACAACACCACCATAGCAATGGTGGTAATGATATGTCTGCCACCTTTGGATATTCATCTAAAAGATCTGTGACAAAAATATTGGTATTATAAAAGATGTAGGATGTGGAAATGTTAGGAGTCGCCTGTGGAATGGGGTCGTCAGGAAGATGCCACTTCTGCAGGTAGACATTGACAGTATTTGTCCCAAGCTTGCATTTGACAGACCCTACGCGGTAATTATAGAATGAGGAGACCACCACTGAAAACGTAATAAACATCTTCACAGACGGATCAAAAGGAAAGAAAAGTGCAGGATGTGGAATCTGTTCCAGGTGGTACAAACGGAATTAGTAGGTATAACCAAAGAAATTGTCCGTAGATATACCACGCGGACAAAACCAGAAGAATCTACACAGACAGTAGACAATCACTACTGATCTTACGTAATCATAAGATAACAGCTAGATTAGAAATGCCATCAGGCACTGGTAGTGGCTTAAACCGACAACAGCATACCTGTATGTTGGGTGAAGGGACACTGGCGGTGCAATGGCAATGAAGCTAACAAACTAGCCAGGAGGGCATCGGGTCTCAATATTTTTGCACCTGATCCCTCCAGTATGCTTCCGTTATCAGCTTTTGTTGAAATTATCAAGGAGGACACCCACAATGAATTTTGGAAACGGTGGGATAAAACAAATAGCTGCCAATTTGCTAAGGGGTTCCTAAAGTACCCCTGCGAGGATACAGGGAAAAAGTACCTAGCCATGTCTAGAACGAATCTTCGCCTGGTGATAAGTATTTAGACTGAACACTGTTGGCTAAGGAAGCACCTTTATTATATGTGGAAGTGTGAAACACTTCTTTGTAGGGGTTGCGAACAGGAAGACGAAACAATACTCCATGCACTCTGTGAGTGTACTGTCATTTCATCAATAAGAGAATCCGTGTTGGGAGAACGATGCCTACTATGTCCTACATTAGAGAGATGAGAGATCCCCCTGACCATCATCACCATATCCTTTTCTTTATTAGGCTGGTTAACGGCTGAGATGGATTGATTATCTAATGGTAGGAAGTACAAGGGGCCCAATGGGACCTAAGTGCTATAGCCTGTTAAGTTACCCTACTCACATTTCCAGATTCTAGACATTAAAATAGCCTACAATATAGTTGTATAGATATTTTTATATAATCAAAATCTAGGGAACGTTTGGACAAAGATAAGACTTTGCTTTTAAATCTCTTTCAAGTAAATGATGATAAAGGTTTAAACATTTTTCTTTATTAAAATTATAACTGATTTATGCTTATATTTGCTTTATTATATGTAAAACGTGTATATGCCATTGCTACATTGCTATACATAATTTTAATCTTTTTAAACTTACAATGGGAACATAAAAATAATTTTACCTAATAATTAAGTACTTTAATAGCTTGTTAACTTAATATGACCTTCATCAAATAACAAGAACCATCCACTATTCAAAATCATGAAATTTTAGAACTTCATTTTAATATTAAATAATAACAAAAACATTATAACTCGAAAATGATCTATTCTTTGAGAAAAATGCAAGCGACTTGTATGTCAGAAAATTATATGTGCCTATTAATTGTTCTGAAACCCCAGGGGTGCAATCTCCGCCACTGGTTGGCAGACTTACATAAAATTGGTCTAAGGTAAGTCATTAATTAGTAATATCATATTCCCAAGTTTTGCCAATCTATAGAAACATTAACGCCCTCTTGTTTAGACTCTGGTTTATTAGGCCTAAAATAACCTCAGGAATTATCCACATTATATAAGTGGCATTAAAATACACCCTGTATAGTAAGAGAAATATTTTTGGTCAGAGAAAATAAAAAATAATGTAGTGCACTTGAGCATGAAAAATTAAATATTTTGCTATTTCTCATGGGTTTTGCCCATTTTGCTCTTTGTCATGGGTTTCGCCTTTTCTCATCGGTTTTGCCTATACGTTTCGATCGCTGTCTTGTTAGGCATGTACGTACTGAACACTTTATTTGTTTCCGATTGATTAACTGGTTTCTTCTTCATATAATCTCGTACAAAATAAGTAAGTTCTAACCAATATCAACCGAATATTTTTTATTATCTAATGTCTTAGATAATTATGTAGTTTATAATTGTTATGATTTTACATATTCATGATTGTCAAATAGGTACCTACGATCACTTTACCTCATTTCTTTTAATTGGGGGGATTCTGCCACCCTTCTGCCATATCTTTATCTGTAATGAATATATTTTTGTTAACTTCAAAGTAAGATATTAAACATGCACACCTTAGATAATCTCACTGAATATTTTTATGAAATAGAAGAGATCTCTCCCAATTCCGTGCTTCAGCTTTTTATAAAAAAATAACCACATATATAATGCGCGTAGGATACTAGGTATATCTGAAAAATTGCTAACACAGGTCTTTTATTTTTCTGGAAACATATTTCAAATTAAAAGTGACCATAAAATATAAATTTTTACTTTATTGTAAGGTATTTAAACTAATATAAATACATTTTCCTACAATTCCTATCAATGAAGTCGCATGTATGTTCTTTAATACCAAATATTTAGATATGCTAATGAATAGTTATAATTATCTGAAATAAAAATTAATTTCAATTATTTTTAATTTATATTATAATTTTTATAGTGAGATATTTGACTCAACTTAAAGGAGGAACAGAGAAAATAATGTGGGTGTAATTCAACGCTGGTTGGAGCTTTAGTCCGCAGAGTAGTTACTTTCAAACAATATTAATACCTAATAAATCAAAAATATATACATATAAGTTTTGTGGTTAACAAGAAGTGTGACTATTCTGCAAATGCATTTCAGTCAAATTACTGCAAACTCTACGAAATAAATTTGCAATATTTTTTCAAATTATAGTACAATACCACGTCAATATAACATTTATATGTAATTTTTTTCAAATTTTGCTGTGAAGCTTTAGTTGAATGGTAATATTTTGCTCGATAAATCATTACTGAAGCAATGTTTTCTAGAAAGTAGAAATATATTAAGTTCCCTGCATAACTTGTCAATTGTCTTTATATAAATCAGAAAAATTGCCTCAGACACTGTAATAATACTTATGTAAAAAGTTCTATAGTAACTCAACGAACGATTTATTAGATTATGTGAAACTGTGCACAGCCGTCCTGTTTAAAAAGATATACCTATATTTACGTTGACATCTTAATATAAAACATCCTGTATAGACAAAAATATTTTCTAAATAGGTGCCATGATGTAATAATTTTTAAATTTAAATGTTAATTAGATATATTTTATTTTATGAATAAAAAAATATATTGTAATAAAATCCAAGAATTCTATATAATGGCGGATGCGCCAGTTTTACGGCATATTTCAATATTTATGATAGTTTGAAACGAATTAACTTGAAAAAACAGTTAACTATATATCCTATCGCTTCAACTTAACGACACTGTTAGTAGAAAGCCTTCTCTGATAAAACGATGCCACATTGTAGCCAAAAAGTAACAGAATCGTTTGTATTACTCATGTCTTTGTTTCAAAGTGGGTCAGGCTGACATTCACAAAAGTTTAAAGCCACTTACTTGCCTTGTTCCCCAGAAACTACATACTCCTCAATTTTTATTTTACCGTTCGCAGTAAAAGCTTCCTGATATAAAGCATGTAGATGCTTTAGATATAAAACACATGAAACAGTTTACGATCTATAAAAATTTACAATGGCCTAAATAAGTTGTGAATTCAATTGATTATCCTAGAAATTAACTAAGTTGAGTAAGATTTATTTGTTGTTGGATATTATGTAACATACACAATGTATTTCAATTACACTAGAAATTTTAGATAAATACAAAATTTTTAATGTGTAGATTGTACTTCATTTTATGTTGATTTGTAATTCAAGTACATACAACACTACATTTATATATGTAAGTGATATTACGGCACATATGTTACAACAATAAATAAATTATTACAATATTTATACACTGTCGCCATACTATAATGGTATAAGGAGTCATTCACGACAATCTTGCCTAACAATTAGGATAATAACTCCCAACTGGCGAAAAAAAAAAACAATACGTAACCTCAACTTTGGAATAGAACTTGTCTTGTCATTAACGTGCACTGATTTTTTTTCTTTCAATTTTAGTCTGAGTCAGTAGCAGTACAAAGCATTATTTCAGTAGTATATACTATTTGTTTATTTGTGTTTTGTATTATACGAAATTACAAACTAAGGTACAATTGAGGTTAAGTAAAAGCGCTTGTAACATAATTTATTCGTAATTTTATTTTTGGATCAGTATTAATGAAGTAAACTATTGAAGTTTCCGAGAAACTCGTTAAAACTGTAACGTACTGTAACGTTTGACAACGTTGCAGTATCAAGCTACTATTGATAACCTAAAAGTAATATTAGTCATAGCTAATCCGTTTAATTTTTCTCTAGTTTGTCTTAGATGTTTGTGAGTGTACATAAATAAAAATGAAATAATTTATAGTAACCATAACCAGCTGCATGACGGCCAATCTAGGCCTACGAGACGAGATAAACACTTCTTGCAAAGAACAGAAATCTTTTTAAACACTTGTAACTATTATTCTGTGTTGTGAAAAGAGCTCTAAGAAAACCATTCCACAGTAAGTATCTATGTTTAGATGCACCCATTTTAATTATTATGTATAAATACATAACAATCCTTAGTAAGTGAGCGGAATTGTCACATATTGAAGACCTGTTTGCTGACAGAATTCTGTTACCCTTGGTCAGAGAGAATAAATTGTTAAGTCACATAAGTGTTGTTTAGCACAACTTATCATATGGCAAAATTAAGGCACTCATATCCGCACCTTGTATTTGTTTAAGTTATAAATTTTATTAATAATATGATTTTCTAAAGATTTTACAAGGTATGATACTTTAAGCTGAACAGTATGGTATTCTGTTATATGGGCAATTACTTGTAATGGAGAGAATTTGTTAGAAAATTATGGATAAATTGTAAACAGTGACAGGCTTGTAGGTTACAATTTGAATATAGAATATTTGCTATCGATTTTCTAAGTAGAAAGACTCCTTCCCACCGCAATTCTCACAATATTTCCTTCATTGGCAGTAAGTTCAAACATGTATGATTATAATTATACATTGCAGCATCCCATTAAAATACGAATCCCGTTGAACATATGAAATATTGAAAAAATTTGCATTCTGAATTATTAGAATATCAACCACAGTATGTTTTATGTACCTGTTTGGTTATATAAAAAAACCCTAAACTGAGGAAAATCCCTACAAACTTTGATTCAATAGCGTTGCAACAATTCTGACGTCATTGACAAATAATTGATTTCCATCATCCAACTCGTACTAGCTAATTGGCATGCCCAAAGCAACAATTCATTCACACACACACATACACCCAGATCGTTATATTTGAATTTTCAGTTTTTTCAGTTATTGTGTGGATGTATGTTCCTAAACAGTACTGCACAAACCTAGAACAGTACTGTAACAATACATAACAAATATAACAAATTGTGTCAAAATTTCGGTTCAGATGGACGTGGGCCCTTTTTGCCTAGCCTACCATTCCATCACCTCTCCACTATCTGCCCTCGGCCTTCCTCGAACCTACCCGACAGCCTGATAAACGCCAGGATCTTGGTCCATGGGAGACCACTCATCTATTCCCTTCGCAGTTCCTCGACGCCAAAGATCCTATATCTTAGTCTTTCAAGGGCCGCACAATATCCTAGAAAATGAATAGGGGTCACCTCCCTCGCTCCACATTCCGGACATAGGGACTCTATGCCTATCAAGTTCAAATGCATTCTGAGTCTGCAGTGGCCTGTCAGGACCCCCAAAGGCTCAGCAGCCACATCGTTCTAGATTTACTAGGTTCATTGAAGAAGTTGTAGGTCTGTCTACATTCTCCATTTCTTCTCCAATTCCCTCCTATTGTTTGATTTATTGCTGTGCCCATTTATTAAGGGCACTATTCATACTACCTCGCGTAATTCCAAAAATGGGTTCGGGTCCCTGGCACGGTGTTCCAGATCCGAGATGAGCTAACAAGTTAGCCGTCTCATTACCGGGGATTTCTTTACGGCCAGGAACCCAGATCAACTCCGCCACCCATTGTCTGCTCAGGAACTACAGGGGATCTCCACATTCCTGAACAAGGCTAGATCTCATCCTTGGAGAGTCCTGAGTGCAGCCTGACTATCAGAGCAGATGAAGATTTTCTCCTCCACACAATTCCTTACTTCTTCCTTGCCTGTCAGATGTATTTACTTTATAAATCATAACTTTATGACTTTCTTCCAACTTGAGCAAATTTTTCTTACTGGGGGAACACCATGTAGGTACGAGAAACAATATACAAAATTACAAGTACAGTATATCTGAAATATGGTACATAACTAAGCAAATATAGTAAAATATAACATATTTTTATCCTTCAAGAGATAAAACATCATAAAAATTGTTAATCTTACAAATTTTAGTTCTTCTGCCCCAATTTTATTTTTGTCTAGATAGAAATTTGAATAACGTAAAAAATATTTAGAAACCCTCTCATAAAATATTTATAAATCTACATTATGACTGGGCCATAAAAATAATTTATTAGATAATCCTAATAAAACTCAATACATTCTATTTAACATCAACTCATTTGCGAGGTTTGATTAATTTTCCGCTTCAATTAATAATGAAAATATTCCTTCCGCTAATATTGTTAAAAATCTTGGTTTAACATTTGATTCACCGTTCACTTCTTCGAATGTAAATAATATCGGTGAGAAAGCTTTTTTATTCTTAAAACTTTTTATTCTAATTTTTTTTGTCTAAGGATGTGCTGTAAATCAACTTTGCTGTTACACTTTCCTTTTTTAAAAAAACATTTATATACTTTTTTGCAATATAATGCTTTTTTAACAGTACTAATTGTTATAAAATGTCAATATAACATTAGTAAAAGTTAGCTACTAGGTAAATAATACAAACATTTACATATTTTTAGGTTTTAATAATATTGTGTGAAACTAACTACTCTGTGGATAAAAGCCCCAACCAGCGTTGAATTACACCCACAATATCTGCCCATATATTCTTTATTATTAGCTTTTGTAAAATTTTTTTGCTGTAGGAGATTTGATTTATATTAGCTTAAAATACCATTCTAATACAGTAAAAAACAAACATTTACATTTTGAATACGTATTTCTAAAACATTTTCAATTTTCTTCCAAGGGTATTGAGTGTATTTCAACAGAATATATCGTCCTTTGAAATCGGTAGATATTTTTTTTACTTCTCCTGCTTTATTTAGTGGCATGTTTGCGTGCAAAGCGCAAAGTTAGATCACGTCTTGTAGTTAGATTTAGGAATAAAACAAAGGACGATCCACCCATAAATATATGAAACTCTGCAAATTTATTGAACGGGTTTTGGAGAATTTCCCCCAATTTTAATATAAATAGTGCGATATTAGAAGAGAAATATGGCCTTCTAAAATTTACCTATTTGTAAACTGCAAGAATATGATAATAATATAGTTATAGTAAGAAAAATACAGATTTATCATTGATAAAATCGCCAAAGTAACACATATTTAACATGACGAAGCAGAAAATTGTAAGATATGGCAGAATGCTGTGAAATACGTACCTAATCAGTTATGTAAAACTCCAAAAGAAACTTTTTGTCAAATATATAGATACTGGGGAAACCAATATTTTTGCTCACAATGCAAGGATATATTTTTCTTCGAATATTTATTTTGTAGCAAGAATGTACATTATAAAATGGATTAATGCGATTCCTCCTTTTTATATTACATGCAAACCTCATGCAGCTATTTAGCAAAATTATGAACTTTTTGCTTATCAACAACTGATAATATCGTATTTATCAGTTATGATCGACATTACAAAATCGACACCCTCTCTGCGGGTATGGTAGTGTGGAAGAATGTTTGCTTGGGTTAATATCAGAGATTGATATCAGTTGGCGTTTGACCATCCCATTAATAAAGTTTTCCAGGTTTTCCTACACTGAGTGGTGGTTAGGGCCTACCAACGTGAGTTATTCCTGGGTGCAAAGCGACCAGCTTTATAATAATGTACTGGCCCCTCTCCTGCACAAGTCTCCAACTTCTCAGCTAATCTCCGCTACTAGAATGAGGGGTTGAGATATTATTATTATACACTCGGAGAAATCCATCAGTAGATTGCATCTTGTAGAATTGTATCATCTTATTTTATATATTTAATTTATATCATACATAATTTTGTTTCAAATTTATGTATACTTTTTCTAAAACTTATTAATTTATTCAACGCAACTGTATTATTATTATTGTCGTAAAGGTAAGAATACATATACCATTTTATTTCTAATCAATTTTTTCCAATTATTTAATTGAGCTTACATTTGAAGAGACCCAGAATTCAGTAGCTAGTGACCATTAGATGTAGACATCTAGGTGTATATGTAATATATCTCGCGTACTCATGTCCATCTGTCCTTTATGACAGAGACAAACAGCTAATAAATTCGAAACCAGAATATGTCTGGTGGCACCGCTGACGACTAACTATGGCTATTTGCTATAGTTTTTCAGGTAGCAACGTCCTACATGATCTATAATTATGTGAATTCTCGTGGTAGTGATTTTTCTGTAGCAATAGCGCAGAAAGTATTTTATTCCTTTGTGGGATATCTATGGAACATTTCCTATAGATCATTAAAGCATAAAATATGTCGGATTTATTTACTAAAGGTTTTGCTGCAACCTTAATGATTTCTAGGGGTTTGCAGTGATATGCAATGTGTCACTTATTCTGAATCAACAGTTTAATTGTTACCGATCGTACAGTTTGTCCTTAGTCAGCATTGATGGTTTAAATATTTAAAACCATGTTCTTCAAAAACTTATTTGTTCTTTCCATAGACGTTACTTTTGGAGAACTATTCATCTGAATAGTCCGTTCTTCAGTCAGTAATTCTATGACTTGTGTAATATATGAAGGTGAAGCCATGTATCCTTATATATTTCTTAAAACTAATGCGTACGACAATTTTTAAAATTTTAAAATAAGTTAAATTTGTAACGCGCAGCAGCAGAGCTACCTCCAACGCTCATTTGGTCCATGCCGAAGTAAAAAGCCACAGACAAGAAGCGTTCTACGTCTCCGTAGAAACCATAGAAAGCTAACGACCTCTATCGCGAAACGGCGACAATGTTATGTTGCAAACACGGAATTCCAGGAAACAAGTACTCTGCGGACTAATGCCCCTACCAGCATTCAATTACACCTGAAAAACCTCTAGCAACAATTAAAGTCTTATGGCATACTAATGAGAGCTAATAAGCTCGAAACCGATACATGTCGGGTGGGCCACCGACGAATGACTTTAGCTGTTGCTAGAGGTTTTTCAGAGGTAATTCAATGTTGGTCGGGGCATTAGGACGCATAGTAATTGTTTGCTAGAATTCCGTGTTTACAAGTTACATTTGATTCCCTCTATATCTACTTGTTATATTCATAGATGCATGTCATTTATACTGATGTAAGTGTTCCTTTATCAACATTTTATCAAGTAATGTCAGTAGACAATATTTATACAATGCAAGCTACCGATCTGAAGTCGCAGGAGTTATCCCGCTGCTGAAGTGCTGCAGTGTGATAGAGCAGCAGGAATCGGGTGGAGATCAATACACTCCTGACCCAGTATTCAACAGACAGCACGACCTCTCTAACTCGTCGGGAGTGGCATTTGTATACCACTTATTGTTATAGCATGTTACTCTTATTCAGCGCCTCTATATATGAATGATTCATGCATCTGATGTATTTACTTATTTATAGCTAAGATCATTCACAACATTGTCTGTATACTACAAATTATGAACCTAAAAGCATTCAGATAATCTGTGTAATTATCTAAATGTCACGTTTTTCAGTTTTTAGGACAAATGTAAGCTGAAGTATTTTTCTGTTGATGCAACCAATGTTACATACTTTTCGAGTAGCTAATGAATTAACTAATGAAATTATAAATTAATTGAAGAAGGTCTTTTCTCACATTTTAAAATACTAATAAATTTATTACAATAGAATTTGGTTAAACTGTTTAGAAGGATTTAGCCATTTCTGATTTTTTTTAAGAGGAATAAACTATACAGGGTGTTTCAAAACAAAGACGAAAAATTTCCGGGGGTGATTCCATGTTGAAAATAAAAGATAGTTTGTTATATAAACGTTGGGTCACAAGTCAACCATTAGGGAGATATCGCGTTGCAAAGATGGCGGAAGAAAGAGTGTTTTTATTGCTTTTCTCGGAAACAAAAAGCGTGGGAATGGTAAAATTTTGTGGAAGTGTTACCATCATCAAAAGACACTTGTGACATATTTTTTCACTTTTTGAAAATAATTGGAAAGGGTTGAAATTAACTACCCCTTTCAGTTTTTTTTAACTATACTTTCAAAAAACTTCCTTAATGACATAGAAAAAAATAAATTATGTTCGATTCATTTAGAAACTTTTTTCTCTCTTATATTTTTTTGATAAAATTAACTGTTTCGACGTTAAAAAATAAAATTTAAAGTATTGCACGTCGGGAAGAGGCAGTTTTACTACCCCCATTATTAGGAAAAACTAGTTGGCTGCTGTCAATTTCAGGATGTTTACATTGTTGCTTTGACAGATGGCATACGGTGCCCGTATGGTATAGCATTTTAGAAAGAATTTCCACATTAAAGTTGGGTTAGTCGTTTTATATAGATATTTTCTTTTAGAATAAATAAATTAGATATTTCGAAACAGTCCGCTTTCTATTAGAAATAATTTAGCAAAAGAACAAACACTATTTGATTATAAAACATAATGGTTGATCATTTTAATATGTTTGGTATTTTTGTTTTTCTTTTTTTCTTGATGTAATTTTAACCTGTTTATATGTATTTTTATGACATTTATATCACTTAACATATTCTGTACCATAATCTTTGTCGCTTTTAGAGCCCTGAAGAAGGCTTTAATATAAGCCAAAACGTTAGCAGTATATAGAAATCCAGTTTTTCTTTTCATTACTATCACCAGACGAATTACAAAGCTTAGTTATAATAAGTGTTCAAAATAACTGCCGTTGCTTGTGGGAAATATACACCTTAGCTAACTAACTTCTCCAGCCTCGCAGTATTTAAACTTGTCATGCAGCGTATGGTAACTAAAACGTTTCATTTTTATTTCTGTTCGCTCACAAACATCAAGTAAACAAACACTAGGTACAAAATAACATAAATGCATATATATATTTTTAATTTCATTAAGTATACTTATATATTTATATTATTCAATTTATTTATTATGAAAATGAAGAGCTTTGGTTCTTCGAAATATTTTTTTAGCCTTGAAAATATTTAAAAATATATCAAAAGGTCAACTTAATATACAATTTATTTTTCGTATCCTCCACAAATGTCTTTCAATATGCATAAAATTTGAATCTATTTTTATACTTTGATTATATTTTTTTTATCAAAATTCCGTATGATTCATATTTATTAAAAGACACTGTTTTGTAATTAAATTGATAAAATATATTCTTGTAAGAATTCACAAATAATAAAATAATAAAAGTATATAAGATATGAGGAAAAATACTATCAGGGTCTCGATTCTCGAATCTCTATTAACAATTCTCGAGTGCGACAAATGTCATCATTTAGAAAATTTGTATTCTCGTAAAGTCATAGGAACAATTTCACCATTCACCAATTATGGCGTGTAATAAGATTTGGCAACAATGTTCCATGGTGATTTAGACAAATTACAATCTTTCATTGCCAAATTTTAAGTATATATCATAAAACACATATTGTACGCACCAACCAATGAGGTGTAGTGGACCGATTCAACGGCTTCTCAAATTATTACCATACATCAGTGAAGTAAACACGATAAAAAAATTTTTCAGAGAATTGTTAAAATATTGGTTTACAAATTAGAAACAATAACGCCTAGTTTGACTGTACATTGAGGTAGGCGGGAGTAATTCGAACATCTTTTTAAAGGAAACTTACTTAGGAAATGTTTTCCTCAATTCAGGTACTTAAGTTTATATTTTTTTGCAAAGTACGTATTAAAATACAATCAGGAAGTAAATATACTGCATGTTAAAACAAGTTTGAGCGTTCTACTTTCCTTGTCTCAACGTTGCTGTCAAACCGTGTATATTAGGTAAAGATTAGAGAAGAAAGCATCACAAAATTTTCAGTCACAGCTAAGTGCTAAATAATTTTTAATTTTTCTGTGCCAGCTTTTGATAGTATCGAAGGCGTCTTGGACGTAGCTGTGATTTATTTATATTCATATATTGGTTATTTAAAAACCGTTCATATCTACGCCTCAGAAGTACTATACTGTTTACAATCAGTCACAGTTGTACATATTTTTAGATATATCAGAAATATTAATCTATTTTCATAAAAATATCCGAGGTCTACCAAAATCGAAAAATAAAAGTAAACAGACTAACCCGTCGGGGTTAATTTATTTGGGTAACGCCAATCATTATCGGCTCTAAAAGCGCGGAAAACTGTGATTGACAAGGGCGGTCAATAACTGTAGCCTTAAGAAAAACTTGTAAACAGCGATTTGTATTGGTTTAGACAACACCTACCGAACATAAAAATTAGATAAAATCGAGTAACAGTATTTTAGCTGCGAAGTTTATTTTATATAAATATTTATTTTACACATCCAAGAAGTTCAAATATACTGAAAATGTTTAGTGAAATCATTAAACGTACTTAAATTTCCTTCTTGATTTACGATATTGGATACTTAAATAAAAAAAATGTAGCTATAAGGAAGAGTCACTGAAAATATGATATTTTTGTCTAATGGGGTATTACTGCACTTTCATATAAATAAAATTTGTAAGTATATTTGACTTGCACATTTTGTAGAATTGCACATACAGGGTGTCTCATAATGATGTGCGCTCCTTTGGACGGTGTGTTCCTTGGGTAATTTTAGGGGGAGTACTATCTATATAAAATTTTTCGATTTGAGCCCTCCCTTAAAATAAAAAAAAAAATCGGTTTCCATTCGCAAAAACGGTTAAACTTATAAATCTGAAAATCGGTGAATACATTTAGTTAATCAAGTGACATTGTTGAGTACGATTTTTATTCTTACCAAATGTCTACAAGGGTGGCAACCACCAACCTCTGTTGTTTTTTTTAATTAGAACTTTTTAGTAGTTCTAATTTAAAAAAAAACAACAGAAATTGGTCAACACTTAATTAACTAAATATATTCACCTATTTTCAGATTTATAAGTTTAATCGTTTTTGAGGAAAAAAATGAAAATCGAAATTTTTTAAATTTTTTAGAAGCCCTTATCTCGTAAGAGAGGGCTTAAATCGAAAAATTTTATAGAAAGTACCCCCCTTAAAATGACCCAAAGAACACACCTCCAAAGGATCGCACATCATTATGAGGGTATATTTTTTTCATCTGTTAATAAACATATACAGGGCGTTCTGAAATTAATACAAAATAGAGCGAGCGTAGATTCCTAATGACAATATAATGCAATATAGTCAAACTAACCATAGTCAAAAGTTGATATTTAAAAAGATACAGGGTGTCAGTTACAATTTTATTTTAGATATTTGTAAAAAATTTTGTAAAAAAATTCAAATTTTTGCATACATTTTGGAATTCGGGGGATTTTGAGGGCGAGAAATTCAATTTTTTTTTTCAGTCAGTAGTAGAGGACAAAACTTATGGCATATCATACTTCTTTTAAACATTTTTGCGGCTTGGTGTATATATCTGATCTGATCTGATCTCTATTAACACAATCGATTCTCCTACCTTTTCTTATGCAAAAAACGTATATCTAGTTGAACTTGTTAAGGGTAACCGTTTTCCGAAATAATGCTATTTGAAATAAAGCACCAAAGTAAACACTGTTTTGGTTTTAGGTTAAGTACTTTTTTCCCTAAAAATGCAGTAAAATTTTACTTGAAAAACTTATTCATAATGCTAGATAATTGCGATGCGCAAAATTTCAAGAAGATCGATGATTGATAAAACCATTGTTGAAAATCTAAACATAACGGTTTCATTAAACCTTGCATATTTTCTTGAAAAAGGCACTTTACCTGAAACTAAAATAGTTTTTACTCGGTGTATGAATATTTTAAATAAGATTATTTCAAAAACAGATAGGTACTCCTAACGATTATAACAAGGTATACTTTTTCACATAAAAGAGGTAAAAGAATTGATTATTTCAACAGACAGATATATATTATGCCGTAAAAAAGTTCTGCCATTTAAAAATAGCATGATATGTCATAAGTGGCATCTTCTAGTGACGTCAAAATTAGAAACACATTTGAATTTCTCACCCCAAAGCCTCCCGGTCTCCAAAATCCAAACATTTGTATTTTTAAAAACTTACGAATATCAAAAATAAAACTTTTACTTTGACACCCTATATTTTTTTACTTTTGACTAAAGTAAGTTTGGCTACATCAAATTATTTTACGTCAAGAATCTACTCTTGCTCTATGTTGCATTAATTTCGATACACCCTGTATAAGAAATTTGTTTCTCATAGAATCGGCAGAAAAATATTTACTAATTTTAGATGAACTATTCTATATCATTTTGTCCTTGAATATTTTAAATATACTTTTCAAGACGACCTTTTATATTCCCACCAATAGTAAAATAGAATTGAACTCGATCCAGCTTCTAATTTCATTTGATTTATTTATTAGAAAATTTTATTGAAAAAAATCATAATCGCGAACTTGTTCAAGAAGATGGGAAAACAACTAACATGTAGGTAAAGCTTTATTTTGTAAATTTAATTGAAAATGTAAATTAAACAGCTGTTGCCTATTTGAGATCTTTTAGTAAAACATATTGCTTTATTTTTTCCTGAATAATTAAATTGCGTCACAGTAAAATATTCTGCTATTAATAATTTAAAAATATAAGGCTATATATTTAAAAATTTTACGCCCTGGGGTAGTTTCTCCCAAATGTTGTGAGGTAGATGGAACTTTGAAATCTAAATATAAAAATATGTAATTATGTTCCGTATATATGAACAAAAAAACAAACAAACGAATGGTGAATGAATATGCTATTACACTGACTTTTTGACAAAAATATGTATTCGCGAAGCAGCAAGGCAATACAATATAAAAAGAAATACTCTAATGTCCAAAATCAAAAAGAGTAGATAAAATAAGCAAAGACATGTATTCTAAATCATCGGACTCGGGAATGTCCACCGAGGATGATGAGGAACAGATGAAATCCAAAATAAATATTCAGTAAATCAAGTGTTTCAATTATTGAAAAGCAACATTTAGTCAAATACATATAAGGATAATCCAAATCGTACAAATTTAAATTTAATTTTAAAGTCTGAAACAACTTAACGCATATTCCAATATTCATAATAATAGTTTACAATTTTTGTTCTACCTACACTTTTGTCTAAAGCCCTATACAGGTAAGTACAACCACTTGGTTTTTATTTTTTTAAATTAATACTCTCGTAATTTTTTTAAAATCATACTAAGTAAAAATGTTTTTCTACAAAACTGTTAAAAGTGGGCTTCTTAATTGTCATTTTTGATGTTAAAAATGTCATTTTTTGACACGCGTGTTAAAAGTAAGGTACTTTTAACACTAGTGTCAAAAGTAAATCAAAGTTTATTTAAATTTTATTTGAAAATTAATAACACGTTTTAACAAACACATGAACCACTTTTTATTTTAAATAAGTACAAAACCAACATTTTAACTAGTTATTACTATTAACATTTATAGTAAAATTAGAACAATTTGAAATTATAATTCCCTGCGGAGTCATCATACTTGAGTTTGTTTTACTGTCCACATGTGTGACACAACTATTTTCTGTAGAAATACTACTGGTAGTACTGGTGGTCTTGCTAGCAGTTGCAGCAGTAGGAAGTATTTGGCACGCAATTTCCTTCTTCTGTTGCAGTGAATTTTCAATGTAGCCTTCAGCTACCGTCGAAAATTTCCATCCTCCATGTCTCTTGATGGTAGTAAGATTTGCACCAGAATCTGCTAACAATGTTGCCGATGAACGACGAAAACAGTGTCCGGTGTAGAGTTGAGGATTTGGTAGATTCAAGAACTCTGCAATGTCGGCAGGAATTTTACCAAACATGTTAATTCCGACTGGATTCTTCACATATTCATTTTTCATATATTTAAGAAAAAGTCGTCTATGGTCAGCGTTGGGTGGCCGGAGTGCCATATACTTTCTAAAAAAGTTTAAATAGAATTCACCAACAACACTGAAAGTCCGAGGCACTTTCGTTTTAGTATCTGGTATAGTCACAACAACCGAAGTGCCCAAATATTCGATATTGTCGATGGCCATCTGACACAATTACTCCCGGCGACACGCCCCGAAGACACCCACTATTGCTGCGATTTTCATCATCAGATACTTTTCGTTTTCTGCTTCTGTGAGAAATTTGTCGATATGACTCTTCGTCAAAACTTTTGACTTTTTTGCTGTTTTGTTGTTTTAAAAAAGCAATAAATTTATAATGTTTGCTTATATCTTGATCTTGCTTTATTTTTAACATAGTTTTGATCATGGAATAATTTGACCACAGCGTTGACGATTTCCATATCTTGGCTTATTCCTCAAAATATGCCAGTAAAACACTTTCGTTACATTTCCCAGGGACCTTTTTAATGTTGCACCATTCCGAAAAGCGTCTATAAGCGATTTCGTACTGTTCCTTTGATTTCGCCGGCAATAACTCCAATGTTGCTCGACTGGCGGCTTCTTCGATTTCAGCAGGGATGGATTCGTTACGCTCATTATCGAGATTATTCATTATACTTATAATATTACTAGAAAATGCTGTCAATATTTTTGCACTGGTTGCTACGAAAATTTTGGTTCATAAACATTGTGATCTGTGTGGTATTTTTTGATTTCTTATTTTTATTGAGTTTAAAGTTCTTCTGATTGTTTTGTAGAAAAAATAGTGTATGATATACGTGTTAAAAGTGATTTTACTTTGTTCGTGTAATTAAAAAACTCGTTACGCGAGTTATTTAATCATCTTCACCCACAAAATAAAATCTTACTTTTAACACGTATATCACAAATAGCTATTGTTTTCAAATTTAATTTTACTTAAAATTTAGGTATGACATTAAAATATGCCATGTGTCAAAAGAACTGCAAAGTTTTAGTTGAGTTTATGAAACTAGAACTAAATTTTGAAGAATGATTGAATCATCCCCGGTCTCCCCAATTACGTGCTACCTGTATCTATAACGTTTATAGAAAATTTTCCATATTTATCCGTTGCTTCCTTTGTCATAAATACGTAGATAATTACGTGCGTGTTTTAAACCACGCGAATCTAATTTATGTGTGATTATTATTTCCCCTGAAATCGATACGCACCCAGTTATGGAATCGCGGTTTTAAGTAGGTCATTTCCACCGAGATGCCGTCTTGTATTCAGGTTTCTTCACTATTCGAAATTACGAAACAAATATTCTACAAAACAGGCAAGAATAATGCAAATCGAGGCGTCATTCTGCTGTAATTAACCGGAAGCGAAGGAAAATTTCAACGAGCCACCAGGCCATTTGCATGACAATTACTCTTAGCGGGCTAATATCGCTCACATAATGAACTGTATCATTCCTGGAACATACTCATTTACACTGTCATAAAAAAGATCGAGTCTCTTAATTAACGTTGGAGAATATGACGGGTCACGTAGTGTTCCACTTCCAAAATATTTTTGTGCCTTTATTAAAATATAATCCTATTGTTATGAGTATGACAAATTCATTATAAAGAATTCTTAGACATTTTTGTATTGTAATTCATATTTGTAGATATTCTAAGATCTGAGAATGTAATATTTATAACTATATGGATCCCATACCAAAGCGGTATGATTTATTTATTTATTTAAGACGCCTGGATACAAGGTCACAGCCTATCAAAATATCCACAATCAGACATCTAAATTCAAAACACAAGTACATTGGAATAAAGATAATTTACTAAAAAGTACTGTAAAGATTATTTTTCTCTATAACGCCACACCATTTGAAGAATTAAGATAGGAACGCCTAAGAGTACACATTCCATAAAAGTACGCATTTGTTTTTTTTTTCAGTAGTTGGCAAAAACTTAAAAAGGAGTTGATGGGCGTACTCTTAAGCCGTGTACTCACTTGCGAACCTCGCCGCGAACAGGTCAAAGTAGGGCATGATTCATTGCGTTTTGACGGCTGATGTTATTATATGCGTAATACGATCAGTTGTATTTGGAAAAGAGATTAAAACATACATTTTCAGAATCATGGAGAATTGTTATAAAGTGTAAATTGCGGCATATATTTATATCCATTGTGCAACAAAAAAAGGAAAAAAAATATGGTGATAGACACGTTTGTATTCTAGAAGAATGAAGTAACTTCCTGACTGTTTTAAAATTTCAACATATCAGTGGTCTTTACAAAAAATTTACAAGGCTGTTTTCAACTCATTTTGAGTTGCTGATTAGTTTGATTGTACCAAAAGTATCAAAAAGGATACATACATGAGAAAGTAATGCAATAGGTTTATAATATTACATGTCATAATAAATGTATAAATAAACACATACAGACCCCAGCAAGAGGAAATTCATATTATATATTAAGTATTATATACTCCAGTTTTCTTTTGCAACATCAAGTTTCAGATCGTATATGTACTTCGTTTATTAAATAAAATTCTTGTAAGTATTTGACATATTGCAAAGTATACGTTAAGAGCTCTCAGATCATAATTACTGTTCAGATTTTCTTGTAAATCGTTATTTGAATACTTAGGGGGCAGATTCATTTTTGATAATGATTCAGTAATGTCCACGCGATCTTTATTATCTCTTTTCTTCATAGTCATACTCTCTTAGTCCATATACCGCATAAATTCAACCGATACTCGATTACCAGTCCTTCTGTAAAATTTTATTTTATGTTGGTCAGCCTTATTTCCTTGTACTTATCGAAAATATGAGGACAATTTAGGAGGTTTTTTTATATACACGGTGTTTAGAAATTTTTCCAGATATCGAAAAGGATCGAATATAGGCCTAAATAATTTACTAATAACTGCTAAACCATACTTTATCAATTCTAACACTGTTAGCACTTTCAATTAATTTCCTCTTCACGTCTAATAAATCATGCGACAAGACAAAAATTTTTTTTAAGAAGAAATTAAAGATTTGATAGAGAAACATTGTTTTAATGCCATTATAACCTCAGATATGAACTTCGAAGGTTGTATATGAAAATTTTTATTTTTGGTTACATTAAGATGATTCCGTTCTAGTTTCTTGATATCTTTTCTATCTCCTGTGTTATTAAACTGTCTCATTAATTCTCGAACACAATTTATTAAGACGTAGAGTTCTACATATTTTTTATTGAGAATTTGAATTGCATGTCGATAAGATATTTCACTTATACTATAGCATTTTTCTAAATAAATTCGCTGCCATAAGGTCAACAGTATGGAAGAATTTTGTCTACGAAATTTGAAGTTTTGTTGTTGTGAGACTGTCATGTTTAATTATTAAATAAAAGTTTGGACAAACGCAGGCATCTAAATATTTAAAACAGTAAAAAAGTTTATATCTGAGGTTATATTGGCTTTAAAAACAACTTTTCTCTATAAAATTTTTAATTTCTTCTTAAATAGTGGCACTATTGAAACAGTTGTACATTTTGTTTATGTTTTTGACACCCTGCATTTTTCAACGCCATTTTTACAGTTACTATGTTCATTTCAAGACAAATAAAAATGTGAAATAAAAATAATCACAGATATAGTTAGGTTATAGAACACAACTGTCTGTTCTACACTGAAAAAGTATGAAAAGATATACCCCATGATAAGACGAAACAAAAAAAAAAACTCAAATACCTCACATATAATACATACAGGGTGAACCTTAAATAAGTACAAATATTTTAACTGCTGGTCTAGTTCGTCATATAGATCAGTCTAGTGAAAGCCATTATTAAAAATTTCTAATATTTACGGAGATTTTTTTTTTAATACCCACATTTTGAGGACCGCTCTCATAACCATCCTAATGAACCATATGATTTGTTGCAAGGTTGCCATATCTCCTCTAATATAAATATTAGGTTTCCTTTAACGTAATAGTAAAATAATACGGTTAAATTCTATTTTAAAAATACTTGTTTGAAGCATAAGTACAATAAAGTTAGGTAAATTTTAACTGCTTAACTGACCTTATATAGTATTAAAAATGAATTTCCGCAAGTTAACTACATACTACCATAAATTATTTAGGAAGATATTACGTGATGTTACTATGTTCAATGTTAAAAAATTATACATAAACGTGCACACAAGCTTACCTGTTTGTTAAAAAATTAACTATTTAATCAGTAATCCACATTTCACAAGTTAAATGTCATTGTACACTGTTAGAAAGAGACACAAGACACAATTTTCTTAAGTTATTTTATGAAGAGTAACGAAAAACTATGATTTTCACACAGCATATTAAATTTAATTTTCGCCACATAACCCCAAATGCGTCAGTATTAACTATTTCGAATCCAGAACCATAAAGTGACTTCGCACTTTAATCAGTGAAACATATTTTAAAAATAAAGGTACACATAATATTAAATAACAAAATAGCAGCTTGACGTATGCGTTTAATATCAAGAAAAGCAAAGACACTTGTGTAACACTGGCAACACTGTGAACCACACGTTCAATCTGCAGTGCTATGACTCATAAATGTATGAAAGTCAGCGGTCCTCAACAAGTTTTCTACAGAAAAATTACAAAATTTATTTAAAATTTCACTTTTTTTATTTCTATTAATTATGTGTTCTACACAGTGAATTATACTGCTGGTTAAAATATTTGTACTTATTTAAGGTTCACCCTGTATACTTGATGAGTCGCAGAAATATCTACAAGTGATGGAAATACTGCGAACTTTAATGCGAACACACATGTTTGCTGTGAAGTAACGCGACGGGGTTACAGGGTCCCGTCCACACGGTCGTTTTGAAGCCACGCGATGAGCTTCGAGGCGAAATTCTGTTACAAGTGTGTACGGGGCAGAACGCTGCGAACCTCAATGCGAACATCCATCTTCGCTGTGAAGTGACGCGACGGGGTTACAAGGTCCTGTCCACACGATCGTTTTGAAGCTACGCGACGAGATTCGCGAGGAGGTTCTGTTACAAGTGAGGACGCGGTTTTAAAGCCACATATGCGTACTCTTTGAGAACGTGTGTTCCTAAAGGTCAATTCACACATGCGGTACTGTGCGCCGACTGTGTCGTAACCGTGCACCGACTGTGTTGTGTTGCGCATATTCACACCAATCATGTTATTACGTGCCACAGTTGGTTAGTTTGTATCATGGATCCAAAAGAGGAGGACGTGGTTATAGCATGCGGAGCGTATCTAGTATTAACGGAAGAGGTGAAAAAAAGAAAGAGGAAGATTTGGATTAACCGTTTATGGAGAGCTAGGGAGGAAGAGCTTTTCTGTAGTAAGAGCGCAGCAAAGCCCATTTATTTTTACATTCTTCGGGTGTTGAATTCAATTTATTTGCGATGTCTTTCCATATATTATCTTTAACTAGATTATTATCATAATCTTTATTTTGTAAATCGTATAAACATTCATGTTCTTGCACATAAATTATTAAAAATTCTTCATTAACAGGCATTTTTTTAGCCTACTCGTCACATCGATGAATTTACACTAACCGCGATGAGGAATACCAGCGGCAAAATCGCGACACCCGAAAATAAACGAGCGCTGGCCGAAACATAACGACCGCCCTCTGGTCGCCTTTCAATAGTTCTCACTAGAGCGGTTATGCACGTACCGTGTCGGACCGTAACCTTGAGAAATCGCTTTCAGAGCGGTCGGAAGCAACACAGTCAGAGCACAGTCTGTGCGTAGACCTACATGTGTGAATTAAACAGTGGAATTCAATACATTTTCAATGGAAACTTCAGGTGATAGATTTAGTTCAAATCGACACAGTCGGTGCACGGTGGGTGCCCAGTACCGTATGTGTGAATTGACCTTTAGAGTGCGCTTAAGTTTAAAAAATCAAGTATTTTGTTTTCCTGACAAAACTATGAAAGTTATTGAGGGGTTTAGTTGCTTAAGTACGATTTAATGTTATTGTTGTGTTAAGTACAGATACATATATAGATATCTAAGTTGCTATTTGTAATTAAAAATTAAGTACATACTATTACGCGCTCCTCCCTATTTCTGTTTGATGAAAGCCACATTCGTTCATTACATGCTAAAAAATCTACTATAGTCTTGTTGCTTCAAATTATGACACGTCAGGTTTTGTTTCATTGAAAATTCATGCTGGAAACAATTTTGACGCAAGTACTATCACGCTAACTTTTTATTGAAAAATAGCCCATAATCAAAAATTCTTAAACATGAAAATATAAGTTGTTCTCTAAATATAATTGTTCTATATCTTAATTTCACTAAAACTTGTTGTGTAGCTGGTGTTTTGTTGAGAATGTCACAGAATTATTATTGAAGCTTTCTTGAAAGATGGTATGGACATGATAACGTTTTTCAATCAGTTTGCTGATACTGGTTTGGTTTTAATGGAACACCAATATCCATAACCATTTATTTAATTTGCAACGTTCTTCCTCTTTTCAGCACTGATTCATAATATGTACCAAAATGGTTCTGAGATAAGCTTTTACCTCTTATTGCAACGCCCTTCTGTGTTTTTGAAATCATAATACATTTAGACATTTGAAATTTAAAATACCACTACGCATATACAGAGTGTTTCTTAATTGCGTGCAGAAAATCCAGGGGCGTATTCTATGATTAAAATTAAGGTAATTTTGTTAAATAAGCATAGGGTCCTTGGGATTCTTAAGCGTCAATCAATTTAAAAGTAATAACTTAACACCTTGAGGTATATTTGGTAAATCTAATATAATTTTTTAGTATGTCGGTAGGTATGAAACATAAAATTTGCTTCTTACGTAAAGTATGTCCGAGTCCGACAAGATTGCTCTATCAGAATTCATATTTAACAGCGTGGAAAATAAGGCTATTGGCGTCAATGGATCGGTATCCTGGTCAGAGCAAAAAGCATTCTGTAATGAGTCATATTAGTGGTTATAAGTACCTACTTAGATAGATCTTTATCTATCCTTAGTGGTAAAGTATCATTTTATCTACAATTCAGGTTAAAGTATTACTTCATTTAAAAACTTTAGTAGATAAGAGGAAACTTTACATTAGCTATAGAAAAAAAATACTAAAAAGTTTTCAAAATACGCAATTAGATATTGGAAAAAATAACTGAACATCTGTAATTTTATGTTTTCCCTTGAAATATTGTCGCATACAGAGTGTTCGGAATATGAGTGCCGTAATTTTAAGGACTTATACATATATCTGACTAGTCAATAAAAAATTCTTATGAAAAAAATGTCTAAAACGAATAGTTTTTCTACAAATACATTTCAAATATAACAATACAACTGCAATAATATGCAAAACTATGTTACGAAATTAAAAACTAAGGAACAATTAAGGTTAAGTAAAAGCGCCTGTAACGTAATTTGTTGCTAATATGATTTTTGAATTAGTATTAATGAAGTAAACAATTGAAGTTTCCGAGAAACTCGTTAAAACTGTAACATACTGTAAAGTTTGACAACGTTGCTGTGTCAGGCTGCTGGTGATAACCTAAAAGTAATATTAGAATTAATGGTGCCTAGTGCGATTCATTTTTGTCTAGTTTTTCTAGTTTGATGCTTGTGAGTGTACATAAACAAAAATGGAACAATTTATAGTAACCATAACCAGCTGCATCGCATGTTAATTTACGGCGAATCTAGGTAAAACTCTCTGGCTACGAGACGTTTGTACGCTAAACACTTCTTGCAAGAAAGAGAAGTCATTTTAACCACTTGTAATTATTATGTGTTGTAAAAAGAGCTCTAAGAAGACCATTCACAGTAAGTACATATGTTTAGGTGTACCTATTTGTAATTATTATATATAAAACATAACAATCCTAAGATAGTATGTGCGCGACGTTGTCACATATTCAAGACCTATTTGCTGTCATAATTCTGTTACCGTTGGTCAGAGAAAAAAAATGTTAAGTCAAATATATTTTGTTTAGTATAACTTATCATATGGCAAAATTAAGGCACTAATATTCCGGACACCCTGTATATTCATCTACATACAGTTTATTAGGGATATTTTGGTTTAAAAATATACTTTCCTTTGGTTTAAAGATTGTACTACAAATCAACATTTTATCATTTGATACATAATGATTTTCCGGGTTGTTAGATCGTGACCTTGGTAACTGGTAGCTACCAGAAACAGAGTTCAAATGTACATCCCTAACATTACCTGGGATTCTTTTACCTGCCCTGGTTGTTCTTGGACTAGGATCTGTGGGGACAGACTAACTGTCGGTGTCTCTCGACCCACCCATATATTGATTTCGGTTCCTATTGTTGGTATTACTTATTATTAGTCACCGCTGAAGATCCCGACCGAAATAAATATATGGGCTTACCCAGAGACACCGGTAGCGGGCCAGTCCCTACAGAACCTAGCACGAAAACAACCAGGATAGGTAAAAGAATCCCGACTAATGCTAGGGATATGCATTTGAATTATGAATCTGGCAGCTACCAGTCACCGAGGTCACGGCACAACACCCGGAAAATTACTATGTATCAAATGATTTCTTAGATTATCAATATTCCAGAATTTTTCACCACTTATTCGATATTATTATTTAATGTGTTATAAATATCTTTATTATTTGGTATAAGAGATATTGAATATACGAGGGTGAATCAAATATAAACGGTAATTTTACTATTTAGCTTAGCACGTAATTCCGATCTAGAGGATTCGATGCTCGAGTGTTGCTTGGTTTATGAGGAGGGGGGAAACCGGTTTGGGTAGCAGCCAGTGTTGCCAGCATTTTATTTAAGGAAGTCGCCAAAATTGTCTCTAGAGGTCGCCTAAATCGCCCAATTTAAAAATACTAAAATTGTCCATTTATATTTATGTAACCAGTTATATACAAGAAGTGTGTATATATTTGTACATATTTTTTCCTGTATTTTGCATATTTTCCCATATTTTTTTGTAAATATAAATCAATAAGTAGGTTTTTTTGGAAAACTTGAAAAACCACAGCGATCTCCCTATCTACGGAGATTCATTTAAAAATCACATAAAAAGAAAATCAAAACGACAAGAAACATAAAAACGCGCCAAATGCAATTACCGTGATAAAATTAAACACGGGCCACGGAATTAGTACAAGGCACGGCTAAAGTCAAATACAGGATTACTGTATCACAGACCACAAATGTCAGAACACAGAATAGGTTTGGTACAAATAGCATCTTTCATCACAGAGTAGCAATTCATCAAAAACCTATACTACCGAAAAGATAACTTGATGATCTACTGTTCCTAAACTGAGATTAGTTTCACATCTGCAGTTTAAACTCAACCTATAAAACCGGCCCTTATAATGATTCAATGAATGCATGTATATTAACTATAACTAAAGTGTGCCCAAAAAGCCTAAGTATTATTTACTATCTCGCCTAAATAAGCGCCCATCGCAAATTGTGTATTTTGTCGCCAAGTGTCAATTCCAAAACGCCCAATTGGCGCTAAGTCGCCCAATCTGGCAACACTGGTAGCAGCTGTGCTTGGTTCTGTCCGCAGTACAGCCATGATTGTGCTCGAGGTACCTTCGTCTGATGCACAACGCATCATCATGAAGTTTTTAACCAATGAAGGCGTTAAACCATCGGACATTTTCACTCGTTTGAAGGCACAGTTTGGGGATGCTACACTGTCTCAGAATCGAGTGTATACATGAGTCAGAGAATTCAGGGATGGGCGAGAACGTGTCGAAAATGTCATGATCGACGTCCACGAACAAGTTGCACAAATGATAACATCCGTGCTGTTCGAGAGCTTATTGAAGGTGATCGCCGGTTTACTATTGAAAAAATCTCATTAGAATTGGGTATCAGCTATGGGAGCGTTCAATTTATCATCACTGATCAACTTGGCATTAGAAAAATTAGTGCTCGCTGGGTTCCAAGGTTGTTAACCGAAAATCAAAAACAGGTCAGGTCGGAGATCAGTGAAAGAAATCCGAATCGATTTCAACAAGAAGGGGAGGTTTTTTTGAGGCGTATTGCCACTAGTGATGAGACGTGGGTCCATCATTACACTCAATCAAAAATGGCGAGTAAGGAGTGGCGAAGAAAGGATGAAGACTGCCCAGTCAAAGCCAAAACCTATCCCTCAGTTGGAAAAGTGATTACAACTGTTTTCTTTGGCACAAGGGTAGTTTTACACATTGATTTTCTCCGCAATCAACGAACAGTGAATGCGGCTTACTATTGTTACAGTGTAAAGAGAATATCGAATTTTAATGTTTGGGCTTCCTCTATTACTATATTTATTTATTGATTCACTATACCAAGAACGGAAGAAAGCGCCAGACAATTTTCATAATGTAAATACCTACTAAATTTAATATTCAATTGGACTATATAATACAAAGTATTAATAAATACTGTGTAAAAATAATATACCTATATTGCTCCAAGCCCTAGATATAGCAAGTACATATTGCTTTTAAAATGGAAATTGTATAAAATAAAATAAAATCTGAAAAATTATGATATAACTAGTTACACTTGACATAATTAATTAGTAAAACTAAGCTAACATATGATACATATTCTATGTAATTTTGCGGCTCCTATTCCGTTCCTGTGGCTTAATATGTCTGTTACAAAACCCAGTATTGCTTGGAATAAATCATGAGATCATTTCGGCTGCTGCGTGCTCTTTATATTACAACCAAGTTAGGGTAACCTTTAATTAACAGCACCTTTCCCAGTATTGTCATCGTAGTTTAAATTGAATTATTGATACGTATGTACGTCAGTAATGCAATGATATGATGAGGTAATTTAATTCAAAATTAGTTCGTATGTTCCATTTTTATGCAGTGACCTGTTTTCTGCGTCGTCAGTTTAGTGACGATTATTAAATTATTGCAGTATTTAAATATTTCTTAGTGATATACAGGATGTAACACGTAAATTCGGGCACAGAGAAAACGTAAATTCAGCCACGATAGATGAGATCTGACCTATTTCTGCTATTTTAGTAATGGCTTCAATATTCAAAAGTGTTTTTTTAAGTTATTATATGATTTCATTAAGCCAGGTCTTTTTTGTCAGTAAATTTAGCTAGATTATTTTTTATTTTAGATGATTATTGAATTCAGTCTTGTCTATGACATTGTTCCTTAGCAAATATCTAGATATTTGATATCAAAGAACATACATATGAATGATGTACACCTTCTGGGCTGTTTTGCCGTGGTTGTTGCTTAACTACAGACGTTTCACCATATGGAAGAGATGCCATCATCAGTTCTTCTTGTATCTTCAGCGGCAGCTAAATGGTTACCACGGTGTCTAAGCCGAGCTTCAATACTACTCGATGTTTAAAGGTTGGTTAGTACACTGTTTAGGTTCACTGGTTCAGGAATGTTACATATAGCTGGTTTAGGTACGCTCTGGTTCATTAGTTTGTTCTTATGTATGACTAATCCTCACGCTAACTTGTAATATCCATTGGTATGAATCAGGACTCTAGTGTCTCCCAGTGCATTTCTGTATCTTTCTTTCCAAGCATCTTAAGCAACGGCAGATATTTCAGGTTGGTATAACCGTATGTGCTTTTCCTATTCCTTTTCCTGATTTCATTAGTTGGTTTGAACATTCCCACGTATACTTTGTCACAGTCACTACATGACACCAAGTATACTCCCGGAGTTTGAAACAGACTCAATTGATCTTTTGGGTTGCGGAGTGGCTGATTTATTTTACATGTTGGTGTGAAAGTAGACCGCATGCCTTTTTGCGTAGAATCTTCGTGGCTCTATCTGCCACATTGGGGATGGGTAAAGTAGTTGTTTTGACATCATCGTTGGGTTTGCTATTTGCTCACGCCGAGATCTAATGGCTCTATCGTTGTCTTTTTTCTTCTTGTCGATAGTCATCATCAGTCAACGTTAATGCACGATGAACAAGGGTCTTTATGATTGACCGTTTTTGTGCCATCTGATGGTTAGACTATCCATATCTATTAATATGTGTTATTTTTTACCAGAATGTCTAGAAATGGCTTTGTCTTTCTACACTTATATGGTAAAGTTGATCTTGCTTGTTAATATGATCTAAAAATTCTTGCAAGGAGTCCCATGCTGACAAACGCTGAAAGTGTTATCCACGTATAAGTGTTCTTATATTTGCAAGAATAATTTTACATATTTAAATTATAATCTCATATTTGGAGACCATTTAAGCTTAACAAATAACAGGAATGTTATCTCATGCCACCAGCGAATATTCAAAGGCAACGAAGTAAAACGAATAGGTGGGTATATAACGACAGAACGTGGTCTAACCAATAAATTTAACTGTGGATGTAAATATTGTTGTAACATAAACTTTCATTTTTTCTTTAGTTTTATTGGGTTTTTGCCACACTTCTGAAAAAAATAAAGATTAATTAAATAAGCCCTTGCGCCAAACGGATCAGTCAAGGGTTATTTTTGAAACTAAGTTTGCCTAACCAAAAAATCTCACACTGAAAAAAGCAGATAAGTAAAAAATAACAAAAATCACATCACTATCGCGCACTTCCGTATTTTTGACGTTTCGAAAATCTCTCTGTTTTCAAAATAGTAATAAAAATATTAAACGTATGTCAAGTGTGAGATTTTTTGGTTAGGCAAACTTAGTCTCAAAAATAACCCTTGACTGATCCGTTTGGCGCAAGGGCTTATTTAATAAATCTTTATTTTTTTCAGAAGTGTGGCAAAAACCCAATAAAACTAAAGAAAAACTAAAATTATGCCGCATATAAATAGCTTCAGGATAGGATAGCTTCAGACAATATAAAATATCACAGTCTGCATATAAGTTTGTTGACTTGACAATTTTATTTTTGATACTACTTTTATTCTACTTGTTATAGTTTTCGAGATATCTGTACCTAAAAACGCCACATATTTGATTATTTTTCAGCGAGAAATACGTCGACCTTAAGAGACAGTCAAAAACCGCCCAAAAATATGACTGCATTCTGTTATTTCATGTATTGAAAAAATATGTCTTACCCAATCGTTTGCCAAGTGGGACATCACTTATTAAAATATTTATGGTAATATTAGAAAATGTTGCTTTGTGGTAGGTATGTACAACTGTGGACATATAACAATATTTCCGATCTACAACTTTTAAAGGAGTTATAAGCAGTTCAGGCGAGAAAATTTCTATTGTCCAGGGCTGTATCACATTCAGTGGGAGGAGTATATTGAAATAACACATTACTTTAGCAATTGATTCAAACGCTAAACATTTTGTGTTCAATTCCATATGTATTTATATTTCCATTAAAAAAAAAACTTTCTGAATTCAAAATTTATCAGTATCGTTACCGGTTTAAGTTGATGCCTTTTGCCTGTACTATCTACGCATTCTTTTAATTTGCTTGATTACAATAAAATAAGTTAAACTAGTTGTTTTCACTATCTGATGCGTTTGACTAAATTAGTATAATTTACTAAATTACTGACTGCGTGAACCCATTTTAATTAGATGTAAGTTGGTATATTTTTTCATGGCAATTTAACGTAATTATATTATAATTACATGTCCTATAGATAACGAAGCGTAACTAATTCTAAAAATTATTATTATAAGTTGCAGTTGGATTTGAATGTAATTGACTTTTTAATTTCTGTTTACAAGTAATGCACTTTTTATTAATTACTTCAAGATACGCAGTTCAACCTCGACTTTCACTGCTCACCTTGACGTATATCATCAACCACATAGTTCACAAAACTTGCGCGACAGAGCACACTGCATCCCAAGAGAGGAACGTCAAGACACCGTTTGGTGGCATCCTTTTGATGATGGGTTTTCTAAAGTTCCACTTACCAAGTATGGTAACTAATGCTCGGAATTTATAAGTATATATTTATCGATCAGTGCGATACCAACATATAATTCAAATTTGGAACACATTCCACAAAATTGCTTCAATAAATTTAGTAAATGGACTACATACTTGAGAATATAGTTATTCTAAAACCAATTTCACCAGAAAGTTCTGTCTCTCGCCTGCATCATTTATGTAATACCAATAATGTATTCTCTATATATATTTTATATATCTGACAGATTCATACTGACTAACTGCAAGGAAATGAAATTTGTTTATAAATAATATCTTGACTTTAAAAACGCATGACGTGTAGACATATAAAACGTTTTTCAAGGTTACATATACTGTAGATACACAAATAAGATTAAATTGCTTTCTGCCTCTATGAATAAAATGAATGAACTTTTTTAATAAGAAATGTTTATCCAGAGACCTTGCGCTAAATATATTGTGAAGTAGGTAAATATTCAGCATTTTTATATATAGCACAGGAAATGAAACTTTTAATAAATTGTTCTCACAATTGAAAATGTAGGTAATTTTGAAAGATGAAATGGCAGAAATTTAATCCTGCGAGAGTTGGAAGAGACCGAAAGATGAGGAGGAAGGTCAAAAAGGAAGGATGTGACCTAAATTAGATGATTTTTATCTTTAGCCTCCTTCTGCAGAGCTGAAATTGAATCTTTTGTTGATTAGCTGAATGAAATTTAGTTCGCAAAAAGGAAGTTACAAAAATGTATCTCGAGAACAGAGCTGTAAATGTCCAATGATATTAATATAAAGAAGATTCACATCTGTTTATATTCATTCTTACCGTTTTATTTTTTTATAAAAGTAATATGAATATATTACACAAAAATTTTGATAAAACCGCAGATACAAAGGAGTTCATACAAACTTCTTAAGTACAATTTTTTTATTTATTTTGTAATGTCTAGCTGTGTAAAATATAAAAATCAGCATATGAATAAAGGTTATGTATTTATAAAAATCTAGATAATACCAGAGGCACATGTAGAAATCACTTAAGTGGGAGGAGGGGGTAGTTTAAAACTCAAAATAAATCTGATTAATTTTGCAAAATGCCTAGAGCAGAAGAAGAAATTCTAACACTGGTAGAGCAGAATCCAGGTACGAGTGTGCGGAGAATATCAACCGAGGTAGGAATCAGTGGTCCTCTTGCTTGAAGAATCCTTTATCCATACCATGTGCAAGAGTACAGGTCTTAAATTCAATAAATGATCATCAAGCACGTTTGGTTTTTTGTAGTTTCTACGTCATGACGCTGAAGACCCTCGTTTTCTTGCAAACATTCTTTTTACTGATGACGCCGGGTTCACATGAAATGGAGTGTTTAATTTTCACAATACGCATATTTGGGTCGACGAAAATCCTCATGCTCAAATAGAATCTGGACATCAGGCACGTTTTTCATTAAACATTTGGATGGGTATTGTAGGTGACAGGTTTCTAGGTCCTGTTGTTTTACCAAACTGATTAACAGGCGCTGCTTACCTCAACTTTCTGCAGAACACGCTATGAGTTTTTGGAAGACATTTCTTTGAATCAGAGGCAACAAATGTGATTGCAGCATGATGGTGCTCCAGCTCATTTTTCCATGGCCGTTAGAGAGCATTTACATCAAACTTTTCCACATAGATGGGTAGGAAGGGCCGGACCTGTTTTATGGCCTCCAAGATCGCCTGATCTGACCCCTCTAGATTTCTTTGTTTGGGGATATTTGAAGACATTAGTGTATGGTACTCCTATAAATAGCCTGGAAGAGCTGCAGCTACGGATTAATCAAAAGTGTCAAGAAATCCAAACCAAGGAGGGTGTTTTCGAAAGAGTTCGAATATCGTTGAGACGAAGATGTCGTGCCTGCTTGGAAATGGATGGAGGGCACTTTGAACATCTTCTATAACTTTGTTTTTTGTTTGTTAAAAGCTTCCTTTGTCGGTTTATTCCTAATAAAATAAAATGTTTGAAAAACGAATAGTGGTCCATATCTCCGCAACCGTTACTTTGCGGACCCATGTTTATTTTCTGCTTATTTCTGCTTATTTTGGTTCATACTAGTACCTCCTGAAATATTTTACACTTTTTTTAACACCCTGTATATTTAGAGCCTCTCCTAAAACTTTACAGCCCTTAAATGAAAGGGGGAATCTGGTTTTCTCAAAAACAGTTAAATATAAACTAATGAATTTTGACATGAAAATAATACTTATAAAATTATATTTTACTAGCATATTTCCCGTTTTTCTGGTTTGTTATAAGAGGGTGAAAATAAATCACCCCTTAAATGCAAAATACGATATTATCAACATCTGGGCTTTTGTGAAATTTATTCTTAGTAGGCTGCTGTCATCAAAATTACTTTTTCTACACCCGTATTATAACAATGCACTTATATGCCCATAATCCGTTTCATAATGATACCCATTATCATACAGATTTTTCATTACGATACAGATTTTATAATCCGTTTCATAATGATACCCATTACGATACAGATTTTTCATTACGATACAGATTTCTAATCAATAGAAACCCATAATTTTTCAATCAAGCATGCTGTGCATTTGACGTTACTCCTAGGTTATATGTAATTATTTTAGATGTCAAAATCAGTACGTATTAAATTTTCGTAGATACCTAGCTAAACTTCGATAATTTATCAAAATGTCTGATATCAGCGATATAGAAGAATTACCATCGACTCCTCCACACATATCGGAGAAAGCAGAAAATGCAGTTCATACGAATAATTACTGTTACCTATTGTGTTCAATAAAAATATTAAATTTATGGTTTTTGATTATTTATCGGGTGTAGAAAAAATAGCGTATGCAACTCTCATGTAATGGTTATTAATACACTCGCATAAACCATACGAAACTCGCCTTCGGCTCGTTTCGTATCCCGGTTAATGCTCGTATATTAATAACCATCATTACATGATCGTTGCATAATATACTATTTCGGTGAATGTCAACAATTACAATAACATTTAAGTTTTAAATACAATACTGTTAATGCAACGTAACTTTGTGACTGTTACGGAAGTTCACCTACGTTTTTATTTTGTTAATTATGATGCTGTTTGCGTTAGAATTTATTTTGACGTTTTCTAGAACAAATTATATTCGATTTTATTCTCGACACTTTCTCGAGACTGTGAAACCAAGCGGATTGGTTTCGCCTCCGCAGTTGAGTTTCAAGTTAACGTAGAGGTTACAATACATATTCCCAAACATTTTCATATTTTTTATTTTAGATCGTCTCTAAAGATTCACAAATAAATAATGCAAGTTTGGTATGTACAATAAATTAAAAATCAGCAGATAAAATTAGTTCATTCGAAAGTCAAACTGCCCAGGGATTCAATGGGATAAGTTATAGCTACTGATAAATGTTTGTAGTCATTTTTAACGCTTACATATAAAATGTGTCAATTTTGATGAGTTTGTCAAAAGTAGGTTATTTTTAAACAGAATACAAAAAAATGTGTTTAATAATTAGTCAATCAATCAATCATAATACATTGCGATTGACTAAAATAATTTTTCTAAAGCAAATTTAACGACTATTTTGAAAATTACATCAACCAACGGTATTTTAATTTTTATATTAAAAAAAAAGTATCGGAACAAATTATGTATAAATTTCGATTTTAAAACCTCTTTTCTACATTCACGAGAATTTTATAATTCAGCCAATCAAAGTTCAGGACAAACTTACGTCTTGTACTCTCAGCTTTATTTAAAATCAAATATGTAGTTACAATTGTCTTTTTTGCCAATTTTTATAAATATCTTTACGTTTATTTATTGGTCTTTGTTTTTTTTATTTTATTTTGTATTTTTTATAAATATCATGGAGGGAGGTTTCATTTCCCAAGCACCCCCTCTCCACCGTTTAGATCCGCCACTAAATAAATCAAAATGGAATATCTCTGCAACGCAGCAACTATTTTTCCATATAGTTAGAAAAAAATTTAATCTTCTGGGTTTACATAATTACATCAAACATCACGCTGTTTACATGCCATTAAAACAAAATTTATGATCCTATCGAACTAGACGTCTTGTTCGAATGTCTGCGTAATAAAATTTCCAGACTTTGGGAATATTTTCAGGATTTTTACGATAGCCAGCAATTTTTTTTAATGACACTCTATCTGATCAGCTATTTTCAGAGTTTCCAAATTTATCTCCTTCGCATACTTCATCAAGCGCTTTTGTAATAAAATTATCTTTGGCTCGATGATTAATATCTTAACTAGTTTCTTTGCTAAGTTTGCTGAAAAATATCCCGAGTTGATGGTAATTAAATATATTTTTGTTGTAATGAAAACGCGGTAACAGATCGGTGGAAATATTTATTGCGTTTATTTTTAAATCTAACAGGGCACCAAAATAAAAATTATCGTACTTAGTGTGTTAATAAATTGAAAAAAGCAAGTGTGGACAGTTATAGATAAACTAATTTAATTAAAAAATCTGCTTTATAGTAACGGGGTGAAAACATAAATTGTAAAATTAAATGTAACATTTTTTTATTTTATCTTTCTATTATTTGTAACAGATTTATATATTGTGATAAAATAGGAAATTACATAAAATTAAATGCTATAAAATTCATTTAAAAAAAAAAATAAATTATAGAGAAATTATTATTATTGGAACTATATAAAATAAACATATCGAAAGAAGCCTATTATTATATTAAAATAACAAAATTTTACAAATTTTATGAAATTTATTTAAAATTTTATCTATCTAATTTGGACATGACAAGACAAAAACACACAGTACATAAAGAAAATGAATTCAAAACCAAGACATTAACATATAAAAAGAAAGCTTAAAGAACAAAGATTTGGCATATATCCATATCGCAAGACGAAAACATAGGTCAAATAAAATATTAGTTAAATAAAATGAAAATTCCAATTTTGAACAAAATGACAATTAGAAATGTCAAAAATAAAGATGGCTATACAATGAAAATTCAACATCTCTGACAGGACTCTAAAAAAGAAACAAATTAAAGAATATTTCATCATAAAATTGATAAAAAATTGTTATGTAGTTGTAATTTGTAGTTATCAGAATATAAAAAACAATTAGTTTACTGAATAGTGCTTCGAAAAGATAATTAAAAATAAAAGTGTTAATTCTGTATTGACCCTAAGAAAAACTACTATGAATCTAGAGGGTAAATTTACCTAGAAACAATAGTTTACTGATTAGTTACGAGAGAAACTGTGAAGCGAGAAAAGGTGCACGTTTGGTAGAGCCGAAAATTTAAATAGTTAAAATTTAATTAAAATTCATAAATTCATACTTAACAGTTTCACAGCATCATTATAAAATTAACGTAACTCAAGTCAACCTCTATCAATACCACATTCAAGGAATTTAGTGGAAATCATCTCCATAACCAGACCAGACCAGACCTGGGGGTTTGCAAAAGGTCGAAGAAATCCATCTCCAGAGGGAATTAACCTCGAAAAACGCACCAAGACATCAACAGGTGTAAAATTCCAGAATTCAACAGGATATCCAGTCCGGAGGATCAACAGCATCCAGAGACTAAATATCATCCAGAGAAGATCAATTCCAGGCATCAATAAGAAGTATCGTTTATAAAAGGAGTAAGAATATAACGTATACGTATACACTACGATATCTAGCTAGATCGAATAAAAATTGATCAATACTTAACTCCTAAAACGATAATACTAAATACAAAATTTAATAACTTACCTTATAGTAAATTTCTTCATAAAAAAAATAAAACACAAGAGGGAAAAACACACGGGGTAATAGAAAAATAAAATTGTTAAACTGTAAGAAAATATTGTTTAATAGTCATTGTGTTGAAAGAGTAATAGTTCGATTGAGAAATTATCATTTGATGTTGTTTTTTATTAATAAAAGTTGATGTACTGTTCTTTAAAAAAAATTGTTTTTATATGTACTGGGTGGTAAAATATATTCTACATTTTATATTAATAAAAAGGTGTTAGCTACTTTGCTAGAATCCACTCCTGAGAAAAGAGGAAAATATAGCCAGGGTATAGAAAAGTACAGGTAAAACAACATTAGCTAAATAAAATCATAAATTAAAATTATAAAATAAAATTATATTTATTCAAATTTTATATCTCACATATATCATAAATAAAATTTACACTATTCAAAACAAAATAAAAATAAAATAAAAACATTGGCGCCCAATAAAAATTAAAACAAAAATTATATTATATATATACAATAAGTATCCAATTCGTAGTTTTACCAATTTGGATAGAACTAAATTTTACATTGTTATTGAGTCAATCAGGGTAAGTTTGTAAATTAAATTATACAATGAATGCTAACCCAATTATGTATCCTGTTATCTACACGTTATGGTAGGCATTTTAATCCAGAATATCCGACCATGCAGCTGTAAAATTTGCACGCTATATCCGACGTACAAAACGCTGATACTGATCGTTTAAATTTATTCTGCATGACGTAGTTAGCTAGGTGTAATTAGAAACTAATTGTTTCATCACTGAAGTTTACTGCCTTACCGAACTGGCGCCCGACTAAGTTTCAAATGAAAATAGTTTTAATTCTCTTTTATCGCTCTCTGAAAGGTATTTGAAAACAATTTATAGACTAGAAATTTAACTTGTTGAAATAGAAGTCATACGAAAACAATTAATAATAATAATAATAATAATAATAATAATAATAATAATAATAATAATAATAATAATAATAATAATAATAATAATAATAATAATAATAATAAATACGTTTATTTACGACAATTAACAAGACATATTTACAATCATCTCATCCAAACTGCTTTCTAATGTAAACAAACGCAAAAAAATACACAAAAGAAACCTTGTCCGTGTAAATTTTACATATGTGCCCGGCAATATAAAAACAATTTCAATGAAAATATAAAAATATTTTATATACATATGCATACAGATATACGAGCACACGTACATCAACATGCATATCTAATTACATACATATCCACATAGCTAACAATAACAACACAATAATAATATAATGTACCTCTACCAACTAAAAGAAATAAACCAAATACCGAAATAATATAGATACTTATTATTTTAAAAATAGATCTTTATATTAAAAAAATCATTAAACAACTACATCGCAAAATGAATAACTTATTAAACAATAAAAATCAAATACTCAATTACAAGTAACTACAATATAAATATAAATATTCCAATTCAATTTGAAGTCTATCAGAAGATAGTACATATTTTTTTATCTCTTTTTTAAATTTGATTAATGAGTTTATTGTTCTTAATGATATAGGAAGACTATTATATAATCTAGAACCTAAATAAAGACAATTTCTTTGACCAATTGTTTTTTGAGACTTTACTGTTTTAACATTTCTACTAGTTTTACTTCTAGTTTCATGGTCATGATCAATTTGTTGTAAAACATTACTACGCTTATGGTAATAACGGACAATTTTTATAAAAAATATTTGCCTAGGATCAAAAATTTCTGATTCAACGTAGAGCTGATCTGATGGGTAAGTGTAAGGTTTCTTTAAAATTAATTTTATAATATATTTTTGTATAGTTTCTATCTTTTTTAGGTGCACAGTTGATATTCCACCCCAAGCTAAAATACCATAAGCCAGGCGAGATTCGACCAGAGAATAATAGAGAATTTTAAGTTGAGGTAACTGTAATATATTCTTTAGATATTTAAATTTAAATATCAAACTTCGTAATGTATTAGTTACATTTAATGAATGATAATCCCAGCGTAAATGCCTATCAATAGTTACTCCTAAATAATTTACTTTCTCACTATAAAAAATTTCAATTTCATTCCCATTATTTCCAATTATTAATTTATTAAACTCTGGCAAAGTAGATTTATTACAAGTTATTGACAAATATGTAGTTTTTTTGAAGTTTATACTCAGTAATTTATTATTAAACCACATAATTAATTCTTTCATATCTTCTTGCACCAAGCTTCTTAACTGATTCCATGTATCCCCTTTATAAAATAAAACTGTGTCGTCAGCAAAACTAATTATTGATGCAGCTGTGTTAAGGTGGAATAAACTATTTAAATAAATTGTAAAAAGTATAGGCTCCAGTACTCTTCCTTGCGGAACCCCGCAACTCGCAATTCGTTCGTCGCTGATAACATTGTCTAGTTGTACAAATTGTTTGCGATTTTCTAAATAACTAACCATAATATTATAAGCAGCACCCCTAAACCATAAATCATGCAAAACTTGTAATAATTGTTTATGATCAACAGTGTCGAATGCCTTAGCCAAGTCTAGAAATACACATATTGATGGTTTACTTTCATCCAAGGCAGAATACATTTTTTCTGTTAAATGCATAATTGCATCTTCAGTTGATTTTCCTTTACGAAAACCAAACTGATTATCTGATAAGATTTTATTATTCAATAAATAACGCTCAACACGAGTTTTAAGAACTTTTTCAAAAACCTTTGAAAATGAAGTTATTAAAGAAATTGGACGATAATTTGTCACTAATGTTTTATCCCCGCTTTTAAATAGTGGCTTAATTACAGCTATTTTGAATTCTGATGGAAATTGACCAGCTTTAATACATTTGTTGATAAGATGAGTAAAGGGAGTAATTATTTCTCTAGCTATTTCTTTAATTGTTTCTGATTTTAATGCATCTATACCAGGTGACTTTTTGTTTTTTAATTCATATATAATATTTAAAACTTCCTCCTCTGTTGCAGGTTCCATAATTATTGAAGTATTGAGTGGATAACGAACAACTGGTACGGTGCTGCTAGAATTTATAATACTATTTGCAAGACTAGGTCCTATATCATCAAAGAAATTATTAAAGATATTTACAATTTCATTTGTATCTTCAACTAAAATGTTATCTGCTGATGTAATATGCTTTATTGGATGCTTTTATTTACTAGAATTTGTTAATTCATTAACTGTGTTCCACAAGTGCCTAGTACAACTTTTATTTTCGTTAATTTTTGTTTTGTAGTAATTAGATTTAGCTGTTTTTAATAAATTATGTAAACTATTTCTATACAGAATAAAATTTTGTTTCAATGCAACATTATTAGGAAATCTCTTCCATATTTTATATAATTTATCTCTATTTCTTATCGATTTTCTTAAACCTTCTGTAACCCAACTCTTTTTTGTTTTATTTTTTTGATAAAATAATTTTGTATTAGACTGAATTTTTTCCATAATTACACTGATAAAATATTTTGAAGATTCACAAACACTATGTAATTTATAAAACTCATTCCAATCAAAATTTTTCAAATAATCAATTGGAAAGGATTTTTTAAAAAGTATTCTAAGAATCAGAAACACAGCGTTTATGTTACTGATAAATAGAAAAGGAACATAAACAAATGAATATGCACATATGTCCCAATTTCGATGTAATTGTAGGGTAGCTCCAAGAGATAGAAGGATGCGGTTTTCGCAACATTTGGCTTTCGTTAAACTTACTATGCCTTAATCACTACTTTTAAAGTATTCTTCATATCTCAGAGAATAGCTGATGTATCAGAATGGGTCAGATTTCTTCTGGCTGAGTTTTTTACATAAGATTCAGTGACGTACTTGTAATTTTGCTGCAGAATGTTTCTTTTAAAGTATTACACAAACATAAATGTTTTAAATGTTATACAAGGTTAGAGATAATGAAGATAATTTCTAGTTTAACCTGAAGTTGAACGAACAAATACAGTATGCGCCAAAAGTATGGAATAAATTCAATAGAAACGAAACAATTATTTTTTGGGAAAAATCCTCGAACAGGTCGATTTTTAATTTAAAAAATACATATTTTAGCGTAAAATGCGATTTTCAAATGTCATTTGTTTTCGAGTAATGACTAGTCAGAGCACAGTGCTACGTATCTTGAGGAAGGAAAAATATCATCCCTACAAAATTCAGCTGATGCAGGAACTCAATGAAGATGATCCCGATCGCCGCTTACACTTTTGCGAAATTCTAATGGATTTAAATCCATCAAGGAAATAGAAATTTACACCGGCAAATACTTTTTCAGATGAGGCCACATTTTGTCTGAATGGTACAGTAAACCGTCAAACTTGCAGATATTGGAATCCTCATTGGATGGCAGAGGCACATACCCAACACCCTTAGGGTGGGCTGGAATAGTTGACGACAGAATAGTAGGGTCTTTCTTCTTTGAAGGAACCCTTACAGGACAAAGATATTTAGAGTTTCTAGAAAATGACCTTGTTCCAGCCCTTGCAGTAATTTTTCCTAACGATAATGACCCTGACATTCCTGACGATACCATATGGTTTCAGCAAGACGGTGCACCTCCGTACTGCCGTGGATCGGCAGACGCGGACCGATAGAATGGCCTGCAAGATCGCCAGATCTTACACCTGTTGACTATTTTTTATGAGGATACTTGAAGTCAAAAGTGTACATTAATAAACCACGTAATTTAGAAGAACTTCAAAATCGCATTCGGGACGAAATACGCAGACTTACCCCAGAAATTATTCATAATGTGCAAGAAGAATTTCTTCACAGACTTGCGCATTGTCAAGAAGTTGGTGGATGGCAATTCGAACATTTAATTTAAGTATAAAATTTAATCAATTGTATTTTAGTTTACATACCTCAGAATTGTTACTTTTTTATGGATAAAATTTACGTTTTCTAACATTCAATCGTCATTTACTCGAAAACTTTCCTATGTAAGAGGGCAAAATTTTAGTACTGTCTGATAGAGAATTAAACGATCTTTCAGAATCAAGGAAAAAAATATGGTGTTGCCATTTAAAACAAAATCGATGACGTCATTACTCGAAAACAAATGACATTTGAAAATCGCATTTTACACTAAAATATGTATTTTTTAAATTAATAATCGACTTGTTCGAGGATTTTTTCCAAAAAATAATTGTTTCGTTTTTATTGAATTTATTACAAACTTTTGGCGCATACTGTATAATAGGTATGTACACAAAATTTTGTTGTTAGCTTATAGGTGCTATAAATAACTGTGAAGTTAAAAAATGTATAATAATAATAATATCTCTACCCCTCATTTTAATCACAGGGATTAACCCAGAAGTCGGAGGCTTGTGCGGGAGAGGGGGCGGCATATTATTATTAAGCAGGCCGCATTTGCGCACAGAAACGACTTACGTTGGTAGGCCCTAACCACTATTCAGTGCAGGAGTGAGGGAAACCTGGAAAACCTCATTAATTAGGAGAGTAGTCAAATATCAACCGGTATCAATCTCTCACATTGACCCAAGCTAACATTCTTCCACCCTACCATACCCGCAGAGAGGGTGCCAATCCTCTCTACGAATATAGCTTATACTCGCGGTAAGAATTCAGACGATTTACGTCATACGAACAAATGAATAATTTACTATATTTTCATCAAAATAGTTAAGAAACTGCAACTGAAAGTAATAAAGCTATATTCTACACTAAAAGTTTGCATTATGTATTGCACTAAATTGCAAAAAATGATTGTTTTGAACGCGACCAAATATCGAAAATGACGTTGATAATAATAATAAAAACAATTGCGTAACGTCAACCATGACGTAAGATGTCTGAATTCTTGCCGCGAATATATATATACGGTCTACAGACAACCGGGCGCGAACCCACACCGATCTAGTCACCCCGACTGATCCCTTAAACCGCGCGGCCACTGACTGACCAATAATATTTTTATTATTTTAATTATCCCCAGTAGAAATGCCCTTAAAAGAGCTAGGCTAGAAAACGTTAGAGGCTAGCCATGTGACGCCACATGCTTGTTGAGGTAGCTGGAGACGTTAATTTTCAGTTTACAAAATAATAGTGAACTAGTCACCCCGACTGATGCCTTAAACCGCGCGGCCACTGACTGACCAATAATATTTTTATTATTTTAATTATCGCCAGTAGAAATGCCCTTGAAAGAGCTAGGCTAGAAAACGTTAAAGGCTAGCCATGTGACGCCACATGCTTGTTGAGGTAGCTGGAGACGTTAATTTTCAGTTTACAAAATAATAGTGAAAGCGTTAACTATTATATTACGAGTTACAGGTTACAAACATATTAAAATAATCACAGTGATAAGAAAATGGTGTTTTGTACCTGTATGCACAAATACAACAACAAAGACTACAAGTAAGATATTTGTAAGCGTCCTAAAGTGAATAACAAATAGAAGAAAATGGTTTGCAGCCATATAGTAAAATAAAAAAGTTTCTGCTTTATTTAATTTTTTGCTGTTGTTAAAACAATTTAATTCTAAAAATATCTGAACCATCGGACCTAGCTGTTGTATCATTAAAAGCAAATCATAACTAATGCAATTTACATGGTTATAGCTAGAGTAAGATATGGAAAATTATTTGGAATATAAATGACTTAATAATACAAACTATAACTTCGTTTTTTTCTTCAGTGTATTACAAAACGGGTATGCTCTAGACATATGTTCTTGCAAGCGATGGAGCAAACGATTTATCAGGTTCTTTTGGGTTTAATGGATAATTTTAACAATTAATATATGAATTTTTTGTGGATAGACCTATTGTGGTGTTTTATTTAAAAAAATATTTTTTCTGTGGCATCTTTTTAAATCGGTATTTACATTTTTACTTATTGAAATGTTTGTATAATAAAAAAAATTATAAATAACACTGTAGAACCATAAAAGATTTTGAATTTTAAGCTAATAATATTGTAAAAGAACATCGCATGTTAACTGCAATGAACAGAAACAAATTGTTGGAATAGAATTGAAAACAGTAAGGGGAATGTTTCAAAGAGCAATGCTAATTTATAGTTATATAGATATAAAATGGTACGTTTGTCGGAAAATGAGCAAGACTTATTATCAGATACCTACTTCCTCATGCAATTTATCAGATTGCATGTGAATGTGTTCTAATAATTACATAGAAACAGATTTACTGACATTGGCAATGATAAACATCAGCAGACTGTATAATGAAAAACATCTAAATAATGTTATCAATAACACTATAAGTTGACCAATATTGTGTCAATGTCGTCAATTTTAATAAAATTCTATATATTCCATTTAATTCTTTGCAGTTCCTTTAAAATCTTCTCCAATACTTCCTATACACTCTTTCAGTTCATCATTTAGGAACTATCTTGTGTATATGTTATATAGTAGATACAGGTTTCACTACCGACAATAATAATTACCGAACCACTTAAAAACCGTGTAGGTGTTTATTGCACATGGAAAAGCTTGTCATCAGCGGCGTTGCCGTGGAGTTAATCTACTTCGACGTGTCTACTATCGTTAATGCAAGGTAAGTATCATATACTTTTTAATACAAATACATAATAAACACTTAAGTAAAGTTTGCATACATATACAACGTATCAATTTGTAATCAGCTTGCTATTAAGCTCGGTACAGATTGTCACTGAGTAAATATCTGCATGGAAACCTTCTAGAAATAGGCCTTGGACTTAACAGTTTAAAACCAGAATGTTGGTTCAGTTATGTTAACGATACATTCATCATATGGTTTCATAGATATAATAACATAAAAGAATTTCTACACAGTGTCAATAAAATACATCCAGATATTAGCTTTACTATAGAATTGAAAGAAAATGATCCCTCTGCCCTCTGTCTTAGTGCATCTGTAACCTGAGGATTATTATTTGATTGTCGTTACAAACGGTACCAACAACCTTGTTCATGAGGAGAGCAATATTAAGGTTATGTTTAATTTGAATTAATCATATGTGGGATCTTCGAAATGTTATAGACATTATCCAGCTGTGGTACTTACCGATCTTTAGCTATATAATAGTATAAATCCCGGTTTCGTGCTTACATAACACTTATTTAACTTATTATAAGGAAATGTCCTGTTTCTAAAGAAATGATTTTAGTAACAAGAGATAAATAAAGCGTTAACAAATTAAATTAAACTAGTGTGGATAACGGGATCTACGAACTTAAACTTTATAAATCTTTCATATTTTGCCAACGCCAAGATAGTGAAGTAAGCTTATTTATGAATATAACTTTAATCCTGACCAATTACATTATTTCTTATCGAGGCGATAAAGTATTGAACTGTCTGGACCCTAAAGGGCTTCTAACTATCTCAAGGTACTTCCAGATATCATTCGATTCCACCTCCGCACAAATACGATAACGATTGACTATTTCTCCGTATATTAACGAGTGCTGTACTTGACTTTATATAATTCTGAATGCTTGACACTACCATTGCTTTTTACAATCCCTACATCTCTTTTAGTGGTTATCAAAATATTGAACGTTATCTGACCAGATGGCCTGATGTTCTTTTATGTTTACTTGTTCTATTTTACGAAAAAATACCAAAGGGACATATTAGAAATACCTATATCTACATCAACCCGTGTCATTTGTTTACTAATATCTTAGCATGTTTTGCCTTTGGCGATCAGCAGCCTATGTTCTATTTGTATGCTTTTGCAATTATTCGATTTAATTTGCTATAAGCAAGGAAGTTTCGCATAATTCAACAATTTTTTACAACGTAAAAAATACGAAACCAATGGTGTAAGTTCGATGTCTGTTATTACAACAAAATTAATTCTTTCAAAGCTCAAGACAACGATTCAACGCATACAATTTATGCAACTTAAACGAATTATTATTTTATCAGAAAATATTGCCCCAGCCGATATTCTCTTGATGATCGTCTTGATTAAGTTAATAGAAGGTCCATTTCATGGACATCCTTACTTTAGATAGAAGGAGAGTATAATACTGAAATTAATTTACTGGTGTATCAAAAAGATATCCTGAAATTATATAGAATCCAGAAGATTTATTGAATTATAAAAACAAGTTGGTATCCTTAAATAACTTCTCAATCATAAAGTTTTATAGCTACAAATAAAATTTTAATAACAATAACAGTTTTGGCGATAATAATAAAATTAGTGGGTATATTTCACTAACTCTGCTGTAGTATATATTTTATGATCATGTACTATTGATGGTAATATAAAGCAAAACAATTTTAACGATCAATCACTGTTAGACATAAATGTCGCGATGAACATTTTGGATAAAAGGATTAAATGGATTGACTTAGAGTGACAGCAAAATCATACATAAGTATAATATAATACCTATAGAAAAAATCATTTCGTTGCAGGAGTTAAAAATGTTATTTTTAATTGAAACTGGATATACAATTATTTGCAAGTTTAATAACTTGAGATCAAATAAAAATAGAGATATATTTTTTTCAAATGCGTGTAACATACAGAATACCCAAAATGAGCATTGAACAGATCAAACATTAAAAAACAATACTAATAATTACTAGTACTAAGTAATAGTAGAAGTAGTAAAATATTATTAAAAAGATATTAAAATTTAACCTAAAACTACATACAACAAATAAAATAAAAAATAGAAATAAAATAATGAGTAAAATATTATTAAATACAATAATGCCGTGATTTATGTGTCATTTCAAAAGTTATATTTTCATTAATTTAATGTTAAGCAATGCAAAGGTATGACTAGAGACAAATATTTCTTTTATAAAGCAGTTATTTACCAACCAAATTTTCTTCCATGTGTGAAAAAAATAATTTATATGGGGTGTTTCAAAAAAAGGTTACAAACTTCGGGACATAGTGGAGAATATTAACACATGAAATTACCTGATTCCATTTTTTGTCCCACTAAATTTTCTCTCTACACTATTGTACGTGGTTAGTTTGATGTTAACGAGTGAGGCACCCAATGTGGAAGATACGACAACAGATCAAAGCTTCGTATTCGGCGATATATTGTACGCATACCGACCACCAGGTTTTCTTAGTCCTTCTAGAACATTGTCTCAACAACCGAAATTAAATTTTGCCCTCTTATTTGGGACATGTCATTCAATGACAGTAATAAAGTAATAACAAAAATTGCTGGGAACAAATTATATTGAAATTTTGTCTCATATTTGAGGAAAAGGCAGTAAATAAAAATAGGTAGGTATATCTCTATTAATAATTGTAGAGACGCCGCAACTGACAACTAATTTTATTGGCGACTTGATTGACGCTTCAAGAGTAACTGGTACAATTTTACATCTGCTTCCGCAGCATCACTACATAGGTGTGAAAACACTCTAAGTGGACGTACCTGGCGTAACCTTAAGTTGCATTTTATTTGTATGTTGTTGTCTTTATTGTTTATATTTTGTATTTTTCAAATACTTTTTTACTTACATATTTTCAATATTTCGTGCATTTTTTGACTAAATTTTATGCATATTTTTGAGCATATTTTTATTATTTCCACTTACATAGGTATTGGGGTATCACTAATCATAACTTTTTTTTTAACTTTTATTGAAATTTTGATAGCAGTGTCTTCAAGTTTGAAAGTTAATCTGAAAAATTTATAGTCGTATTGGATGTTTTGATAGAAAAAAACAACAACCGTCTGTGAGTTTTTGGATATGCATACATAATTTATTTTAAGATGTAAGCCTGAAAACAGTTTTTATTTACTATTTCTTTCATTATTAATTTATTTATAATATTGTACCTAAAAAATTTTTTCAAGTATTAAAATATTTAAGGCAAAAAAAAACAATAACTTTGAAGTTACGTAGATCCGTTAATATTTATTTTGCAAAAAAATGGTACACGAACTTGACACATTATTTTTTCTAGTATCTATTAGGTGTTATCTCCTCAATTTTCTTTAATACAACAGATAATAATAAGTTAAACATCGCCGAAAATATTTTTTGTTTCTATATAACATTATAATGTTAACTGTTCTAACAATTATCTTTAGACAAATAACATATTATGTGCCAAGAGCCAAGGTCTTTCATAAATAGCTACATATTTAAATATGTCTAAAAATAAAAGTTAATGTGCATGTGCCTGAAAAATATTAATTAACAAATTAAAAAACCTGCCTTGAAAAAATAATGAATGTGAAAATATTTCACGTTATTTTCTACACGCCTATTTCATACGGTTCTACGTACGTAATTTTCAGAGTTTATCAGCTTACTACGTTTTTACAGTGACATCTTCACAATGCGTAAAAATAGAATCGTACAGATGTATATTTAGTCGCAGAATCTATTTATAAACATAGTATATTAAAATACAGTAAACTTGAGCAAAATTTGTTCATCACTATTTACAGGAATTTCAGCGAATGACCTATTAATTGATTACAATAATTTATTAACAAGGCTGTGTTGAAAACTGTGGATCTACATATTTGCTTTGTCTAAAAATAGGTGGATTTGATTTTTGGAAAGTCTAACTTTTCAAAATCGTGTTGCTGAAGGAAAGATGCTACTAATATGATGGAGTGGAATTTGTAAATTCTATATGAGAAACTGCATTGGGCACATCATGATTAAGAGTATTGAAAGCTTTACTATAATTCAACAAAACAAATACCATAGTTTCACTGTTATATCTTGCCTTGAAAGGGGCAAATCAAAAAGTGCAGTTGAATGGCTCTGTCCATGTCTAAAACTAGATTATTTTTCAAGAAGTATATTATTGACACTTAAAAATGCAGTAATTTATGTTAATTCATATACATGATGATTCAGAACTTATCTAAAAAAAATTAATGTACGGGGGCTCTTACAAATACAGTTTTTTAAAAAATATATTTAAAAATCCATTTTCCACTACACAGCGCTGGAAACTGGTCCACTGTAAAACCTGATAAGGCGGCAAAGCATGCACGATACAACAAAATGTTGGGTTTCTACAAACTAACACAAATGTTTCTGCTTCTTTTTGTTTGTTTTGAACTCGCTAGTTATTGGCAGCAACTATGATAAATCAGGTATCCACTTCGGTGCGATACACTTAATTTTCTAAATATCCCTACAAAAAGATTTCCAAATGATTTAAAGTCAGGAGATGGAAGCGGCCGTGGTACCGGTCCTCCTCGTCCAGTCCCTTGGTATAATACTTGGACACGCTGTATATGGTACGGATATGAGTGAGTCCCGTCTATGATACGACACACAGCTACAATACGCCGTGGAGGCTCTGGACCTCAATCTCTTACACGGTTCTGTTTCAAATTTCCCTCGCGTTGAACTACACTGTATACAATGCAATTTGCTGATTATCTCGGAAGTATCAAAATTGTGGAAGAGCAATTTATTTTGAACCATTTCTTCAAAAAATACTGACAAATTTGAGAAAAATTACCATTTACTTTTGATATCCCAGAAGTAAAAAGATATTAGAACAGTTGTATAGGGTAAGCCATTTAAGTTGGCAAACGTGAATCTTGAAAATTAAGCATTTGAGAGAAAAATGTTTCAGATAAAAGTATCATAGTTTTATAAACGGGATTTAATGATTATAGTATTTAATAGTCCAACAGGAACAAAATCCCAATTACAGAACCACAATAAAAATTATACAAATACATAAAAGTTACTAAAATAAAGTTAAAACAACCAAACTAGTCTCACACGCAAAAAAAAATAAATGTAAACGTAAGATAAGTAAAAAATATAAAAGTATGAAAAAGTACTGTTAAAAACATGATCTAGCAATAAAAAAAACAACAATAAGTAGTTGTCAAAAGTATTAAAAATAATTCAGTGACTAAGTATGAGAAAAAATTATAACTGCACGTCATGGGCAATCCTTAACAGCTGGTTTAAACTGATATTATTAACATCACAAATATAACATAATAAATTAAAATTGGATGTCATAGTGTACACAGGAGACTTTAACATGAGATTAGTTCTAGCAGATTGACAGTAAAACGTCATATGAGATCTAATCGAAGGATGTGGCACCAAAAAATTAAGTTGTGATAAAATATATGGAGAGTCAATTAAATTGTGCAAGATATTGTATAAAAATCTGATAGAGTATATAAATCTCCTTTTCTTTAAAGAATGAAGGTTAAACCTAGATCTTAATAAGTTGTCATCAAACCCTTGTGCTGGATAAACACCATCACATTTAAATGAAAGATATTTAAGAAATTTTCTCTGGACAGATTCAATATTATTGATATAACAGGTGTAATAAGGATTCCAAACTAAAGAACTGTATTCCAGCTTGGATCTTACAAAAGCATAATATAATAATTTTAATGTATTTGGGTTTCTAAATGATTTACTATTTCTAATAATAAATCCTAATGCTTTTGAGGCCCCCTTGACAATATATTCAATATGTTGCGAGAAGCTTAAAGTACTATCAAATATAATACCAAAATCCTTTGTTTTTTGTTGTAACTGTAACGACTAAGTAATTGCGAATTAATATGGTAATCATATACAACAGGATTGGATTTACGAGTGTAGGTGGCAACTTTGCATTTATTAACATTTAGGTTAAGTTTGTTATTAATAGACTAAGCTACAAGTTTATTTAACTCTACCTGAAGATTATGGACCTGGTCTGCTGAAGAAATGCAAGTAAAAATTTTGACGTCATCAGCGTACAAAAACTTCCCACAATCCAACACACTGTCAAGGTCATTAATGAATAGAAGAAACAATAACGGACCCAAATTCGAACCCTGAGGAACCTCCGATGTAGCGACATAAGTCTTAGATTTAAAGCCATTGAATGTAACATATTGCATCCTATTGTGAAGGTAGGAACGAAAAAATATAAGCAATTCATCACTAAAGCCAAATGTGTTGAGTTTTTGCAGTAAAACTGAGTGATGTATCCTATCAAAAGTTTTAGAGAAGTCAATGTACACTACATCAACTTGACCATGGTTATCTAGAATATTAAAAATATATTGTATAAAACAAACCAGGTTAGAGGTGGTGGATCTGTGAGATATAAAACCATGTTGATTTATTGAAAGTAAATTCTTTACAGAAAAGTAGATGCGGTTGTACAGTGAAATCTCAAAAACCTTGGCAAAATTGTTTAATATGGTAATAGGACGATAATTTGCTACATCAGAAGGATCCCCCGACTTCAAGATCGGGCACACACTAGCCCTCTTCCACAAAGAAGGGAATCTAGAACTCTTAATTAAGTAATACGTCGTAATTACACTTTGAACGTAGAAGTACAGAACACTTCTGAAAAGTGGACAAACACTGACTGGATATTAAAGGGAAGTACAAACCCTTCGGAAAACCCCTGGAAAATTAATGATATTTATGACAGTAACAGAATTTTATTGCATACCAAGTTATTGCAAAAAGGCAGTAACATCTATTTCCCAGTTGTGACATCTAGGAATTAAAAGTTAATCATTTTAACAGATGTTCAAAGTGAAGGCTTTCAGCTGCAATACATTCTTCAATGCGCACTGCAAAACTGTCCACCGTCCGTACTAACATGTCTTTATCAATGTCGCGGGAAGTATTTCTAATGCGTTCATGCATATTTTCTGATATGGTTAGAAGTCAAATCAATGCAACCCTAAAATAATTCCTGTCCAATATTGCACGTGACGTTCGGGCATAATGTGGTGGACAACCATCGTGCTGGTACTACGTGTTCTGTTACTCTCATAAATAACATTTGTTTTCCAAGAACTTTCCGGTGGATTTCTACTTACCTTTAGTCAATATTTTTTCACTTTTCAGAAGTGTTCTGTACTTCTACGTTCAACGCTGAAAATAAACACGAAAAGTTACAGAAGAAAAGTTGTTAAGCTTTCTACGAACAATACCAATCATTAAAAAATAGGAGTTCCTATTTAAAAAATCAAAGGTGCCCTTCAAATAATCCTGAAATTCTAAACCAAACGAACCAATCGTATAACCATTAAATCCCGCTTATAAAACTTTTGATACTTTTGTCTGAAACATTTTTCTCTCAAATGCTTCATTTTCAAGATATTCACGTTTACCAACTTAAATGGTGCACCCGGTATCTAGGAACTCTTTTCTGAATTTATTTATTTGTAATATTGTTTTATTTCTCTGTCCAACCGGGGTTCTTTTTATAAAATAATTTTATCTGCTTTTATTCAGTATCAGATTTCTATAATTGGCAAGATTACCAACGGTACCATGTTCCTAGATATTTCAATTCAATGATTTTTGTTACATTCAATATATTATTCTTCAAAAAGATTATGTTAGCTTTCTTAAGTAGGTTGGCCCTTCAGTGATTTTTTTCATTATAGCGCTTCTAAAACTTCAGAAACTTCAGGAAATATAAGTCTGTATAAGTAATATTGATCCCCTGTTTAACAGTAGCTATAATCATAATTTTATAAGATTTTTGTTTAATTTTTTATGCATATGGCATCCATATTTTGATAAATATGAATATATGAAAGGCGTTTTTTGAAATATTTTCATTATACAGGGTGTTCCAAAATAGATGGCCATACCATTAACCACGTATTCTTTGGACAAAAATAATGCGACTTTTCTTATACCATTTTTATTTGGGCGCCCCTGTTTCAATATACAGGGTGTTTAAAAAAAACTATTTTTGTTAATAATCCCATTGTTTTGTAAGATACACACTTGAAATTTTGCACGTACTTTTATCTTATTCCGACATACTTTTCATGCAATTTTGGTGAAAAAAATCGAAGAGTGAATGGAGGTAACTGAGGGATGTAGTACCTTTTATCCTCTCCAATTATTTCTAAGTACGCCTATGCAGCTTTTTCTTGAAATATCAAACGCAGAAATTTCTTCTGATCATTTTATCTCTTTTGTAATTTTTGTTTAATTGCTCCGTTTTGAAGAAAAACGGCAATTTGCAGGGTCCATAAATCTATCATTCACTATCATTTTCAAGTAAAACTGAAATTTTGGCAACTTAGCAAATCGTAATAGTTACTGAATGAATAATTGCTAATTAAAGCAGAATGGATAATTTTAAATTTTATAAAATAAGGAATACTTATGAATTGAAATAATAATATGGCATTACAATCTGTAATACAGTTCTCTTACAACCAAAAAATAGTCTTGTTTAGTAATAGTAACAATGAACGATCAATATAATAACTTTTTATCTAAATAACATTAAATAAAATAATTAATTAATTACTACTAATTTAACAAACGTTCTACTTGCTCACCCTCCTCATTAACACATGTACGTGCCCTTTTAAGTAGCGAAAACCTTATCTTTTGATAGATATTCTCTTTTTATTTTAATTAGCCAATATTCATTCAGTAAGTATTACGATTTGCTAAGTTGCCAAGGTATTGTATTAACAGGTAAGTAGAATAGCTATGCCGATCCTGCTCCACAATTCAAGATGGCGACTGGAGCAGGATCGGCATAGCTTTCAGCCGTCTACGTCACAGCGGCTGGCACCTGCGCGGTAGAGGTTGAGGACCGTTTGTGCTGAGCGGAAGTATATAGTCGGTTTCTGTCGACTACGTCAGCTGGGTTGATGACCTGCTTATCATTATTATGTAACTAATAGGGTTAATTATTAAAATTAAAAATCGAATATAGAATGTATATCATTTATTATAATTCTTATACAATATAACATGCTACAATACATTATTTTTATCAATCCAAGAATTATGTTTGTCATCGTAACCTAACCATTTGACAAAAACTTTATTTCCTTTTTTTCGTAATACCTTTTCAACTAAGTGAGCGTCAGGATGTTTTACTCTTTGTAATTCCAATTCATAGAAGCCTCCTGTTATTTCTTTACCACTCTCATCATTCAATAAATATGTTGTAGGGTTGGTTAATCTTATTTTCCTAATGATAAAAATCTCGCTAGACCAGTTTGGAGTGTATCCTTTCTTAAAAGCTTCTCTATATTTGCTAATTCTCACATGGTCGCCTACTTTAAATTTTGTTATTTTATTAGCAATTTTTAAATGTGTATATGTTGATTTTAATAATGATCTTTCATTCCTTGATGTAACTTTAATTGGTTTCATCCTAGTTGTAGAATGGACTGTATTGTTGTATTTGTCAACAATTTTATCTAAAATATGATTCCACCTATATTCTCCTCCTAAGCTGAAAGCACGCCAAAGCATATTCTTTATAGTTCTAATGGAGCGTTCCACAATCGAAGCCTTTTTTGTACTATAAACGCTGTAATGGTTAATGCTATATTTTTTCATCAGTTTCTTGAAATTCTCATTATAGAATTCCTTTCCCATGTCGGTTTGTAGATGTTTCGGAATTTTTTTAAAACGTTGTAAAATCCTATTCATTGCAATTGTAACATCCTGGGCTGATTTGCTCGCTAGTGGTTCTGTCCATATAAATTTAGAGAAGCAATTAATAACGATTAGTACATACTTATATCCATTATTTTCCTTGGAATATGGTATCAAGTCAATTAAATCAGCTTGTATTAAATCATTCAGACCTTTTATTACGGTTCTACGTCTTTTAAAATTGATTCTGGCAGACTTGTGTAATTCATTGACAATATCTTCTTTTACATTTGTTGCATATTTGTTAAAGTTGTTGAGATATTTCATATTGGATTCCAATTAAAATTACAGTATGTAAAACAAATTTCTATATATTTAACCCCACAGGAACTCGTATAACAATTTCTACAAATAAATTTTTGTTTTCTGTTTCCGGATCTTTTTCTCGAAATGAAATATTATCGTTGCGACGTAGCATAACGTTGACTAGTTCTGCCAAAGTAAATTCCTTTTCATTTATAATTGTTATGATATCAGTAGGGTAACCAGTAGCATGTTCAATCGTAGCTGCTTCGTAGAAGAAAACTTGACATGTTTTTATATCAGATATTAAATAGTTCTTACTGTTTTCATGAAAGGTTGTAGACTCAAATGTTAAAACAATATTATAATATAATTCCTTCACTATGTTTCCTGAGATGCTTGTTAACGTTACTTCAAAATCATCATGATCCGCAGATGAATGCTTTGGTTGACTTATGTGTCTACCAAATTTATCGACTGTCATTTTTTAAGTTAGCTGTAAGTTTTTGCTTACTACTCAATAATTTTAGATTCACGCAATTCTTCGATAATAGAGACGATCTCGTTAGAATGACCTGTATGGCCAGCGGTTTGGGAGGCAACTAAAAGCCTTAATCTATCAACAAGCTCATTAGGATCATCCCAGTATACGTAGTCGATTGGATTATTCGAGGCTTCCATTAACATACCAAGGCCTAACCTCTTTCGAGTTGAGGGTGCTATGATGCGAGGTCTTCGTGATGTTAGTGGTTGTATACTCAATGCGGAGATGATTTTTTTATATTTGTAAGATGCATTACCCTGAATTTGCTCATTTTCAGAGTAGTTTCTTTTATGAGCATTCGTTCGTTTAACAATGTCTAAGTAGGTTTTTTTATCACCTTCTGTGAAACTTTTTGGATGTTTCTTAAAAATTAATTCGTAGAGTCCAGGAGTCCCAGTATAATTTAACCCTCCTATAATTAAATTATTACCATCGAATTGTAGAGATGCATTACCAATTTTTAGTTCATTATGCTCGGGATCATATCTAACGCCATACCTAAAGTCAAACTCATTATGAACATCACCAATCATTTTATGAACATATTCTCTAGGTAAGGGATCAAGGTGATTTAAATAGTACATCATATCGGGCGAATTACCAAAGTCTTGAATATATTCTTTTGCATCTCTTACACTATCATCTAGTTCCTCATTGTTTCCCTCATTATCTCTATCAGCAATGTCATTATCATTTGAAGTTCCTTCTGCGACAACTGATGTATCTAGGAAACTTGGTGCATCAGAAGCCGTCGATCTATTATGTTTCGCTATGCTTTTCTTTGGTGAGCTAAACCTTGATTTCACTTCCTTTTTTATAAGCTTTTCACTTTTTATATTAGGCTCTCCATCAAGTTTCTCGGCAATTGTTTGTAAACGCTTCGTGATAGGGAGAAACGATTGTTCTTGAATTATATTTCCTTCTTTCAGAGCATTCAGCTTTTGCTTTACTATGTTCCTCCTTTGTATTAACAATTTTTTTACTTCAACTTCCTTTCTATTCATTTTGAAAGCATCAAATCTTCCTCCTAATTGTAGTACTTGTATAGATCCTCAATAAGCAGTAAAAAACAGGCAGCTGGCAGTAAAAATCAGGTAGCTGGCAGTAAAAAGTAGGTAGCTGGCAGTAAAAAACAGGTAGCTGGCAGTAAAAAGTAGGTAGCTGGCAGTAAAAAACAGATAGCTGGCAGCAAAAAACAGGTAGCTGGCAGTAAAAATCAGGTCCCAGGCAGTAAAAAGTAGGTATCTGGCAGTTAAAAACAGATACTTAACAGTTAAAACAGCGTAGTGTTAAGAGCAGTTCAGTATGAATACTAATAATGATGAATAAAGTTAGCAGAGCTTATTTCTCTTTATATATGTATGTAATGATCAAATGTCTTTCTATATCTACCATTATTAATGTCACTGTCTTTATTAATCACCATAAAACTATATTTGTCTTTCCAGCACAGTGAGCAAATTTCCTTGAACTTATTAAAACTCATATCGCTATTTATGTGATCTTCATATATATGCTTCAAATTCAAATCATCTTGTTTGAAGACTACCAGCATATTTGCGTTATCACGTATTAGATGTTTTGGAATACGTGTATAAGTTTGACAAAGGTAAAAGCAATCTACGTCTTTATGACGCCCCATACTGAAGTAATCTCTCATAACATTTTGTTTATCACAGGCTACATCATCAAAAATAAATATTGAGTTTTGTTTTACATCTTCAGGCGGTAGAATGTTGTTGCAGTTATTGAAGGCGTAGTATCCAATTCCTTTTATTGGTTTTAGAAGTTCTTCTAAATACTGATATTTTGATTGATAGAGAGACTTAGAAAAAATATAAATATTTTCAAACTTTAATCCATTGGGATGCTCAATCAAACTAATCATAACATTAGTTTTACCACAGTTTGATGGACCGACAACCAAGCAGCGGATTGTAGATGGTAACAATTCTCCATGTCTCTTCGAGATTTTTATTTCTGCGATATCATTGTTGTTAATAGGTAAATCAATTGGCTGTTTTATAATGCGCATGACGGAAGCAATACTATAAATAAAGCTCAGTCTATGATTGTGTGTGTATATATATATTAGATGTGATACTGGTATTATCATCATTCGTGAGTAGTTCGTGATGCCAAATGCTTAGAACAACAAGAAAATCTGGCAGAGGTATATTGAACTCTGCTATAAATAATTTACCAGTAGAGCTCCATATTCCAGGATATAAATTTTGTGGTCCTGGTACAAAACTTGCGAAGAGATTAGCAAGAGGTGATGTGGGTATTAATGGTTTAGACGAAGCTTGTAAACAACACGACGTGGCTTATAGCAGACAGAAAAACTTAGAGCAACGACATACGGCTGATAAAATTTTGGGTGAGAAGGCTGTGGAGAGATTTAAATCACCAAACGCATCTATAGGAGAAAAGGCAGCAGCCTTGGCTGTGGCAGCAGCAATGAAAGCTAAAGTTAAATTAGGAATGGGATGCATTAACGGAAAAACTAAAAAAAATAAAAGTAAAACTGGTAAACCTAAAGCGAAATCTAAAAAGGTTGGTGGATCGTTAGCATTTAAAGATGTAACAAAGCAAGCACGAGTAGCGCTAAAAGGTAAAAATGTGCAGAATATGAAAGATGCTATTAAAGTTGCATTAAAAGCTGTTAATAAAGTTAAGAAGAAGAAATATATTAAAGCTGCCCGAGTAATACCAATACCTAAGACAGGAGGATTTCTACCACTAATTCCATTATTTGCAGGCTTAAGTGCGCTTGGTGCTTTAGGTGGTGGAGCAGCAGGAATTGCAAAGGCTGTTAATGATGCCAAAGCTGCAAAGAAAAAGCTTGAAGAAAGTAAACGTCACAATGCTGCAATGGAAGAAATAGCTATGGGTAAAGGACTATACATGAGACCTTACAAGCAAGGCTTTGGTCTTTTTTTAGGACGCAAAAAACCTTCCAAGCGTTACCGATAAAATTACCGAAACGAGCTCTTACTAATTTGGATTTAATAAGATTGACTAAGAAATTAAATATTCAACATTTTCGAGGCATATTTATGAGAGATAGTTTACCACGTCGGGTGCATTATAAAGAATGTGGTATTATTAATCTAGACAATGAAAGAGGCTCTGGGACGCACTGGACTGCATATAAGAAAACTGGAGAAAAAGCAGTATATTTTGATAGCTATGGCAACTTAAGGCCTCCACGAGAATTGGTACATTACCTAAATACAAATGGACCGTGTAAAATATTGTATAATCATGAACAGTTACAAACATTTAATACATTCAACTGTGGTCATCTATGTCTGAAATTTTTGTATAATTAAAAATGCAGTGCTGTATTTGAATAGTATATTTCACGACACCGAAGATGTCGAATTCTTTTTTACTGTCTGGAAGAAGCTCAACTCTTACTTCTAGGTATACTCCTCCAATTATATTAGATGATAGTAAAGACTACGTCTTAGGGTTAATAAGCTTTGAGGCTTACAATTCAATTCCAAATATCGAGAAAAATAAGAACAACAAATTTTATTATGGTTCCAAGGGTAAATACATTGAAATTCCAGAGGGTAACTATGATATTGATGCAATAAATAAATATCTACAACGAGCCTTAGGTGACTTCAGATGGCATGATAATGATGACAGCATAAGAGAGGGAATTGTTAAGGAGCATCAAAAGCTCATTTCTATTAAAGCTAACAATAACACTCTGAAGTGTAGAATCAAATGCAGTGAGGACATTGATTTTACTAAACAAGATTCAATAGGACACTTGCTTGGTTTTAAACCAAGAAAATTGGCTGCATTTGGTTACCATGTATCAGATTTTCCAGTCGATATTTTTAGTGTAAATACCATTTGCATAGAATGCAATATTGTGAGTGGATCCTATATTAATGACAGGCAAGCTCACGTTATTCACGAATTTTTCCCTACAGTACCAGCTGGTTTCAAAATTGTTGAGACTCCAAGTAACGTTGTCTATTTACCCATCAACACTCGATTTATCGATCAGATTGTTGTTAATATAGTCAGTCAAGATGGTGAACTCATCAATTTCGGAAGAGAGGTGGTGTCATTAAGACTACATTTGAAGGAAGCGTGATCAATAAGTGCAATGGTAATAAGGTACAACAAACGTGGCGGTTCTAGTAGTCGAAACTATATAGGAGGTATATATTTAAAACCTTCCATCAGTTCTACACGAACCATCAAACCAATAACAGTAAGAAATCGAAAGTTTCTCGAATCTCTTGGTTTTAAGGTAATTTTTAAGAAGTGATAATAAAAATGGATATATTAAATGTCAACGAGAGGGCTTATTTTGACAACACTATTATTAACTCTGAGAAACATACTCATCAACCGTACGCATCTACGTCTTTGAATAATAATGATGAAATTCGCATTCCAATACAACAGCAGGATGTCTACACATTACCCAGTGAAAGTTCATTGTATATTGAAGGTAAATTACTGAAAACTGATAATACACCCTCCAAAACTGCTACATTTGCGAATAACGGTGTAATGCTGTTATTCGATGAAATCAGATATGAAATGGGTGGATATGTAATAGATCGCATCCGTCATCCAGGTCTAACCTCCATTCTAAAAGGATACGTGTCATTCAACACAAGTGATACTCAATATCTACAAAATAGTGGATGGCTTTTTAATAACAACGAACGGTCACTTATAGTTGACGATCATGGAAATTTTAATGTTTCAATCGATTTATCCACCATTTTCGGATTTTGCGAAGACTTTAAGAGAATTATTTTAAATTTGAGGCAGGAGTTGGTGTTAATTCGCTCAAATTCGGATACCAATGCTATAATAAATTCTGCAGAGAACGAGTCAGTTAAAGTTGTATTAAATAAAGTATTGTGGAAAATGCCTCATATATCAGTGTCAGATGTGGAAAGATTGAAATTAGTTGACTATGTAGCTAGGAACAAGGAATTGGAAGTTCCCTTTAGGGGTTGGGAACTGCATGAGTATCCTCTCCTACAAGAAACTCAACGTCACACCTGGAATATCAAGACGGCGACGCAACTTGAGAAACCTAGATTTGTAATTGTAGGTTTCCATACTGACCGTAAAAATAAATTGAAAAAAAATTTCAGTCACTTTGATCATTGTAATTTAATTAACATGAAACTGTATCTTAATTCTGAGATGTTTCCTTATGACAATTTGAATATAAATTTTGACAACAATCAGATAGCAACCTTGTATGACATGTATGCAAAGTTTCAACGATCGTATTATGGAAAGGAAAATGAACCTATTTATACACGTGCAGAGTTCAAGAAATATGCACCTTTAATTGTTATAGATTGTTCTCATCAGAATGAAAGTCTTAAATCTGGTTCAGTTGATATTCGACTAGAATTCGAAACTAATAAAAATATTCCTTCAAATACAAGTTGTTACGCTCTTATACTTCATGATAGATTAGTTAAATATAGTCCTCTAACTAGTACTGTAAGGATTTTATAAAACATATAATTAATCATTGTTATTGTTTGTTATTATTGTATATTACTTAATAAATAAAAATAAGTCTTAAAGTGCTTTAAATCATTTTATTCCTTAATTTCATTTAATATACAAAGAGTTCTATTATAATCATACAAATGTGTAGAAGGCCATGGGGCGGAATCGGGACCACAGCTCCATCCTAAACAAGCATCTAAATCTTGTTCAGCTTTTTGTATATTATCCTCAATCCATTTAAGAATATTACCATGATGAAAATTTGTAGATGGCTGAAACTTCCAGTGCAACTTTTTAGACTCTTGTAGCGTGCACAATTTGCGAAGTGTACGGCTTCTGGCATAGTATGCCGCTTTACACATGGCTTCATCAATCGTTTTGTCAATGGTTTTATAATTACTTAATATATTTCTTAGTGGAAAAGTGGTATTGTCAAGATATGGATAATATTTGTCATCTAGTAACAATTGAAATAAGTATATTTTGAATGATATTTTAATTGAGGGATGTAATATTTGTATAATATCATTCAATCGTTTAACGGATACGTATTCATATCCTTCTTTGTGACACACCGCCAACACGCTGTGAATAAACTCATCAAGTTCCATTTTCTTGTCCATCAACAATTCAATGAATTGTAAAGGAGGTTCTATATCATATTCCGATAACCACTTAAAGGCTTCCTCTGGAATTACCACTTCTTCCAAGATACTCTTTAATAAGTTGTATCTTTCTTCACTGTAACAGCACTCGATAATGCAACGTTCGATAAATTTATTGTAAACTTCAACGGTTGCATAATGCAAAGCAATATGCATCTCACTACACAGATTCTTCATAGTCATGTTATTTGTTGGAGAGATGAAAAACAAACTGATTTTGATCTGTTAGCTTACAACTTATATACCAGTAATTTGCTGACTCACGAACACACTATCCAGTTTATAGTAGACATTGCCACACATAATTTTATCGAATACAAATTCTTTTGTTTGGAATGTTATCGTTGTCAACTGAAATTCTTTCGTAACCCCAGGGCTTCGTATCTGTGCTCTTAGAATTTAAAATTCTTTTATCATCGTAAGGGTTAAGAATCATCTTATGTTGTCGAATTGTATAAACACAATGCTTTTTAGATCTAATTAGATGCTGTGGCTTGTAAATAATTTCATGATCGAACAGAGTTCTTTTGTAATCTTCAAATGTAATTTTCTTAACACTTGCTGATGTAGAACCCTTTGACTTTTTAACTATCTTGTTGTTATGAACTTTATAAGCATACATTTTTGCTCGAAGGCCTACAAATTCTAGCATGATTTTTCCATTATTTTCATCTTTCATCAAACCTGGCACTTTCTTGTTTTTCCGTTCTATTCCATATGAATTATGAGGATCATAATCAGATGTATCAAACCTCTGACTGTCTTCTTTAATATACTCATAAATATCAGGCACATTCAATTGATAAATTAGGCTATCGGTATCTGTGTACAGAAGTTTTGCTTTATTTTTAAATTTTTGCAAGATATAATCATAGTGAAATTCATATAGAAAAGTTTTAGATATATCTAGAACACAGAATCCTGCGTATATAGGTTTATTAAATAAAATTTCTAATTTATTCATTTCTACAATAATCATATCATCATCAAAAATGCTACAACTGTGGAAATTAGGTTTTGCAATATAATTTTGAGCGCCATAACGGCCGTCCCATTTAGTGGTCATACGGACATCTCTATATTTCCGTACGTTTTCCATTAATTTGCCGTACACAGCATTTATCATTAATTTATAAAAATTCTTATCAAAATCATTTTTAGCTTGCTGACGCAACGTGGTGTTTAAATCAATATACTTTTTCAACCACGCAGCTTGTTTGAATCTGAGAACTCTGTTAATTTTCTTTAAACGTAATCCATGCTTCAAATACAGCTTTAAATTTCTATAATGAACAACATAATTACTTTTTGGATATAATGTTAGTAATAATTTCTTTAATTTTGATCTTGAAGGTACTGGTGGTGTCATGTGTTGTGGAGCTAAAGGTAGATCACTATGAATTTGATGTAGATAAGTGGGATATTCTAAGTCACAATCGAAAATATAGCCAACTTCTGCATTATCTGGAATATTTATTATATCTAAATTTTCAATTTCATTCTCTTTCAGAAATTCAAATTCTCCATATGGTAAATATTCAGACATTGCAGCCCCATATAAATTGTTTATATCAAAATACATTAGATATACAGATTCTTGACTTGAATCATAGAGATCTCCCATATATTTATTATTTGCCTTTGCATATCTATTGGAACATTGAGACACTCCACCACGAATACCTCTCTCAATAAACATAAGTTTGTCGATATCCGTTAAAAGTTCTAAGTGTACTCCAGTCGTTTTAAGCATAGCATCGAACGCTAAACCTGGAGCAGTATAAAAATGTAATGGATCCAATTCATATGTTAATAAACAAGTTCGTCGAAAATTTTCGAATATATCAGCAAGAAGGAGAACATCACTTTTCAAGTATAAATCAGAATAATCACCTAACGTTTTTATGTTAAATGTTTTCCAAACATTAAGGGCATGCTGATAATCTTCATCTTTAATACATTCATCATGCAATTGACTATAGAAATTCGCTTTTGGTGGTAAACATGACTCAGTGAGTTTTTCCCACGAATCAATATAATCGTAAGGAAAAATACCCTTTCTTATTAATAAATTAAATTCTTGATCAGTGTTACAATAAGCCTTAACAATGGTTTTCTTTTCATTTTCTAAATAGGAAGATAATTTATCAAGACTACTAGACATAAAGCGGAATGAGTCGATAAATCGCAAGTGTACAGCAGTACCTTCAACCGTTTTAGTAAATGAAATATATTTTTCTTTATTAACTGGTAGCAACCGAACTGGACCTGCAAAACCGGTAGCCAATTGTTTCATTATAAAATTTGCATCATAACCGCTTAAATTATGAAAAACAACAGGTATATTAAATGAGTTTTGATAATTTAGATTACAATCTTGATGAGCAGCACCTCTGTATTTAGAGCTGAGGTGACAATGATCACGAACTTTGATATCACTCGATTTAAATGGTTTGGTACATATGTGACAGTGTGTTGAGGTAGCATAATTTATTTCTTGTTCGAATGATAAAGTTTCCATTTCTTTTGAATTTTTAAGGATACTATCAATATTCAATGCAATATCTTGTAGTTCTGAAATAAACCATTTTATACAGTCATCACCTCGATATAGTTTAAGTCTTGATAAATTATTATCATATGAACATTTCAAATAATATGCTACACTGAATGGTGTATGCTTTTGATAATTAACTGAATTGCACTTTTCCACTCCTAAGGTTTCACACGGTTCAAGAATGCTTTCAAGATCGGCATATATCACAAAAGGTACTCTTTCTTTGTAACTGAAATGCTTGAAATTTAAAATTTTATCCGACTCCATTGGTAATTTGAGGGCACACTTATTCATGTTATTGCAGTAAACTAAATGTCCTTTAAGTAAATCATCAGAACTAAAATGATTTAAGCACCTATAGCATATGAAAGTTTTATGTCCATGAGAAGATAGTTGTTTTGAAAGTAGTGCTGACATTCTCTTTATCCATGCGAAGTGGAAAAATGTCTTATCGTTTGAGAATCCTGTAAAATTATTATTTTCAGTCGATAGCGCTAATAAATTAATGGGTTCTCTGTTACTATTTCTATAATCGCTTAAAGAAAGCGGCAAAACGTTTTTATTTTCTATACAATACAAATTAATAGACAAGTTATTCAATTTTTCAAACTTCTTTATATCATTAAGTTTTATTGGAAACTCGATGGAATTATATTTTAGAACATCTTTAAAATGAGGATAACTTGTTATTCTTTCAGGATGTTTATTTTTAGCTGGATATAGAGCGGAGATTACAGCCCACAGAAAACAAAATGAATCGTTATTTTCTACATTTATTACAGCTTTTTTTCGTGATATAAAACCTGGTAAACTCACATAAGTTGATGTTCCCCCTTTTAAAGGTGAAAATTTGTTAATATTGACTTTTAAGTGCAAAACCTCTGAAAGAGCCCACCCCGAATCTTTTTCACTAAATTCTTCTAATTTATTTGTTAAAGTATGGATTACGTTATCCCTGTACCAAGTTTTTAAATTAGTATTTATATCGATTATATGATTTTTTGTAGAAAACGTTTTCATATCGATATCACCACTTTGAGGTTTAATAAAATTACATACTAATACAACATTAACTTTAAGCATTGATTTTTGACGATATAATCTAATTTTTCTTTGAAAATTATTAAATGCCTTATTTAAGAAGTATAATGGATCTTTGATACTTAAATTTGCAATTAATCCTGTACACACTCGTCCGTCGAAGCAAGAATCAATCGAATGCCAAACTAAATTTCGACTACGTTTTTTTTCAGCAGTATTGTTCTCCAAGCCTGCTCCAACTTTACTAGAAGTATATCGTAAGTGCTGCAATTTAGCTAAATAATATTTCAATAATGCTAAGTTTCCTTCTAACTTAAAAGGATTTTCAGTATCCTCTTGTCGGTTAATTCTATTTTTAATCGCCGTCTCCAACAATTTCACATTACCTTTTACTAACTTTATTTGCCTTATTATCTCTTCTTTAGTTTTTACCAATTTTACGGCTTCTTCAGTAGTTTTCACAATTGTAGAACTAATAGAGGTTACGGTTTCAGGATTCATGTCACTGTACGGTAGCACTGAATCAAGGAAAATAACAACAACAGCAGCAGCAGCAAGTATACCAGATTAGTATGAGAAGTGTAAATATAAACTGTGCGATTTCTTAAAGAGTACGACTCATTTATATGCGCAATCCTGCTGGAGCTTGCGCAGATCTGCATTTTTGCATTTGCTATTGTTAAACGTAACACCTCAACCGCTTAATAAATATATAACTTATTCCTTCACATTTATTTTGAACAAGACATGTTCTTAACTATAACACCACAATAGCTCTATTACAGGTAACCTAATAAAACTTATATAAAATTTATAAATTATTTGTATATTTTGATTCAGAGTTTGAACAAGATATGTTCTTAAAAAATATACTGCAGCAACTATATTACAGGGAAAACAATAAAACAAAAAAATATATAATTTATTTCTTTATTTTGTAAATTCTAAATAAAAATTATATAAACTGTAAACATTTGCCAACGCACATGCGCAATGCTGCAGTTTGTGGTGCCAACATTCCGGAACCATGGGCTTCAATTTTGGACGTTCCAGAAGCTCAACCACCGGTTTGTCTACATATTTCCTGAGGAATTCAGCCTTCTGATTTCCCTTCACATATATTATTCCAGCTGTCTGGGTTGCTGCCTTAAGGATTTCTGGAAGATCCTCGAGGGATTCGTCGCCATTATTCCATGGAATACCATGATGGAAGTTGACTACCCAATACGCCTCTTTTTGTAGCTCCCGTGACAGCTGATTAAAGGGGAAAGGGGGTTTAAATATATAATGGTAGGAGATTTTACCATTATAAACCCCCAATTCCTTCACAGCCCATCTGATGTCATCCTTCTTGTTACTAATTTTGAAACACTGAATGTCTACCACGCAGTCGGAAGTCATCTTTTTCGAAAGATCTTTAAATATAATGTTCTATTTAGTTCAGATACTAATATCTGTAATATGGTTGAAAACTCTAGGATACTGCTTTATATACTTTCTAAATGATCAAGTCAGCGCTTATAATGATTGTGGTGGGAGGAATAACGAGTCTGTGAAACATTAAGCATTATTGAATACGTCTTGGTGGAACACTTTACATAACTTTATAAGATTTTAAGTCATCTTAAATACATAGAAGATATGAAAAAAATTGTTTGCCTAACTTAAAGTACGAATCTAAAAAAATTTAAAATTTCAAAGTTATTTGCATGGAATAGGTGAAAATATGAAACTGTATATCTTTATGTTTTCGAGGGTGCTCTTTCAAAATTTGTCATCAGAAAAAACCTGTCTGGAAAAAAAACATGATTTTTGAAAAAATTTTGAGTTTTGAAAATTTTTTTGATTTTTTTTTTAACATGAAACGAAAGTATATAGCAGATAGTATGAAGTGAAATAGATTAGATGAATTTGGCCAATACTATTTTCTGGAAATCGTAATAGGTAGTATGTCAAGGTCACGTATTTTTTTGCTTAATATACAAAAATCTTACATGATTTGACATTCCCTAATTGACCCTGTATCAGATTTTCCCAAAAATAAACCTATAACAGAGATCCTATGCACATCCAAAATTTTGGACATTTTCAAAGAAATTTCTGAAATCTGAAAATGAAACCAATCGTAGAATTTTTCTTAAATTTTAGCAAGTCATATTAGAGGTTGAGTAGAGAAAAAAAGTTTATACAAACTTCGTCGTCAAGCGTCACGTTTAAGGGCTAGGGGTGAAAAAACAAAATACCCTTAAACAGTTTTTTCGTTATAACTTGATTACTGTAAGAGATAGAAAGTTGGTTTTTTTTTTATTATGAAGAGGAAAGAGAAAGCTATCGAACGATGATATAATTTTGGTTTCACAACTAGTATGAAAATCGGGGGTGGGGGTAGCGCAAAATTTTACATAAGGATGAGGGGTTGCAATGTTACTTTTTAATTTGTAGAACAAAAGTATTTTCCAAAAATGCAATAAAAAAAAATAAGCGACTTAAAAAAAAAAAAAAAAAAAGAAACTAAAATTCATAATTTTATATGTATGCTGTTGGTGTTGTTTAAATAGATATCAAATTACATAACACGGTGTCAAATTTCAAAACGCGGTGTCGAATTTCAAAACACAGGCGTCAAATTTCAAAATAAGGTGTCAAATTTCAAAACAAAGGTGTTAAATTTCAAAATAAGGTGTCAAATTTCAAAACGCGGTGTCGAATTTCAAAACACAGGCGTCAAATTTCAAAATAAGGTGTCAAATTTCAAAATAAGGTGTCAAATTTCAAAACAAACGTGTCAAATTTCAAAACAAAGGTGTTAAATTTCAAAATAAGGTGTCAAATTTCAAAACGCGGTATCAAATTACAAAACGCGGTGTCAAATTTCAAAACAAAGGTGTCAAATTTCAAAACGCGATATCAAATTACAAAACGCGGCGTCAAATTTCAAAATAAGGTGTCAAATTTCAAAACAAACGTGTCAAATTTCAAAACAAAGGTGTTAAATTTCAAAATAAGGTGTCAAATTTCAAAACGCGGTGTCGAATTTCAAAACACAGGCGTCAAATTTCAAAATAAGGTGTCAAATTTCAAAATAAGGTGTCAAATTTCAAAACAAACGTGTCAAATTTCAAAACAAAGGTGTTAAATTTCAAAATAAGGTGTCAAATTTCAAAACGCGGTATCAAATTACAAAACGCGGTGTCAAATTTCAAAACAAAGGTGTCAAATTTCAAAACGCGATATCAAATTACAAAACGCGGTGTCAAATTTCAAAACAAAGGTGTCAAATTTCAAAACGCGGTATCAAATTACAAAACGCGGTGTCAAATTTCAAAACAAAGGTGTCAATTTTCAAAACGCGGTATCAAATTACAAAACGCGATATCAAATTACAAAACGCGGTGTCAAATTTCAAAACAAAGGTGTCAAATTTCAAAACAAAGGTGTCAAATTTCAAAACGCGGTGTCAAATTTCAAAACGCGGTGTCAAATTTCAAAACAAAGGTGTCAAATTTCAAAACGCGGTATCAAATTACAAAACGCGGTGTCAAATTTCAAAACGCGGTGTCAAATTTCAAAATAAGGTGTCAAATTACAAAACGCGGTGTCAAATTTCAAAACGTGGTGTCAAATTACATATTTTGTTAACTCAGCAGGAAATGGTGTCGGATTACAATTTTCAAAGAATAAGTATGAAACTGAATTTTATCTGACAACAGAAAGTTAGTGACCTGTACAGTTCAACGGAATTCACCGGATGTTCATATTACTGTGTAAGTTGCAACAATTTGATATATAAGCATACTGCATTCGTTGAATATATTCATTCTTATACAAACCTATTAGTAGGTAACAGTATTAACTTCGATTCACAAATAATTCTTATTCAGTTCTAAAAATGACTTTGTTTTTATCTGAAGAGGCCCGTCTCGAGCTGCAGGAGACCTACCAGCAACAAATGCAGAATCCTGATTTGGATGAAGCCATACATGAGGCGTAAGTTTTTTTCTAATGTTTTTCTACGTTTTGTTAAACTATTTTCTCGTTTTTTACAGAATATCAGAGGAACTCAATATGGCAGTAAAGGCGATTACCTCCTTGGAAGCTTCGACCAAGCCAAGCCCAATTTCAGCGAAGGTGGCTGCTGCCAAAAGAAAGTGTTTTCAACAAGAGGATGACGCGGACGTATTCCAAAATCCTCCGCGGGAAAGTCCTGCACTTCCTTCTAGGTAAATATTCAAAAAATAATTTTAAAAAAGTCTAAAGACATCATCGAAAAATGTATGAATTATTATCTGTTATTTTTTGTTGCAGAGGCAAAAATTTGGGTTTGGCTCGAAAAAATATTAGACGGCCCTCATCTTCCATTCGCTCGCTGTCACCTACGCCCTCGACCTGCTCCTCCTCTTCGGATTCCGAAGATTGGATAGGAGCAATTAACGAAGAAATGCAGCGGAGGGCAGAATTCCGTCAGCGGATGGATGGAAGAATGACTGCTATAAAAAAGAAGATTAAAAACAGCGATGACCTCATATCGCGGCTAAAAGGGGAAAGAAAATCACTGAGGGTACACAGAGAGACCCTTAGGGAACAGATTCGGCAGCTTGATGAGCAAGAACGCTCCATCGATAAGAGGGAGCGTTCTGCTAACGAGACTCGAAAAAAATATGAGGCCATCGCTGCAAAGTTTAATGAAATTAATAATTAATTATTAATTTCATTAAATAATCTTCTTTTTTGTATATATTTTGTTGTTTTGTATATATTTATATTATATTTTGTTTTTTTTAATTATGTATTATAGTATAGTTTTTAAAAAATATATAGTATTATTATCTATTCATTTGTTTTCTTTACCAATTCAAACCTGAATATCTAATAAATAATAAAGCATATTTTGAAATTATTTAGTTTTTGATTACAAGTAAAATAACAAATTTATTTAGTTTTTTAATTATAAATATATTTTCTCGTGAAGTAAAATATGTGCTACATAGCAGCTTTTCAGAATCATATAAAATATTATTAATGCAATGGATTATAGTTTATAATTCAAATATTAAAAAATTTTAAAATATATGTTACTTAGTAAAAGTTTTTAAACTAAATGAGATGTCAAAATGTTAGGGTGGTTATTGTTGCACTGTTTTATAGATTTTTTAAGTAACCAATGCTAAACGCAATTGTCTTTTTTAAGCCTATGGTCATGCTTGCAACAAAAACGGTCCAATAGAAACTCATTCTCAGTAATGTGTTACATTTTCTATATAAAATAATAATAACAATATATGTGTAAAATGTTAGATTCTACCTATATACAAGGTTCGATCAAGTTTCAGGAGAAAAACTATGACAAAACATTCACTGTATCATGTATTTTATAATATATGTACGGGGTAGAATAATAAATTTGCTAATTCAATATAAATATTTTTATTTTCTAACTAGGTACAATAAAACATTCACCTGAAATGTAAGACTTGTAGACAAAGGTTTACTTCAAATGTATATCAACATAAAATATTAATATTCGTTTTATGAATTTTTCATGCTTCGGTAATACACTGGAGCAGAAGATATAGTATACAAGGATTTATTTATAGTATATGTACGAGGTAGAATAATTGCTAATTCGATACAAATATTTTTATTTTATAACTAGGTATAATACATTGGTATGGAATATAAGAGTTGTAGACAAATACATATCAATGTAACATATTAATAATCCTTTTATGAATTCTTCATGCATCGTCTTGGATAAATGTGATGTCCGTTGTTAAACCAATTTTTCCTTTACTAACCAGATATACAGGTCGACTTCTTAAAGAATCGTTAAAGTTTTCAATACTTTCCTTCTCAAAATGCATGTAAAATCTTCTTGGTAAATAGCAGGAAAAATTTTCAGTTTCAGCCACAACACTGTCACCATATTTGGTTTTACTAAACCTCAGCTTCACTATTTTAAACTTTTTATTTATTTCTAAATTATTTTTATTTTATAACTAGGTATAATAACACATTTGTTTGGAGTATAAGACCCGTAGACAAATACATATGAATATAAGATATTAATAATCCTTTTATGAATTCTTCATGCATCGTCTTGGATAAATGTGATGTCCGTTGTTAAACCAATTTTTCCTTTACTAACCAGATATACAGGTCGACTTCTTAAAGAATCGTTAAAGTTTTCAATACCTTCCTTCTCAAAATGCATGTAAAATCTTCTTGGTAAATAGCAGGAAAAATTTTCAGTTTCAGCCACAACACTGTCACCATATTTGGTTTTACTAAACCTCAGCTTCACTATTTTAAACTTTTGATTTACTTCTAAATCTTTTACGTTCTTAATTTCTTTATATGAAGTTGCCTTGTTCAACTTTTTCAGATCCATGTTGAATATAAATGAATATAGTAGACTGACTGTTCAAATAAGTCTCATATATGCATATATATACTTTACCCACCCACCCATATTTCTCTAGTACCCCCTCCATCTTACATTTTGAATTATAATTTACTCTCCTACTTTTTATAATAGAGAGGCTAATAAGTTGTATCTGTTAGCTGTATATATCCCTCATCAAATAAATAACTGTATCATTATTTTGATGGAGAGCGGGAAAATATCGCTGATAGACAACAGAGCACTGTTAACAAGAAGAGAAACCACACCAACTGCAGATGTGGAAGAGAAAGAGGCTAAATTGAATTGTATTCAATTGTTTTAATAAATAAAATATTTTAAAACTTCACTGTGTTTAATTTTTAAATAATAAAAAGTAATAAAATTAAGTAAGATGCAGTAATTCTTTAATTAACAACTAGCAACAGTTACTTGGAATCACTTTTATCAAAGTAAGAACTAGGAACATGTTTTGATCCATCAGCACCCTCAAAATAATCCTTAGTTTCACATGTAAAACATTTTCTGTTTGGCAGGTCGCAATCTCCACCACATTTGATGCACTTATACTTTACTGGAACAGGCATATTGCAATTAATAACACTTCCGCTCAGCAGATTCTAATTTGATAATAATTAAAATAACTGAGCGTCACATACTTTTATAACAGCCCTTACACTAAACAGGTTAGGTATCCACAAAATAATATTTCTACAGAGTGATGAAAATAAAACTTTATTTTATAGTAATAGACATGCAACAAAACCTTTCATAGTAAATACGTGATCGATGATTATTATCTAAAACACTACTTATAATAAATGAGACATCATTGATTCTTCTTTGAAAGCGAGCTCTATCTCTAGCCATCTGCATCCAATCTGATTTTCTTGCTTTTTTAAACCAACCATCAGGATCCATAAGTATAATGGTTTTATTATTGTCTAAGTTAAATACAACCCGCTTTTGGCCACTCATTGTATCAGAAGAAAATCGATTAAACAATAAACTTCAAGTGTTAAACACTTTCGCTCAGCACGAGTATAATACGATTATTATTAAAATAGCTTAGCGTCATCTATCTACACACTTGTAACCCCTCCCAAACATTGTGACGTAGACGGCTGAAAGCTATGCCGATCCTGCTCCAGTCGCCATCTTGAATTGTGGAGCAGGATCGGCATAGCTATTCTACTCAGGTATATCCACAAAATTTCAGTTTCACTTGAAAATGGTAGTGAATGATAGATTTATGGGCACTACAAATTGCCGTTTTTCTCCAAAACGAAGCATTTGAACAAAAAATTACAAAAGAGGTAAAATGATCAGAAGAAAATTCTACGTTTGATATTTCAAGAAAAAGCTGCATAGGCGTACTTATAAATAATTGGAGAGGATAAAGGGTACCGCATCCCTCAGTTACCTCCATTTCACCAAAATTACATAAGTATGCCGCAATAAGATAAAAGTACGTGCAAAATTTCAAGTGTGTATCTTAGAAAACAATGGGATTATTAACAAAAACAGTTTTTTAAAATGTAACTTTAACACTCTGTATATTGAAACAGAGACGTCCAAAAAAAATGGCATAATGAAAGTCGCATTATTTTTGTCCAAAGAATATGTGTTTAATGGTATGGCCTTCTATTTTGGGACACCCTGTATAAAGAATGGTGTGTATCCAGCTGTTGGTGTGTTAAAAATTGATCTTCTCAATAAGTTTTCTTTTAATTGTTCTGTAAACCGTAGAAGTATGTCTATATAAATTAAATCCTGGCCAAATTCATTGCAAACAATATACAAAACATGGAAAAATGTTACCTCGTCAGGTAAACTTCAACACACTATATTCAAATTTCGTACGTCCTGAATTAATAGATAGTTTCATCACATGCTGCTTAACTTAAAAACTGAAATTTTATATATATTTTTGTTTTTGATATATTTGTTTCTTTCACACCTGTGATGTTATAGCAGATCTTCTATAAATATATAAATAACTTGGTATTATTTTCAAGCTGGAGTTCGTGAATTTCTTGTGGATTTTAGAAAACAGGTGTTTGACATAGAAATGGTTCTTGATTAACAAATCTTTCCTACACAAGATAAATGTCTTCCACCTTATTTAAGACACGTTGCGGTGTTTCTTGTCTACGATCTTCATAAATTGAGTTTAATCTATCAATATTACGTAGTCTTAAACACCGTTTTGCACTGTTCTAGGATATAATTGTTGTATTTTAGGGCAATGATTTGCATACCAATGCATCTACACTGCACTTGACCTAGTTGCCGTATTGTAAATCAGTCAACAACTGATTAAGTGGAGTAATACAATAATATTTTATTAATTTCTTTGAACTTGACAATTCAAATCACAGATGAAAATTATTTATTTTTATGCTTTCTATTACCCATATCAAAAAATACATTTATTTTTATTTCGGATAAACCCTATATAATTTGAATATACTTTCATTATTATAATATTACTAGGTGACCCGGCAAACGTTGTTTTACCATATGAATTATTTCTAGTGAATACTTTGGCAGTTAAATAAAAAATAACTAACTTATAGTAAGTGTGTGGAGATGTGGTATATGACTAAAAGAGGAATGGAACACTGTGAACGATGACGGCCTATAAGAATAACAAATCACGAAACATTCATTTTTTGAATTATTTCGCGTGCCTGCAATTTTACTTGTTTGACGGCCCAAATTAGCCCCTTAACGTCTTGTTGGCATTGTTCACTGTACAAAAAAATAGCCATATAGTAAAATAATAGCCGTTGTTGGCGGGAGCTCATGACACGTGTTGCGTACTTTTGAGGTTATGTAGATCACTTAATTAACTAATAATGAGAACTACACTTAAAATTAATAATTTTATTAATTATTGATAAAACAGGAAATAAATAATTATGGTCCAGCAAATTAATAATAAATTTACTTGAGAATTACACTTAGAAGGTAAAATGATAATTATAAACGTCACTATTACGCTCGATTCATACACAATAATAATGGTCGAAAACTGTGTAGGGAGTGAGAGAAGGCTTATTGTGAGAGAGACAGGAGACCGGCTTCGGTCTCATCCTTACTCCGTGTTGTTTACTGGGTGAGAAGTGACACCGGTAGATGCCTGGCGGAGATAACTGATCTAGTGATAATCGATCAGTTATCGACCAGGGTTAAAAATGATTAAATTACTAAAATGGTTATTAAAAAATAGGGGCTTGTGAAATACGGATAAAAATTAAGGGTTGTATGTATTTTTTAATGCCACATCATAAAAAAATAAAAATAAAAAATTTTGTCCAAGTGGACCACACCTATCACTTAGAGGTATAAAAAATAGATTACGACCGATTCTCAGACCTACCGAATATACATATAAAATTTAATAAAAATCGGTCAAGCCATTTCCGAGGAGTATGGCGTCTAAAACTGTGACACGAGAATTTTATATATTAAGATACCCCAATATTCTTGCATAAAAATGATCTCATGTTTCGTATTAGTTGTATATATATAAATTATTTATTACAGCTTGTTGAGATTTTATGATTAATATACGACAATCGTTATATACCTTTATGTCTACATATACATAAAAATTATTGTAGAATTATTAATTTATGAAAACTTTGCGTTAGATTATTACGTGGTTGTTAATGTAGAGTGGGCTATATAAATATATTATAGCCATATAGTTAATTGTGGATTTTGAGTAAGCCTCAATAAACCTAAATAAACGTAAACGATTCTCTTAGATTACCATATACTTTACGGTTTATATTTCCAGGTTACGATAAGTGTATTGAGTATTAAACCCCATTATACAGAATCAAAGAGACGGACACATGGGAATTAGAAAATTATTTATTCTTTACGAGCGGAGGTGAAACAAGGCGATACGGAACAGCATCTTTAGTAAATAAAAATATGAGGGATAGAATTTCTAAATTTCAAGCAATTTCAGATAGGTCTATTCAGATAGGTATGATTAAAATCAGAGAAGAAATAAACAGAGATATTAAATATATATGGGCCAACAGAAGACAAAACAGAACAAGAAAAAGACGAGTTTCATGAGAAACTAGAAGAAAATTACGGGAAGCTGAATAAAAACACAGGTAGAATAGTGGTAGGGGATGCAAACGCGAAAATAGCGGGAGAAAGGATGTATGAAAGTATAGTAGGGACAGAAAGAAAACACAGAGAGCAATGACAATGGGCGTAGGTTGATTGAATTTGTAGAAGAACAAAAAATAAAAATAATGAGCACATTCTTTAAGAGAAAAGACATACATAAGGATACCTGGACCTCTCCAGATGGAGCATATTCGAATCAAATTGATCATGTTTGCATAGGTGAGAATCACAGAAGCATAATAAAAAATGTTAGGTCATGCAGAGGGGCAGACATAGACTCGGTTCACTAGAAAACACAGAGAGCAATGACAATGGGCGTAGGTTGATTGAATTTGTAGAAGAACAAAAAATAAAAATGATGAGCATATTCTTTAAGAGAAAAGACATACATAAGGATACCTGGACCTCTCAAGATGGAGCATATTCGAATCAAATTGATCATGTTTGCATAGGTGAGAATCACAGAAGCATAATAAAAAATGTTAGGTCATGCAGAGGGGCAGACATAGACTCGGATCACTATCTAGTGAGAATAGATTTGAAGATAAAAAAACTATTTAAAATAATGGATTACAAAGGAAAAAAAGGCAACATTACAAAATGAAAGAACCCAAAAGAAGTATGAAGAAGAGATAAGGAAAAATTTGCAAGAAAACATACAGATATTGGAAGCAAATATAAATGAAGAATGGTTAAAGATCGAAAATGTCATAGAAGCAGCAAGTAAGAAAGTAATACCAAAAAAAGAATTTGCAGGGAGGAAAAAATGGTGGGATGAAGAGTGTATAAGAGAGGCGGAGAAGAGAAATAAGCTAAGAATTAAAGCACTTCAGTCAGTACAGGAGGAGGATAAAGAAAATACAGGGAACAAAGACGAAAGACAAAGAAAGTGTTTAGACAAAAGAAGAGAGCAGAACAGGTTAAGAAAAAATACAGCATCATTATAAGAGGAAAGAAATGCGTAACTTCTACAGAGAGATAAAAAAGGGAAAAAGATAAAGTGGCAATCTAATTTGAGAGGAAACGAAAGTGAGAGAAAGATGGAGGCAATACTTTGCAGATATGTTGAATGAAGAGAGTGTAAGGGAAGAAGAGGAGCACGAGGAGATGATACGGGGAAGAGAAGAGAAAGTGGAAGTAGAAGAACCTACAAAAAAGGAAATTATAGAAGCTTTAAAAAATAACAAAAGTCCTGGAAAAAACGGAATAACAGCAGAGAATATTAAGTACGCAGGAGAGGATTTAAGACAAAAAATATACGAAATGATATGAATGATCTGGAGAAGAGTATGTATGCCTGAAGATTACCATCTTAAAAAAGGGAGATGCAACAGACTGCAGAAACTATAGGGGTATATCATTGTTAGATATAGGGTATAAAATTATAGCAAAGTTAATAAAACAGAGAATAGAACCTATAGCAGAACTACAAATAGGGGAGTATCAAGCAGGTTTTAGAAAAGGAAGGTCAACAACAGACCAAATCTTCATGGTGAAGGAAATTCTGACTACATGCTATGAGTATGGGATCTAAGCAATGGTTTTATTTGTGGACTTCTGGAAAGCATATGATTCGATCAAAAGGAATAAACTACTTAAAATTTTGAAACAATTTGGGATACCAACCAAAGTACGAATAAAAGGTGAATGTTCGGAAGGCTTTACTATTGATACAGGACTTAGACAAGGAGACCCACTCTCAACGCTTCTTTTTAATTTAGTACTAGAAAAGGTCATAAAAAATAGTCAATTGAACAATATATATATATATATATATATATATATATATATATATATATATATATATATATATATATATATATATATAACAAATAATAATGTCGCTGATTATAGTGCAAATTATTTAAAATGAAATTGTTATATAGTGCTTGTCAAATCATTTGCAGAATATAGGAGAAACAATTTAACTATTTAAATTTAAAAAAGTTTTGTTGGCACATTTTTTGCGCCTGCCAATTGAAAAATTGATTTTGACAAACGTGATCATTGACAGAAAAGAAGAAAGAAAAATTACAAAATTTGGTTGGTAATGTAAAAAATATTTTAACTAATACTTTGTTGATATATCGTAGTTTTTGTTTATTTTACTTTTAATTTTCCTCAGATCTCTGATCAATTAATCAAATATTATTTTATATTTATAATTTATGAATTTCACGTTTCTTTATAGGTATTTACCTTCGTAACACATGCTAAAATTTTTATAACTCACTCAACACTCAATCTTCATGATGAGATTACCTTAAAATTAATTTTGTTTTCATAACAAACTAATTTATTTACCTAACTAGAACGTGTATATAATTTCATGAAACTTATTTTAGAGAGTTAATGAATACAATGAGTAGACCGAGGAAAAGAAATGTTTATTGGTGTAGTAAGTAAGCAAGTACTTAAACGTTTATTTAATCCTATTCAAATTTCAGACAATAACCATTTTAAATGCTTACAACTGAATAAATATCAGTAATGAATATGCCTTTATTTGCTGTAATTTGTTGGTACATATATGTATACATAGACAAAATTAGGAATGTATAAAGAACTAATAATTTTTTTTATCTTTATTAAATTTTTACTACACATAGGTAGCTAATTTAGTCTGCAATGAATTTTGTAATAGTTAAAATTTATACACTTTAAAGTAAATTATATGTAAGTATTTACATGTAGATAATACGGCGTTAGTTAAAAGTTACCTAGACGTGTGCATTTAAGAATATTTTAAGAAAGGTAACAAGGACAGTCCCAATCTAAGTAATTAGATGCCTAGATAACATGTTGCGAGGTCAAGAACTTTGATATATTTCCCAAGTGTGAGATATTTGATGGATCCACATTAGTCAATCCAGGATATAGCCTGATTCATGTACTTTGATCAGTTAACTATAGCATGATATTTACCTTGTATGGCTCATTTTGTCAAAATAATGTCAGCTTCTTTGCTGGCTGGTCATGGGTTAGCTCGTCAATAACATCAACTGTTTTTATTCCAAATTGTCAACAGTGACATTAAATAGTTCTTTTATGTCAACGCCAATAATAGAAAAATTGGTTTAGTTACAACAGAAAGACAACTCCTCGAGATTTGGTGAAGAAGGAGTTGTGAATTGCTTCAGAGAAATGTAACAAGCAGTGTTGTGGATTATTATCAACAGGTCATATTGAGGCCGTAATGCAAGAAAACATATCAAAAAGACATTATTTTGCAGCATAACACTCGCTCTCATCCATAGCCCATAGGAATGGCTATTTAGGAGGTTATCCCACATCTATTCTACTGATGTTATTCTCTTAAACTTTTTGTTGAGCAAATTTCAAGGAATTCCATTTAATGATGATGTTATGCTTTATCAAAATTCGCTTGGTAAATACTTCCATACCATTTCCGTCTTCAAGGACTATTAGTTTTGCTGGTAGACTAAATATCTTAGTGTTTCTGGTTTCTGACACCAACCGCTAATGGTACCAAGATTCCACCATTAATTATTTTTAAAGAAAGAACAACGGATGGATGAAGTCAGCTTCTTGAAAACTGATTTGAAAAATCGTTCTTGCCATCACTTGATGGTGAGAAACCTCTATTCTTATTTGTGACGGTCATGAAACGTATATGAATTTAAATATGTTACAATTCTGATGTTACCATTCCACTCATCTCATTCCTAGACCATTTCATTTCTTACACCTCACCTCACATTTAAATATTTCTTGGGATTTTGAACTAGTTAAGTGGTAAAAGCATCATAATGGATAGAAGTTGTCAAAAAAGAGTGTAAAGATTATCAATCTATTGCCGAGGGATTCGTATCCAGATATTATTCAGTAAAAATGTGATCTCTAAGTTTCTTTGATTCGATTTAGCTCAGATTTTAGAAAGTTATAAAGAGAATCAATAACATAATATTCGTTTTAAAAAATCTCCTTTTCTACTTTGATTTCTGGATCAGACTGCCCAGTTACCATCTTAACAAATAGTAACATATGCTAAAAATATCATGAGCTAACTAGATCCTTTAAATTCCTCAAATATTGGCATATGTCCTTAAAACCTTTATATTTAGACCGCTTTTTATTATCGTTATTATTAGAGATACAAAATAAAGTTTCGAATAAAAATTGTAGGGATGTAACTGAACCCCTTTAATAATTTAATAGAAGCGGACTAAATATATAATATAATGATTTACCCTGTACATCTTTATAAGAAATTTGTCCATCAAACTCTTAATCACCGGTGTGCAAAACGTAAATAGCATTAATTTGGTGGTACAATGGAGCATTATTCGTATGTGGAACTTGCTGATATGCATACGATTTACGGAGAAGCTGGTGGTAATGGGAGAGGAGTCGCGTGATAGTACACCGAACGGTTTCCAGAACGTCATCATTCTCATCATAGCATTTTTGCTACAATTCATGGACGTCTTCATGTCAGTGGCAGCGTCAGACGTTCCGGGGGGGCAGGGCGGCCCTTCGCCAAGCGGATAGTAGAGTTTGAGGAAGAGGTTCTGCACCATGTAGAGGCCAATCCGCCCACAAGCGTGCGTGCCATTACACATGATATAGGAGCGACACGAAGTACTGTTTGGCGGGTTCTTCGGGATCAACAACTACACCCGTACCGCCTGTTACAAGTCCAAGCCAAGGGTCTGGAGAACCATCTGCCGCGTCACTGTTTTTGTCGTTGATGGTTGCAGCAGGAGTTGAAACAACCACACTTTGGTCGCTACGTTTTGTTTACTGACGAGGCCTGTTTTATAATGGATGGTTATTTTAATAGCCGTAATAGTCACATTTGGAATGAAAATAACCCCCATGTAATAGTCCTCCGTAGAGACCAACATCAGTTTGTAATTAACATCTGGGCCGGCATTGTGGGCGAGCAGATCATCAGGCCATACTTGCTTCCACCACATTTGAATGGACACGTTTATGCTCAATTCCTGCAGCATGTGCTTAAAGAATTATTAGAGGATGTGCCACTGGACATGTAGTTTCAACACGATGGCGCCCCAGCCCACTTTGCTTTGCCAGTGCGGCACTATTTGAATGAAATATTTCCTAACAGGTGGATAGGTCGTGGTGGCCTTGTGCATTGGCCAGCGCGGTCATCCGACTTAACCCGCTTGGATTATTTTCTTTGCGGCCATCTAAAAGCTGTAATATATGAAACTCCTGTTCCCAACCAACAAGAGCTACTGGTAAGAGTGATGGCCGCGTTCGCACAGGTACAGGATATACCGGGTATATTTCATAAAGTTCATCAATCAATGAAAAATCGTGCCTAGCTGTGTACTGAGCAACGTGGAGGACACTTTGAGCAGTTATTCTAAGCTCTTTCAATAATCTGGTACTTTTTAAAATTTTTCTTTTTTTTTGCTGTAGCGGCCAAACGGTATATTTCCAGACAGGGGTTTATAAGACAACCCCTATCATTTTGTCGCAATAATTATGGGACACCCTGTATACGTGTACTTCTATTTCAAGGGTGGGCAGAAGTGGATTAAATGATTTTTTAAGAAAACCTAAACTGTTCTAAACTTCAATGTCCAGTATAATGATACAAAATGTTTTGAAAACGTTCCTTTGTTTCGAGTTCTTATTCAAATTATAACAGCACCTTTGCTAAAAACCCGATACCTGTGAACCACTTGCATCAGTATTTGAAGGTTGGCCTTTGCGTAAAACAGACCTACTTGCTGATATCAGTGTCCCAATAGAGACCTAAGTCCATACTCCTATGTAAATCGTCAATACATACATATAAAATTGACAGGGGACCTATCTCCAGGCAGGCAGGTCCAACTTGTGGACCTAAGTGCCAACGACGCAAAACAGTTTTAATACAAAAACAGTAATAATACAAAACAGTATTAATGCAAAACAGTATTAATGCAAAACAGTATAAATACAAAACAGTATTAATACATAATATATTTTTATATGTAAAATTGTCGCGAATTAAATTATTTAACTTTAATTAGCAATTTATTCCCTTGAATTTTAAATCTTCTTAGTACGTAAAAACTAGGGGACCTAAGTGCCAAATTTGCTGCCCTGTAAAATTATATTTTTGGCACTTAGGCTCTTAGCATTTCCACTCTTCATTTGTAATGCGCATCTGTAGCATAAATTCAATTTTTGTAAAAAAAAAATGAAGTAAAGAAGCAAAACGATATCGTTATATTCTGTATAATTTACAAAATTGCAGAGATAATTTATATAATTTTTGTAATTATTCATAAATTATAGCCTGCACTTGTAATGAAGATATTATTGATTTCTTCCAGGTTGATATTATTTCCAAAGTTATGTATTTTTCGTCCAATTTAACGAACTGCATCCTTCCACCCAACGTTATTATTTCAATATGAACAATCATAGGCCTGAGGAATTTTAAAGAGCGGACTTTGCAAATAGCAATAGCAAAGGAAATAATTATAGTAACACAAATAATTATCGTAACGTAAATTGCGGTTAACCGCAACAAATCGCTTAGTTACGCGATAATAGTTCACTGATTCAGAGCCGAAATATAAAAATGCAACATTGACCTATAAAACCGTATTGATAAAATTTGACATAGAACTGTGGCTCAGCGCCAGCATAAATAATTTATTTTTAATAGTATCAGCTTTCCGCATTGCATATTTAATATATATTTACAAATCAATACCTGTTACCATGCCTCATAATTATGTTAGGCACGGTTGTTTTGTTCTTCGGTGATGTGATCATTTCATTAGTGTACTAGGCAATGTAGTAAGATTTCTTTAAAATAAAATATGCGATAATGCGTGCATTGTTTAAAAACATTTGTTAATATGCAATGGATTTCACATAATATCTGTTTATTGAAATAAGTTACCCTAATATCAGTTTGTTCAGTATCGTGGGTTTAAATCGTTTACTTGTTCTCAGACGTCTGGCGTTCCCCAAGGCTCTATATTGGGTCCACTTTTATTTGTAGTATATATTAACGATATTGTCAATGACCTAAATATTAGCTACCTTCTATATGCCGATGATGTAAAATTATTTTCTAGAGCTGACTGTTACAAACAAGGTTTTACTTAGTGTTTTACTATGACTTTGTATTCATGCTTTTATTTATTTTCTTTTTTTTTTAATAGTCAACATCCTGTAAATGGGTTTCGCCCGTTGGATATTTTATTTCGATAAATAAATAAATAATCAATTTTACAGGTATCTGACTTAGCCTAATCATTTATGCTATTTATACTTAATTAAACTTCTCACCCTAAATATCTCACCTGCACTCAAATATAACTTTTGTTCAACTGATAACTAATTTAACGTTTCCAACATTTTTGATATTTTTGTACGATGATTCTCTGCCGGTATAATTCTCATAGAGCGATATTATAGCTTTTGTAATTGATTTAGTTTATTACGGTTAAATATATATACAACTTATGCACAGTAATCAAAACGAGGTTGAATAATAGACTGAAATACTGAAGTTTTGATTTGAGTTGCTGAAATATTAGCCCAAAAAGTATAATTTCTTAGATATATTTTTTTGCATAATCTAAATGATAATCAAAGTTTACAAAGCTATTCATTCCAGTTGTAATTTTATGTTGGTTATGGTACTTATATTTTGCTGCAAATATTATTGTTTTAGTTTTCTGTATATTTAATTTTATTTTATAGGAAGAAAAATATTTTGTGGCTAATTCAAATATCCTACATGGTACATTGTACTGTCCTTTTTAAACTATCGTCACTGCATGCTATGAGTGTATTATCGCCGAAAAGGTTAGGTTAATTTATCAAATGTTCAATATCATTAAGGTATCATATAGAAACAAGGGGAACCAGCACACTACCCTGCAGAATACCAACGTCACTGTTTATTTCATGAGATACAGCTTCATTGAAACGTATGATCCTGAAGATAATTTTCAAACCAATCATATACCTGCCACCAGTGCTATACTATTTCATTTTGGTTAGTAATAATTTTCTGTTAGTGGCCCAGATTTCATTAAATTGTATAGAAGAATGTTTTTTATAAAATTTTTATTTAAGTTTATTGAATTTGTATTTCCATTCAAAAATGTAGAAGGCATTGAAAATATCTGAAAATTATTGCTAATCTACAGTATTGTTTCTCTATTTACTTCATGAATAAAAATTTAATGTAAAAACAATACTATTACAACAACTAATTAAATTTATTTCAACAAATCACATTAAAAAAGCTTTTTAAACGAAAAAAATATTCGAAAATAAATAAGGAGAACTCAAATATTCGATATTTCCTTCCGTTTATTAATATTGTTGTAAAATTGATATTATTTTCGAATATTTCAAAATTTATTTTTTTTTTGTTTACTTGTCGTTTTTATTGTAATTTCTTAAAATAAATTTGATTAATTATTGTAATAGTATTATTTTTACATTAACATTTTAATGAGGTACATAGAGGAACAATATTTCAGATTATTCAAATTGTATTCAAAATGTTTTTTCAGCTTTTAAACTATACACCCTGAAGAAAACTTGAATAATAACTAATACAGTGAACAGATATTTTTTCTAACTTGCTCAAATATTTTTAGACTGCCTCTAAAGACAGTTATTAATTGGTTGAATACTGCATACATATAAACCATTTTTAACTAAAAAATCACAAATTCTTATTTAAAAATATATATATATATATAGTGTGACACATTTCAAATGATCTGGTATTTATTATAATTAATAATTTATTATTTAATGTGATTAATTATAATTCATTGATCACTTTCTTAATTAATCAATAGTCATTAATATATATTTACCAAATTTGGTATATAACCGTTTTGGGGCATACTGAATCCAGTACCGTAGTTATATTTGAAGAGAAAAAATCTTTAAATAGTTTTTGTAAAATTTGGCAGTGAACAAAATTCGAAATGGGCCTTGAAAATTTAAAACATAAAACTTCAATATTCTGCACTAGAAAAAACACGAACTAAATCCGATAATAAATATCATTTTGCAGGCTTACTTCGATTTCAAATCGACTATATAGTTTTCGAGAAATTGTTATAGCGAGTTTGTATCATTATTTTTATGAATAGATACAATAGGTACATCTCCAAAAAATGTTTTCCCACCTGATATAAATATCTAAATACATATTATAAAAAGTTGTAAATACATTGCAGTTCAGTGTTCACCACTGTTCCATTTTATAAAGATTCTTTTCCAGATTTTTTAACGTAATAAATATTTTTCCTAACAGTTAATTTCTTGAGAAGTAAAAGTAAATAATTTGAAAACTGCTTTCGCTCGTTACTTTAAGATTAAAGAGAACAAAACATTTTCGGGTGTGAAAATATCAATTTAAAAATATTTTTGATATATTTTTAAAGCGGCCATCGCCTCACCTCGTTAAAAATAGATATGTATGAGGTGATAGGTGCTACTTGCGACATAAATACAATTTTATGTATCGTGTTTTGTATAAAGTCGGCTACAATATATGGATTTGGTATGGTCGGTGTCTATTTCTGTTTATAACTGGAATGTTATAAAAAACATATACAGCATGGTTCAACTGAATGGAATAAATTCGTTAATTCGAAAATAGGTGACTGAAAAAAAATCTGAAACAGGTCAATTTTTTATTTAAAAATCCGTTCTGCAAGATATTTATTTTGCATAAGTCGTTACTGTGTGAGAGTGATGACGTTATCAGGTAATATCTCATTTGAAAGGTATTATTAGTCGCGTCAAATTAGCATTTCACTTGTAACTTTTTGCGGAGAGGTCCGATTGAGATGCGGTTTTCTGCAAAATGTTCAGCGAATTTTTTATAACGCTCGCAAATTTTTAATTTTTTATTTAACAAATGACCCATTTTTGTTGAACATATGGCAAATGTCACACACGATTCAACGAAAATGTCTGGAAAATGTTCTCTCGGGGGTTTTCGAGGTCCCTCTTTATCACTTTGGTGTTAGCTTTATTATTTATTGCTAAATTGTTATATCTGGGTTAATTAACAAATTAAAAACTCCACCACCGAAATCACTAGAGAACCGGAATTTTTTCCAGGATTTCTGGCTTATTAAGGCAAACCATCGGCACAAGATTTTTGCAAATATAATTGTTTATTGTTCGATTGTTGCAACCTCGCTAATTAACAAATTAATAACTCTACTCCCGGAATCACTAGAGACCCAACATTTTTTCCGGGATGTCTGTCTTTTTAAGGCAAACCATCGGCACAAGATTTTTGCAAATATAATTGTTTATTGTTCAATTGATCCTATAATTATTGCAAAAAAAACCGATTTTCTAACGATTCCGGGAGAAGAGTTTTTAATTTGTTAATTAGCGAGGTTGCAACAATCGAACAATAAACAATTATATTTGCAAAAATCTTGTGCTGATGGTTTGCCTTAATAAGCCAGAAATCCTGGAAAAAATTCCGGTTCTCTAGTCATTTCGGGGGTGGAGTTTTTAATTTGTTAATTAGCCCACTTACAACAATTTAGCAATAAATAATACAGCTAACACCAAAGTGATAAAGAGGGACCTCGAAAACCCCCGAGAGAACATTTTTCAGACATTTTCGTTGAATCGTATGTGACATTTGCTATATGTTCAACAAAAATGGGTCATTTGTTAAATAAACAATTAAAATTTTGCGAGCGTACAGAGGTTAGATGTACCTTTTGTTATAAAAAATTCCCTGAACATTTTACAGAAAACCGCATCTCAATCCGCAAAAAGTTGTCTATTTTCACATTTTTCATGCTAATTTGATGCGACTATATAATTCTCAATTCAACGATATCAATAAGTTTAGTTAATAGAATTTGGCATAGTACATTTTTCAAATTACAACAAAATAGCTATTTATGCCATCAGTTACGAAATGCCTAATTTACAAGTTACACAAAATTTCATTTCGTAACGTATTGCATACAAGATTTTTTCTAATTTTGAAGAAAGTAATAAAAAAATAAAATTTAATATAACTGACAAAAATTTGGAAAACATAAATTTAGTTTGTTGCTGTTACTTCATGTTAGTTGTCAGTTTGACATTTTGTAAAAAAGTCTAGACGGAAGGTTTTTAGCGAGATTGATATATTTTTAGTTTTATTTTTACAAAATGAGTGATTCAAGTTCTGAAGAGCTACCAAGCGATATTGAAGAGGCAGCAGGTAATGCTCTATTATCAGTAATTCCCAAAAAGTCAAAGGCAGTTTATGATTTGGCATACGAAAAATTTGTTACGTGGTGTGATGAGAAGAAAATTAAACATGTTAATGAGAAAGTTTTACTTGCATATTTTGAGGGTAAGAAAGATCTAAAAGTTTCCACATTATGGACACTTTACTCAATGTTAAGGTCTGAACTAAATCTGAAAAGGAATATTGATATTAAAAAATATACAAATTTGGTAGCATATATTAAAAGGCAAGCGGACGGGTACAGTGCTATAAAGTCAAAAGTTTTTATTAAAGATTTTGCCAAATTTTTAGTGGAAGCTGATGACAAAGAATACTTAATGGCTAAGGTTGCAATGATAATTGGAATGGCAGGAGCATGCAGAAAAGCAGAATTAACATTTCTTCCAGTTGAAAATGTTATAGACGAAGGAAGCCATTTTCGTGTTGATATCCCACCTTCAAAAACAAAAGTTATACGGCAGTTTGCAATTACCACTGGAGACAGTGAAAATACGAATCTTGTTGAATTATTAAGAAAATATATTAAGTTGCGTCCCCAGGTTCTTAAACACAACAGATTTTTTGTAAAATATGCGAATGGAAAATGTACCAGAAATCCTGTGGGAATTAACACATTTAGCAGTCTGCCAAAAGTTATTGCACAATTTCTTGGTCTTTCAAATCCTGTTCTATATACTGGTCACTGCTTCAGAAGAAGCTCTGCCACTTTCCTAGCAGACAGTGGCGCTGATATTTTAAAATTAGAGGCACGGAGGTTGGAAATCTAGCTCTGTTGCGGAGGGATATGTTGAAAATTCCATGAATAATAAAAAACTTATAGCGCAAGAAATATTTGGTGAAACATCTAATGCAATGTGCGCTGCTTCCCAAATAACAGCAAGTTCGAGCAATGAAAAAAATATGTCGTCGGGAATTAATTTGACTAATTGCAATAATTGTGTTATCAATATTTATAATAATTAATTAATTTATAATTTATGTTTTTAACTTGTATTATAACAGTTTAATAAATAGAATAATTCTTTTTGTCACTAATTTTGAAATACATTTTTCGTCACCAATTGCATAAAATTTTACTTTATGCAACTAGTTACAAAAAGTAAGACATTTCATAATGTCAATCAGTTTTAAAAAGTGTCACTTTATGTGTCAAAATTAGAAAAAATGTATTTTTGCAATAGACTTTCAAATTGACAACCCTTAGTCGTCATAAAACTGTGACAAAGAGGGGCAGTAAACTCTACTCGAACTTTGTCTATAACTTTTGGAGTTATCTATGTTATCTTCGTTCGAATGCATATTTTTAACTGCATATAGATTTTGTGGTCTACTTTGGTAAGCTTTACTTTTAATTATATTATTTAGAGATAAATCTGGTGACCTAGAGGGCTACTCAATCAATCCTCTTCCTCCTATTCATCTATCTCGGAAGACGTTGTCTAAGTAATTTCTTACAAATACAGCGTAGTCTGAGAATGCACTATCTTGCTGAAATCACAAATTCTTTGTTTAGAAAAAACCGATTCAGTTCGGGGAGCAAATCGTCTTGCAGAAATTGTAAGTATCGAGAATATGTTAAGATTCCACGGTTCTAATGATGCTGTTATCTATTATTCAGGCCCAAAGACTCACTTGCTCTGATAACTGAATGTGATGATACTCCTGCATATCAAATGTGGTTAAGTTTGACGGTTTACATAACGATTTACAAGGAATTAGTTTCATCAGAAAAAAATAATCTTTTTAGAAACATCGGATTTCGGGTTTTTTTTCATTAAAATTCCACAAAATTCGACTCGTCTTTCAAAATATCTTCCAAAAGCTCCTGAATTAAGATAACTTTGTAAGGATGTTACTTTTCCTTTTTTAGCATTCTAAGAATTGTTGAATGATCTATATTATTATCTAATGCTATTTATTATGAACTGGCATGATGTATTTCTTGAAATGCTATAACATATAGTTTCTTATGTTCGGGTAATTGTTTTCTACTACCTTTAAGGACGAAAATTCTTTAGATGACCCATTTTTCTAAACTTCTTTTCAATGTTGCTTACTGGGAACTGAAAAATTGATTTTCGGTTGGGGTATTTATTATTACAAACTTTCCTTTCTCAGTTCTGGTTTTATCACCACAACGGATCATTGTCAGAATTTTAATTCTTTCCATTTCAATAAGCTTCATGTTGATAAAAACCACTACTAAATATTTATAATACATCAGTATTAACTACCTTTTTGACAGAAAGGGAAATTGGAATGTAGTCTTCTCATAATACATCTACATTTTTTGAAAAGGCGAAACGTAACGGTCTGCATCTAATTTACTTTTGAACAGGTGAAAATTTATTTATTATTTATTTAAAAAGCCACGTAGGAATGAAGGTTTACATTATTAAAGTACTCTTAATTATAATTTTAAAATATTTTCTTTGGCATTATGCAAAATTCTATTATCGAATCTTATTAATTTAGTTGAATAAAGAATTACAAGACCTTGCAAAAGAGCTATCGCATGACCCATATTTGTATAAAAACAAATACTATACCAGTGCCGTAATTACTCTCACAAAGATGACGTCATATACAAAACAAATATCTTTCACACCGGACTTTTAAAAATAAAAATTGACATGTTTCAGGATTTTTGTTCAGTCACCAATTTACGAAATAATGCACAAATTCTTTTCATTTGCACCATATTGTATATGCATAGATAAATAAAATTAAGAAAAAGCCTTAAATGCCACAAAATAATTATTGTAAAGTTTACAAAAATTAATTTACGGAACTTCCTATTAAGTTAGATTTGAGACTTATTGTTCAATTTGAAAAATATATTTTTTATTGATTTCTTAGAAAATTAATTTCTTCATAAAAACTGATGCTTGACGTCATCCTATCCAGATAAATTCATATTAGTTCCGACGCAAATGCCATAATAGTGTTTAAAATACTTATTCTTAAAACAATATGTGATATATAGGCTATTTGTAGATATTTTATCTGTACCGCATGATTTCTAATGAACAAAGATTGTAAATCTGGGTAAAATGCGATTGATTATATTTAATCTTACTGTTACCTAGATATTTAAAAATAAAACATAATTTTTTTTATATATATTTTTAGGTATTAATAATATTGTGTGAAACTAACTACTCAGTGGACAAAAGCCCCAACCTGCGTTGAATTACACCCACAATATCTACCCATGTATTCCTTATTATTAGGAATTGTAGGAGATTTGATTTATATTAGCTTAAAATACCTTTCTAAAACAGTAAAAAAACATAAATTATTTAATTTGAATAATAAATATATTTATATATTTTTAGGTATTAATGATATTATGTGAAACTAACTACTCTGTGGACAAAAGTCCCAACCAGCGTTGAATTACACCCATATATTCCTTATTATTAGCTTTTGTAACATTGATAGGAATTAAAGGAGATTTGATGTATATTAGCTTAAAATACCTTTCTAATACAGTAAAAAATATATTTATTCTGGCCATTCTGTAAGGTACCTGTTAAAATATTAAGTAAAAATCAATCAAGGATTGTTTCTAGTAAACCGTATTTGCTAAACCAAAAAATGTTGCATTTTAAAAAACCAAATAAAATAAAAATTTATGTTCGTTTCGAAAATCAATCTATTTTCGTTTTTCTAACAAAAATGACTTTAACTTCTCTCTTTTTAAAATAAATTTGGCGTATTAAATTTTATGTGTTTATCTATTTTCCTTGAAAAATAAAAGTAATTTCTAGATTTGAAAATGAAGATAAATTCATTTTCTAAATGTAAACTGAGTGAATTGCGTCTACACATTGATGTGATTACTTATTTTCTTCATTTTTCTGCTTTAGCTCTAGTGATTTTAGAGATATTTGTTTGAAATTTGACACAAAGCATGAATTGAGAAAAGATGGGTTGTAGTATCCACAGACGTATTAAAAAAAATTAGGGGGGGAGCCCCAATTTTTTTGAGTACCTACGCCTGTGGTTTCAGAAGATTTTTATCTAGATAGAGCGTTTTTTTATTATATTTTTTTTCTTCACTTTTATATGATTTTGATTTTAGACTCGGGTTCATGGTCAAAACTTTGATTTCTTTGCTTCGTATATGCCATTTCGACGTTTTAAAAACGCAAGTAGGTGGTTATATTGTGATATATCCATATTTTCGTTTATTTGTAGAGTATTTTTCAATATTGTATGAAAAACACACCTACTATGAACATTTTTAACTTTGTAAGCTATTATATCTATTAAGATCCTAAGTTTAATTTCACTTCTAATTATGTTAATAACACTTATAATTTTTGGAAAGCCGATTATATTGCATTATATCAAGCATTGCTTAATGTTGATTGGTCAATGAAGCATGTAGTCAGTCTTACTCGAAGTTGTATTCAATATTTGATTCCTGCGTTCCACTGTTCATTAATAGAAGGCGTAAGTACCCAATATGGTACACTAAGGAGTTTATTTCACTTATTAATGTAAAAAACATGTATCACACTTAATTTAAAGAAGTCTATAATGATTACTACTACAATAGGAGCGCACATGGGACACCCTGTATATAAATAATGTTCAGATCTCAGTTGAAAATGATAGGAAATTTATTCAACATAAAAGAAACTAATCTAGAATTCCTTCGAAATTGTATGACACGTTACCGGATTCTATTGTAAATGCTTTTTGTAATTATTTCAATAGTGTGTATACAAACAGTAGTAATAAAACTTCTGAAATTAGGTTAAATAATTTTCCTGGTTTAATAATCGAGTCGACTTCAGTTTCAAATATATTGTCGTTTATAGATAGTCTAAAGAACAAGCCAACTTCTGGTGATGACAAAATACCTAGTTACTTAGTGAAAGATTGCAAGCATATATTTGTATACCCTTTATTAATTCTATTTAATTTGAGCTTAAAATCTTCAACATTTCCTGAACTATGGAAAGACTGAAAGGTATGTCCTATTCTAAAGTCTGGAACTCCGACATTGCTTACAAATTATCGCCCGATCACGATTTTGAATAATTTCGCGAAGGTCTTTGATAAATTTTTGTATAACCTAATATATCCTTCTGTGTCTAACCGCATTTCACCAAACCAACACGGATTTATGAAAAGGAGAATCTCGTGAGGTTTCACACAGTTTTTATCGGAAGTTGTTGATCAGCATGGGCAGGTGGATGTGGTTTATACAGATTTTAGAAAGACATTTGACTGTATCGATCATAAAATCTTATTGAATAAGCTGGACGCTTTTGGTTTCAACATACCCCTTCAAAATTTCTTTACTTCCTACTTGAGCCGCAGAGTTCAATATGTGTCTTACAATGGTTACAAATCGAATAATTTTTTTCCAACATCTGGTGTACCGCAAGGTTCCAATTTAGGTCCGCTATTGCTCTTGCTTTTTATAGACGACTTGTGTTCCATTTGTGAGTGTCCCTATTTAATGTTTGCTGATGACCTTAAGATTTATTCTGAGGTTGATAATGTATCTGATTGTATTTATATCCAAAATCAGTTACTTAAAATTGAACATTTGTGCCAGGTTAACAACCTTGGTATGAATATTTCAAAGACCTACGCGAGGACACCACCATCTGTAAGTTTTAATTATACTTATGGCTCATGTCCTTTACAGAGGTGTGATAGTACTAAAAATTTAGGGGTTGCCTTCGATAACAAACTGGCATTTGCTGTCCATATTAAAAATGTTGAAGCCGCAGCATTTAAACAGCAGGGATTTATTATTAGAAATTGTAATAGCTTCAACAACATCAAAGCATTAAAGACATTATATTAATCTTATGTCAGATCCAGACTCGAATATTGTAGTGTAGTATGGTCTCCTATTTATAACACATATAAACAAGGTTCGGAAAGAGTGCAGAGGAAATTTTTAAAGTTTCTATACTTTAAAAGGCATGGAATTTATCCTGTTAGAGATTGTGATCACCAGCTACTTTTAAATGAATTTGATTTTCACTCATTAGAGATTCGAAGTCTGCAGCTGCTGTTGCTGCTTCCAAAAAATATCCTTTCATTTTGTACCTATTGCAACTCGCTGTCATTTTACTTTTTTTCTGACTCATGTGATATTAATATTGATACTCTAAATGTAATAGTACTGGTGGCACATTGTGTTTACTATTTCTGGTAATATACAATAATTTTGTATGTAACTGTCAATTCCATTCTATGCATCTAGTATGGAGTATTTTCTGTTTTTTTATGTCCTATGTTACTCACATTATTAGTATATCCTCTAAACTACATGTGTAATAATATTATTCTAATTATTATTGGAGAGTTCTGTTGGGCAATAAATGTGTTACTAACACTACTAACATAAAATTAGTATAAAAAATCTCGTAAGAAAAACAGTTTTACTAAACTCATATAGCTTTTAAGTTACCTCAAAAGAAATTTGTTTAGCAACACTTTGCTTTTCTAAACTTGTTGTTTAATATACTATTAACACTAATGTTGCCTTAATTAACAGTAGTTAATTAATTTATCTTCATTGGCATATTTTCCTCTGAAATTTGACCTGCTATAAAATTAATAAGAAATTAATTAGGCAACAAGTCATTATCAGAGGGTCCAAGTTTCATTAACGAGGAAAAATCTCATTTTCACCTGTCACGGAAATGATTTATTCAACTCCGTGTTACACACGTCAATTTATCTTTTTCGATGTGTCATCACTGGATAAATATTTTCTTTCCGTCTGTAATCCTTGAGAGATCTTAAACGATAAAAACATGTATAAGGAATGGTTGTTCTTCATAGGGCTTCTGTGGAGCAACGCAAAATCGATAACGTTATAAATTACATTTTTTCAACACAGCAATTTACTAAAACGTATCAGTCAAACAACTTTAGAATTGGCGTGTCTCCTTATGCAAAGTCGTTCTAAAGTAATGTTAGTATTAAGGGTTATGCGGTGTATTTTACGTAAAACTAAAATTTACGCTATAGCGCTAAATGTGCGGCACGATCTTTTGTTCCATTAGAGCAGCTTTATTTAATCAGTTTATTATTTAATGTAATGTTCAAATGAACAAAACTTTTAATGTTCTATAAGCCGCAGTTTGTGAAAATCCAAGGGCATCGATAATATACCAGATAAGTTGATCACAGTTTTTGAAAGCATGTTGCTTAAAGCACAGATTAATAGTTAGGTGCCGTATACTTGAAATAGTGTTTTCTACAAATACAAGTAATTTTAGACATTTAAGAACTGAACAATATAGTTTAGCAAATAACAGGGATGTTATTTCATGCCACCTGCAAATATTCAGAGGTACCGAAGTAAAATGAATATATAATGACAGAAAGCTGCCTAACCAACAAATTTTTAGATACAGAAAATTTTTTTTTAAATTCAGCTTTAGATGTAAATATTGTTATAACATCAAATTACATAGTTCATAAGATTGTTCACATTTATTTATAAGTATGTAAAAATAATTATTAAAATGTGGAATTAGAATAGCAAAATAGTAAAAGTGGATAAACAAAACATCAATAATTTTATTTTTTATATTACTTTTACTCTACGTGTTTTATTTTTCGAAATTTCTGTACCTAAAAAATATCATAAATTTGTTCATATTGACGCGAGAAATACGGCGGCCTTAAGCGAGACAAGTTCCAAATTTTAAAGCGCTTGTGGCTAAATAAGCAGTGGCGACCAAAATTCATTTGTACACGACATAGTGGGAGACTTTTTACAGGCAAGTAGAGCCAATCATTCTTACTTTTGAAAGCCTGAAATGCACAGTCCCCTCAAAAAAAAAAGAAAGAAAAAAAAAACGGAATATGTGACCTTGACATCGAAACGACTGTACTAATTGTAATTGTGAATATAGTTATAAGATGTAAATTTGTTAAATTATAACTATTGTTTTAAGCTGTACCTATGTAAATATTTGTTATTGTTATTGCTTTATATGCTACTAAGACGCCGAGGGCCGAACCGTCTAATAAACTGTACTTAAAGGCAATTATAGATATTGAGATGTATTTATTCACTAAAGTAATAGTAAAGAAAAATAATTCGTTGCTTTTAAATTATTTTCGACTTAATTTTTATTTCACTAAATTCTTTATTAGAAAAGCCTGTGTGCAAAAAATAGATTTTGCTGTTTTCAATTTCAGCTTTACAATCGACGTCATTGACTTTCTTGAACGCGGGGCGTTGCTAAGTGCTACGTCACAAGTTCCTAACGGCCGCATTTGCCAGCCAGGGGCGCGCTCTGCCGCGAAGTCAAAATATCCACGCAAGTTTAATTGACAGTTCTGTGTCTCACATTCAAAAGTTTTGTGAAGTCAGCCACATACGAAGAACGACGCGCAAAATTGATGTGTGCCGTTCAAAGATCGCCCGCAAAAGTGTTGGTCAGTGAAGCGTGACATTTAAAACTGTGGAGTGCAGGTTTGATGTGTGTCGTTCAAAGAGCCAACGTTAAAAGCGTTGGTTAGTGGAGCGTCACGCTCCACTATCACAACGCAGAAGTTTTCAGATTTCTAAAATGCCACGCGTTACTCCAAACGTCCCCGATGTAAGATACTTTTAGCTACTAACTTCGAAGTTTTCGTGTGTGGCTGCGTTGAGTGAATAAGTTTTATTCACTCAACGGTGGCTGGTTAAAATCTGAAAACTTCTCTAGCATTTGCTCTTTGAACGCCACACATCAAACGTGACTCCAAAGTTTTTATGTTACGCTCCACTAACCAACACATTTGCGTGTGATCTTGGAATGGCACGCATCAAACCTGCTCTTCGAAGTCTTTGTGTGTGGCTACCTATTGCAAGCGTTAAGCTATCCAGAACGCGTGCCCAGTGCTTGTAAATTCAGTGTATTTCATAAAATTATGTATAGTATAGTACCAAAATGTGAAAGTGTGAAAACATCTAATAAATGTTTTATTATCATACCAAGGGGCAAAAAAAGTAGGACATTGTTGTAGTGTAAAGCTTTAAAGTGTCTATACAAAAACGAATGGCTTCACAGTCGAAATATAGAGGTTGCAATATCATAACATTTTTAATAGATTCTACACCTGACGGCTTGTTTTACTTCCAGAGGATTTGGCGGTCGTACAACAGACAAAATGGTTGTTAAAGAATTTTTAAATTAAATGGAACCAACTGTACAACTAGTATCTATATCTACTAGTAAAAAGTACCAAACGTGAAGTAAAAAAGGTAAAAATTATAGCCACATCAAGAACACAATCATGAGAAATGAGTGATTTCGAGAATTTGCTATTCTCCAGCCTCATAGGTGGATTAATATTCAAAGTTATCACTTGAGAAAAATTTATAATTAACCGCCAGATGATACAGGCACAAAATGTATTTGATTTTAAATAGAATGAACCAATATTTTTTTACTATGGAATTGAATTTTGTAGAAAACATAATTTTTATATTTCTATTTATTCCCTGGGGCGATTTCCGACTTCAGTTTACAAGAGCAAGGTTTTTGTTTTATTTAAACATAATTAACAACTTTGTCGAACAGTTCTAAAAATACAGGGTTTTAAAAAAAGAGTGTAAAATATTTCAGGAGGTAATAGTACTAACCAAAATAAGCAGAAAAGTCTTAATAACCATGGGTCCACAAAGTAACGGTTGCGGAGATATGAACCACTATTCGTTTTTCAAACATTTTATTTTACTAGGAATAAACCACAAGGAAGCTTTTAACAAACAAAAAACAAAGTTACAGAAGATGTTCAAAGTGCCCTCCGTCCATTTCCAAGCAGGCACGACATCTTCGTCTCAACGATATTCGAACTCTTTCGAAAACACCCTTGGTTTGGATTTCTTGATACTTTTGATTAATCCGTAGCTGCAGTTCTTCCAGGCTATTTACAGGAGTACCATACACTAATGCCTTCAAATATCCCCAAACAAAGAAATCTAGAGTGTTCAAATCAGGAGATCTTGGAGGCCATAAAACAGGTCCGGCCCTTCCTACCCATCTATGTGGAAAAATGAAATGAAGCACCATCATGCTGGAACCACATTTGTTGCCTCTGATTCAAAGGAATGTTTTCCAAAAACTCATACAGTGTGTTCTGCAGAAGTTGAGGTAAGCAGCGCCTGTTAATCGGTTCGGTAAAACAACAGGACCTAGAAACCTGTCACCTACAATGCCTATCCAAATGTTTAATGAAAAACGTGCCTGATGTCCAGATTCTATTAGAGCATGAGGATTTTCGTCGGCCCAATTATGCGTATTTTGAAAATTAAACACTCCATTTCATGTGAACCCGGCCTCATCAGTAAAAAGAATGTTTGCAAGAAAACGAGGGTCTACTTGTTGCACATGGTATGGATAAAGCAGTTGCTCGTGAAGAATTCTCCAAACAAGAGGACCACTAATTCCTACCTCGGCTGATATTCTCCGCAGACTTGTACCTGAATTCTGCTCTACCAGTGCTAGAATTTCTTCTTGTTCTCTAGGAGTGGATACTGACCTTGGTCTTCCGGATAAATGGCACTGTTTGCTCAAGGAACCAGTATCTCGCAATCTTTGCTGAATTCTTCCAAACATGCGTTGTGAAGGAATCTGGCGATTTGGATAAGCGTCAGCATGAGAACAACTGTCAAATACGTACTGTTTATTTCACTAAACATCAACCAACTATTATAAGAAAATACGCAACGTTTTTGCAAAATAAAAAAAGAGGCTAAAAAACATAAAACATTTCATATTTCCGCAACTGTTACTTTGCGGACCCATGTTTATTGCGACTTTTCTGCTTATGTTGGTTCATACTATTATCCCCTTAAATATTTTACACTCTTTTTTAATACCCTGTATTTTTTAATGCAAATTTTATACTACACAATTAAAATAATATATTTTTTCGATGGGTGGGTATGAAACACAGAAAAAACTAATATGTTTTCTTAAGAAACTAAATTATTATGCATTAATCATCTTTTTTGTTTTTGAGTAAATTAATCTCAATTTTTCTACATGGACTTAAGTTAGCAAAAAATTGATTATACCAAATGCCCTCATTAAAAGGTTTTAATATTGAAATGAATTGAATTGAATTGAAAACTTTGATGTAAGAAATCATTCTAGTTCTAGGGCTCCATTTCATCAACAGATAATTCGATTGTTTATTGATTTCTACTAAATCAACCAACAATTTTCTACTAATAAAATTCTGAGTTCTACTAGTGAAATTAAGGCACAGTTTATTAAAAATAAAACAAATTATGTTTTAGAGAAATTATTAAATATATATTCACATAGAGCTTACTGGTTTATCAGAAATAGGAAAATATTTTTCTACTAGGAAAAACATCTAAAATAAACTATAATTCTGTCCACCATCATTCGCTTTTAGACAAATCTTCAGGGCATGTATACTATTGGTTTACTTAAGGGCGCCGTGTTATTAAAATAGTATTTTCTACAAACACAAGTAATTTTAGACATTTAAGAACTGAGTAATATAAAGTTTAACAAATAACAGGAATGGAAGTAAAGTAAAACTAATATATGATGACAGAAAGCGGTCTAACCAACAAATTTTTAGGTATAGAAACCTTTCATAATACGTATTTTTTCATTTCAATTGTAGATGTTAATATTGTTCTAACATAAACTTACATCGTTCTACATATAAGATTGTTCAATTTTGTTTATAAGTATGTGAAAATAATAATTAAAATAATATGTCATGCAAATGCATTTTAAAAGTTGTTATATTATTTGACGAAAATTTAAATAGTAAAAGTGGAAAAACAAAACATCAGTAATTTTATTTTTGATATTACTTTTATTCTACGTGTTTTATTTTTTTGATATTTCTGTACCTAAAAGACATCACAAATTTGATCATTCTACGGGTGAGAAATACGTCTTAAGGGGAAGGTTCTATGTGCACTGCTGTTTTGGCTTAAAAATTATAACTCAATGTTCTATGCATACCTACCACAAAACTTCGTATAAAATAATAATTTATAAAATTCAGTTGAAAGGGGTATGACACAATTTTTGCTTTAGTAAATTGATGTTTTCAAGAAAAGTTCTATGTTTTTTATTCATAGAAGCAGCATTTCGATAGTAAGAAGACCAGCGAACTGTATTTACTTAAATGACAACAATGCTTATACATATAACCAATGCTTAAATGTGATTCACTATTCACTGTATCTAAAAATCATCGAATTTTAACGATATTTTGGGACTTCAATCAAGGTATTCAATTCATAGCTGTTTATCTTTTGTAAAAACTACCAATCTTTTGCCTATGCTAATTATTTTTCGATACGTTATCTGCAATATATTTTCTAATAAATTGAATGCTCTTTGGTTCATTGAAATTTTCATCTTAAAGTCTCTGTATCAGTAAAATTTACTTTATTAATTAAGTTGTGATTGATACGGAAAATATTATCCCGTTCATATAACAATTAGAGACTAATTTTGGAAAGTTATGTATAGATGGCACGTTTGATAAGTCATGCGTTAAAATGAAGTTATTGAACTGTAAAACAAAAGGGGAATTCAAATACCAGATATAATTAGAAATCAAATAGTTGGTATTTATTAGTGTCAGCTTATTATAAAGCTCTTGATAATTTATACATGTATCCTTTATGATGAGTCACATACCAACTAGTGCTGGTCAAATATCGATTTCATCGTGCCCACGCCAATTACGTGGGGAAGAATACTGTTTTTTTATTTTGTCACGGGTTATGTGACATTTATTAAATATATCGCTCACTTATTGAACATATCAATCACTCTTCACGATCAACTAATAACGTGTTAATCGATTTTACATAATTGTTTTGGTTATAAAACGCATTAGCAACAAAAAACATAGACCAGACATATTAAACCATATCCAGAGCATTACCCCGTAAATTATTCTTCTTCAGTTGGCATTATCTAACAGTGCTTTTTTATTCTGCGTAAAATTATTATAAATACTTTACTAGCTTTATCTTAAAAATGAAAACGAATGGAATCTAATTAAAATAAAATGGTGAAAACTAAGAATAAGTAATTGAAGACGAAAAATGTACAAAAAATACCTACTTAATTAAGACAGTTATTCGAGAAACCATGCAAGTTAAAACAAATATATAGCTAGAAGAATACAAATTGTAAAAATAGCACAAGATCGGAATATTTAGAATAGATGATGTGTGGATGATGCACCGAAAAATTGTCACGAAGACGGTCCTGGACGCGGCGGTTTAATAATAATTAAGTAAATACTGATCTAATTTAATAATGAAATACCAAATCAGCTGGTTGCACAAGTTTGTTATAACAATGTAGTATTAGTATTGGATTATAAATACTAACCCAAATAAGGTTGCATACTAACCCAATAAGGTTGTTCCAAGGTTTTCAACAAATAACACATGGTCGGCCTTCATTTTCGTTCAACAAAAGAACTTTCATTTTCAGAAAAAAAAACCCAAAGATAGAACTTTTTCGTACAAGACTTTTCTATTGCAAATATCGTCATGGAGCTATATTTTAATTTTTATACATTATATACCGGGTGTCCCGTTAAGGTCGCCTAACGACTGTATCTCGAAAACTACTTGTCCTACAGAAAAAAACTATTTAAAACAAAAGTGACCCCGAGAAGCCTATTAAAATAATTTTCCACTTTCAAATTTTGCCGCTAGAGAGCGAACTTTTAAATCCAAATCTAAAAGTGAGATTTTCTCCTTAAATCAATAGTGACGGTATGTTATGATAAGCGGTTTTGTAGTTTCCTGGCGATACTTTTAAATTGATTATTTCACATTTTACAAAAGTAGGGCAGAATCTGTTGCACATAAAGTTGGAAAACTCCCGGCTACGTTAACCGATTTTAGTGAACTTGGTTTTGTTTTAAAGATGTTTGATAACTGAATTATCACTTGCAACAATACTTAAGTTTTTGTTTATACTTAAACCAGATGGCGTTGTAATTTGATATCTTTAGAAGCTATAAATTATTTGTGTTCATAACTGAAATTCGTAAAATGACAGGTGCACTTCCGGTTTGAGTCATTTTTTTTAGCAATTTTACGACTAATAATATAGTAAAATAAAAAAATATAGTCTTCCATTTACATTCTAGAAAATTGACTAAACTTTTAAATATATCAAATAACGTCATCTGGAGGTACTGGCTTAAACAAAAATTTAAGTATACACACTATAATTCGACTATTAAGTAAACAAGATCAAGTTTTCTAAAATTAGTTAACGTAGTCGGGAGTTTTCCAACTTTTCTACAATACGATTCTTATCTACCTTCTTTAAGAGATAGAGCAAAATGACAAATAAACAATGTTTAAAGTGTCAATAGAAAAGTTCAAAACCGTTCAAAATAAGATACCCGGCACTATTGATTTTATGAAGAAAGCTCATTTTTCGATTTGGATTTAAAAGTTGGCTATCTAGCGGTAAAATTTGAGAGTAAAAAATTAATTTTAATAGACTTTTCGGGGTCACTTTTATTATCAGTATTTTTTTCGGAAGTTGTAGTATAAATAGTTTCCGCTTGCCGACCTTAACGGCGTGTAATAATAATATAATATGAAGGAATTCAATAATAAAATTTTAAGTATGTCAAATTTGTTACACATTTTGGCTGATAACATTTTGTCAAATATATGTACATTAAATTCACATGCAAATGTATGTTGACGTTGATGTTCTGTTTTGCAACAAAGCTAATAACAACTATAATTGGCCACTAAATTCAAATTAAATACTTTTATAAAGTATAAATATTTTTTAACCAGTTCAGGGAAACAATGCGTAGATACAATAAAACTATTTTATGAAGTCTCTCTTTTAAAAGAGGAGCAAGTGGTAAAAATACTAATAAAATTCAAGTTGTAACAACGATGGTAGACATTCAGGACAGAACCTCTCATCAAAATATACATAAAAGTGATAATATTTTTTCCCAAAATAATATCTAAAGTACCTAGAATTCAAAGATTATAATATGCAAAACACATAGGTATTTAAACCAGCTTCTTAAGAAATATTGAAGTTATAGACAAATTTGAACAGCGCAGTTCTCTCATAGTAGCTTCATCAAACTTATTATACTTTTGACCAAATCTGTCAGAAAATTATGTGATACGTCAAATATTTTTTCTACAATTGAACTCCTTCAGGCTTTTTTGAAATCAACGTCATTGGTTTCAAATTTTACGTGCAGGAACACACTACAAGGTAAAATCAAGTTTGAAGTCTATATGGTTGACTTTCTGATAAGTAAACTTGAGTATTATCTTTTAGTAAATCTATGACTCATAATTTTTCTTGGGCAACTCAATAAAGTAAGTTATTTGTTGTGCAAAGCTCACCTTTTATATTACCAACAATAATATAACACAATTCTTCGGGCATATTGGGAGCGTTAACCGATTAGTCAGTGATCAGTCACCATTTAAATTTAGAAATTGTATCTTATGTGCTGACTTAAATACTGTGCATAAAACAGTAGGTAAGATGAATAGATTTTTAAGTGACATAACTGCATACGAATGATGAGCAGCGAATAGCACCCCTGGTGGTATTGCGCAATACTATTTATAACTCTATTATTAAATATAGTTATGTTTCATACGTACACAAATCTGAGTATGAGTAGATAAGTACTACGTTTTGAAAAACATGCTGACCAACGCGAAGTAAATAAGTATTAAAAAACATATCTTTAGCTACACTGACAATACAAAATAGAAGGATCTGAAAAATGTAGTGACAAGATTTTGTTACAGAAAATTAATGTTCAACCTATTTATAAAATGAGAACAGCCACGTTTTTTTGACAAATTCATTGATAGCTCAGTTTGAAACATCTGGACAGCCGACACCTCTTAGATATTTAAATAGGGTATAGTTAAATAAATATTCATTTGTGCATAAATCTAGCGGCAGTGACAGTGAACAATTTGCCCTACTTTTCATTTTTAGAAATATGACATTGATATTTTTAAACGAAATGTGGCTTTATTGAAATCATGGATATTTCAAAACTGGAACAATTTAATATCTGTAAGTACTACAAGTAATTATGGTATTAATTAATGGTCGTATTTATTGAATTATTTGAATATCTGAAAAAATACAATATTTTCATACAATTTCACAGTTGCATATTAAAACATGTTCACAGAATATCGTGGTAATTGTCAAGTCGTTTAGATGGATTCCTAGGAATCGTTCGTTACGTCACAACCTTTCATTTAACAAAAAAAAGCTTGATCCAATCTGATAAATTGGGCTGTCTGTCAGTGGTAACGGGATATAGTAAAACGTTTTCTAAGACATAAGATCCAGACATTCTCTTTGTTAAAATCTTTGCAGATGATGGTAAAGGAAATAACTGTGCTAGCAAAGAATTATTCTGGTTTCGTCCTTGAAAGAACGTTTTTTGAATTACAGGGTGTGGTTATATAGTGAAGAAAAATTTAACAACAGTTTTCTAGCGATATAAATGTAATGAAAGATTTTATAGGAAAAAGTTCTGTCAATATTAACATTTTCTTTCTGAACTTGAAATTATTAATAGAAACATATGACCCTGCATGTACATTTTTATTGGCAGCCATCACATTTTTATACAGGCGGTGTCGCCAAAATTTACAAAATCTGAAATTTTTGAGATTGCTTCATTTTACTGCATATATAGTGTTATTAAAATAAATTCCAAACAATTAAAAATAACGTAAAAAAAAACAGAACAATGCAATGGGTAATCTGCACATTTTTCAATTTTATTACCAAAATATTCATCAGATTATTGTATGAGTATTGTGTTAATTTTACGTAATTATTAGCAAAAATCAAGTGGCATTTAATTAATAGAATTATTACCTCTTTCCAAACCATAAAATTACAAGAAATATAAATGACGGCCACGTGACGTCACGGTATATGAAAATGAACACAAATTTCACGAAGCACTTTATTTGAATTGTGTTAAAATTAAAACCGTCAAATTATTTGTTTTATTGATGGGGTACACAACCGTAAGAATAATGTTAGAAATTTTATTGCGTATATTATCAGTGCAACTACACACATCAATTGTATAACCTTGAATGAGTGACAGGGTAAAATAATCGTGGCAACAATATAATGTCATTGTAGTATTTGATAGTTACATTTTCTTTTTGTCTCTCTTCGTTGTAATCCACGATTTTATACGCATGAAAATGACACTAAAATTAAGATTTACTTAAAGAATATTTTGTTAAAATATGAATACAATATTATACTCTATATGTTACTCTATTATTATAAATTATTAATATTTTGTAATAAATGTCATACTGTGTCATACTTACAAATTGAAATTGTGCTATAGTGCAAAATAATAATCAATATTATATCATAGATGATATTAACACAGCAGTTGTGGTGATTACCAAAACTATAGGAACATAATAATTGTAGTATTATTTACTACAAATTGTATTAAAGTTGTACGTGCGGTGGATCCACACGTTAAGCATGTGGCCAAAAGATGTAGTTCCATATTACATCACATTTATTTTCTGTCGCATAAGTCGTCGGTTGCCTCGCCTCCTATGGCATACTGAAGAGAGCTAAATAATTCAAAAGCGATATATGTCTGGTGATTCGCTAATGGATGAATTTGACAGTTTACTATAAGTTCTTCTTTTCTTATATAAATAATTAAATACTACTAACTGAGTATAAGTAACAAAAATACTAAAATACTAATTATGTACTTCAGTTTTATTTTTTCTTAATTCAGTGTTATTATTTACTTTATTTAATATTATTTCAAATATTTGCAGTAATTTTTTCATGTCATTTCTAATAAAGAAAACATAACTTTATTTGAGGCTAATAATTGTTGACTCGAGCTCTCTTGATTTCAAGTAATTTTTATTCTTAAATGAAAAATATATAATCTTATTATATAATAACAAGTTAATCCTTCAATAAAGTATTACTATACTTGAGAAATAATGAAACTAAGGTAGCGTTGAAATAATTTATTAATCTTGATTAATATAGCTTTCTTTCCCTGTAGTAGGCGTATAAAGTAGTAGAAATGTAGAAATGATAACAAATAACCGATGAAAATATGCTTTTTTACTTAAAAATAATTTGAAATTATTGTACTTGTAGTAATAAATTAAAAAAAGAAGATTGAGAAAAGAAAATTAACATCTTCAGCCCCAAAACTACGCCCCTGTTTGTAAAACTTTGTGTTGTTGTTATATACTTATGCCCATAATCAAGAACTAAAGTCGTATGATAAATTGACTTTAGCACTGTTTTTCAATTTAAAAAAAACCTTATTTAGTCAAGTATTTTAGCTACCCCTCTAGATATACAATTTTTAAACAAATATCTTTAAATATGTGAAAATGGAATAAGAAGTGAAGGTATATTTGACTATTCAGTCTTTCTCTATTCTAGGAATGTTTCCACTCTGAATCGATAGAAATTCATAAAATATTCAGAAACCAGTTATTGATCACTCGAAATTATGTAATATTAAAATCTACATTAAAAATTGTATATCAACTGAATATAAAGCTGAAGATTAGGTACTGTATTTACTGTTTATTAAAATTTGTTATTGTTACTTTTTTAAATAAAGTTTATCGAAAAAAAATATTCGAATCGTTGCTCATACTTTTGAATGTAAAGAAAACACCTCTATCCGCGCACAATATTTAAGTCAAAAGTTAGTGCATAAGCAACACATTGTTTTAGTAGAATGAAAGTGAACAACAGAATATTTTATTAAAATATAAGTATCGTTTTTATTATATATAAAATATTTAAGTATCTAAAGATTTACAATCAAAAATCACTTTTTTATTTTCCAAAACGCATATACTATCGAATGATTTCTTGCAAATTTGAATGTAAAACTGGCCACACTAATGTATTTTAGCAATTTATCGGTGGCGCATGTCAAATCGAAAAACAACCACGATAGAAATAAACCTGCTCATTGTTGTCACAACAAATGTTAAACTGAGAAAATCGTTATAAAATGATCGAAATCATCAAATTTCTAAATTCCCTACGTGTCTGTAAAGCAATGCGTAGTAGCTGTCGATATCTATAAAGACATGTTATTGATGGTCTCGTTCCTTACCAGGATTCTCCCTGTCGTGGTTTGCCCTGAAATCAGCTCTCCAGCCCAGTCCTTGGCCTCGGTCATAAAAGTACCCTCGAATTCCTGCTTGCTCTGCCTCGCGGCCTTCTGCTCCTTCTGCTTGGGATCGTTGGGCCCAAGGTCCGCCTCCTTCCGGCAGCACAAGAAGGCGAAGAGCCTCCATATCAGGACAATGAGCAATCCCGCCAAGAAGGTACAAATGGAGGAGAGCAGGAAACACCAATATTTTCGCTCAGCCAGGCACGGGTCCTCGCACTTCATACCGCGCTCCGCGCCCTCGTCGGTGGAGTCATCCACGGTCGATCGCTATCGCCGCTATTTGTCAACGGGGTGGTTGCATTAGGCAGCGCGACGACCACGACGTCCTGAAAACAACTGAGTATCCCGCCGATGCCTGTAACACGCTCACTCGCGAACCCAGCAGCGCGCTGTTGTCGCGAGCCCACCAAAATGTCGCGGTTTGGGGAACACATTTCAACGTAACAATAGTTACAGAAAGGTACCTAGTTCTAAAACATGCTAGGATGCAAAAAAATGAGACATCTAAGTTAACGTTTAGTGATGCCCTTTATTTTTCTAAAAAAATTGTGGTCAATTTACACTTCTAAGAAAATTTCACATTTTTTATATAATTAGGAACTTTATTTAAAAAATAAATAAACAAAAATGTTTGTTGTTCAATAAAATAAATTTATGTGTGTTCCCCAGTGAAAATTTGTGGTGTGTTGAAAAATCACATCTTTTGAAATACTGTTAATACTTATTAAGAAATAACAGCAGACCTAATGTACTGAAATTATAAAATAAACAAGATATTATAGCTACTAGGTACTACTAATTACTACTACTATTAATTCCAACTTGATTCTGAAGCTTGTGCTACTGACTTGACCTCCATCTGTACGTACACTCACGAGGAGATTCTCCGGATGTGCAAATGATGTATTCTTTTATTTCAAAGGATGTTGGTTCTTCATCAACATTTTCAAATTTGCACATCAAGAGGTAGCTATGATATACAATAGAACAATTTTAGATGATGTTGATATCTTAAAGAGTGTTGGTCTGGTTTATTATTTGCTAAATCTTCAGAAATACATAAAAAAGCTCTCAGAATAGTCACAAGGTATTTTTGATTTGTACTGAGGTTTTACTTATTTACTGCCGAAGGTAAGGAAGGAAAGAAAGTGGTAGCGATGTTTCTAAACTCTATCAGACAGTCACTCGAAAGATTTACATATTAGACCGTAAAGCAACGAGGATCCATTATTTGTCTATCTAAATATTTTAAGTCCTTTTCTTCCAATCCATTCTGGAAATGTTTTTTTTTAAATTATCTAAAAGATATCACAAATTGTGGAAAACCTTGTATAGTTCAAAAATGTCGCCACGGTAATGATTATTTTGCTCAACTATTATACTCGCGACAAGAATCTTATTCGAATGTAATTAGGAAATAAATCATTGCTTAAGTAATAGAGACACATTTAACCATGGTGTTTTGTGTGTACCACTTTTCAACGATATTGCAATATTTTACTTAACTTACAAAATCATTACTAAAATAAAAATTCATATTCATTCAGTCACAAAAATTACTACAAAATTTATTTATATAGTTGTGGTACAACTTTACCTGACTATTCTATTTTGATGTTTCAAAAGTAAAATAGTCACTCCATTTTATGTTTCTTTTTCTGTTTTCTCTAGGGTATAGAAGATTTATAAGCTGCGAACTCATTTAGAATAAGAGTGATCACTGTTTCCTTTGATTATCATGTCTTTGAAACATGGAAGAAATGATGTATTTCTGACTGAAGATACAAACAACCGTTGCAACTTAATTATTTTCTAAATAGTTAAAAATATAATATTTTCCTGTCCAGATGCACTTCGTCAAAATCTTTTACATATAATGTAGATTGGTGATACATATTTTCTTAAAATAACTAATTTTATTATCTTATTCTATTTTTGTCTCGCATTTTCTTCTCGTCTTTGCATTGATGTAAAGGTACCATTTTTCGACACCTACTAGACAGTCACTACTGATCTTAGGTAATCATAAGATAATCAGATCAGTACGGGAATACCATCACTGGTGGTGGCCTTCTCAGCGGATAACATATCTGTATGCTGGGTTAAGCAGACACGAGCAGTGTAATGGCAATAAAAAAAACTGACAAGCTATCCAGGAGTGCATCAGATCTGGTCCCTACAGTATGCTTATGTTGGCAACGTTTATTGAAATTATTAAGGATTACACCCACTTAAAGTTTAAGAAACGGTGGGTTGAAACAAATAGCTGTCAATTTGCTAAGGCGTCCCTAGAGTACACCAGAAGGATACAACCAAAAGTACTATATGAGGAATTGTGAAACACCTCTTTGTGGGAGTTGCAAATAGGAAGACAAGTCAGTATTTGATGTAAGTGCACTACCATCAACAAGAGAATGTAGTTGGGAGAATGATGACTTTCTGTGGCCTACAATGAAAAAATCCTCTTGAATATGTCATCACCTCTTTCTTTTTTTTAATAGGCTAGTGAGCGGCTCAAGTGAATTGATATACTAATAAGATGAAGTATAACGAGCTCAATTGGGCCTAAGTGCTGTAGCCTTTTTAATAAGCTTTTTTCCAAAAAATATGCATCAACTTAATATATTTTTAATTATTGCATTAGTTGTAAAAGTTAATTTCTTCTTAACCGTCCCAACAAGACAACTTCTAACAGATTAGGAATTATAATAGAAAATTCATACAATATAAGCAAACTGTACATTATAAATAAAATAATTCATTACAAATTTATCAAATTACTTTAATCTACAATTAAATGTCAGATATAGCGTTATCGTTATGCAAATAATTCTCTTAATTTAATAACTGGCGTGTTCCCTAAGTATACGCAATTTGAAAAATTAATTGTTGAATTAGATTAAAAATTTAAAATCAGATTCTGTAAAAGGGGATATAGGTAATAACAAAAATTAAAACAAAGGTTATCTATATATAAATTAATGAATATATACAAATATCACTCTCTTTTTTAGTTACGTATATGTATAAAAGATTATATATTATGATTGATTAGAAAATTAGGAGATCTAATTTAGTACCAAATTATTTATATTTGAGGTACTAGTAGTTACAATATATTTGTATGTCATAAAGTGATGTAATTATTTTATCAGTTGTAAATAAACAGAATATTTAAATACATTTTGAATGTTCCATGGGTTAGAGTTTATTTTATTCTAATAAAAAGGTGCTTGAGATATTTTATAAATTCTTGTCGTAATTAATTGTAAAAATTAAAAGCGTAAGTAATGCTAATATTATCAAAAAGTATTTTTAGATGTGGTTATGAAATTTAGAACAACTGAATAAAAAAATAAGAAAATCAGCAACGTATAGAGTTTGTTGATTGCAACAATATGAAGACACGTATTACCTTGAGCTGAAGCCCAGATCTCAGCATTCCCCATCATTGATTTTGGATATTATACTTTCTGTAGTAGTGAAACTGATTCGATTAGGTACCCATTATTCCCTCCTATACCTCCAAAACTGATTAATCCATTCGAGGAAAACTTTTAAAAACTGGCTGCAATTTCACTCGGTGCTGTACTATGTGGAGAGTTTGTAAAAATTGTTCTACATCAAAATTAATGGAATGACGAGGTGACTAGCTAGAAAACAAACGACCTAAGTATGTATGTATTGTAGAATTATCTGTATATTTATAAATTAGAATTGCGAAGCCACTTTAGAGATTAATATGCATCTTTTCAACGTTATTTCTAAAAAAAAAATGTACGAGTGCTTTATTCGAAAAACAAGACGCTTTTGAGCATTTTATTGTTGGATAAATTTTAAATATGTCTGAAACTACTTAGTTTACAAAACATGTTCAAGCATTTGAATTTTTCTTCGACAATACAAAGGATAAGAAAATATAGTATAGCCATTAAAAGTAGAACAAAAGCTGTGGCTTAAACGTGCAAAAGCTGTTGGGAGCTTTGTTTCCTCTCGCAATTGTTCAGATATTTTCTATAGCAATGTTTTTTTTTTAATTTTTGATAATTTACACTGTATTGTATGTATTTTGAATAAAAAAAATATTGCCCGTAGAAATGAATAGCTTCAGAGATTTTAGAATTACTAATTGTACGACAAAAATATTTGAATTTTTGAAGAAAGCGAAATATTAATATTTTAGAAATAATATTGCTAATTAAATTCAATCATTCACTGGTGTCAAAATTCTTATTTTTTTTTGTGGCAGTGCCTTCTATTGTATTCATCATGAGTTACATATTTATATATTAATTCGATGCAATTCTGCGTTTAAATAATAAATTTTTATCAATCTAAGGTATCTCTTTGTAAGTATCTCTAAAACTAGTGGCATTAGTAACTTGATTCAGTAAGGCTTTTTTGTATAAATTTAACCAATCCTCCTGAAGCTATGTCAAGAATTGAGAAACAATTCTGCATATAGGAAAATTATGTATACATCATATCACCAGAAGGTATGTTTTCTTTCAATAGTATCCCTTTATTTAACAAAAATAGATTCCTTAAAAAAGTTGTTCCTAACAATTTAATGTGTTCTGAAATTTTTGTTAGCATTTACAGAGAATTGGAGAAACTAGGCGGCAACGCTACTCGGCTTCGGCGATGCGACAATCAATAATACTGAGACGCCCAGTGCCAGAGAGCGCACGCCAAAAGCTTATTCGGTGGCGGCCATTCTTAGGCCTCTTCGATCTATTTGCTACTCGTGGCTGGCACACACTGTTCGTACCGAAGCATGCACCTGTTGACCAAGTCGCTGTACAGGGGCTTGATCGCAAGATAACCTAGTAATACTCCTGTTTTTCTCGGGAGTTGCGCGTTGGCGTAAAACAAGAGTGTTCAACTATTTGATAAGTAAGATCATCGATAAAAAATTGCTACCGTTCAGTATCAACTTAAAAATACAGTATGCGCCAAAAGTATGGAATAAATTCAATAAAAACGAAACAATTATTTTTTGGGAAAAATCCTCGAACAGGTCGATTTTTAATTTAAAAAATACATATTTTAGCGTAAAATGCGATTTTCAAATGTCATTTGTTTTCGAGTAATGACGTTATCGATTTTTTTTAAATGGCAACACAATATTTTTTTCCTTGATTCTGATGATCGTTTAATTCTCTATCAGACAGTACTAAAATTTTGCCCTCTTACATAGGAAAGTTTTCGAGTAAATGACGACTGAATGTTAGAAAAAGTAAATCAATTAAAATAAAGCAAAAACGTTATCAAGTTTAGTTTTTCGAATTCCATAGTTCTTTTATGGATCACGTAGGTGAAAATCTTTACAAAGTGTCATTGTCACACCGATTTTCTAATAAGTATTATAAGCGACATAGAAATTATTATTCAATTTAAAGTATTATGGCACATTTAACTGTTACTCAAAGAATTGAAATTTTAATTCTTATCGGATGCGGGAATATGACTAGAACTCAGCAGGAAGTTTACGATTTATTTAATGAAAAATATCCAGATCGCCCTATCAGCCAATCAACAGTCAGTAAGGTAGAGTCTAAATTTATAGAAACTGGCAATGTTGTAAATATTCCAAAACCTGGACGTCCAAGCATTAATGAAAATCAGAAACAGAACATTTTGATAAGTATGGTGGATAATCCTCATAATTCTTCACGATTGGTTGCATTAAACAATGACACTAGTCAGAGCACAGTGCTACGTATCTTGAGGAAGGAAAAATATCATCCCTACAAAATTCAACTTGTGCAGGAACTCAATGAAGATGATCTCGATCGCCGCTTACACTTTTGCGAAATTCTAATGGATTTATGTCAAGGAAATAGAAATTTACACGGGCAAATACGTTTTTCAGATGAGGCCACATTTTGCCTGAATGGTACAGTAAACCGTCAAACTTGCAGATATTGGAGTCGGGAAAATCCTCATTGGATGGCAGAGGCACATACCCAACACCCTCAGAAATTAAATGTGTGGGCTGGAATAGTTGACGACAGAATAGTAGGGTCTTTCTTCTTTGAAGGAACCCTTACAGGACAAAGATGTTTAGAGTTTCTAGAAAATGACCTTGTTCCAGCCCTTGCAGTAATTTTTCCTAACTATAATGACCCTGACATTCCTGACGATACCATATGTTTTCAGCAAGACGGTGCACCTCCGCACTATGCGCGCCCTGTACGAGATTTTTTGGACAACTGTTTTCCTGGGAGGTGGATCGGCAGACGCGGACCGATACAATGGCCTGCAAGATCGCCAGATCTTACACTTCTTGACTATTTTTTATGGGGATACTTGAAGTCAAAAGTGTACATTAATAAACCACGTAATTTAGAAGAACTTCAAAATCGTATTCGGGACGAAATACGCAGAGTTACCCCAGAAATCATTCATAATGTGCAAGAAGAATTTCTTCACAGACTTGCGCATTGTCAAGAAGTTGGTGGATGGCAATTCGAACATTTAATTTAAGTATGAAATTTAATCAATTGTATTTTAGTTTACATACCTCAGAATTGTTACTTTTTTATGGATGAAATTTACGTTTTCTAACATTCAATTGTCATTTACTCGAAAACTTTCCGATGTAAGAGGGCAAAATTTTAGTACTGTCTGATAGAGAATTAAACGATCTTTCAGAATCAAGGAAAAAAATATGGTGTTGCCATTTAAAAAAAAATTGATGACGTCATACTCGAAAACAAATGACATTTGAAAATCGCATTTTACGCTAAAATATGTATTTTTTAAATTAAAAATCGACCTGTTCGAGGATTTTTCCCAAAAAATAATTGTTTCGTTTTTATTGAATTTATTCCGTACTTTTGGCGCATACTGTATGTTGATCCAGTTTATCTAATATTGTCATATTATTTAAATTTTTGTTCATAAATTAAATATTGTGTCCAACGGGACGAATTCCAGTTACAGAACAAGGAAAAAAACATAAACTCTTCAAAATATACAAAATAAACAAAGACAAAGAAATAACTAAAATAAGAACAAAATATCAAATAACAAACAAACAGTAATTGGCAAAAATATAAAATAAACAATAAAAAAACAAATAATAAAATCACAAAAATAAGTGTCTTACAAAAAAAACCAGACAGTGTCTTTAAATAACTACGCTGTACTTTTTCTAATAAGGTTATTTGGATGTTACAAATCGGATACCAAACAATAGAGACAAGATTTTAGCGAACAAAACAATGTATTCAATGTCACCCAGGCTTTTAAACCACCACGCCAAGGTTCTTGAACTTTTGAACTCTATAAACTAATAGCATCCAAAAGATAATCAAAATGTTGAATCATTTTCCTGCGGCAATACGACATAATATTACATTTGCTGATATTTAATCACACCAACGGTGTACTTTAATTAATTAATTTAAGTTAATGTAATCTATAACAATCAGATATTGACTTTATCTCAACAAATAGTTTAAGGTCATCCGCATACAACAAATAATTAATATTTAATAACTGAGTTAAGTCATTGATAAATATAATGAAGAATAAGGACCCTAAAATAGATCTCTGAGGAATAGCTGAAAATTGAGAAAATTTATTTGACTGAAAGTCACGATACTGAACATATTGGAAACGGTTTGTAAGGTATGAGCGAAACAGAGTTAAGAGAGCACCAAATATACCTGCAGAATGTAATTTTCAATTAATAGATCATAGTTAAGACGATCAAACGCCTTAATAAAATCAGAGTATATTATCTTTACCTGACTGCCCGTATCTAATATCTCGGAAATATACTGTACTTTGTAGACTAGGATTGTTATTGTAGAACGTTCTTTTACAAATCCGTGTTGATGTTGGGAGATATATTTCTCGACATGAGAGTAAAGGTGATTATATAATAATTATTTCAAAAATTATTGAAAATTTGCTTGTAATAGGCCTATGATTAGTTACATTACATTAGTTATAAGTATATCATTATACCTGAGGCCTATTAATACATTACCTGCATTTGAAAAGGTTAGCAATATACAATCAGCTGCTGGAACACGTTGAAATAAATAATATTGTAATGAACAATCAGTCCGGATTCTGAAGCAAACGTTCATATGAATCTGCAGTTCAACTGACTATTCACAAAGTTGAAAATGATTTAGATAATAATAAACATGTATTTGGAGTTTTCCTTGATCTCAAACGAGCATTCGAGGCCATTAATAGTGTCGCAGAATTTGCCCCGCTCGCACCCAATTCGACGACTGTGGTATCACGAAACGATAGATTGCCCCGATCGCCCCTACGCGATTCTGATAAACAAACAAATAATGCTGTGTATCGAGGTGAGGCTGGAAAAACTGAGAATCGACAAGTAGTTCGGGAAATAGATCTAGAGATGCTAGAAAATACCTGGAATATTCGTTTGGTCAATAAAAGAAGAATAAACGGCCGAGTCAGTCAGTCTTATTACAGTCTTGAATTGAAGTGTTTAGTTGGAAATTTCCTGGAGTTTCAAAGTGAAATAGTGTTTAGTTCAGATGTAATTAGTATTCAGTAGTGTACAGAGTAGTTAATAAAGATAAGTGATCAATAAACTGTTTGTTTTTCTGGTAAAAGAATTGGGATTGGGAAATCCGTGACAATAGAGATGTGTCCTTATTGTCTAAATTGAGTAGAAATGGAATTGAGGGTAATGTGCCTCAGTGGTTGTCAAATTACCTTTCTAACAGAAAGCAAAGGGTCAGAGTTAACCCGTCATTTTCTCATGTCATTGGTAATATCTATGGTGTTCCACAGGGTAGTGTCATTGGGTCATTACTCTTTATTTTGTATATTAATGATGTAAATTTGTTTATAGACTGTGAATTTTTAAACTTATATGCTGATGATATATTGTTGGCATGCAGCGATGTAAATCTTAATAAGGCTCTGCAGAAGATAATAAATGAAGAACTGTTAATAAATTAAAGTTGAAAGCTAAGGGCACTATCGTCACTACAAAGTATAAATATAGTAATATAATTATTAACAATGTCTCCCTTTCCATAAATAATACATCCATAGAGGTTGTTGAGACCGTAAAATATCTTGGTTTTTGTTTAGATAATACCTACCCTTATAATAATAGATCTTTTGACGCTCACTTTAAAAAAATAGTAAGGAAATGTATTTCTTTTCTCGGATCTCCAACTACCTAGACTAGGATACTCGTGCCTCATTTCTACTATGGTGCTACCAATTTTAATACTACGTTAAGTCGGTGTTTTACTAAAATAGTAGAGCACCTTCTTACGTTGAATAAGTACCTACATATTTTATATAATTTCTATTAAAGATAACTAAATAGCTTAATGCAGTGGGTAACTGACATTAGCTGATACCTGCTTATTAATAGTTAAACATAATTTAATTATGGCTATAACAGTAGCTAGATACTTTACCATATGAAAGCAACTAGTGATGAATAGTCTTACTGATGGTCTTCAAGATCGTGAGATCGGTGTAATATATACGTTTTTTATATATAAGCAAATTTCCGAGGTTTTAACTTATGGACTGCACTGAGGGAAATATCTTTTTAACCATGAACGTATCTGCATTAAATAGGCTCCAGGAAAAGTTACATTGCCGTCATTATAAAAATAATTTTGCTAAAGGAACCTACTAACGGCAAAATTTTTTTTAACTTTGATTTATTGCTGCAATTCCTCCTATTTATTATAGCAGCTTTTGCAATTTTTCGCCCCAGGAAAAATTTATATTGGGGCTATTAGGTTTTCATCCTTGGATGACTAGTGGCTTTAAAGCCACTATTAAATGATTTCGTCATTACTATATGCGCTTACATTGGTTCAATTATTAATTTCGTCTTTTCTTCATTTCACATTAAAAAAGCTATAATTAAATTTTAAAATAAGTACCTACAGTTTGCACCGACGTTTTAACAGAATCGGCCAACATTTGCTTTTTATTTTTAACGCTTTTAATGTAAAACAAAAATTTTAAATTAACATTGATAACTAATGAACACTATAGGCACTATCTCATGCATTATATATTTATTTTTTTTTTTATAAATCTAACATTTTTTAACTTCTCACAATGTATATACAGGCTATCTCACATAAGAGAGCCACTTCTATGTATCTCGCTTAATATACGAGACACGTCAAAAATCTTTAAATGTTTTTTGTTGCATTTTTGGAGGCCTTTATGCTCGTAAAAACAAATTTGAGTTCCATAGCCAACTTTATGAGTAATAACAAAAAAACCTGTAAAGTGCCCAAACTTTAAGGCTGTCTAACTTTTCTATTTTAAGAGATAGAGAAAACTTATCGGTAATACATTTCTACTGCAAAATTGACATTGAAACACAAAAGATAAGGGCGACATGTAGTATATTGGATGAAAGACGAAAATTTTTTTTGTCCGCCTAGAGGACGCAGCGAACCACATACGATATTTCAAATATCTATTTACATCAGGCGAAAGGTATCAATTTTCCAATAAAAAATTATTACCATTAAGTTTTCTCTATCTTTTAAAATAAAAAAGTTAAACAGCCTTAAAGTTTGGGCACTTTACAGGTTTTTTTTGTTATTACTCATAAAGTTGGCCATGTCAAATTCTCAAGGGCATAAAGGCCTCCAAAAATGCAACAAAAAAACGATGAGCAGCCCCTCCTTCCTATTGTAATGTAGGATACAAAATGATTATGTACTCATGCGTTTGCGTAGATTAGCCACAATTACTACGCGCTAGCAAAATATCTAGTTACTATTATACAATTTTTATTAGAAGAAGTGATAGAAAATATGTAACTATTGAACGTAAAAATATGCTCTATTGTTTTAGCAAAACATCGATTTATGTTAGTATGTTAATAAAATAATTGTTATATTATTTAATATTTCAACGATAATGTAGATTAATCTTAGCAAAACTATTTTATTGTTCGATGACAATTCTAGAACAAAAAATTATATTCAACACCCTGTATCTCGGAAACGAAGTCTTCTATGACATATGTTTATAGGAACGTTTCTTCTTAAAAACATGTGTTCTATCTCCTGTTAAAGTTGTCTACAAAAAAAATCACTCACCCTGTATATTTTTAATTCAATTTTCTGGCGAATGCGCCAGTATTAAGACAATAAGGAGGCAATCGCAATTTTATTAACAAAAACAGATATCAGTGGTAATTGAAAAATACTCATTAGTGAATAAATACATTGCTTCATTTATTGCTGATTACTTTTTAGTTTAAACTTGTAATTCACCGAAAGGTGAGGAAACAAATTCAAACTTGACACTTCGGCCAAGAATAACAAAACTAGAATAAAACACTAAACTTATAGTTTGAAATGGGTCTAAGTAGAGTTCAACTTAAGATAAAAATATTCTGTTTCATAATTCTTAAAGTAGTGATTACAACATTGTTGACTATTGTCTTGCTTTTTCTTGGTCTTGTTTTGGTTTCGCAAGACAAGACCAAGATAAGACTTGATCATTCGAATTGCGAGACAAAAAAATTTAGAAAAAGTCTTGCGAGACAAGGCAAGAAATATTGCTACGGCAAATATAAGAAGTAATATTTAAGTGAATTTAAAACTACTACTAACTAAACTGTTAAACGTATTAAACCGACTGATGGGATTTGTCAACTTATCTCTAAGAAGTACTTGTTTGATTCCTCTCTATTGTGTATTTTCGTATTTATTTTTCTAAGAATACTTCTACACAAATTTACTTACAAAAAGTTTCTCAATAATGTTACAATTTTTTTGGCGAACAGTTTGTTCGTGAGACAATTATCAATGACATTATAACCTTTTATTATACGTAAAATAGATCTTGTCCCATTAGGGGCCATAGTATGGTCAGTTGTTCATTTCTATTTCTCTGTATCAGCTCTCCTAAACAAACTCTGTATTAAGATCTAGGTGTTAAGTTTGACGATTCTGTACAATTAAGTTTGAAAATAAATTTTACTTATTTCAAAAGCGGAATTTCAGGAAACAACTACTCTGCGGTTTAATGCCCCGGTCGGCATTGAATTACATCTATAAACCCTCTAGCAAACAGCCTAAGTTATTCGTCAGCGGCATCACCAGACATATTATATCCGCTTCGAAATTGTTAGCTCTCATGAGTAGGTACACCATAGGAGAGGCAACCGACAACTAATCCTGTCTGTTTTGTCTGTCAAACCCGACAGAACAGAACAGAACAGAAGTAGTTTAAATGTCTTATTATTTTCAGAAAAACGAAATAAACATTGATACTGCCTACGTCATATCAACGTTCTTTCTTCAGTATTTGGTTTGTTCGGATGTTATTTTATTATTAGATATATTAGATATATGGTTGTATGGTTGACGAAAACAAATAATTTCTTATGGACCTTTTCTTTATATTGATGAGTAGCTTTTCTAATGAAGTAGTGATCCACATTTTTGTGACACCTTGTATATTCATAATGTCTTCAATATGAATATATTTGTTACTGGCCAAGATATTTTAAGTACTTATTGTATAAAATTATTATTTATTTGTGGCTTTTGTTACATATTTTTAGACAAATATGCCAAATTGTAAATTTAAAAATATATAGTCTGAAATTTAACTAATGAAAGTAGATATTATCAGAATATCAAATTGTGACATTAATTTTATGATTCGTTTCATCTTAAAGGATTTGTAATATTACTGATTTTGATTTACTATTATTGCGAAAATGTTTTAAAGAAGAAAATTTCTGTATTAGTTTTGTAGGTACGATCTATTACAATATTAATGGTACTCTTTCAAAACTAGTGATGGGCGCAACCGAATTAAAATTAACCTGTAATCCGATTATTGAAGTAACCTCTAGAATTAGATTATTAGTTTAAGCGATTCGAATATTAGGAAATTCAGCGGTATTGAACGTTAACAAACTAAGCCACTAGTAGTAGCAGTATTCTGTGCCACTAGTCACACTCAGTGGTCTACGAGCTGAATTGAACCTACCTAAATGCACACACAGAAGATGCAATTTTGGCCGTATTCCAGATAGGCACGGTGTACCAGAACTACACTAAGTGTCCCTGAACTGTACCCAAATAAACTACCGGACACTTCAGGTAGGTTGTACATGATGTAATAACCTAAAAATTATTGTTTACTGGGATGTTTTACTCTGTTATTTGTTGTATATTATATCTATATTTATGTTTTTATTGTTTTGTGATTTATTGACGAGTATTGATGGATTAATTTAACCCAATCCAATCGTTCATGAACATAACATGACCTTGTCAACACTAATTGATCACTGAAATGTACGATATGAGGCGTTTTTTTTTCAGCATCGGTTTACTTGAAGGTCAACCAAAATGATACCAACCGCATTCTATTCGAAGCTCATGACGTCAAGGCAGCAATTCGGTCTGTCAATTTTAGAAGCATCCAAATCGTGGCGGATTAAATTTTTGGTTTATTTACTTTACAATTAACAAATATTTTTAAACGTGTGTACAGCACAACCCCACAGAACCAATGCATTCAATTGGCAATAATGATGACGTCACGAATTTAGAACCAAAGTAAAACCACTGTCAAAAAATCTGTCAATTTAATGTCAACCGAAACCAGAACCGAAGCTGAAAAAAAACGCCTATGGAATGCATTTAGTTCCATTGCGCATCCAAATACAGGTACCACACCTATGAGCAGACAAAAGAAAGCACATGAAACTCAGTAAAGTCATACTTCATTGGTTATGTATGTGGGTGCAAGAGACAACCGTCTGCACTTACGATATGAAATGTGTTCTTAATTTCCCATTATTTTGTTTGTAAACAGTCACTGGCGTACAGTGTGGTTTCTTCTTTTATCTTGTATCTCGTTAGTGTTATTCTTTGTGTATTTTTATGGGTGTTATTGTTGGAACATGTTATGTTTTATAAGGGACTGTAAAATTAACCAGCACATAGCACGAAATAATTCTTGATATCCAGAATTCAATTTAATTTCAATTCACAATCAGCTAAGACCCTACTGCTCCGCCATTGCTAGAGGCACAAAACAAATATGGCGCTGATCATGAGTAATCCCATTCGCGCAGCTTTTAGCGCATGCAATTGACAAGTATCTGGTCCTACCTGTTTTCATTTTCGGGTCCCTATCTGGAATACGGCCTTTATACAACGAGTACGAGTACGAGTGGGAGGGACAGAGAGACGATATTTTACAGAGATGCTACTGGCGAAACCAATCAAATTGGCTTAGGGTTTTATTCATTGTTAATTTGAAATTTCAATACTCTGCAATGCAATATGCGATACGGAATTTCACAGCAAAATTCAACATTTCTGACGAGAAGCTTGTATCTTTTTTAAAATTCTAAGGAGTAATGTTTGCAATCCAGCGAAGCTATTTCTAAAAACTGCTTTATTGTTGTTAGCAAAATGAATTGAATAACTGGGCTACCTTGGCCCGTTTACAATTAAAATGTGGCCAAACATTCTCGTTTGTAGTACCCCCAAAAACTTAATAATATTTCTGCAGTTTCAAGTTATTTTCTGATTCTTTTAGAACCTGCAGGACCTAAATAATAATAATAATCACTATCCACAGTAAGCAATTCCATACGTGTAATTGTGCAATACCTACATAATAATTGAATCGTTTATTTCAGAATGGGACTAACATTTTCGACATTTTTGAGTTTTTCAGCTCGTTACATTATTTTAGGTAAATGCATCTTTTAATGCAGAAGAGACCATCTTCCGTAAATACAGTGCCCGTAAATTCGACATAGTTTTTGAGCATTTATTTGAGAAAGGTACCAAGTACCTACATAGTTGGTCAAGAGAGAGTTCCAATATTGGAAAGAAAAATAACGGGTATCGGTAAAGCAATGTCATACGTTCCAGATGAATATCACCCATTCTATCAAGAAATTTTGGAATGTCCTAGAAAAGTTTCCACAAAGAAAGCGATTGCATTACAAGCTTAATACAAATTATGTTACAGTTTTCCATAAATCTTTAATGTTTAAATATTATTATTGTTTTTTAATGGGGTAATTCTTAAAAAAAAACAACTTACTGTTTAATATTTCAGTGATAACGCCATTGGTTCCTTAAAAAATATATATTTTCCATTTATTTGAGAAAGGTACCAACTGCATTTTTTTGTAATCTAATTTTTTCCGTTATTATCAAAAAAAACCTGTTTTAACATAAAAAAACATTTAAGCAACTCTATCTTGAACTAATTATGTCAAAAAATAGCATTATCACATTTTATTAAACTACAAATAAGTTTTTACTCATTTTCTCAAAAGTAACAAAATGTTAGTTAATACCTACGATTCAATTACAGTCTATAGTACGATGAGAAGTACAGGTTACATAAGCATACTACAAATTCGATTTTTCATCAGATTATTAAAACAATCGAATCAATTCTAGAAATTTCTCGATTATGGCCGTCACTTATCAAAAACAGTTTTTGAATTACTGTAACTTCTGAGTAGAAATTTCATTACAGACTTCTAATGATGTGTGGAACCATTTTTTAAATCACAGCAGCCGTGTCAGCAGTTCAAAACAAGTCACCAAATTTTAAAGAGTGCCATTATTATTGCAATAGATTATATACCTACGTAAGTATTTAATAGTGTTTTATTTAATATCTGAAGTTGTGAAGCATCAGTCTGCGTTACCTCCTCAAGCCTCAAGTTATACACGGACTTGGAAAATTCCCTGTACTGGTGTTTTAATACGAAGAGGTATGCCTATTTTCGTTTTACCCTGTACATAAAATTTATGAATTACGATATGAATATCATCTATAGGCAACCAACAAAACAAGACAGAGGTATTACAGTTCACTGTTTTTTACGTAGTTTGAGACTGAAGCGTTAGTCTTATGGCGGTTATAAATCTAGATAACCTCTAAATTTAGTTATTTATTATTATAAATGTTTATGGCCGAAGAAATTGATTCTAGGTAAAATAAAAGTGAATGAAAAGTAAATTGCCGGCATATTATTAATCTTTTATCAAAATTTCAGCAAAAATGGAAATTCTCCTGCAGAAAAAACGGTGTCTATGGATACTCAAGAAAAACAATCGAATAAAGAGCTGGATTTATCGAAATCCGTAGAAAATGAGAAGAGGCCAATTGAACAATCTGGAAATTGCTACTGGTACGTGTCCTTCATTAAAAATATAATTTACTCTGAAGTTTCAACTTACATATTTATTTCAGCGGGAAGGACAGAAACTTAAACATTGTGGAACTTCTCTGTGCAAACTGTAACAGATGGTTCCATGAATCTTGTATAGGTTATCAGTTAGGAAAGCTAGTACCATTTTTGTCAAATTATATATTTTTATGTAAAAACTGTTCCCCGACTGGACTTGAAAGCTTTAAGAAAAGTCAAGCACGTATGTTTACTTACATCATTCTATATTTCTTGATTTTAGTGATATTTTTTAATTATAGAGATATCTCAAATGTGTGTCACAGCAATTGCTAATCTTCAACAGACCAGCTTTAAGGAAGGCGTAAATAAAATGATGTTTAGCAAGGAAAAAGAGATTATCCCATATATTGAATATCATTGGGAAGCTTTAACTACAACATCAAGAAGAGTAACCCAGTCTTGGCATGTCACCGTCACTAAAGCTCTTATTAAAGATATTCATATTTTATTTGTATTTGAAGATAATTTTACCGAAGGTAATATGTATGGATTAGTAAACACAGATTTAACACAAATTAAGCCTAATTATGAAGCTATGATTAAAGGGGGAACACTTAAAGTTACTGATATGGGTATTCAACATGGTATGTATGAAGATTATATATCAAAATATTACAAAACTTGAATTAAACAGTTCTTTTGTGAATTTGGTCAGGAAAAACAAATAATTTTTTAAAATAATAGGAGCCACTTGTCAAATTTGTTCATAATGTCATTTGTTTCAATTGTTTTAATATTCTTAGAATTCTAAAAATAAACTTTATTTTCTTAGTAATTATTAGTTGTTTCATAAGTAAAAATGGCTAAAACTAAAGTTGTAATGATGCGACCAGCTGGTATGTTTACAAGATAATACATTATTGATAATACTGATAAGATTTTATGTGTAAATATATGTTATCCTATGTATTATGTCAGTTCCAGTAGCAGGAGGTGTAAAGTCAAGAAATGCTAAAAGGAAATTTCCTGGTGATCTAGGGAATTTAGGGAAAAAAGGTAGGGGAGTAGATTTAGGAACTCCAAAATTGCCAGCTCATGGATATCCACTAGATCATCCCTTTAACAAAGACGGCTATAGATATTTACTGGCAGAACCAGATCCGCATGCCCCTTTTAGACAGGTATTTAACAGATTATATATTTAATACCTACTTCAATCATACTGTCGCACATAAAGTGAATGTATAATAGTAATTTCTCTTGTGTAATATTTTCTGTGAGCAACTGGTGCAATATTTATCACATAGTATTAATAATGATATTCATAACGAATATTTTTTATATGTTTTAAAAATCAGCTCGTTATATTGGTAAATTAGAGAAAATAGAAAGAAAAAATTAAATACTTACATAATTTTTTTTTTGTTTTAACTTTTTTCTCTTCAAAAAAAAAACAAAAATAAATAAATAAAAAAACGTATGTGCTACAAGTTACAAATTGCATTGGTACCTACAAAATTCTTAATTTATAGAGTATCTTGCTGTATAATTTTGATCCTAAATCTTAATATTAGATATATAGAACCAATCTGTTTGTAGGCTGGCAGAGTTCAGGGGAGCATTGTAATCGATATCATCAGATCAGATGCCATTTATATTTATAATAAACTAATAAAAATAATAAATAATAATAAATGCTTAATTTGTTAAATCTAAAGCATCGATCGCTGTGGTCTGAAGCTCTACAATAGTTGTGGATAAAAATAAACCTTTAACTTACCTGATAGTATCTGCATCTGTAAATAAATATATTCAGGGTCATTTTTTTTTGTATATAAAAGTGGTCTCTTTATTAATTTCGTTAAAAAGGGTTTTATCTATAATTATATTTAAAATATTAATTTTAATCTCTATATTGCAACGTCTTTTTAAAATTTTAACTACCAATGTTTAGAAACTAAATATAGAGATGTTAAAAATGTATTTAAAAAAAAAGTAAATTAATATTTTTATTATATATCAGTTACTATGCAAATAAATTATTTATTAAAAAGAACTAACCTAAACAGTTTTTTATCTTTGTCTCACATGGATCTGACATTCTATACTTACCCAGTATGCCCACGGTTAAAATGAACAAGAAACATTTTTTTTTTTTTAAATCTGAAAAATACAATATGAACAATTTTGCTTGTTTTAAAAATAAGCATTTATTACCTACACATTACCATGAAAACTATTCAATTTACATTTAAGGTTATAATTTTAGAGCCAATCTTTTATCAGATGTCTAGAAATGGGTTGGCTTTATGAAAATTAAAAAAATAATAAATTAAATTTTGATTTTATCAAACAGAAAATATTGTATTTAGATAGGTACACTGAAGATTATTGTTTAAAACCGATGCTCTTCATTTATTTTGCTAAAATTAACAATTTTCTAGATAAATTAAGATAAATTCATTTTAAAAAAATTGGTACAATACAGCAACAATTTAAATTAATTACAAATTATTTCTTGCATTTAGTTTCTTTAACCTTATCTGTTCCAAAAACCTTTGATCATATTTTGAAAGAAACTATAGTGACTAATGAAAAATATACATTTGATTTTAGGTTTGTTGTTTGAGGAAATATCGGAAACTTGAAAAGTGCATATATTGATTAATTTTTCAAAAGAATATTTTTAGATGTCGCACGGTTTTGACAAATATTTTAATATCAAATTTATTTACCAGGTGACAATGGAAAACAATGAGAAAGCACTGTGCAACTCTATAGAGACGTGGAAAATCATAATTTTCATAGATTTATTTTGTTGAACATTTTTAATTGTTTTGCATCAATTTTTATAAAAACCCATTAGATACATAGTGATTTTCTGGGTTCACAGAATCAAAGTGCACATCCCTAGCATTAGTAGGCTAGGGTCTGTGGGGATAGACCTGCTATTGGTATCTCTGGACGTGCCTATATATTGAATTCAGCTCCTATTGTTGGTATTACAACTGCTACTGTCGGAACCGTTCCTTGGATAACGTTTCGCCGCTCTTCACTGTTGGCATCTTCAGTGGTGACTCCGCAAAAGCTTTGCCACGACTGAGGATTACTATGTGTAAAAACCACTTTATAGAAACCTATTTATCTTAAAAAACATTAATTTTTGTGAAATAAATGAAGAGAAAAATCTTCGAGAAGTACTTTTGAGAGCACTTCCGAACCCAAAAACTTATTGAATAGATTAGTGATTTTATCGGAAAAATATTTTCATTATTCATGGTGTATTTTTAATTGTGATTATAAGATTTTTAGACACTGTGTTGTACTGATTAAAATTAAAATAAAATTTTATATCTGAATTTGTTGAAAGTTATAGTTCTATTCTTTAGGAGTTCGATGAAAGTTCGGATTGGGCTGGAAAACCGATACCTGGATGGCTTTATCGAACTTCCATTCCAGGTACAGTATTGTTGGCACTGCATGACAGAGCACCACAGTTAAAAATATCTGAGGATCGTTTAGCAGTAACTGGAGAAAAAGGCTACTCTACTGTAAGAGCTACACATTGTAAGTTGTGGGTAATTCGTGTAACATATAGGATTTGTTCCAACAACAGTAAGAATCGATTCCGAACAGTCCAGAACTATTCAGTCAGTTCAGTTGTTAAGACTTTTTGCAAATGCGACGTAACATGGAGTTGGTCAAACATTTCTGACAGTTCTGAACCAGTTCTCGACAGCTGTTGGAACAGAACTATATAGTTGATTAATAAATTCAACGTAATTTATCATTAATACAATATGTGATGCTTTTTACAAAATTTTATAGTATGATTGACAAAATAAATTGTTTATAGCCGTTACTAAAGGAATTTGGTACTGGGAGGCAACAATAGAGGAGATGCCTGAAGGTTCTGCAACTCGAATGGGTTGGGGTCAAGATTATGCTAATTTACAAGCACCTCTGGGTTACGATAAATTTGGGTATTCGTGGAGGTCGAAAAAAGGAACACGGTTCCATGAATCTGCAGGAAAACATTACAGTTCTAGCTATGGAGAAGGCGACACTCTTGGATTTATGATTGTATTACCACAGAATATTACTACTAAGCTAGTACCTAATACTTACAAAGATCGGGTAAATCATAATCTTTAATTTATATCTTTAAGCTATTTATGATATAAGTGCTAAAAGTGACATTCTATTTTGTGAGAAGGGAAGTTTCCATCCATCTCTTTGAACAATATTTTTTATACAAACACCATTAAAAGTACAAATCAACGCATTTCTTACATTATTAAATTTATAAAATCATTTTGAAATCCAATTGTCCATGAAGTTTATTGTTGCTAAGGAAATGAAAGTTTGATCGTTTGTTGACAAGTAAGTTCAAATCTTGTGAAGTGATCGAGAAAATGAACTTCACTCAGTGGAAATGGAAGAAGATGCTAATAAAGCCGCTTTAGAGTTATTACCTATCAAGTCTAAGGAACAATATGAGTTTTCGTACAATCATTTCTTCAGATGGTGTAATCTGAAAAATGTTAGTGGCATGTTCAGTAAATAAATGCTTTTCGCATACTTTGCAGAAAAGTTCAAAATATGTGGAAATTGTCAAAGCTTTGGTCAAATTCCATGTTGAAGTTGATGGTGAACACAAAGAATCAGTACATAAGCAAATATTATAAGCTTGTCTGTTTTTTGAAGCGAAAAGGCGAAGGATATCAACCGAGAAGGAAACACAGGAACATCTCATGCAGAAGGCTGCTGTAATTTTCGGTGTATTTCGAGCCTGTCATCTCCATGAACTGTGCAATTTAACATTTAATATTATCGAAGATTTGGGAACTCCACTAGTTGTGCATATATCAGAAAAGTAATGTGCAATAAACTTTCGTAGTTACTGGAACATTATATTTAAACTACAGTATATATCGATTATAACGACATTGGATATTACGTCATATCGGCTCTAACGTCCAAATCTCAAAGTCCCGTCTGATTTCCTTGTTAAAATATACAGATTAATGCGACATCGTTTAAAGCGATATATCGACATTAGGATGTCGTCATCACACGTCACAGTCATCACACTAGTTGTTTCTTATTTAGTCTCATGCAGATGTTGAACGTTCGAGTTCGATAGGCTTCGTTGCGAGGTACATATAAGAAAAGTATGGCTGATCAATCAAAAAAAAAAAAATAAATAAACGTAAGACTTTTATAGTTTCTGAAAAAATGAAAATAATAGAGCGCTTATCAAGTGGAGCAAAGAATTCCATGCTTGCAGAAGAATTTAGCGTACGTATAAACAGCCAGTTTACAAAACTATACATACATATGATTTTTTTATATGTATGGCTCATTCAACTATTGCTACAATTTGGAAAAATAGAGATTAAATAAAAAATCATTTTATAAACAGTGGAAATTCCGTACGAGTTAAAAAAATAAGACAATCAAATAATGAAACAGTTGAAAAAGCTTTAAGATATAATAAATGGTACCAATCTCCTATAGTGACGATTGGATATAACGACGCCTTTTACGTGGTCCAAAAGCCGGCGTTATAACCGATATATACTGTATTATTAAAAGTACATAGCCTTTTGTCCAGTGAACACTAATCATTCAGGAATTTTCATAAAATACATGAAAAATAAATGTGCCACCAGTTGAAACTCCGCTCCAGTTGGAATCAACACATTTAGTAAGATGCCTGCCAATATTGCTGAATTTCTAAATTTTATTTATTTTTATTTTATTAAAATTCATCCAACGGGAAAAAAATCCTTTTACAGGATGAATAAACATAAATTAAAAAAGTTGTAAAATGGTACAAAAATAACAAATGCTTAAACATCAAAGTAATTAAAATGATGAAGTTTATAAAGTAAAAAACAAAGATACATCAATATTACATATAAAGGCAAATGGGACATAAGATTATAGATAAAATACAATTATTAAAATATAAAACCATACTTTATATGTGCTAGATCTCTAGGCAATATCATTAATGTACAGAGCAAAAAGCAAAGGTCTCAGTATCGAACCCTGTGGTACACCAGATGTACAAACTGGACGTAATGGGAAATATACGATTTCAGCTTATGCAAAAAGGATGTACTAACACCGTAAGTCTCAAGCTTGCACAATAATGGTTTGTCATGGTCAAGTCTACGAAATTCCTTGGAGAAGTCGGTATAGATGATGTCCGCCTGGCATTTCGTCAATAAACTGGGTGCTCTACACAAGGTTAAACACCGTGGATCTGTCCTTCATGAATCCATGCTGTTCAGGAATTATCAGGTTCTTGTTCATGGGTCAATATCTCAAATATCCTGGAGAAGTTACATAGAATAGCAATAGGGTGGTAATTTTTAACATGATTCCTATTCCCTTTTTTTAAAAACCAGACATACAGGAAAGGTATTGCACTCAAGAATAAGGTTGAAAATTTTTAAAGGCGGTTACAAAAGATGGCAGCCAGACATTTGCCTGATTGATTGCCTAGACATTGCTAATCTTACTACAGTTAAGAGATACTGTGAATGACAGCCCAGTACAGAAGTAGAGGGTTATAAGAGGTGCATTCATGTTCAAAGGTCTCCGATTTTTAGTCTCGAAACTGGGAGCAGGTTTAAAATAAGTGTGAACTCGTTGTAAATGCGTGACAGAGATGGCAACACTGTATGGCACACATACCCTCTAGCAGTAACTGTGAGAGTGAGATGTATTGTTGACACCTAAAATTGTGATGTTTTCGTTATAAGAACAGCGAGAAATCATTCATTTTCTCCAGTTGGTGTGGTGCGACACTATTGAAATTTATCACCAGTTCACTGAGACGTGGTGATGGTGTCGTGAATGTGAAAAATGTGCCACATGATGAAGGCATGAATGGGACTTTCTTTTTATCAATTGTGATAATGGATGAGGCTGAGACTTTTTTTATTCGACTTTCGGCCTTCTTTGAACTGTCTGATCCATCATCGCACATTTTTCATATTGAACTGGCGATAAATTTCAATGGGTGCTGTACCACGAAAGTGGAGAAAACGAATAATTACTCGCTGTTCTTGTACCGAAAACATTGAACGCACCTCGTATAGAAGACTTGTTACAAAACGAGAGGAGCATCGCGGGCCAAATTTTGCCCAAACCATAAGATTGATCCCTACTCTGGTACAAGTTTCACGGAAATAATTACTACTACAGCTACTAATGAGATTTGGATGGAATTACTTATTCTAATTGTAGTTTCTCTAACTGTATATTTAATTAAGTAAATAGATGTTTCTTTGACTTAAAATGTAAATCATTTTCTATTTTTACACAGATATAAAAAGTAAATCATATAATTTAGCACCAGTGCCTTAAAATTAGATGCAGCATGTGTTAAAAATTATACTTTTACTGACATTTGTAGAAAAATTATTTTAATTGTTTTTTCAATTTTTCTACAACAAAGAATTAATTCATCAATCAATTCTTTCTGAGACTTAAGAATGAAAAGTAAGTGACATTGTTTTAGCCGCTGGTGAAATTTAAAAGTCATCTCTACTACGAAGATAAAGACAATGTTCAAGAAAGATTAAAATCTTTGGTTCCTCTTGCTGGAAGTAAAGTATTATACTTTAAGAATGGTGAATGTAAGGGTGCAGCTTTTGAGGGTATTTACCAGGGTTCATACTACCCTACAATTTCTCTCCATAAAAATGTGACAGTTTCTGTAAACTTCGGACCAACGTTCAAATATCCACCTTCCACAGAGCAATATAATTACAGAGCTGTAAGTATTCCTGTTTTATTTGAATAAATTAATAAAAACCATGCATTTTTCAAATGCTGAACTAATAACAACTGTTACAATAAATGCAATAGTAGGTCCTTCCAATTATAATAAAATAAAACAAATAATGCACAGATATACATTTATCTTACTTTTTTAAATTTAAATTAGTACACAGAACTAGGGAAATATAAATTGGCAGAACAATATGATTGTTACGCATATGCATGTAAATAACAGATTTCCATATTGTGTATGTTTCAGATTATGTGGCATTTTTTTAAATCAGTAATGTTATTCAAAAGGCATAATTTTCATATACATAATATGTTTTAGGCTAAAATTTGAGAAAAACTGAATGGCTAATACTGTTTATAAAAAAATATATTTTTTTTGATGTATTTTACTCATTATTTCTCTCATTTTATAAAAAGATTTTTTTGCACTTTCTATGAGAAAATAATAGAGAAATTTAGGCTATTCTTTTGTTATCATAATTTTAACACCAGTAATAAAAAATATATAGTCCTTTTGAAATTTAGTTTTTTAATGAACCAATTGTTGTTTTGATCATTGCTTTATCTTAAAAATTGACGAAATTACTGCCTTTCTACTGTATTTAGCAAATTTTCCGTTACATTATTTGATTGCAAACCCATCATTAAATTCAAGTAGACTTTGAAAACGAACTATCTCCAGTCACTGTGAGGAGTTCGGTAAAACAAGTAGATCTACCAGATTAGGCAAATATTTCATACAGATATTTTGGTTGTATAATGTAAATGACTGCGTTCAGGGAATTAAGTGTTAAAGCGCTACAGAGCCGAAGCGCTGTAGCGCTTTGTGTCACATTGAATGAACTAATCCGAATTTACTACTTCTCTAGTTACTTTTACAATTTCAGTTTTAATTATTGGTAGAGGCAGGAGTTAAATTTAAAATTATTTGTTTTCCAGGTTTTTATATAAATTATTAGATGTATACAAACAATATTATCTAGAGCTAAAAATATAATACCTAGCATAATTGATATATTGTTGTTATATTTGAAAATCATTACAAAAAGGGATGCATAATTTAGCACCAAAATTAATATTAGCGTTGACTTGTATTAGATGAAAAATGACTTAAACGTTACCATTTAATATTTTTTGTCTTTCTTCTTGTGTTACTGCAATCGTAATGATTTTCTCTCCCAATAGTATCCTCCTCTATTATTTACTTAATGTTAAATTTGGGCTATATTTCGAATGACATACCAGAGAGACAATATTATTTTCTCTCCGACTTATACTTAGGTATTTCTTTAAAAAAAATAACGAGCTAGTAAACCAGTCAGCATGAAAACAGTAAATACAAATTTTAGGTTAGGTTACCCAAACATACCAATTTTTAGTGTGCTTTACAAATAATAAAGCAGTCAAGCGGATAAATTATACGCTTCATGGCTTTATAAAGCGCTGTATGAAAATTATGGCACTATTCAGTACACCCCTTCAATAAAGCGCTTTAGCGCTCGAGTTCCCTGAATGCACTCTATGAACAACATGGATTTGGAAGTATGTAATGATTGCTGGTGGTAATACATATTTTTTGTTTTTTAAAACTGATAGCCAAAACATATCAAAAATTAAAGAATACTACAACAATATCTCAATATACAGGGTGTCTCATAATGGTGTGCGCTCCTTTGGAGTGTGTGTTCCTTGGGTCAATGTGGGGGGGGGGTTCTTTCTATACAAATTTTCGAGTTGAGCGAGATAAGGGCTTCTAAAAAATTGAAAAAATTTCTGTTTTCATTTTTTTTTTCTCAAAAACGGAGAAAACTTATAAATCTGAAAATCGGTGAATATATTTAGTTAATTAAGTGACATTGTTGAGTACGATTTTTATTTTTGCCAAATATCTACAAGGGTGGCAACCACCAAGCTGTTGTTTTTTTAATTAGACCTTTTTAATCTAAATGTTTTTTGATATGAAAAAATTACAGCGAATAGAGCAATCAATTTACAAAATTTTCCCACTCTTAGTATTTTTATGCAGATATGCATTTTCTTTTTAAAAAAAAATAAAATTCACATGTATCCTCGGGTGTGGAATATGCAAGCAAAATAATTCATATGAAACGTAGTAGGCTGCTGTCACTGTGATGGTTTTATTGGTTGGATTTTCATTAACAATTAATGTCAGATGTAATTATCTACCACCAAATTAGTTATTCTTTTCTGTTAATTTCTATTGCAATTATGAATAACGTTTACGATATGTACGTATGTGGATTTTTTTTCTAAAGAAAACGCGTGTGCTTAAAAATAGTAATAGGATTCAAAAAGAGCAAGAAATCTTACGTCTGAAGCCACTTTAAAAAAATGTTTGATTGTTACTTTTAGATCGTAATTACAAGGTGAAATACCGGGAAGGCTGCAGTCAATCCTGTAGCTACGTAACTTGAAATCGCATTTAGGCTAACTTCCCATAATCTAAGCCAGGTAGTTAGCTGGATAACATCATTCTGGATCATGTTCAAAGCCCAATTGGATAATTCAATCCGCATGTGGATTGGTGTTAATTCTTGGAGCAAAGTTATGTGGTATGCATGATACCTAAGAGTCCTAAGAATTCTCAATGCCGTTCTTCGTGGTATACCAATTTCTCTTTCATGTACGTTCAGAATATGCGGTTATCCAGTTAACTACCTGGCTTAGATTATGGGAAGTTAGCCTAAATGCGATTTCAAGTTACGTAGCCACAGGATTGACTGCAGCCTTCCCGGTAATTCATCTTGTAATTACGATCTAAAAGTAACAAGCAAAAATTTTTTTAAAGTGGCTTCAGACGTAAGATTTCTTGCTCTTTTCGAATCCAGTTTCAAAAATATGGGTTTCTATTTAAAAATTTGAGTTTGACCTTCACATGACCTTCAAAATCAATGTCACAGTCGGATCTGAATGCACAGCTAGTTGGCCCCCAGTTTTTTGAGCAACTTTTGTCTGAGTTATTTTTTCGTAACACTCACGAAACTCGAGATATTCGACTGTACTGATTAAAATGGCCCACCTTGTATATACATTATTTTGTATGCTACTCAGTAAAAGAACAAACCTAAATAGAAAACAAGAACACATGACACTTTTAGATAAACAGTAAATAAATGAAAAAATGGCCACGTTTTTTAATCAATGGAATGTTTCAGAACTACTTAGAAACAACAACTCTATTTACAGGTTTTTTCCTTCAACATTCTATAATTTTTAGATAGACTAAATATACCTACATCTTCATCTGAATGGAAATTTTATGCATATAGGTATCAAAAATTAAATAATGCCATGTTCCGTTTAAAAATAAGTTTGAACTGAATAACTGAAAGTGTCACATCACAGATACAAGTAGATCATATGCCAACAACTGAACAACAAAACCTCTACAAGAATAAAAATATTTCACAAATATCACGTAAATTAACCAAAAACTTGATGGAAAATCTTTATGTATCTGTTACACCTTAAAATATCAAAATACCGTTTTAATCAATTATTTCTTGTAAATTGAGTGCAAGACATTTTACATTATAATTCTTTTTGAATACTTTCTCTTATTTCATTTCTTAAAAGTGTCGAAATTGGCTCACTCCGTACAAAAATCTCGAGACATAGTGCATTGCCTATCTTTGTAACATTTAAATTGTTTTTATTGTTTTAGATGTCGGAAAGAGGAGAAGAGGCTATATCTGATCAAACTTTGGCAGACATCTTATATTTGACTGAAAATGAAGGAAAGCTCCGATTAGACAGTTTCGTTCTTTGACAGTAACATTTTATTATTTTGCCAACTGCTCAGAAATAGAGAATTTTAAAAGACAGTAAAGTGACATCAGAATATCACTATTTAAAGAAAATCATGTTGAAAGAAATAATGAAACACTTTTATACTCTATTGAATTTGTACTATTAAATTTGTATGAATATACACATTGTCTTTTATTTACCAAATCCTCCTCTACAATTCGGACTAGGTTCTATAATTCTTTCATTTTCCTTCCACTGTGTAGGAGTTTCTGCTATAATAGATAAAGCATGAACTCCATTCTGCAATTCATTTTTTAAGACATCATTTATCATTCTGTGCCTCTGAAAAAATACAAATAATAATTATAACAAATGTACATATACTCGCGTCACAAATTCAGACGTCTTATGTCACAGCTGACGTTACACATTTGTTTTTATTGTCGACGTAAATTTTGATATTTGGTCGCGTTAAAAACAATCATTTTTTGCAATTTAATGCAATATATAATGCAAACTTTTAGTGTAGTATATAGTTTTATTACTAGCAGTTGCAGTTTCTTAAATATTTTGATAAAAATATAATGAATTATTCATTTGTTTGTATGATGTTAGTCGTCCGAATTCTTGTCGCGAGTACAACTGTATTCAACTCGATGTATTTATATCCAGATGGAAAATATAATTTAAATTAACTTACTTTTATTAGGGGCAGATTATCAAATTTGTCCGATACCACATATACTTTGAAATGTGTTTCTGCACCTTTGGGAACATTGTGCATGTAAGACTCATTTGCAACATGTAAGTGTACTGGTTTTAACTGTTCTTTTAATTTATTTGTTATAGTTTCGGTAATAGTACCACCTATACTCATTCTACTAATTTGTTTATAAATAACATAACCTAAAACCATAAAAATAACTGCACGAAATAACTTCCCTTAAATATGTTACCACTTATTTTCAGTGAATAATTAATTATGCATGACCAGTCCCTTAACATTTTTCAAACAATATGCATTTTGAAACTATAATATTTTTATATTACTTCAAAATCTTTTACCACTATTGTCAAAACAATTGCATTGTGACTTGTCAGTTTCTGTAATCTATGATTGTCAGAAAAATAGATGATCTGTGGTTACCAGGCAATTTTTATCGTCGCTACCTGAGCCAGCAACCAAAATGCGGCCAATTGTTTGAAATAATACAAACATTGTTAAAACTTCCAATTAATAGATTAGACAATGTAGGGATTAATTATAATAAAACATATTTAAATATTTACATTCTCATAGGACAGAATCGCATAGAATCAAAAAATATTGATGGATGTCCTTTATGGGACATATTTTGATGGCACACATATTGGATATCCTTTATGGGACATATTTTTATAGTACATATGTGTTCTGTTATAATTTGAATTTGCCGCTAAAATTCGTACAGCGCATGTGTATTAAAAAAATGAGTCCACAATCCAGATGTAACGCTAACCTCTAAAGTTTCAACAAACTGTTCTGTTCTCAACCGAAGTAATATAAATCACATTTTGTAAGTAAGTAAATTTGTATTTTCTACTTTTAAACTATTTATAAATAATTGAATTATTTGTTGGCTAGGCTAAGTTCATATCTTTATGTAGACAATTATATCACAGTATAATTATGTACCAACAATCGACAACAGTCGTTTTGGTTTTTAGAAAAAGAAGTTTTTATTTTCACTCTAGTTGTTGAGTTTTCTCGTCTTAGCTATTCTAGGTTAAGTTGAGTAATGTAATTATATAGTTTTGTTAAAGAATTTTATATGGTTTTGTTCTTGTTACTTGTTACGTGCTATATAGTTGTTTTTTGTATCTGTTAATTAAGTATTTATGTATTTGTTATCCATGTAATAATTAGAAAAACAATAAATATATACTATCAAAAAGTATTTCTATAATTTCAATGCAGACCTCCATAAAATGTCCAAAACAGGACATCCAAGGGTAGCACAAATTTGGTAGGTACAGAGACGGACATCTGTGGGTCTGAAAGTGGTACAGAAGTGGACGTCCCTGGGTTGCACGAAGTTGTGACATTTGTGCGTCCGTGGGACTTTCAATGGACGTCCATCGAACAAAAAACGGACGTCCATCGAACAAAAAACTGACGTCCACTGGATGTCCGGACTTCCGACTTTGGACATTCTTTGGATGTTCATAATACGTCCTTGTGCTATTAAGGATTTCCAAGATCTTCTTCCACCTTTGTCATTTCAATTACGTAAGTATTGTGTGTCGCTAACTTGACTGATGCATGAAAAATTACATTACTATTTTATTGCCTAGTGACGTCACTGAATTGGTTTACAAACTACACTTCCCTACACGCTGGAAAACAGCAAACATCATACTCATATCCAAATCTAACAAAGATCACACCTTCCCATCTAACTACCGACCCATTAGTCTACTTCCGGCTATGAGCAAAGTGGTAGAAAAAATTATCTTAAAAACCCATCCCGAAGAACTGCGAGTCATTCGATCCCAACGAACAGTTATCGCTTTCCACCGAACTCCAAATCCTACGCCTAAGAGAGAACATCACGGCGCCATTCAATAGTTAGTAGACAGTTCACTGGAACTGTCTTCTTACATGCCGCAAAGGCCTTATCTATACGGTTTGGCTTACTGGTGAAAATGCTAACTAATCAAATCCTACTCCCACCTCCGAAGATTCTTTACCCAAATCCAACAAACCTTTTCCACAACCCGACCCATGGAATCAGGCGTCCCCCAAGGTACCGTTCTATTCCCACACATTTACGAAATATACAACAGCGACATACCACACTCCCCGGACACAAACATATACTTATACGCCGATGACATGACTATAACAGAACAACACAAGCCACTGACATATGACGCACGATTACACTTTTATAAAACTTTTTAGATCAACTTGAAACCTGGTACAATAGGTGGAAAGTCAAAATTAACCCCGACGAAAGCTCAGCTATCCTTTTTCCGAGATGAAGAATTTCCCGAGATCTCAACCTCTACATATTTACGCTATTCCAGGAACCCATTTCTTAGTACCAACAGACATGATACCTGGGCGTGACAATGGACTAGTGACTCACATGAAAACTACACATCGTGACGGTGACGCGAGCGAGGATCTTCAGGGCTAGGCTCTATCCGTTACTCAACGGCGGCAACACCCCTAGTCTAAGGAATAAGAGAATGCTTATCAAAGTAGTACTTCAATCGCAGCTAATCTATGCCTCTGCGGCTTGGGGATACACTCATGTCACTCATTTTCATATGAGTTTTTAAACTTAGAATCAATTATGCCCGTTCATCACTTAATTTTCCTCAAAATCTTTGCAAGCGACAGGAATTCTTACGCAAGCATTTCGTTAAATTCAGCTCTAATTTATTTCTTCTGGCAAATAAACGTGTTATTGACGCACATCTTGATTGATTCCAATAATTAAAACGTAAAGTAAAAAAATGTTTAGTTCGACATATTGTAGGAGGGACTGGTTCCATTAGGACGTCAAGACATCCATAAGAACAATCGGTGACGTCCCTTGGAGGAAAATTTTGTATCTATTTGGGATTTACAAAGAATTTTTGTTTATTTAATCTACGACGGACATCTCAACAAAGCGTCCTGAGACAATTAGGCAAGCCATAGTATCCCTTAAAACAACCTAGCAATATATATCTCAAATTTAAGATATATTTAAACGAGATCTTCATTTAATTCATTCAGAAGTACATTTTTTGCAGTTTATACGTTATATAATCCGTTACTATACAGGGTGATGCAGAACTTATCCAAAAACATGTTTCTTAATGTATACACTTACAAAAAATACAATTTTGTAAAAAAAAAATCAAAAAGGGCAGTTCGAAAATAAATTAAAAATATACTTCTGCATGGCACTGGAAACTGGTTGACTGTAAAACCTGACCTTGCGGACGGCAAACAGATTCAGTCGACAACCGGTAAATATATAATAATAAAAAATGAACGGACAAAAAATTGAAAGAATTTCCTGAGTAAAGATATAAACATAACTTTATAACATCTATTTTATATAAGCAAATTCAACAGATTTTGCCGCTATTGTTATTACCTATTAATTAATAACATTAATTTGTGGCTTTAATTAATAAAATAATTTGACATACCTGATGTTACTTACAACAACTGTTCAAAATTATGTCCACCGACGTGTAAGCACATTTGGAGCACACCCAGTTCCTACGAACTCAAATGTTCTGGTTCTTGTCCGTTTTGAACTCGTAAGTTATTGGCAGCAACTATGAAGGATACGATTCTTTCACGTAAATCATCAATAGTGTCTACTTCGGTGCGATACACTTAATTTTTTAATTATTACCACAAAAACAAGTAAGGATTTAAGTTAGGAGATCGTGCATCCATGGTACCGGTCCTCCTCGTCCAATCCATCGTATCTCTTGAACTTAATTAATGTATTCCCGTACATTTTGTCGAAAATGAGAGGGAGCACCATCGTACAAGAACTACATTCGAAATCGGACAGCTAAGGACACATCTTCCAGAAATCCAGGCAGATTATTTCGAAGGAACTCGAGATACTGAACCCCATCTATTCGATTTGGTAATGCCAATGGTCCAAAATGATCATCGACAATCCCTGTCCAAACATTTAAAGAAAAGCGTTGTCGGAAATGATGCCGCTGAATGGCGTGTGGATTTTCAAAATCTCAAACATGAGTATTATGAATGTTATACATCCCATTCCGTGTAAAAATAGCTTCATCTGTCAGATGTAATTCTGGGATTTTGAATATTTTGTTGTAGCAACCATTCATAAAGCTAATTTGTAAAAGACAATCAATCTCTTGGTATTAATGCCTGAACACGTTGTACGGATATAATTGAGCCTCGTGTATGATATGCCATATTGCTGATAGCAGCATTCTGGTACTGTAATGAAGTGATTTTTAACTGCCCCGTATGTACTTACTTTATTATTAAAATAGCCCGTTAAACCCGTTTACCAGTATTTGAAAGTATCCACGTTGAGAGCCTGTCGATGCTCGGACTCCAGCCAGCGCGAGGTAGACCGCGTAAACCAAACGCGCATCCATCACCGGTCAGATGCGGCCACCACTAAGGAAGGTATGACGTAGTGATGCGCGCTCGATCCTGCGGGCGATTCCGAATCAAGCCCAACATTTTCGAATATACGAAAATTGAGAAGTCCGAAAACCGACTAGCGCGCAGCCGCTACCTCCGCATCAACGTTACGGCTTTCAAACGCCAATTTGGATATTTAGTTCCTGTCCTGCTGTCACCGTGAGAAGTCCTGCCTGTCACCAGCACCGGAAGACCTGCCAGACCGTGGAGAAGTCGTTTTAGGTGAGAATTTTCAAAGTCCAGATTGGGGACTAGTGCGCAGCCGTCAACCTTACAGGCGCATTAGGTCTGCCAACTACTGACTAATAAGTTCAGTTACCGTCCAGCGAGCGAGCCGAGCGGTCCTGTCCGCAGACCAGAAGAGCAGCCGTCCAACACCCCGCCAGTGCGCAAGTCTCCGAATTCCGCCGGGTGAACTGGTAAGAGAGCGGAACCCGAGAGTTCCGTCCTGCCGTTCCTAGAAGGAAGACGTGTCCGACCACAAGCACTGGAAGTAAGTAGTTGTAAGTAACACTTGGCTACTTTTAACTCCGTATTATCGGTCTTGTGCTCTGTCTGTCTTACGGCGTGGTGACGCACACGGTTGCCTTGATCACTTGTGTCGATCCTGACTGCGCGTTCGGAGGAAAGGGGTACCTCTTTACTCTGAAACGTAGGCCGTTCTCCGTCCATCCTCCCTGACCTGTTCTCCGTTTGTTTTACGACGCAGTGACGCACACGGTTGCCTTGATCGCGTGTGTTGATCCTAACTGCGCGTTTGGAGGAAGGAGGTTGCCTTGAGCACTCGTTGCTCTGAAACGTAGGTTGTAGACTGACTTGTCTTGTCATATCTCTTTCAGCGCAACAGTTAGCCTTCCTGTCCGAGGGATCGTCATCTGTCTTTAACTTGCTATTAATCATTCTCTTTCAGCAGTAATTGTAGCCAAGTGTATTAATCAATAGTAGTAATTGCTTTTGCTTATTGCTTGTTTGCTTCCTCCCTTGTGGTATTTAGTCCGCAGCTTCTTATCTCTTGTTTACTACCGACCGGCTAACTCAGTAACTCTCTTTCCAGGACCACCCATAACCGCAACCGCTACTGTCCCGCATTTAGCGCTTGTAGCCCTTTTAACTTGTTTTTGATTGCAATCCCGTTTTTAGTTTTAAGTTACTATTGTAAAATTAGGTTTGGTATTAAATGAATATTAAATAGTGATATATATTGTGCTTTTTTATTCCGTCCGTGAAGTCTAACTGTTTTCCCTAGACCCGCTGAACATACCGTATCTTCACTGTAGCTGGCTGCCTGAGTAGTGGTGTTTCTACACTTTAAAACAGAAACTGGCGCCCGAGGAACTCGACCGCCGCAGCTCAGGCGTCATAGTGACACCGCGTCGCATCGCCAAAGCGATGTAGGTGGGTCACAGTACTTTTTCGGGAATTATTTTCAACAATCTCTAAAATACTGTCATCAGCTGCCGTAATACGCCGTGGACCATGGCTTTTCCACGATTTGTTTGTAAATTTCCTGTGTCACGTCCGCGTTTCACTACCGCGATAATAGTAGCTGCATTTGGCATATGTCTACCTTGAAAAATTAATGTCTACTATCGCAAATACGTTAATACTATAATGGTTATTACTACAGTAGTCCAGCGATGTAATGGTTCAAAATACTACAACTTCGATATTTTTTTCCCGGAAACTACAAGGATTTTACGAAATATTTTTTTATGATATTGGCTTCATTCTTCCTGACCGATCTATTTAGAAATTTTTTGGATAAGTGAATCACCCTGTATAAATACAAATTTGTCTTCATGATTATAAATAAAAAGAGAACATATACAACAAAATGAATGTGTCATAAAATAGTAAAGTGTCTCCTCTCACATATTTCGTTAACCTCATGCATTAACATCATCTAGGAAATAATGCATCTTTATATGATATTAATATGCATCAGGAAAAGTGTAGAAGGTTCTTTTGCTCGATGGATTCTACATAAAAAGTTTTAAACCCAACTACAGGAAGAAGGACTGCTTTTTAAAATTCATCAAACAGAGCAGAAGGATCGCAGCTATATAGATGGTCATCGAGTATTTTATGTTTGATTGCATTTGATTTAATCAATATAATCTCACTATCTTACTGCCATATAATCTCACAAATATATAGAATACCACAGAAGCTTAAATGTTCGAAGTGGAAGTGGTTGATGGTGAGGCCACTTAGAACAAATTATCATCAATAGAGGCGCTGTTTCGCGGTAGAGGTCGCTAGCTTTCAATGGTTTCTACGGAGATGTAGAACGCTTTTTGTCTGTGGCTTTTCAGTCTACTACACGTTACTCATGGTTCTTACTGCCGGGTAAGACACACTTAAAACAACTAAAGTTGTTCGTCGGTCACCTCACCTATGGCATATTGATTAGAGCTAATAAGCTCGAAACCGGTATATGTCAGGTGGGCCGACGGCGAATAACTTTGCTGTTGCTAGAGGGTTTTCAGGTGTAATTCAATGATGGTCAGGGCATTAAGTCGCAGACTAGCTGTTTCTTGGAATTCCGTTTTTAAAAAATAAGGAAACAACCAACTTTAAGATGGAGGAATAGGACACTAACAGATATGAGTGTTGTTGTGCTTATGTGGACTTAGAGGACTTAAGGAAAGTAGAAACAAAGTAAATAATGATAAATATTTATTAGGTCTATGAATTAAAACCGGGTATTCGAGGAAATATATTTCTAATACTACGTCTCTTCAATGGTTGATTATTAGCGTCGATGTCAATAAAGTAGTCACCGTTTACTTTTGTAGAGGTGTGTTCTCCCATTATAACTTTTCTGTCATTATCACACATATTTACGGCAGCTCTGAAGATATTTCCACAAGGAGTTGAAAGATATATTTTTGAGGTGATGGTATTGTTGTAAATGTCATGTGACTTTAAATGACTGCAGACAACTGAAAATATATAACAAGATATTAAAATTTGAGTTGATATCATTATATAAGAAAGCAATGTCTTTATTAAGCAAAATGCTTTGTCCATTAATCTAAGCCAGCTAAACCACCACCTATAACACTTAAATTTGTTTTGCTTTATTATTAAACTATAATTCGAGAGCAGTAATTAATATACATTTAGGTATTCGTTTCGTTTTTGGAATACAGGGAGATAATTTTATTGTTTATGTAGTTATTTTTATTTTTTTATTATACCAGTAACTGACTACCAAACTGCATTTATTTTTTTTTGGAGTGCTGTTAAAGGGCTGATGTACACAGTTCACACCCCTGAGCAGTTACAAGAAAGAATTTAAATTAAAGCGTTTTTCAGTTAGTTTTTTTTAAGTTTTACTCGAAAACTAGGAATTTATTTATAACCATAAAACAGTCGTAATTTGTAGAAAATTGAATGACGAATTCGAAAATATAATAATAATACGTATTTATTTACCAATCTATGTACCTACTGTAATATTGTACAAAGAAATATTAATCACAGGTGGCGATATCCAACTAAGTTGATGAATATAACTTATCTAGTTGGTACGGAATTTTGATCAACTGCATGATAAATATAATCAGATCACTTTGTTTGATCGTCTACTAATTTGTTTTTACAGACTACGGACGGATATGTGTAAAGGTCCATTTGCACACATCAGTAACGTATCAGTTCAGTGGCAGTTCAGTATCAGTGTTATTTGTGGCCGGTCACTGATGTCAGTTTACACATATCCGTCTGTTGTACGCAAAAGGAGTTAGTAGACGATCAAACAAAGTGATCTGAATATATTTATCATGCAGTTGATCGACATTTCGTACCAACTCGATAAGTTTTTCATCCATTCTAAACAATAAAAAAAATCTGGTCAGTTCGTCAGTAGAATTACAAAAATATCGTCGCCGGCGTATTTAAAAACCACTGAACGGACACTGAAGCAGCACTTACATCACTGATACGGCACTGTGACGGATGTGTATAAACACGCCAATTTAAAATCTAAGCAAGGATTTTTTACTTTTCACTGATACTGATACGGCACTGATGTGTGTAAATGGACCTTAAACTGGCATCAGTGATTGACCGCGAATAATACTGATACTGAACTGACGCTGAAATGATACGTCACTGATGTGTGTAAATGGATCTTAATCCAGCAGAATTAAACACGTCTCCATATTTACATCGCATGACCGTAGAATATCATCCGTTACATTGAGCCAAGCAGTTGCTGTACTGTGATGGCAACGAAAACCAGATTGATTGCATAAAAAGTTGCATATAGTTAAAAATTCATTAAAATTAAATAATTTTAGACAAAACTGGCAGTATAGTAATTAACTTAAACTCGGATACACTCACAGGATTATATGACATCGACATATTATGATTGCTATAATACAGCAGTGGCGTTACAATTTTATTTAGAAGAATATGCTACTAACTTTGTACCTATCTCCGCTATTGGAGTAGCTAAATTTTAGAAAAAGTCTTCAAATTTTGGACAATGTTTACATATATCCATATGCTACAATTATTTACTAGTTTATAAAATAAGTAAGTTTGACACCCAGTATCTTTTTAACAAAACATCCTATTCGCCAGTGAATACAAGCTTTCCATTTTGATCACTGTTTTTGAATACACACTGTATAACCAAAAAAATAACCATAATTTTGTGGATAGAATATTGAAACATGATATTAGACTTAACTAATTTTAGAATGCACTTTTTAAGTCTAATATTGTTCCAATGACATTCTTTAAGATCATTAACATTATTTTGATCTTAATAGTTCTAGATTTTGGAAAAATAAACTTAATAAATTCCACATAAAAAATATGTTACATTATATTAAAAAATATATAGGAACAAGAGGGTCAGTCTATTTGTTGATAGGTGTCTACACTTTTGAAAATCGTAGGCCTGCTAGAGGGCATTCACACTGAAATTAAATTTGATTTTCTGATGACTGGAATGTTCATCAAGATGCACGAATTGATTACTCGTGGTCAGCGCCATATTTGTTTTGTGCCTCCTAGCAATGGCGGAGCAATAAAGATTTAGCTGATTGTGAATTGAAATAAAATTGAATTCTGGATATGAAGAATTATTTGGTGCTATATGCTGGTTAATTTTACAGCCTCTTATAAAACATGACATGTTCCAACAATAACACCCACAAAAATACGCAAAGAATAACACTAACGAAATACAAGAGAAAATAATTTACTCATTAACCACACTGTACGCCAATGACGTGTTTACAAACAAAATAATGGAAAATTAAGAACACAATTCATATCGTACGTGCAGATGATTGTCTCTCTCGCACCCATATACATAACCAATGAAGTATTTCTTTGCTGAGTTTCATGTGCCCCCTCTTGTCTGCTCCTAGGTTTGTAACTTTATATGGATGCACAGTGGAACTAAGAGAATTCCACATCGTACATTTCAGTGGGCAAGTGCCTCCCCCTTGCCTTGAGTTACATAAAATCATGTTTCATAATGTATTACATACAAGATTTTTTCTAATCTTGACGAAAAATGGGAAATACAAGTTTTTAATTTTGATCATTTACAAATATAATGTAAATAACAATTATCTAGTAGGTCAGTGTCAGTTTAAATTTTCTTGTCATTTGGCTTGACATTTAATAAACGCTGATCTATTCTGTGACGCTGATCGTTACTATAACTATTTGTTAGGAAAAATGTGTGATTTACATTCAGATTCTGACGATATACCGAGCGATATCGAAGAAGCGGCAAGAAATGTTATATCTTCCCTGATCTCTGATAAATCCAAAGCGGTATATGACTTGCGTGAACAGAAGAAAGTAAAACACGTCAATGAGAAGGTACTATTGGGATATTTTAAAGGTAAGAAGAATTTGAAGGCTTCTACGCTTTGAACACTTCATGTTGGGAACTGAGCTGTCTTTAAAAAAGGTATAGACATTAAAATATACAATAGTTTGATAGTATTTTTAAAAAGGCAGTCCGATGGATACTACGCTAAGAAATCAAACTTTTTTTCAAAAGTAAATGTTATGGTGGATGACAATAACTTTTTAATGGCTAAGGTAAATAATAATTGCTTCATTTAGTTGTCAGTCTACTGCATTTTTTGCTTTAGGTTGTGTTGGTTGTGGGAATAGCCGATGCATGTCGGAAGTCAGAATTAACATTTTTACGTGTTGAAGATGTGACAGATGAGGAAACGTATTTTCGAGTAAATATTCCAAATACAAAAACTAGAGTAATTCGTAGACTAAACTTCATTGACATTATCAGGAAGTATAGAAACCTACGCTCGAAAAATATTAAACACAATAGATGCTTTGTTAGATATAGAAATGGAAAATGTGGTGTACAACCAGTAGAAATTAATGCTATTGGTCAGTTACCAAAGATGATTGCTCAAATGATTGGTTTGACAAATTCAACAAATAAGGTTTCTTCTGGAATTAGTTTCACTAACTGTACCAACTGCGTTGTGAATATTTATAATTAAATAATAATAATTAATAAAGTGTTATTTATAAAATTGCTGACTTAAATAAAAGTTTCTTTATTATTTTTCTGTTGTATTTTGTTTAATTCTTTTTGCAATTAGTGACATAACGGACTTTTCGTAACCAGTTGCATAATGGTTTTCATTATGTAGCTAGTTACATAAAGTAAAACGTTTTGACACTTGTTTCGATAACAAAAAATGTTACTTTATGATATGTCAAAATTAGAAAAAAATATCTTATGCTTCAGTAAATCCATTTTCAAGCACACTTTCTTAAGCGCATGTGCTTCTTACGTGGAACACAAATTTACTGGAAAGCAGTAATAGAGGAACAAAATGGTCTATCTAATTGTTGATATTACCCACAACTCATGACATTTAGGCCGTCAGGAATGTCATAAATAATGCAGAGGAGGTAGTAAAAGATTGTCCATCTAATTGTTGATATTATCCACAGGTTTTGAAATTTAGACCGACAGGAATGCTAGAATTTATGCAGGAGGCATTGTATAGTAAAAACTTTAAACATATAAGAACAAAGAGGTCCTTCAAATTGTTCACAACTTTTAACGTTTGTGAGTAGTCAGAAATGTCAAGAAACATGGGCGAAGTTTGGTCATCAAATCAGGGTGGAAAATATATTTTTTAATTTCAGTTCTGAAATGTGTGTGTGATATTTATGAATATTTTTTTGGGGGGGGGGGCTAATTCGATTTTCTGGGAGGGGGAGGACTAAGCCCTCCTAACTTTGCCCATGCATTCAACCGGCATCGCCATAATATGTCTAATGACCCGTACTACAAAAAGAAGCAAATTATTACTTAAACTGATAATAGTTTACTAAAAGCAATATATATAATTAATAATAACGATAAATGCTTAATTTGTCACATTTGAGCTAGCAAAACTTTCTGGATCTGGACGGCGTATAAACGTCAAAATTTATTGTCAAAAGTAACACCGTAGGGATACTCGCGTCACGAATTCAGACGTCTTACGTCACGGCTGACGTTACACATTTGTTTTTATTGTCAACGTAATTTTCGATATTTGGTCGCGTTAAAAACAATAATTTTTTGCGATTTAGTGCAATATATAATGCAAACTTTTAGTGTAGTATACAGTTTTATTATCAGTTGCAGTTTCTTAATTATTTTGATAAAAATATGATAAATTATTCATTTGTTTGTATGACGTAAGTCGTCTGAATTCTTGTCGCGAGTTATACATCACCTATCTGATGGAGAAGCTTACATACAAAATGGCAAAAGTAATAAATACAAGGTAACAAAGGTAACAATGACAAATGCTTAATTTATCGGATTTAAGGATGCCGAACGCAATGCCCTCTGAACTTGAACGGTCTACAAAAGTCAATATTTGTCGTCAAAACCGTCGTCATACTTTGACTTATCTGTGAGCCAAGCTTATACAAGTAATGATGTCTACCTTAAGCCATATTTGATTAACAAATATTAAAGGCCAGTTACTCATTTCTTTACTTTAGTGAAGTTAAAATTAATGTTCTGCATTTGTTTAAATCCAATTTCTATTCACTTGTCGAATAAAGCTCAAAGTATTTATTATTCTGTTTGTGTGGAAGTACTTGTCGGAACAAATACCAGTTTACATCCACTATTTGTTGTACTTACAAGCCTCAAATACATTTATTTGTGCGCATCCAGACTGAATAGGACCACCAAGGTCGACATAATGATCACCGTGCCCGTAGGGAGCCAAAAATCCAAAGAAGCCTGCATTGGTGTGAATACCATCCACATAATCGGCATCCTCGTTAGTGAGTCTTAAATCGTTTGGCAATTTTATTGGAAACTCAAATAAAGGAGCAGCTGCATCTAAACCTGCAAAAGGAAGAGCACATAGGTACAATAAAATGTGTTTGTTCTCAGCACGTTAAAAGCAATGTTTTATTGGTTCATATTTTAGATTGAACTAAAAACAACGCGATTGAAATTTTTCGTTTTAAATCTGTTTTCTTTATTATTATTAAAAGTGTTTCCTTCTGTAATTCCCATCTATTCACTTATAATTCTATATTTAAACTGGTAAATATATTGAACTGTACTAATTATTTACTGTTTATTGGTCTTAATCATACAAAGTTGGAAAGAACAATATCTGATTGGAATATGTTTTTGAAAGTAAACGCAAAGTTTTAATTTGCAACGCTTGCTAAAATGTTTGACATTAAAAAGAATAATGATAATAATTATTTAAAAAGAATTTTGAAAATTGCTGCTTTTTCTTTAAATATTCCAATGGAAATGTTGTAGGAAAGTCGTGGGGAAACATGAATTTGGTAAAATGCTTCAATTTGTCGCCAAATTTTTAAATTTGCCAAATGCAGATAAATACACAGTATGTTGTTTCCGTCGATTTTTTACAACTATTCTGGTTAATGCTGGTGGAGATTTAATTGCATTAAAGAAACATAGGGGGAAGGAAATCTTCAAACGTTGCCGAAAGATATAGAGAATCTCTTACAAATAAAGTGACATAGCAGATGCTATATTTAGAGGGAGGAGAGGCAAAGAGATACTTGCTAACAGTAGCTAATAGTATTGTGGAGTCTACCAGCTGCGGGGGTAGAACCCACAGCGATCTAGTCACCTCAATTCAAGTACTGACACCTTAGACTGCGCGACCATTGACCGATCCAAATTATAAATATACCCAAATAATTATAATAAACGTTTAATATGTGGAATACATCCAATAACGTTATGTTCCGGCTTAGGTCGGAAAATTAACTTTCCTGTACTGTTTGCTGATGATTGCTCAAAGATTTCAGAGAAAATGTATTACCTATTTTTGTTCATTAATAACAGAACATCTTATAAATTTTTAACTGTGGTGACATTTATTTGGAAGCGTACATTTTAGAGATTTTATTACAAGTCTTGTTATAAGTACAGGGTGAGTCAGAAAAAATGAGTCAACACTAAACTAGATATACTAAACACCAAAATATTACTTTTGAGGTTATCATGTCTTATACGAATGTCGCTAGTTTAAGGAATACAGGGTGTTCAAGATTGAAATTTTAATCTGAAATTTCTCAATAATTGCACGAATAATAAAACACACGCATGAAAAATACACTACTATGTATTGACATGAAAATTTGACACAAACCTACTAAGAAAACAAATAACAATTTCAGCGCCTGTAATAAAATCGCCACAAAATACATTGAATTTTTTAAATGCAAATAACTTAGAAACCGATAAGGTTAGGCGACCTAAACAAGAATATATTTTTCATGTAGAATAGAACGTTCCTTTAGTTTTTTAAACATAGCTCAATAGATAAAAAAATACCGTCTAAGAGTAATGCCAAAATAAGTCAAATTCATAATTCTCACATCAAAAAACCAAACACTACCAACGTTCAGAGTCATGCTATCAAAACTTTCTGAATTATTAAGAAATTTCAGAAGGCATGATGAGCTCAAACATAATATTTTGGTGTCTAGTATCTTCAGCTTAATGTTGACCCATTCTTTCTGACTATACACATAACTACCATCAAGACATCGAAAACAATATTGTCGTGAACGGCGAGGCCCATTTTTATTTGTCATGTAAAGCAGAATTGTCATGACTAGGCCTAATTTACCAGCGACTTTTACGCTGCCCTAAACCAACTGTATGGCGTGCATTTCGTCTTCTAAAATAATTGAATCTTATTTTTCTGAGAAAATGGTCGGGCGGCAACTGTAGACCGTTTAAATGTTGCAGGTAATCTTTATGGCTAATTCAAAACAAAACTGGATATTAGGCATTTGTTTATATAGATGGGCGCAACAAGATAAGGGCATGAATGTTTTAAGTGAGCTCTTTCTAGACAGGTTGACTTCTAGGAATGGCCAGCAAGATTTCCAGATATTTCAGCACCAGATTACTCTTGCTGAGGTTATTTAAACAGAAATTACGAAGAACCCCAGAAATGGAGCTGAAAAAAAACAGATTTTGTTTCACGGCAGATTCTTCAAATTGTTATGCAAAAATTCGACCAATGTTTCATTTTGATAACTAACAATTGTAACAAAATTTCCAAAACGTAGGGAAGAGTGGGACAAAATCAGACTGAAAGGGGAAATTGGTTACAATGTGCGAAATAATTCAGCGGCTAAAAATAGTATTTCCCCTTTGTATATATTCCAACATATACGAATGAAAGAGCAATTTTTGAATGATGCAGTGTTAGGAGCATTAGATTACGCTGAAAAGTCTAGCTGGATGACGTCAACAATTTTACACCTTCTATATAAAAATGAGATAGTTGACAAGTTTTTCCGTTATTAATGAAACAAAATAGATAATACATTTTGTTTGACTGTATTTGTTGTGACCTTACAACAAATTATCAGGGATAATTTTAAAATAAGAGAAAAGTAGTGATTTTATCTAAAACGGTCCCATTCGTTAGGGTACCAAATCACTTCAAAGATTGGCCGTGTAACACAATTTTGATTTGACTCTGTAATTAATAAAGAGATATATCTTTTTCATTTTTACAGATTTGGATATTGTCTATCAAAATCTGTAAGCCATTCTTTTCATGATCTTTTTTGACAGTTGAATTCTCCTTATATTCCTTCTATTTCTAATATCATACTTCTTAATTTTTGTTTAATTTTTATATGAAAGTAATTTTACCGTTATTGATCAAAAATAATTTTTTTTTAAATCTATATAAATATATTTTGGGTATTTTTATTTTTAGATATACAAGGTGTCCCAAAATAGAAGGCCATACAATTAACCACATATTCTTTGGACAAAAATAATGCGATTTTCCTTATGTCATTTTTTATTTGGACGTCTCTGTTTCAATATACAGAGTGTTAAAATTACATTTTAAAAAACTATTTTTGTTAATAATCCCATTGTTTTCTAAAATACACTTGAAATTTTGCACGTACTTTTATCTTATTGGCATATCACCAAAATTACATGATAAGTATGCCGGAATAAGATAAAAGTACGTGCAAAATTTCAAGTGTGTATCTTACAAAACAATGGGATTATTAACAAAAATATTTTTTAAAAATGTAAGTTTAACATCCTGTATAATGAAACAGGGACGCCCAAATAAAAAACGGCATAAGAAAAGTGGCATTATTTTTGTCCAAAGAATATGTGGTTAATGATATGGCCTTCTATTTTGGGACACCCTGTATATTTTTAAAAATATTTTGAGATAATTATTCAAATAAGATATATGCTACACAACTAGAAAATATTTCAAAAACCACTCTCATCTCCCTTATCGCTTTTGATGACATCTTTTCTATGTTTATAGAAAATATATATTTTTGTAACAACCAATAAAGCTAGAGAAGAGTTAATCGTATATTGCTTATTTTTTGTTATTTTAATTGTATATCGTAAATATTCTCAGTTTTAAACATTTCTGTGGAATTCTTTTAATAATAAAGTAGTGACCCATTGGATCAGGCGTACTAGGAGATAAATTCAAAATAGAAAATACGTGACGCATTTAAGTCAGAACCTGAATTAAGCATTAAATCATGGATGATACACACATACAACAGTCGACGAATAAATTTTGCATTGTTGATTTATGTGTGCATAGTGTCAACAGAGAGATGTAATCCATTGTTCTTTTAATGATACATAGCTGAAAATTGCTATCCTGATAAAATTATCTATATTTTTGCGATATATTATTATGCACGTGTAAATACCTACATTTCAATACAGTTATCAGATAACATATTTGTACATAGCCCAGTTCCCATACAATTTGCAAGTTGTTATATTTAATCAATGTACTAGATTTTTAAATGCTAGAAAGCAGTCTTTAGAATTAAAAATTCTTATGTAATAAAATTGATAGTTATAATAATTAGTCTCTTTGATTATAGAAGCTAGGAGCTATAACTCGGTTACCCATTTTTAGATGGACTATTATTTTTTTCATATTCAAGCACAAACATTTTTTTTCGTTGCACTATAGATGAATGATGACGTCATAGATATTTTTTAAATGGCCTTTTATGTATTTTTTCACGGTTTAATAGACTTTTTTAATCTCTTTCTAACCATATAAATTTCATATGCCTTTGCATAAATAATTTTTGAGAAAAATTAGAAACTTTCAGTCTATCACTTTAGTTTGCGATGCTCGCTTTCTAAGTCATATCAAGCAATTGCGTTGGGAAGCAATTTTGCACCCTGCACAATCTGAGTGTACAAAATAATAAATATTAAATTTATAATATATAAGTTTAACGTCTTTACGGAAAATTTATGAAATAATACCATTCTTATTTAATTTTAACTAGTATTGGCAATTTTGTCTTGCTTTTTTTTAATCTTGTCTTGGTCTTGGAAAACAAGATGAAGTCAAGACTAGACAGCTAATATTGCGAGACAAAACAAGAAATATTGCTACGGCAATAAATGTTGCAAATATGAGAAAGGTTAATATTTATTAGCTGAACAAATAAATATTACACTTCTAAAGGTAGGTATACTTTATTTACTGGACATCCAGCATACAAAATTATTTTTAAAATCAAAGTTTATTGATTATAAATTCACTGCCACTTGACTGAAGGAGTTCTGATTCTGTTACGCCTATTTCGTCAATTATTTATTACTTTTTATGTAAAACTGGCCATTTCAATATCATGTTGATAGTTAAGTGTGAGTTCTGAATGCCATCGTAGCCGGCCGAGAGTAACCACCACTGTTACCAGTTTCTCATTTATATTTATTTGCGTGACTCTCGTAATAAAAGACATGATCTTGCCCGATCGAGCAAGCACAAGATTTTAACGAAACTTTTCTTATTTTGTAAGGTAAAACAAGACTTTTTCAAATTTTGCAAGATTTCTTGTGTCCGCCAACACTAATTTTAACATCTAATATTTACCCGGGCTCTCTTTGCTTGTGGCCAATCTAGACCCAGCATTGAGTACCCAATGATCACTAGAGATAGATACGTACTACATCACGTGTACTCATGACCTTCTGTTACTTATAACGGGCGGCGAACAGCCAGGGTTTTCATTTATTTTTATCAGCAATAGGCTTTACAAAAAAAAAAAAAAAAAAATAGAGTTAAAGTGGGGCTGGAGTGAATCTTGATAATATGGTCATAGAGCAAAATGAGGCAAATTGTTAAAAACCGTGTAGTATTTAACATGTAAATGATACATATACAGCTGTTCGGCTTCAACTGGCCCAAGGGCCGCGGTAAATAAAATTACGGCTGTGAGAGCCGCATTATGTAACTTTATCAGTGATTTGTACTAGGTACAAAAAAAACGTGATTGTATAATTATTTTTATTTATTCACAATAATAATAATAATAAATATACGAAAAAAAAATAGTGGAAAGTTTGGGAATGTTGGTTCTTATTAACATTAATATTTTTTGTTGACAGACGAAGCAACTGAGTGACTTATCAGACAGGGAATACCTATTATCACTCTTATTCATGTTGGAAAAGCTGTTTACACAAATATACGTACTTCCCAGCAATAAGCCCATCATAAGACCTAAGTTTCACAAGTTGGTGTAATGTTCTGTTGGGAGTAACTTAAAAAAGTCCAATCCTATTTCGGTTCTTCTCTGGTAAAATGGATCTGACCGCAAATCACACAATTTCAGTTGAAGGTCTGCTCTGCTTACATTCTCAGAACAGAAATAGTAAGTGGCTGAGTAAGAACTGAAATTTCCTTCAATGTTCTTAAAGACGGTTTTCGAATTTTTCTGCAATTATATGAGTTAAATATACTTTCTCAACTTCCTTCATTTATTCAAGGTGTTCTTTCCAGCTTGGAAAAAATAAAAAATCATATTTTTGAAAAGCTTAATTTCATTTTTAAATCCTCTTATGTCACCATATAAATTGTCAACATTTGCTGCTTTCCTTGTAGCTTCAAATTTAATTCGTTAAGGTGAGATGTCAGGTCTGTTAAAAATGTCTGATACAAATTTTGCATCTATAATTTGATTTTCCAGTTCTGTAGTAGCAGATTTCACTTCGTTTTTAAGAAATGAGAATTTCTTTGAAAATAGTGCGAAGAAACGTTGCAAACAGTTTCCGGTGCTTAACCAACGAATATCGGTGTGAAGTAATAATTTCCCATATGTAACATCTATTATGGCCAAAAATGATGAATCTTTAGAATCTAGTTATTTTAATTACCACTTTCATGACACTTTTTTGACGGAAGGACTTTCCAAATAGGACTTCATGACTCTTGGTTTACAATGCAGTGTCTCATAGGACAGTTGGTATTATTCGGTTTAAGAGCCCTGCAAATCCAGTTTCAGTTCCTATAATAGTTCTGGCTACATCAGTAATAATACAGGAATATTTATTGAATCGATCATAGTCTGGCAGCACTTTATTTACAGTTTAAACATATCCGTACCATTAGTCCCCATGCATAATTCAAACAAAAATTACAAGTTGGCTGACGTCGGATAGGTCAGTATTTTCGTCCAGGTAAAGTAAAAAATATTTACAATTTTTTATTGTGTCATGCAATTTTTTGAATATATAATAATAATGATATTAAATAGCGTTTTCCTAAATACTTTCTAACTCCAAAAATTGTTATAGTTCCAGTTATACTCTTATATCACCAGACAAGGTAAGTACTCAGTAATTTGTATTAATAATATAAATTTTTTTATTATTTTATAACTAAAGTGAAACAAATATTCAGTTGGGCGCTAAATTACTTAATTAACTGTATTCCTAATTAAATTATATAAAATTAAGTTTATTTTTTATTCACTCTATAATTTTCATTAAGGCATGAAATCCCTTTTTCTAAGAGGCGGTTCATAGCCTCAAATTTTATCTATCTGATTGAAAAATGAATATTCAAAACAATATTCAGTTGTAACAAATCTGTTAAACATAAATAATAAAATGCAATACACGAAAAAGTATTTATCTCATTGATTCAAAACTCTCTTAAAGTTATTATTATTAAGCAATGCATAGCTAATAGCTATTTATGATATACGTGAAGTTAAAAAACTCGCTACGCTCGTTTTTCAATCATCTTCACTCATAAAATAAAATCTTACTTTTAACACGTATATCATACTCTTTTTTTTTCTACAAAACTATTAAAAGTGGGCTTTTTAATTGTCATTTTTGATGTTAAAAATGTCATTTTTTGACACGCGTGTTAAAAGTAAGTTACTTTTAACACTAGTGTTAAGTGTTTATTTTAAATAAGTACAAACCAACATTTTAACTAGTTATTACTATTAACATTTATAGTAAAATTAGAAGAATTTGAAATTGTAATTCCCTGCGGAGTCATCATACTTAAGTTGGTTTTACTGTCAACATGTGTGACACATCTATTTTTTGTAGAAATACTACTGGTAGTACTGGTGGTCTTGCTAGTAGTTGCAGCAGTAGGAAGTATTTGGCACGCAATTTCCTTCTTCTGTTCCAGTGAATTTTCAATGTAACCTTCAGCTACCGTCTAAGATTTCCATCCTCCATGTCTCTTGATGGTAGTAAGATTTGCACCAGAATCTGCTAACAATGTTGCCGATGAACGACGAAAACAGTGTCCGGTGTAGAGTTGAGGATTTGGTAGATTCAAGAACTCTGCAATGTCGGCAGGCATTTTACCAAACATGTTAATTCCGACTGGATTCTTCACACATTTATTCTTCATATATTTAAGAAAAAGTCGTCTATGGTCAGCGTTGGGTGGCCGGAGTGCCATATACTTTCTAAAAAAGTTTAAATAGGATTCACCAACAACACGGAAAGTCCGAGGCACTTTCGTTTTAGTATCTGGTATGGTCACAACAACCGAAGTGCCCAAATATTCGATATTGTCGATGGTCATCTGACACAATTCCTCCCGGCGACACGCCCCGAAGACACCCACTATTGCTGCGACTTTCATCATCAGATACTTTTCGTCTTCTGCTTCTGTGAGAAATTTGTCGATTTCAGCAGGGATGGATTCGTTACGCTCATTATCGAGATTATTCATTATACTTATAATATTACTAGAAAATATTTTTGCGTTTTTTCCGTAACTAACAACAGCACTGGTTGCTACGAAAATTTTGGTTCATAAACATTGCGATCTGTGTGGTATTTTTTGATTTCTTATTTTTATTGAGTTTAAAGTTCTTCCGATTGTTTTGTAGAGAACAGTTTTTTCGCTTTGACAATTTTCAGCGCTACCTACTTCGTAAAGGTGTTGCATTTAGTTTTTTCCATCGCGGTCTACGATTACTTAAAAGATATGGTAGACTGAAAAATCTAATTGGAAAAAATATTTATAATTACAAATTTAGCCTAAGATAAAAATTTCTAGGATCTAATTATCATACTTCACAATATATTATACAGTATATTAAATCTATTATATTATAACGGTGTACCGAGTCTCCTACAAAATCGAATGGCAAATATGATATAGTTTCTTGGTTTTCACCTGCACTTTATATCTCAGTTTTGTAACAATTATGTTCGAGTAGTTAAGGCAGAATAAAATGTGAATTAATCAAAAACATTGAAATTTAGCACCATGAGCAAATGTTTTAATGTATAAATTAAAACTTCCAGTCATTTTCTTAATATGAACATATATTAACTCTTCTACAACGATGCCTAAAAATATGAAATAATATTTAAGTAAAGTAACTGATTAAGTCATTTATGAATTCAAACATGAGGTAACGGCAGTGTTTTCTTTTGTGAAAAATATATTATTTTAGTAAATTCGACATATGAAAAGTATTGTATTTACACATACCCAATAATATATATTTTCGGTTGCCTATTTTTTTTTATAATATTTCAGTGTTCTGTTACCTGTAATCCTTCCGATCTTCTTGCCTTTTGTCAAAGCCTGTATGTGTTTTCCCGCAAATCCAGATACTTGTGCTCCCAAAGAATGTCCGATTAGGTGTACGTTCGATAATAATCTTGTATTATTTTTTATTAAATTCATAACAAAGTCTCCAACAATTTCGCCTATTTTTTTCGTTCCCCTTGCAGAGTGGAGATAGTTTCTTTTTGAATGAGGCGACCAATCTACACCAAAAACGTTGTAAATTCCTATGGCGTGATATGATTTTGCCATATTTTGAACAAAATCAATGTCACCTGTAAATATACACTATAATTACTTTATGAAACATAAACGATATTTTAGTAATTGTAATCAATATAGTAACAAAACTTTGTTACTTTTGGGACAATTGGCATTCTGAGAAGGTTTCAAACATAAGTAATAGTGCATTCAAAAACAGTTTGTATACAGGGTAGCTCAAATTAGAAAAAAGTTGCGTCTTTTGATATCTATTAAAATAAACCAAACAGATCCAATATATCTGCTGCTGTTGCTGAAATATTGCGAAGAAATTGAAAAAAAAACGATTTTAAAAAATGCCTTCTAGCGTCATTATTTCTCAACAGAAAGAGCTAAAATTTCGTACAGGGGTATAATAATATACGAGAACTCGATTTTTATCGAAAGTAATTTCTACGACCACTAGTTTTGGTTATGCAACATTCATTTTTTCTTTCTTATAGGCGCCATATTGTAACAGATACTATTTTATTTGAAGAATAACCCATACAATTTTAAAAATACAATAATTTATATAAAAATCTAGTTGTTATTGACATAACACAAAATTGAAAAATATTTTTGAATTATGTTTTATAATAACTAGCAATTTTTATTTAAATACAACAGTACTTTTTAAATTTTATGGTGTTCATAATTTTATTCTACATGTGTTACTGTCAAGTTGCAATATGGCGTCCATAAGGAAAAAGAAACAATTGAATGTTGCATAACCAAAACTATTGATCGTATCGATTTCTCGTATATTTTTATCCCTCTGTACCAAATTTCAACTCTTTGTGTTGAGAAATAATGACGCTAGATGACATTTTCTAAAATAGCTATTTTCAGTTTTTTTCACAATACTTCAGCAACGGTGGCAGATATCTTGGACCCGTTTGGTTTATATTAATGGCCATAAAAATGCGTTACTTTCTTCTAATTTCAATCACCCCTTGCATATAACCTTTCGCAATAATGGCACTTAAAAGGGAACTATTAAGACAGTATGTTTGATAGAGTTTTAGAAATGTTTTCTTTAATTAGTTATAGTAACCAAATTAGTTTTTATCTGAAAACTAGAACTAACTTCTACATGTCAGTTTTAGTAAACTTTCTGTAATCACTGTCTAAGATGATCCAAAAGTTAACACCACAGTGCATGGAACGTAAACCATATATGAGTAAGAACAGTTTGAAAAAGACCCACGATGAACTCTTAAAGTATAAAATAAACAAACATTGAGAGAACTATCAAGAGAATACCTTATATCAACTTAAATACTGGATCCGCTGACAATATATTCTCAAGAAAAAGAATCTTAGAGAGGTGAAGAGTCATTTTCAAAATTAAAAACCCTTTGGGCGTATATACGGATATTAAATTATTTTATCGAATAAAATTTATAAACATATTTACAACTAATTTTGTGTTAACGTTACATAAGTGAAATTCAAAGCAATTAAAAGTGCTCAGTTACTATCAAACCAAACTATCACTAAGTAATTATATACCCAACGTCAAAAGTCTTGGATGTGATTAAACCTAGTGGTTTTTCTTAATGTAGTAAAAAAGTACATGTACTTAGAGAGCAAAAAAGACAATAAAACATTGCAGAACACAAACCTTTACTTTATTACCAATGTTTTTACAAATCTGGTTAGTTTGGCAGTGTATTCAGCTAAGTGTTCCTTTGAATTTTTGTAGATTATAATGCCAGGAAGTGAAATTTCTGCGTTTACCCGAGCAAGAATGACTGCTTTAGATGATGCAGGACATTCTAATCATCAGATATCGAACATGTTGGGCATTCCTAGATCATCTGTTGTACGAATAGTACACATATATGAAGCAGTGGAATACAGTGGAAAACAGACCATCTAGTAGACGTCCTCGAGTATCTAATGAAAGGGAGGACCGGTATTTGGTGCAATATGCCCGTAGACACCGCACATCTTCAGCTTCAGCTCCACGGGTCCACGTTCAAGGTGTTATATCGCCACCTACTACTCGAAGACGACTCTCAATGCAAATTTACGTGCTAGAAGATCATTACGGGTCCCCACTATACTTCCAAGGCATCGTGCTGCCCGTCTCCAATGAGTGCGAGCCAACCCCTGGCTCTTACACCAATGGCGGTTGTCTCATTTACAGACGAAACCAGAATTGGGCTGGTACTGAGACAATCGACAAAGAGTCTGGAGAGAACCAGGTCGTCAACAGCGACTTCAATTTACCCGAGAAGTTGCTCCGTATGAAGGGGGTACCGTAATATTTTGGGGTGGAATAATGTTCAACCGCCGCACCCCATTAATTCGCATACCACACAATATGACCAGTCAAATTTGCATCGAACAAGTTATAACGCCCATTATCTACCCCCTACGTAATGAATTAGGTGAAAATTTTGTGTTTATGGACGACAACGCTGGACCACATTTCGCAAGAAAGGTTCAAGAGACACTCAAAGCAGGACATATCAATAGATTAGATTAGTCAGCCAACTCTCCTCACATGAATCCTATTGAAAATATGTGGGATTTCGTTGCTAGAGCCATTCATAGTCATATTCCTCCATATTCCTCAGACTGCAGATGAGTTAGTCGTGGCGGCAAAAGAGGAATGGAACAATATTCCGCAAGAGATCGTTAACCGCTTGATAATCTTAATGCACAGACGTGTCAATATGCTATTGCAACGTGGTGGATGTCATACCGACTATTAGTCAAGTAGAGAACTTGTTTTGTTAATTCTTTTTGATTTAATAAATTTTATCAAAAATGTCACACATTTGCTGGTTTTTAATTTTCTAAGTACTCAGTACATATTCTTTTCACAAAAAAAAAGATTCAGAAAACAATATACTTTTATAAATGTATTTGGCTTTTCTGACAAAAAGATTTTTTTAACAAGAATGAGGGGGTGTTCAAGACTTTTAACGTTGTGTGTAGTTTACTTTGATGCTCTTTCTAGGAACTAAGTGGTAGACTTTCTGGCTGTTCCCATTGTTTCAATAGATATTATAATTTTGATGCACTCAGCATTTCTCTAATATATATAAATACTATTGAAACTGGGATAAACTCAGTCAGTCTAGGGCCAAAGGCCAGTCTCTAGAAGAGATTCTCCCCAGCGCAGGGGTCTTCCTATTGTAAATATGGTTGTTGTAAGAATAACAACAACGAGAATTCAACATTTGCGAAATATAGCAGATACAGGCTTTACAGACAATGGATCTGAATAAAATCTATTTAACGAGAGAAATTAAATCTTCTCTATTCTCGCTAATAATTTACAGAAAAGCAATAAAAATGTAGAAATATCTGAATAATCAAAATCGAGACATTGAATTAGAAGTACCTCAAATTTGGAAATCATTCATACGTAACCAAGTACTGCAATGTTACAGGTCAGTGACTTCAAACCATGCATTGGAATGTCACGGACCAGTTATGATGAAATAATAAAAAACACATTATGAAGTTTGTAAAATGGCAAGTAATTGTGACGAAATTAAATTATCATACTTAAAAACATGATACCGTTCCCATTATTGTTTGCAGTGCATATTGAATAATTTTGATGGGATTGAAATATAGAGAATGTAAATTCTGATTAACACATTAGGTTCCAAAAAATCAGAGCAATTATATATTTTGGTTGTTATTTACACTTAGTGTTATTTCATCATTGATTTCATTTCCCATGGTTTTACATATTAACAGAAAATCATTAGATGTGATTTGGTAATTTTCATTATCAATTTGCTTTTTATTTCTGAAACAATTAATCTTAACATTTATTGTTTCATATTATAATTAGATAAAAAGATTTTCAGCATTCGACTACTATGCGCCTTTAATAATATCTATCGTAATAATTACCTGCAGCTTGCCATCCGTGGATAATAAACTTTATCGGTTCTGATTGGCTTTGTACATGGTGTTTGTCGGAACTGGTGTCTAATTTTGTTACGGTCCCATTTTTGTTATAAAGTAAAAATTGAATGTGATCAGAAAGAACCTCATCAAAAGTAAAATCGCCTACAACATCTAATAGTTCCTTAGGTGTCACATTTAACAACTTTTCTAAAAATTCTTCTGGTGATGGCAAGTTTGAAAAGTCGGGCAGTCCTGGAAGCCTAGGTAATCTTGGCAGCCTTGGAAACTGACCTGAAATTATAAATTTATCTTTTAGGATAATAATTATTGATAATGTATACTTTTATATATTATGTATTTTAAATTTTTCACAATTTGTTACATATTTATTTTTAGAGATTTTTTTGCATTAAGAAGAAAAAAGTGTAGATACTACCAATTACTAATTTCACACTGTAAAAAAATAGTTATTTATTGTAGCAGTCTTTTAGATAGCGTTATATTCACACATCACGCATTTAATGTGGATAAAATGCAACAAAAACACGAATGCGATACAAGGCTTTATCCGCAATCACAAGTTCAAGTCAGTCCAGTTTAATTAAAGTTTAATTAAAATGAAACGATATTTTTAAACATCAACAAAAGTGTTTCTTCAAAAATTCGGCGATAGTCGAGAGTGTCATGACGAGACCCACTGGTTACTATGGTTGCATTTAGTAACAGTGACTAAAGTGTAGGTTTTTATGGCTCTAAAGAGTGAATAAATCGTCAAGTATAGGAGGGATGTTAAAGTGTTAAATTAAAAATGCATATATTTACAACTGAAAAGTATGCAGATATTGTCTTTGCATATGGGAGCGCCAGGCAAGCAGTCCAAAAATACCGACGAAAACACCCAAATAGACTTCGTAAGCTTTGAGAAGAAGGTAACCCCGCTCCAAAAAAGGTCATTAATCCCACTGAAATGAATGCACAAAAGATGATATAATAGATGTTGTCATTGTTCAAAATATAATAATAATAAATGTCTTTTTAATTTGTGTACGTATTACAAATTACAAAATATTTTTATAATAAGGAGGCGGCGTTTAACCAAGGTGCTCTTTCACGCAACCCCCTTTCCCAACTAAGTAAATTATGTGGTATCACCACAATGGTGCACCATCACATGGAGGGAGACAAGTAATTGCTTGGTTAAATGATCTTTTCCCAAATAAATGAATAGATCAACAAGGTCCAATAGCATGACCACCGCGTTCCCCAGGTCTAAATCCTTTAAACTTTTATTTATGGTTACATATGAATCAGCTTGTCGACCATGTTGAAATCACTACTCGCTAGCAGTTACTTCGCTTGCATTCGAGTCGTGGATATTTAGAATAATTTTTATAGTCTTAAAATTTGTTAATTTGGTTAATAAAAGTTAACTAATGTTTAACCGCAAATAATTACTGTACCGTAGCTACCATCACACTGAAATATAAAATTATATATTCTTTAAATGACTTTAACTTCTAAATAAAAAATGCAAATCTACCAAAGTCATAGAGCTTGTAGATAACTATATATAACAAGAATAGTTTTATTTTTAGGTTTAAGGCATATCGATAAAAGAACTCATGTATATCTTCAAATTAAATGTGTACTTTAGTAATTAATTAAAATATATACTTAAAAATAATTCTATTGATAAAAAAATGGTGAAATAATATACAGGGTGGGTCAACGAAAACTTTACGTCTTGATTTTCGGGCTTTAAAATGAAAATGTGGAAAAACGCTCGGACCCGTCGATTTCTGACTCAAGGGAGAAATACTTGTCTGCTTTTTTCATTTCCGTAACTTCAACCCCCCACTGACAGCTAAAATAGTGAAAGAGATAATATGGAATTTACATAGAGGATATTATTCTTATCAGACGCATTTGAGAAGTATTTATTTTTTTGTCAATTTTTTGTAAAAAAAAATGTGGGCGCACCATGTGTTCGATTTACCTTAGTTCACCCTGAATTTTTAAGAACGTTACAACCGTGTCACATCGATTGTTAATTTTTAGTAGAATTAGAATGGTATATTCCGTGGAGGAAAGGATGGAAACTATAAAAATAACGACTGTGTGCGGGTAACAGCGGGTTTATTTAAGGAACAGCATCCTTAAAAAAATGTATCCGCTGTTTAAGTTTTGCAAATGGTTGCCAAATTTAACGCTACTAGTGCAGTCGGAAATAAAAAGAGGGTGCATCACAGGGACGAAACGAGGGAAGTGGCTGTTTTAAATGGATCCAACCCTTAGTACTCGTACTAAGAAATTGCCCGACGTTTCTGGTGTATCATGCACAACAATCAGGAAAATACTTAAAAAACATAAGTTTCATTCTATTAAAATAAGATTGGTTCAGAAACTGAACGAGGATGATTTCGATCGCCGACTCCAGTTCTGTGAAGTGGTCAGTGAAATTATTAACTATAATCAAAACTAATATTCGATATATTTTTCGGAGTGTTTATTTCACCTTAACGGCATTGCAAATAGGCATAACTACCGATATTGGTTAGATGAAAATCCGAAAGTACTTTGTGAAGTACATACTCAGAATCTCCAAAAATTAAATGTAAGGTAGCGCACTACCCCATTTCGTACAACCTGTGCGACAATTTTAAGGTGAACGTTTTCCTCAAAGCTGGATTGGAAGAAGGGGACATATTGAGTGGGCACCTGATTTGAATCCACTGGACTTTTCTCTTTGTGGTCATCTGAATGAATTCAAATTCCACCCGTATTTTATATATTTTTAGGTATTAATAATATTGTGTGAAACTAACTACTCAGTGAACCCGTCAACCTGCATTGAATTACACCCACAATATCTACCCATATATTCCTTATTATTAGCTTTTGTAACATTTTTTACTGTATTAGAAAGGTATTTTAAGCTAATATAAATCAAATATCCTACAATTCCTATCAATGAAGTCATATGTATGTTCTCTGATACCAAACATCTAGGTATGCTAATGAAAAATTCCACAGACAAAGCTCTATTCAATAATTATCTAAAGAAATGAATCTGATTTACTAATCTGCTTTAATGAAACACTATAAATATCTAACTTCACTTTGGCAGTGGGAACACGACAATTCAACCACAATAGATGAGATCTGACCTATTTCTGCATTTTTAGGATTGCTTCTTCAGGTGGCCTCCTTTAAATTGAATCAAATATCTAACTATAAAAATTATTATAAAAATTAAAATTATTTGAAGTTAAATATCGACAATGACAAAAAGTGACAGCCTATCAATGAATTAAATATGACAATACCTACTTGAATAATGGTCGCATTTTATGTAAATAAATAAATAAATAAATACCACCCGTATTGTTGCCTAATGTAAGAGAACGTTTCCCACAAAACTTATTTTAGTGCATGGAAGTCATTTCCAGCATTTAATAAACTAATCACAACAAGTAAGTAGTCTTTTTGTTGATTATTAACTAGACATTTTTTCTACATTGCCTCTTTCATTATTTTAGCTGTCATTTCGTTATCGACGAAAATATTGACACGAAATTCAATTAGTACTCGATGAGGTCCACAAAATGAGGTATCCCAACACCGCTCACCCCTATTCAAAATCAGGAGGTCGTGCTTCCCCCCGGTAGGAGGGTACGAGGTAGGAGGAATCGGCGGCTTCCAGCGTTTCTCCACATTTTCATTTTAAAGCCCGAAAATCGAAGTGAAAAGTTTTCGTTGGCTCACTCTGTATAATGCAGGTAGATAAAACATATTTTCGTTTGTTTTCAAATTCAAAAAGGTATTTTTATGAATATTTATGCTAATTGTAATAATAATAAAATGAAATATAAATAAAAGTTGTGACAAGGGTTGATTTACTGAAACTTTTTTGTAAGCATAATTTCAACTTGTACGTATATTTGACTGTTCCTTTTCAGAGAAGGGATGAATTTTCAGCCATAAAAAAGTAGATATTGCCTTTTAGCCAAATAAAAACTTTTGAGTACATTTGTTTATGTCTATGACAATAACTAAATATTGTACCTAACACATACGGAAAGTGATAATTTTCCGCACGCTGATTGCAGTCAGCAATCAAGTACGGAAAAGTCACTTCAATGCTGAGGCGGTAGCGGCTGAAGAATGTTTAGTCGTGGAATTCCCATTGTATGTGATGAGGGAATAACTGCTAGATGCTGTTTTTCAGTCACATACTGTTACTGTTGGTATACTACGTGCTTCAATACGGTTCTCTTGAACCGATGAGAGATTTGATGCTTTGATAATTCTGTGGGCTATTTTCTTTTTATTATCCAAATAATCCTCAGTATATGACTCAGCAACCGCTGTGGACTTCCACAGATCATGCCGTTTTACGTTCATAATATTGGACCCGGAGTAAGCTAATAATATAACAGAAGAGCGCCGAAAACAATGTCCTATATACATTTCGGAGTTTGAGAGGCCTAAGTAACCAGCAATGGTAGATGACATTTTCCCGAAACTGTTGATACTCACACATTGCCTAATACATTTACCCCCTTTATAGAATAAGAAAAGCCGATCGTAACAGGTATCTCTCGTACGCAAAATAGCATAACTTTGATAGATATCGACATATTTAATTGTTTCTTCATTGTTCACCACAAATTTTCTTGTAATATTGGTTTTCAGGTTTGGTGTGGTGATAATAAGCACATCTCCTTTGTCTCCATTATTGTGGATCATCATATTTCCTAGTTTCGCAACGAAAGGCACCGGCAATTCCAAATATCGTGGCTACTTTGGTAGAGACATTTAAGAAAATTTTTCCTTTCAAAATACTTCGACCATTGAGTTGATGGAGAGTTCCTTTTTTCAATATCGTGGAAGAAGGCCAAAATGCCTCTTCTTTTAGAAATGAAGTGTTCTTCTCCATGCTCCATTGTTTGAAGCCAACAAGCTCTTTTTTATAGCGAATTTTTGACTTTGCAGGAATTAATGCATTACTTGCATCATTAGCGGCCTCCAATATATCTGTGGAACATCATTGAGAGACTCCTCACACATTTTGGGTAGCTTACGACGAGGAGAAATAAAAAATAAATTAAACGCAGTCTTTAAACTAAACTGATTGACAATTTGAAAGCTTGTGTAAAAAAATATTAACAATCAAAACTGCACGTATTTATCGAAATGACACTTACTTGTGTCCAGCGTAATTCAGCGTTGCAGCATTTCTGTTATTTATTAAGATGATAAGCTGCAGCATCGAACAGCACTCATAAGCACCTAAAAAAAATCTTGTGCAAACTTTTTTACTTAATGCTACCTGCATCCTCTGAATTACTCTGGACACAAGCATTGTCACAACAATACGATAGACCTACTGCGTAATGTAATAAAAATCGGGAAAATGCACTAGTGTGGAAAAGTCCCACGAAAAAGTAAACATTTCCGCATGATCGTAGGGAAAAATAGGTATTTCCTACATATTTTCATTTTTTGCTGAAGCAATCCAAGTAAATAAATAGTGAAAAGCAATGTCAAGCATTATTGTCAAAATTTCACTAACAAAGACAACTATGTTGATATTTCTCACCAACATCATATCATCATAAAATAACTCGCATAATAAAATAACAGCATTTCCAATAGACTTTTTTTAATGTTTGAGATCGAGAATTTAATATACAAATATTTCTATGTCAATTTAAGATCTTAATTATGCATAAAATCAGAGTGGCAATAATAACACACCTGGAATGTTTCTTAAAGTTAGATTTTCCGAGCATCATATCGTATGTAACACGGAGTAGCAACGCTATATCTAGCGGCCATTTGCTAGTCCATGCTGGACTGACAAGTCACAGGTACAAAGCGTTCTACATTGCAGTCGTAGTTGTTTCCTGGAATTCCGTGTTTGCAACATATCGTTATCGCCTTTTCGCGATAGAGGTCGCTAGCTTTCAATGGTTTCTACGGCAATGTAGAACGCTTGTTGTCTGAAGCTTTTTCGTCCGGCATAGAGTAGCGATTGGCCGCTAGATGCAGCTTTGCTACTTCGAATTACTCATGTTCTCTACTGCCGTATTAGACAGACTTAAAACATCTATTATTCATCACCTACGCTATACCGATGAAAACTAATAAGATCGCAACCGGTATATGAAGGGTGGGCTATAGAGCATTTATATGTAGGCGGTGCTGCGATCAATGTTAGGTATTAAATCTAACCTCACAAATGTTTGTTATTTAATTATTGTTGTGTTTCAATTTGCGTAAAAATACATGCCATATAACTGTTGTGTACCGCAGTGTTTATCTGTTGCTAATAAAAATAAAGAGTTCCTGTTTTGCAAGTTCCCTAATAATGCTGAACAAAATGGTTAATAGCAATTGAGTCCAGCAAGAAACAAACCCAGTACACAAAGATCTGCTGGAAACATTTCACAGAACATTGTTATACTATTACTAGTACGGGTAAGTACAAGCATACATTATCTATTTTCAGTGTATATTTTTCATTATTTGATAAGGTTTCATTCTTATTTTTAGGACAATGGAAAATTCTCAAAAAACAGCTGTTTCGACATTATATTTACACGTACACGAAAATACGATACCAATACTGTCAAAATAATGAACGCATGAAAAGGTACATGAAAAGGCGAAAACAAGATGAAATGTAAAAGTAGAAATGTGACACGAATCAAATGTGATGATATGAAAATTACTTGGATGATAATAACGCCGGTAATCCTGAGAGTATAGCAAGTGCATCTAGCAATAACAAGTTATTTTACGATATGGCGATTCAAAATGTTATTAGTTACAAAAGGGCACAACTAATATCACTCACAACTTTTTAAATGAAAACCATATAAAACAGCTAACAGGGTTTTCAACTTTTTCTGTATTGTACTTGTATTCTAATAAAAATACCAAATAAAAACTGCATATGTTTATTATTTATATATGTGACATGTATTATTTAAAACACTGATTTTTTTTATATATTATTCGTATTTTTTTCAGAAATTGGGCATTTAATGTACTTTTTTATTTACTAGGCATATTACATGCAATATTGTTACAATTTGAACGACAACTAACCCTTTTTTTTATCGATTCGTGATTTATAAAATTTCAATTCTTTAAAAAGCAAAGAAGGTTTAAATTAAGAATTACCAGGAAATTCTTTAGGCACTCCAACGTTAACAATTTCTGTGTTAAATAACGTTGTTTTACTTCTCTTTCCAAATTGCTAATGTAAAATGCAAATAAATAACGTTATGTGAGGTTAACATAAATAAGATTTGAATACTTTTTGTACTAGTACAAGTTTTATTTTGATAATATGTATGCAAATTAGATTTACAATCACTATTTGTCTTACACGAATTCAAATAAAAAATTATTGAACCACTGACGAGTGACTTTAACTGTTTGCTATAGGTTTTCCAGGCGTAATTCAATGGTCGTAGCATTAACCTGCAGAGTAGTTGTTTCCTGGAATTCCGTGTTTGCATCATATCGTATTGAAAAATAAATCTGATTGGGATGCAATGTTCAAACTATTAAAAAATTATCAAGAAATGGTGAAAATTTTCCCAGTGTGATGTATGGAGTTGACGTTTTTTTATGAGCTTTACCTTTCATTGTGATTTTTATAGCTTTCGCTTCATAAAATCTGCAAAAATAGTTTGCTAATGTAATAATATATGTATATTACATTTTTTTTAACAGTACACGCATTAAGGTCTGTGGTCTAAAATAGTGGAATGTCGATGTAATTTTAATGTTAGGAAATTTAAACCCTGTTAAAGTTACCAAAATGAAGTATATGTTATTGGATAATAGAAAGTTCAACTTAGGTAGTGTTAGAATTTATATGTATAGTCTGTTTAGAAATGAAAGAAAGTAATAAAAGCTTATTATGTATGCAAATCGTAAATAAATGTAGTACTGGTGTTTATATTCAATATTTTTATATTATGTATTATCGGTATAGGTGAGGTGTACTTTTAAAAAAACTTTGTGTAATCGAAACGTTCTAAATTGTAGCAGGTAGCTAAAATTTAATCCCCGACAATCCGTCTTTATCTATGCCGCTTCAATTTCTAGGTCCATTTCTCTTATAAGTAAACAATATAAAAACAGCATTTCAAAACATGAGGCTACTTTAAGCATCATAACCGGGTTAAGAGGGTTTTTAGTAATTCAAATAAAATTATTCAATATTATTATCAAAATATTTATTTAAATTTAATGAATAGACTTTTATTCCATACAAAAATATATGTATTTTGAAAAATTATGGTGAGTAAATGTAGTGTTGTATAAATGTACAACAAAGAAAATAAAAATGTAGGTATATTAAAATTCATCCTCTGAATATTCTGATGAATTATCTTCGTCTCCTAGATTGATAACGATAGGTTCCACAGTAACGTCAATTAAGTTCCCACATTTTCTCCTCTTCATTTTGTACATGACGTATACATCTTTGCCAGTTATCTGCAGTTACTCGTTCCAAGGAATTTTTTAGCAAAATTTTCACGTTACTTAATTTAAACGTAGTATTATTTCGCGCTACATCTCCTTTTACCTGCGTCCAGACTAATTCGATTGGGTTAAGTTCACAGTGATAAGGTGGTAACCGTAGTACCGTTATTTGGCGATTTGTTGCCATTTCATCGATAACATATTTTTTCTGATCTTTGTTAAGATTGACAAGTGTCAAAAGTTCCTTTTTCACCATATTTGTTTCAAAAGAAATGTTTTTTCCGGATAACCATTGAATTATATCGGCAGCAGCCGTAGACGTCCCCTCGGTTTGACGTGAATGGTAACTGGCATTATCCATGACAATTACAGACCCCGGAGTAATAAGATCCAACATCTGTGTAAAATACTCTTCAAAAATATCTGAGTTCATGTCTTCGTGATAGTCACCTGTATTTTTAGATTCAAATAAAAGTTAACCGCCATCTACAAAACCACTGACACTACCTATATGTGTCACTATTAATCTTCGCCCTTTACCTGAAGGTGCTTTGAACCCTGTTGAAAGTTCATCCAAAAATGCTTGTCGAAAAATTTTTACATTTTTATCTTGCCATACTTTTGTTACAGTATATCCCTCGTTGACCCAAGTTTCGTTTAGGTAATAAATATTCCTCCCTTCGTCACGGAATTTTCTAATTGATATTAAGTAGGATCTTCGCCAACAAATAATTTCATCTTTATCGATAAGAACTGACTTCCTGTTCTGCTTTTCCCAGCAAAAATTCAACTCTCGTAAGACGGCCCATAATTTGCTTGTACTGATTCTTGGCAAATCGTTGTCCTCTGAAAGTTCACTTAAAATTTTGTTTAGCGTTGGTATTTCTTTTTTAAAATAAAATGAGTGTACTTTTCTGCGAATGACATTTATGAAGAAATCATCTATAACGACTTTTGACCTCCCTGTAGATGATTTTGGGGGATTTACAGTATCTTGTTCATTATTTGTTTCCTTTAAAAGTCTGTAGGCTGGCCTAATAGTCACTAAACACAAGTCGAATTTTACTCTACTGCACTAGCACGTCTTCGTATATTCAACTCTAAGACTGGATTGATCTGTCACAATACACTGGCTCCTGCCCTATGATGTATCCAGTAAAATATACTAATGTACACCCATTACCTGTTAGCATTAGTGTTACCCGATAATTACCTGAAACGAAATATTACCACACCCATGGCCGGTTCTTATCTCGGGGTTTTATTATTCTCTTTCATTTCCAAACAGACTATAGCAAAATGTAACGATTTTATACTTTAAACATTTATTGAATGTGATTCTTTTTATAGCATTTTTACATAAATTTCAACAATAAGTTTTTCACATATAAAAGCCAAAATAAGAAAAATGAAAACAAACCTTTCCTAAGTTCATCCTTTATATGTATTTTGGTGTAGTCGAACAGTGTTAACTTTTTTGTAGACGAGAAAGGTGAACTTAAAATTATCTATGTCGATATGCACATTGCTTTGATTATCGCCATATTTAACCATAGTAAGATCACGTAATATTCAGTTATCAGTATTTTTTTTAACCATAAATAGTTTAACTATTACTAGATATCAGTATCTGTCAAGGGTTTAAAATTTTACTGTCTTATAGACTACTCTGCTAATACACGGTAACGCCGGTGACTTTTATTTTCTTTTTAAATATAAATCAGAGCTATTCATATGTCGGATATGCATAAACATGATTTTTTTATGTCATGTAATAAATCCCTGTTACGTTAAGGATTATAACTTTAAAGTACAGAAAGAAAGTACCCCTCTAATATAAAGCAAGAGTTAATGGACTTTAAAAGTAACTGTATAGGTCTATAATACAAAGGACTTCCCTACGGTATTTTGCTTTTAATGTAATCTAAAATTAAATACAAAAAGGCTGCGACACAGAAAACTGTTATGATTATAGTATATTGCCATATATTTTACAAGAAACCACCACCGCTGAAGTTTATGGATGCAGCCCCAGAATTTAATACTTCAGACCCCTCTAGACTTTGAATAATATAGCACAATATTTTATATTGTGCATAATATTGCACATTATTTGATATTTAGCAACATTATAGCTTGTTTAGATTCTATATTGTGTATAATATGTAATATTATTATTATTAATAATAATAATAATAATAATAATAATAATAATAATAATAATAATAATAATAATAATAATAGCTTTATTGCTCAACAGTTACCCATTTACAGAGCAATGGCACAAAATTTCATAAATACCTACATAATAACAGTAGTGTATATTGTAACAGAAAATATGGGTAGCCAGTTACAGTTATATAACGAAAAATAAAACAATAGAAGATATATTTATAACAAATTAACCGAATATATGATCCTCAGTCAGCAATTGCGTAGCAGTACTCACTATATGCTTAAAATTATCAACATATATATCACAAACACAACACAATTTATTAAAGTTAAAACACATTGAATATATAGGGGATTTTAAGCAAAGATTAGTATTCGGCTTATTAAGAGAAAATGTTTGTACAACTCTCAAGTTGGATCTAGGTACATTAAATTGAATTTGCGATAAAAAGCAGGGCAGTCAATGTCATTATACAATATTTTATATAAAAAAGATAGTGAAGAACACTTTCTTCTCCAATCTGGAAACATTAAATCTCTCTAATAATCTGTTGTAATATGCATTAAATTCAGGATAAACTCTAGAAATAAATATTGCAAAATGATTCCAGTGGCGAACCGTGAAATTTTCTCATAGGTACATTTAGAGTAAAAAATTCTAATTGGGCAAAAAAAAATATTATTTTTTTTTTATTGTAAAAATATCTATAGCGAGTTCAATTCACAAAATTACGTGTTACTTAAAAATAACAAAAAAAAACATGTTTATTATGTACTTTCTACAACATAGAAAATGTATAAAAAGTTAAATGTTGATATATCAAATAAAATGAAAAACACAGCAATAATGATGCACGAAATAAAACAAACACATTTATAACATAATATGAAATTTAAATTTTTTTCAGAAAAGCAATTTCAGTAGACGAATTTTGGTCGTACCAAAATGATTAATATTTCAGTAATGAAACACACAAAAATAATATTGCAGTATATAAAACAAACAAATTTATAACATAATATGAGATTTTAAATTTTTCAGAAAAGCAGTTCTAGTCGACGAATTTTGGTCGTAGCAAAATGTTCAATATTTCTGTTAAATCCAAGTTAGGCCACTTTTGCGAATTTTATAAATAATTTTTTTTTTCTAAAGATAGAGAAGAAAAACAATTGTCTTCTAATATAAACGATTGGATCTATTATATCTGTAATTTTATTATATTTCATTTTTATATTACACACAAAATTGCAAAAATTACGCATAACTTAATATAAGAAATCAGAAAGAGAAAGAAAGAAAATTGTTTACGTGGTGACGATACGCAGTTCACTCGCCTGCCGCTGGCCACAGCAAAAAGAAATTCTGAAATGTTTACCCCACTATTATTTAACGTCAGTTCACTCCTGTCGGTCTTTAATATACAGAGTGTCCCGAAAGTAAATCGCCATACGTTAATCATGAATTCTACATCGAAAAATTATACTAGTTTGTTATATAAACTATAGCCCAAAGAGGCTTCGTTACGGTTATACAGCGTGTTAAAATTTAATGGAAAAAAGACTTAACTTAATTTCTTCAAAACTGTTGTAGATATTATAATGAAATTTTAGAGGTGTCGATAGCTATGGAAGGCGCATACTTTGCAATGTAAAGTGATTTTTTAGTCTTACCAGTGGTGCACGTAGCGGAATGCCACTAAATTTTTTGAAGAATAAAATGGTACGCCACTGACGTTTCTTAAAATATTCTTTTTTTTAATTCTCTGTTCAGTTCTGAAGTAAATAGTTCCCTCAACGTTTTCTTGAACAACGCACCGTATTCGAATAAAATAATAAAAACTGTTTTAATGCACAGCATGATACTGTCAATGAGATATACGTTTGAAAGCAACGAATACGTTGACATGCATTTTATTTACGGGTTTTGCAATGGAAATTTAAGACGAACTGTAGCAGAATATCGACGCCGCTACCCAAAAAGCAACATACCTCGAGCAAGAGTACGATGAAGAAATAGTCCTTGCTCAAATTGAAAATAATCCCAAGTGAGTTATCGAGAAATTGCAAGAAATTCGGCGATTCCTAAAACAATTTTCGTAACTGGCATTATTGGAAACGCGAAAATCCTCGTATAACAAGAAGGGATGACTTTTAACACACATCTTCGGTAAATTTATGAGGCGGTATTGTCAACAACCAGTTAATTGGGCTGTTTGTTTTTCTCGATCACCTAAACGCCGACAACTATTTGTTATTTTTACAAAATAAATTAAATACTCTGTTTGAAGATATATCACTAAATGTAAGGCAAAATATGATTGCGCAAATGGACGGCGCTCCAGCGCACTATGGAAGAAAGGAGCGCAATTGGCTGAATACGAATTATCCAAGAAGATGGATTGGACCTATTGCATAGCCACCTCGCTCACCAGATCTATTGTGTCTAAATTTTTATTTTTGTGGCTACATGAAACAACTGGTGTACCGCGATGAAATTAATGACAGGGAAAGTTTGAAGGAGAAAATTGATGAGGCAACGCTTAAGATAAGGTAAAATTTACATTAATTTAATGTGGCTCAATAATTAGGCGTGCATCAGAAGTAATAAAGGCAATTTCGAGCAATTATGATGTTTTATTAATGATTATTAATTAAAAAATATTTATTTGAGTGATTTTTGTCGTTATTTTTGCAAAATTTCATCTTTTTAAGTATAAGTACCTTCACCTGCAAATATTTTTTTAAAATAAAAATTATCATCTTGTATATAAAACAAATCCTAGTTTACTTTATTAACAATGGTCCATAGAATATTATATTATGGAAACACCGAATCGATAGTATTTGTAATATGAATACCTACCTTGTTGATAGTATTATGCTGTGCATTAAAACAGTTTTTATTATTTTATTTGAATACGGTACGTTGTAAAATAAAAGGTTGAGGAAACTATTTACTTCAAAACTGAACAGAGAATTAAAAAAAAGAATATTTTAAGAAAAGTCAGTAGCGTACCATTTTATTCTTCAAAAAAGTTCAGTGGCATTCCGCTACGCGCGCCACTAAAAAATCACTTTGCATTGCAAAGTATGCGCCTTCCTAGCTATCGACACCTCTAAAATTTCATTATAATATCTACAACGGTTTTGAAGAAATTTAAGTTTTTGTCTTTTTTTACATTAACACGTTGTATAACCGTAACGAGGCCTTTTTGGGCTATATTTTATATAGCAAACTAGTATTATTTTTCTATGTAGAATTCATGGTTAACTTATGGCGGTTTACTTTAGAGACGCCCTGTATACTTAATTTATATCTTTTATCAGCCAATCAGGCAATTAATTCTATCCGATGATGTTTTTTTGGCTGTTAATACAATTGGAAACTGCAATATTTTGGGTAGATAAAGTATACCTTGTGTACGCTTCGCCAATTAATGATTCTACATGAATCGTAAACAAATAGTAAACTCAGTGTAATATAATATTACAAAAAATATATTGTCCAATATTACTGAATGCCTCGGCGCTACCTTTTTAAATTTATTAATATATTTGCAGTTAGTTATACAGATTGATATGTTGCTCACTTCATAGTGTACATTGCATCATTAAGAAGCAAAATTTATCATAAAACCAATTTATCAGTAATGTTTCTTTTTATAAAAATTATGGTGCACTGTATTTTTATTCACATAATGTCGCGAAAACATGTAATCCAAATTTCGAATACCCAAATTGAATTTATTTTCTGTGAAATCAATGAATCATTTATCTGGCAGGTTTAAAATTGTATTAGATGTACAATTGCGACATTCTAGATTATTTTAATTGTGCTAATTATTAATTGGAAATATAACTAAGGTCTCATACAATTTTTCATGTAGGGACACAGATATGAATTACTTAACTAAAAAGTTTTGTGTAATAACATGTCACATAACTCTTTTACGTCGCAAGTTTCATGAGAATAACTCACTTGCCGATTTTTTTTCAAATAAAAATTTACAGCAGTTTTTCTTATATTGTTTGCATTCATTTTAACTCTAGACTGTTTCAGGAATTTAGAATAATAGAATAATTTAGATATTTGACGCAGGAATGCAAGAATTAACATATATTTTCCTAATATCATTTTGAAAATAAATATTACATTTTTAGTTATTATCAGTGGCATTGAAATCAATCGTAATTTTTGTGTAAGATGTATTTGATATTATTACCGAAGTCAGAAGAAGCATTTAGCTTAGAACTTCTATCAGTAAAGTCCGAAATACTTCAAATATTTGATAGTCGGTGTTCTCCAAAATTCTAAGGTATCAGAAGATTAATCCTGCGTATTTGGGAGAAAAATGTAAAACTATGGAACCGTCAAATACATAGTTGAAGCTTCCTATTTTGAAATCAACATTGTTAACAAGAACATGCATAAAATGAACCATTTCTTAAAAGAAAAAGTGCTGGTTACAAGCAAACGGTTTTACTAGAGAGGAGGTAACTAAATTTTTTGCTTATCGTAATAATGTAATATGAAATGGTTTTTAGTGATGAAAAGTATGATGAAAACTATGAAATTGATCATCATCCCCAACTTTCAATTTATTTCCGTGTCCCCTTGCTTATTCTTGTGTTGTTTAAAGTGTCCGAATATTTAACATTCGGACACATACAGTGCGTTTATTAGTAAATATTCAGTATATTTCACATCTAATCTGTATTTAATTATAATAATATATTTAAAATTTTAAACTTCATTCAAGTATAAATGTATTGACTTAGTAATAAAGTATATTTGATATAAATATTTATATATTTTTAACATCCAAACATTCTTATACTTAATTCAACACTTTTTTTTCTTAAAATTACATTAAATTTAAGATTTACTTAAAGAATAACATTTTGTTAAAATATGAACAAAATATTATTAATTATAAAATAGGTTACTCTTCCTGAAATTATAGGTTTATAGATTTTATAGATTTGCACAAATTAAAATTATTAATATTTTGCAATAATTGTAGTATTATTTACTACTAATTGTATTAAAGTTGTAGATACATGTTGCATCACGTCTACTCAGGTTTGTTTCTGTCGGATACGTCGACGGTTGCTTCGTCTCCAACAGCATACTGAGGAGTGCCAACAAGCTCAAAAATGGTATATGTATGGTGTGTTGCTAATGAATGACTCTGACAGTTTGCTATAAGTCTTTCCTTCCTTATATACATAATTAAATACTACTGAGTGAGTAGTCTTTAATTATTTATATAAGGTGGGTAGAGTAGTAACGTGCAAAAACTCTAGAAAGGAATAAAATATAGCAAAAATACTGAAATACTTGTTATGCACTTCAATTTTTTCTGAAAGCAATATTAATATTAATTCTTAATAAAGTAAACTTTATTAAAAATTATAACAATTGTTGACGTAAGTAATTGATATACGGGGTGTTAAAAAAGAGTGTAAAATATTTCAGCAGGTAATAGTATGAACCAAAATAAGCAGAAAAGTCTTAATAAACATGGGTCCACAAAGTAACGGCTGTGGAAATATGCACCACTAATCGTTTTTCAAACATTTTATTTTATTAGGAATAAACCGACAAAGGAAGCTTTTAACAAACAAAAAACAAAGTTACAGAGTATGTTCAAAGTGCTCTCCGTCCATTTCCAAGCAGACACGACATCTTCGTCTCAACGATATTCGAACTCTTTCGAAAACACCCTCCTTGGTTTGGATTTCTTGACACTTTTGATTAATCCGTAGCTGCAGCTCTTCCAGGCTATTTATAGGAGTACCATACACTAATGTCTTCAAATATCCCCAAACAAAGAAATTTAGAGGGTTCAGATCAGGCGATCTTGGAGGCCATAAAACAGGTCCGGCCCTTCCTACCCATCTATGTGGAAAAGTTTGGTGTAAATGCTCTTTAACGGCCATGGAAAAATAAGCTGGAGCACCATCATGCTGGAATCACATTTGTTGCCTCTGCAGTGTGTTCTGCAGAAAGTTTAGGCAAGCAGCGCCTGTTAATTGGTTTGGTAAAACAACAGGACCTAGAAACCTGTCATCTACAATACCCATCCAAATGTTTAATGAAAAACGTGCCTGATGTCCAGATTTTATTAGAGCATGAGGATTTTCGTCGGCCCAAATATTCGTATTGTGAAAATTAAACACTCCATTTCTTGTGAACCGGGCCTCATGAGTAAAAAGAATGTTTGCAAGAAAACGAGGCTCTGCAGCATCATGACGTAGAAACCAGCGGTAATAAACCAAGCGTGTTAGATGATCGTTTATTGGATTTAAGGCCTGTACTCGTTGCACATGGTATGGATAAAGCAAGTTGCTCGTGTAGGATTCTCCAAACAAGAGGACCACTAATTCCTACCGCGGCTGATATTCTCCACACACTCGTACCTGGATTCTGCTCTACCAGTGCTAGAATTTCTTCTTCTGCTCTAGAACTGGACACCGATCTTGGTCTTCTGAATAAATGGCACTGTTTGCTCAAGGAACCGGTATCACGCAATCTTTGGTGAATTCTTCCAAACATGCGTTCTGAAGGAATCTGGCGGTTTGGATAAGCGTCAACATAAAGACGTCGCGCTTCGGTGGCGTTCCCATTAGCACGACCACACATGAAATGCATGTCTGTTAATTCTGCGTTATAGTAACCAGCCATAGCGAAAGAAAACTTGTGCATTGAGAACAACTGTCAAATACGTACTGTTTATTTCACTAAACATCAACCAACTATTATAAGAAAATACACAACGTTTTTGCAAAATAAAAAAGGGGCTAAAAAACATAAAACATTCCATATCTCCGCAACCGTTACTTTGGGCACCCATGTTTATTGAGACTTTTCTGCTTATTTTGGTTCATACTAAATATTTATCCTTAAATATTTTACACTATTTTATTATCTAAATAAAATAAAACAATTCTTCAGACAAACATAACTTTACTCATAGTAAGCATAGTAGTTTCGTGCGAAAACGTATTGTGATAACGTGACAATTTCACGTCGTATGCAATAAAACACTTTTTTACGAGTTATATACAATATTTTTTCTACGTTCATGCAAAAGTAAAAGAAAACTAATTTTATTTTTAATAAATTGTATTTTCTAGTAATTTCATAATCTAGTATGTAATAAATATGATTGAAAATAATATAAAATATGCAATTGCTTAGAACGTAATACAATCTCACAGAAAATGAAACTAAATATGGCGTCGATTTGAACGTTTATGATTGTCATGATCACAAAACGCTATAGTATAATGACAGATGATAGCAATAACAATATTATTGGACCAGTGCAATAAAGAATAATTTTTCCACTAAATATAGAACAATAAAGTTTTGTTTTTTTGCAGGAAAGTAAGAAAAGCAATATTCATTCTTAAATGAAGAATATATATATATAATCTTATTATACAGGAATAAGTTAATCTTTTAATAAAGTATTACTATACTTGAGTAATAAGTATATTAATCTTGATATTAGTGTAGCTTTCTTTCCGTGTACAACATTAATAATAATTTTAATAATTTTAGTTGTCATTTGAAGGCGAATACATTTTTTGCTATCTTAATTTCATCTGATAGATGATTATAAATTTTTAAACCTAGACACTTTGGTGAATTTGTGACTACCCTATATTTAATAAATGGAATATGAAAATTTCCATTACATCTGGTATTTACATTGTGATACTTATAATTTGTAAGAAAATGAAATTTATTATTATAAATATTTCCATTTCCATAATAAAAATGCCAAAAATTCTAAATTGTTTAAAAATAGGTCAGCGAGAAGTAGTACTTGTCACACGTGCCATGCATCTTAAAATACGTTTTGTCCCAAAAGAATATCATCATCATTTAAAAAAAAATAAGGCACGTATATCATATTATTAGCGACACTGGAGTATCGTTGTATTATCGTAATTTGGAAATTTGCAAATAGATTAGTATCCGAGTTAAACATGCATGCATGCATATTTGATGTTACCTTCGAAAAATCAGAAGCGCTAAATACTGCAACTTGCAATTGTATTAATTCAATCGACCATATTTCTTTCTTCTTTTCAAGTATCTAAAGGCCAGAATGAGTTTAGAGTAGTTGATCTTTGCAGAATTCTAATATTTTATTATTTTAGTATTGTAAAGTTGAATAATGAAATTAATAATTGATATTTTAGTTTTTTTTTTATCAAAAACGATGTACTGAAAACTACATGCTATAAATTAATACATTTCATTAGTACATAAACTAAAATAAAAATAAAGTTTAGTATATATGGTCTATAAACAGCCACAAATTTTTATTACCTACATACTTCTGTTGCATTTTATGCATTTTCACTTTTATTGTCGTTTGGAAGCAGTATGTCTCTTTTATGAGTGAGAATAACACTTACAGCTCTTATAGTTCTTTTACAGTTGTCGGTGTAATTTACATGTACCCTATAACATTCGAAGAAAATTCTGTTTCTAATATTTGATACAAAGACTCATTTACCAGTATAATAGTATTTTTACTGTAAAAATTTCTAAGCAGACAAATTTCTGCATATAAGATATTAATTAGAATCATGATCTGATATATTGGTTTTATACAGGGTGTTTCAGGAGGAGATGGAGATACTTCAGTATGTTATTCTACGTTCGATTTTAAGCAAAAAATGTCATATGAACTTAGGTCTGGAAACGCTTCGTTTAAGATATACAGGATGTCAAATTTAAAAAAAAATAATTAGACTTTCTTTAATAATTCTCGAATACTTTGAGTTCAATTCATGAAATTTTGTATGCGTAGGTTTCATTGGACGTGAAATTCAAATTTTATGCACAATTGGCTGTATCTACAAGAGGGCGCTACATGCGACCATTAGGAATAGAAAAACATTTTCCCCTACCTTTTCTACTTTACTCCTTATTGAGTTTCCAGGAGCAGGTGTTTCCGTTAAAAAGTTATCTAAAGATGGTGATGCATGCGAATTATGTATTAGAGAGCCACCTTACTTTTATCTAAAAAACTGCATAACACTTTAAAGACTAACAACTATTAGCTTTTAATCAAAACAGTCTGAATTTTTTTGTGAAAATTGCAAAAATAAAATCTCTAAAGAAAATGTATAAAACCTGACAATAACTTTCGATTCATTCTAATACATAATTTGCATGCATCACCATCTTTGAGTTTTCAACTGAAACGGCTGCTCCTAGAGACTTCAATAAGGAGAAAAGTAGAAAAGGTAGGGGAAAATGTTTTTCTATTCCAAAATGACATAAACCGTGGCACAAAAAAGTTGAAGCGGTTTAAAAGGATCCTAATGGCCGCTTGTGGCGCCCTCTTGGAGATACAGCCAATTGTGTATAAAATTTGAATTTCCCAAAAATAAACAAAATGTACAAAACCTGACAATAACTTTCGATTCGAATGATGACCACTTTAACACAAGTGTTATTTAAAACTTGTTTCAGTTAAAGTGTACTTTCTTGATGGGACCATCTTAATAACTTAAAGTTATGAACTAAAACTGCATCTATTGGCGAAGTTTATGTGTATTCTACAGTAGATCAATATATTTAAGCTTTGAATAAATTTTTGTTTATAATTTATTAAACTAATAATTATAGAAAATGACTTTTCATAATAAAAATATCCAGATATTTAAACAAAAACTACATTCTAATGATTATTATTATTCTCACAAACACGGAATTCCAGGAAACAACTACTCTGCGGGCTAATGCCCCAACCACCAATGAACTTCACCTAAAAAACCTTACTTATTAGCTCCCATCAGTATGCCATGGGTGGGGTAACCCACGAATAACCTTAGCTGTTATAAGTATGTCTATTCCGACAGAAGGGACTATGAGTATGCGGTATAGACAAGCTACATCTAGCAGCCGTTTGCTAATCCATGCCAGAGTGAAAAGTTTAAATTAAAAGCATTAGGTATTTCCTTTTCAATGATCCACTTGTGTTGTTTTAATTTATTCTATGAAAACAATATTTGTAAATTTCAAAGCATTCTTTCATCTTATTGCTCAGTAATTTCAGGAAACAATTGCGAGCTAATGCCCCGACCAGCATTGAATTACACCTGAAAATCTATAGCAAATAGTCAACCGGTTTCGAACTTATTGGCTCTCATCAATACGGCACTGATGAGTGGTGGGTTAACTGACAACAAACCCTGGCTTTCATGTCTCTCAAACCCAACATACCTGAGACGAGAAATATAGCACAGATACATCTAGCGGTCACCTATTGACAATTATTTTTTGTTTATAGGAAATAATCCGAATTTTTCCTTTCAATTAAATATTTTTTACGTTACGGAATGACTATATTAGAAAATCAAGATTTTTTAAATTATGGTTTATATTTAGGTTAGGTTATATAATTATATAACCTAACAAAACTTCATTTTAAAAATTTACAAAAAGAATTAAAAGATTACATATTTTTCTTTTCCACATCTCTCAATTAAAAATATACATTTTTTAATTAAATAAACGCATTTCAAAACATTTTTATACAGATTTGAACAAATTGTTAAGGGAAATAAAAAAATATATTTATTTGAAAATCATTTTTTAAAATATACATTTTTGAATTAAATAAACGCATTATTTGATTCGAAATGCACATTCATTTCAACCAAAAATATTTTTTTCATTTCAAAACGTTATTTTTGTACAGATTTTAACAAATTCTTTAGGGAAATAAAAAAAATATATTTATTTGAAAATCATTTATTAAAATTAAATTTTCATAGGATCTTCAAATTAAAATGAAATTTTCTTACTAAATAAATCATTATATTTTTTACAAAAACGTGAGCATTGCACTCAAAAAGATTTGTTTTCCGATAATAAATTATGTTTAAATAAACTGAATTGTTTGATGAAAAAATAAAAAAATTGTTCGGTGTACTAGGTAATATGCAGGCTGTATCACATAAGAGGGCCACTCCCATGTATATCGCTTAATATGCGAGATACGTCAAAAATCTTTAATTATTTTTTGTTGCATTTTTGGAGGCCTTTATGCTCGTAAAAACAAATTTGAGATCCATGGCCAACTTTATGAGTAATAACAAAAAAACCTGTTAAGTGCCCAAACTTTAAGGCTGTCTAACTTTTTTATTTTAAGAGATAGAGAAAACTTATTGGTAATAAATTTTTATTGCAAAATTGATACCTTCCACCTGATATAAACAGATTTTTGAAATATCGTATGTGGTTCGCTGCGCCCTCTAGGCGGATAAAAAATTTTTTTATTGAAGCAGGCTATGGCCACAAAACATTGCCTGTTTTTTCGTTTAATATTAAAAGAAAATCTGTATTTTGCATAAAAAAAGTACATTCTGTTTATTATTTATTTGCAATTGGCGTCTTTAAAACAGGTTCTATATTATCTTGAGCAACACGAAAATATTTAGGTTCATTTTTTTTAACTAAAATTGAAAAAAATGTAATAAATATGAAAGATAAGGGCAACATGTAGTATATTGCATGAAAGACGAAAAAACAGACAATTTTTTGTGGCCATAGCCTGCTTCAATAAAAATTTTTTTTATCCGCCTAGAGGGCGCAGCGAACCACATACGATATTTCAAAAATCTGTTTATATCAGATGGAAGGTATCAATTTTGCAATAAAAATTTATTACCAATAAGTTTTCTCTATCTCTTAAAATAAAAAAGTTAGACAGCCTTAAAGTTTGGGCACTTAACAGGTTTTTTTGTTATTACTCATAAAGTTGGCCATGGATCTCAAATTTGTTTTTACGAGCATAAAGGCCTCCAAAAATGCAACAAAAAACAATTAAAGATTTTTGACGTGTCTCGCATATTAAGCGAGATACATGGAAGTGGCTCTCTTATGTGATACAGCCTGTATATATATATATATATATATATATATATATATATATATATATATATATATTTCATTTTACTCAAGTCGTCATATTTATTAAAGAACACCTTGTATAAAAAAATGTATCTATTAAAAAAGCAGTAAAATAATATTAACATATTTGAAATAGGTTCCCTTAATTATATTAATTGTTTCCAATCTGGGAGAAAGATCAGAAAGATTAATTTGTAACCTTGCCGTTTCTTTGTATTTTTTTATTCAACCTTCAACATCACAGCTGTGCGAACCATAGGTGTATCAGATTAATATAATTACAAGCTAAGTTATAATGCCGTTCACTTACAAACATTGTAAAAATGTAGAGGTAATTTCCTTTATGTGGTGTGTTTAGTCCTTAGTAGTCCATAGTTCGTTTTTTAAAAGTTTTTTTTTATAATAACCAACTGTAAAACATGAGTACCTATACAGGGTGTAACCACAGCATAACGTTTCGTTATGTAACTGTAATGTAAACTTGATTCTAAACTTTAGTCTAAAGTCATTATTCGATTCTTGTTAAAAATTATTTATATTAAATTTTTCCAGGACGTTGGATTGGCAGACGGGGAACAATTGAATGGTCGGCTCGGTCATCTGAACTTACTCCTTTTGATTTCTTTCTTTATTCAAAAATCTTTATAAAATGTTTTTGTTTTCTGCATTTTTCTTGTCATATTTGTTTCACTACTGCTGTTGTTTTTATAAAATTGTCATTAATTTCATTTTGTAGAAATTTTATTTGGTCATTTATTTCTCTAGAAAGTGCATGCTTTGAGGGCAACTGCGATACTCAATTGTGCATTTTGAAATTTTAAATATCTATATCTCCTAAAATGTTACGGATGATGAAAAAGTTGGTATTACCGGACGCGATAAATTTTTGAAAAAAAAAAAAACAAAATCAAGATAGGTAAACAGGGAGAATATACAGAGTATATTTATTAAACTCCACAGCCGGTGTTCGCACCGTACATATACAGGATGGTTTACGATGCCCATTAGTACCAGTACAGGGATCTTTGTAATATACAGGATATATTACAAAAAGTTGCATCCATTTTCAACATAGGATTCAACCTAGAACGAATAAATGTGCAAAAAATAAGAAACATGATTGTAATCGGCATTCAACTGTTTCTTATTGATTATGTTAGGTAAATACAGTATGCGCCAAAAGTATGGAATAAATTCAATAAAAACGAAATAATTATTTTTTGGCAAAAATCCTCGAACAGGTCGATTTTTAATTTAAAAAATACATATTTTAGCGTAAAATGCGATTTTCAAATGTCATTTGTTTTCGAGTAATGACGTCATCGATTTTTTTTTAATTTTCTATCAGACAGTACTAAAATTTTGCCCTCTTACATAGGAAAGTTTTCGAGTAAATGACGATTGAATGTTAGAAAACGTAAATCAATTAAAATAAAGCAAAAACGTTATCAAGTTTAGTTTTTCGAATTCCATAGTTCTTTTATGGATCACGAAGGTGAAAATCTTTGCAAAGTGTCATTGTCACACCGACTTTCTAATAACTATTGTAAACGACATAGAAATTATTATTGAATTTAAAGTATTATGGCACAGCAGGAAGTTTGCGATTTATTTAATGAGAAATATCCAGATCGCCCTATCAGCCAATCAACAGTCAGTAAGGTAGAGTCTAAATTTAGAGAAACTGGCAATGTTGTAAATATTCCAAGACCTGGACGTCCAAGCATTAATGAAAATCAGAAATAGAACATTTTGATAAGTATGGTGGATAATCCTCATAATTATTCACGATTGGTTGCATTAAACAATGACACTAGTCAGAGCATAGTGCTACGTATCTTGAGGAAGGAAAAATATCATCCCTACAAAATTCAACTTGTGCAGGAACTCAATGAAGATGATCTCGATCGCCGCTTACACTTTTGCAAAATTCTAATGGATTTATGTCAAGGAAATAGATATTTACACCGGCAAATACTTTTTTCAGATGAGGCCACATTTTGTCTGAATGGTACAGTAAACCGTCAAACTTGGAGTCGGGAAAATCCTCATTGGATGGCAGGGGCACATACCCAACACCCTCAGAAATTAAATGTGTGGGCTGGAATAGTTGACGACAGTATAGTAGGGCCTTTCTTCTTTGAAGGAACCATTACAGGGCAAAGATATTTAGAGTTTCTAGAAAATGACGTTGTTCCAGCCCTTGCAGTAATTTTTCCTAACGATAATGACCCTGACATTCCTGACGATACCATATGGTTTCAGCAAGACGGTGCACCTTCGCACTATGCGCGCCCTGTACGAGATTTTTTGGACAACTGTTTTCCTGGGAGGTGGATCGGCAGACGCGGACCGATAGAATGGCCTGAAAGATCGCCAGATTTTACACCTCATGACTATTTTTTATGGGGATACTTGAAGTCAAAAGCGTACATTAATAAACCACGTAATTTAGAAGAACTTCAAAATCGCATTCGGGACGAAATACGCGAGTTACCCCAGAAATCATTCATAATGTGCAAGAAGAATTTCTTCACAGACTTGCGCATTGTCAAGAAGTTGGTGGATGGCAATTCGAACATTTAATTTAAGTATAAAATTCAATCAATTGTATTTTATTTTACATACCTTAGAATTGTTACTTTTTTATGGATAAAATTTACGTTTTCTATCATTCAATCGTCATTTACTCGAAAACTTTCCTATGTAAGAGGGCAAAATTTTAGTACTGTTTAATATAGAATTAAACGATCTTTCAGAATCAAGGAAAAAAATATGGTGTTGCCATTTAAAAAAAAATCGATAACGTCATGAAAATTGCGTTTTACGCTAAAATATGTATTTTTTAAATTAAAAATCGACCTGTTCGAGGATTTTTCCCAAAAAATAATTGTTTCGTTTTTATTGAATTTATTCCATACTTTTGGCGCATACTGTATATTGACACTATTGTACTAAATCTTTTGTTTACCAAAAGATATTTTTGCGGTGTTTGGAAGTTAAATATAGTATCTGCTTCGATAATAAAAAATTAAAGCAAACAAAAGTGTTTTTGCTGTATCCTTTTAATGTCAAGAAAACCTTTTTTTAATTGTATGCCGGAAATGAAATGTTTGACGTACATATTTGGTTAGTATAGACTTACATTTTAACATGGAATACCTTGTTAAAGATTGGTCAAATATTTTAGATGCATCTTGTATTTTTTTTACGAACGCACAGATCACATAACTAAGATATATGAATGTACGAGTAAATTAAAAATGTTTTAAATACATGTTTAATATTTGTAACGTATTGTGTTATTAGTTGAGAGTAATTTCGAAAATTGACTTATTTCAAGTCGACAATTTTTTTTCTGAATTTATGTATTAAAAAAATTGATTTTAATTTAATATTAACACACTTTTATTTCAGTTGTCATATTTTTCTGCAATGCTGTTTACAGCATTACAAATACAATTTTTTTTTTAAATATAAACAGCTTACAGTGGATTATGAAGTAATAAAAATGAATTATGAAAGGATGAAAACAATTAGCAGTTATTCTACACAAGTGACTTTTAATTATCTATTTTTTATGTTTAATTATCTACATATTACCTCATATAAGCGAATTAGTACTCAACTATTTAAAAAATTAACGTTGAAGTTGTTTATTGAAATATTGCATATATTTATTTTATGTTAAGGGGCATTATGTTCTACGGAATATTACAGTGCGTTTATAAGAGCAGGTATAACAAGTGAATAAACGCATAAATATATATGAGTGTACTTGTAGCACAGGGTGCACCAAATTTAATGAGATTTAAATTTAACTCAAAATGTGATGAGTTTCTTTTACGCTGCCACACCTATTAAAAAAAATTACCTCAGAATTTTTTGTAACCGAAAAAGAAAAACTGGAATTTCGCGAATGTAATTTTGATAATTTACTAAATCAAACTAATAAAATAATACTTTATATTCATGTTGGTCGGCACATCATTGGTTTCGATAAACATTTTCTTTCCTCAGAAACCCAAAACCTAAACAATTAAACTGTTGTCGAACTGATAACAATGCAGAGCGCATCCAAAATTTTGAAAAAGTGACAAATTTACCTAAATATAAACTATATCGCTTTACGAAAATAAATAACAAATTATAAATTTAGATTCATATGATACTAGGTGTACACTATACCTATATAATATTTAGAAAAAATGAATTTTTATTGCCGAATCAGTTAAAGTTAATACAGAAACGAAAACTTTCTGTTATATCCCGGAAACTAATTTATCAATTGTTTTAAAATTTTGAGATGACTTGACAAATTCATAATATTAGTTTGTTGTATGAATTAACGAATTTTCGCTTCAAATTGACTTGTGGCGCATATATAAAATTTTAAATTAATTTTCAAGATATATTTGAAATTAATAATAATAAACTATTATTATTATTACTTTATTTTTATTTTAGCAGCCTCTGTTTCGGAAACGGTGTATTTTTTTGGAAACAAAACTATGTAACAAACAGACATTTTTTCTTTCTGTCCTATGAACTTATAATTCTATTGAAATTAAAAAATTAAAACAATTTTCTTTAGACACTATCGAAAAAACATTTCTAATTTTATTACATCTAGGGTACTAATTTTTTTATTGGATTTTATCCTCCCCTCTGATTAACTTAAAAGAAAATGATATTATTCACTCATTCATCCTTCATTAATGTACCTTCTCTACCACATTTGGTTTGGATATAAATCGAAATACACCTATACTTATTTAATTTGGACACCCTGAATAGAAGTAGTCCAGTTTTTACATCCTGGTAATATTGCAATAATCAATAATTAATTATTTCAAATTTGTCACTACCTTCAATTATATGATTTAATAAAAGTCATATTTTATGCCAGAGGATAGATGTTATAGATATTAATTTCATAATTAAAATTTAATTAGCTATTTCCTAAAATAATTAATAATAATTCATTCAAATTTTCTAAAAATTAATGTAGTCAATTATAGGAATAGGTAAAAAACTATATAGGTGCATTATATTCAGATCTCTGTACAATTCAGTGAAGTAAAAAAAGCTTCTGACTCTTTAAATTTCAGTGAAAGAATAGTTTAGGATATTGGGAAGTATTTTTACTTCCCTACAAAACTGCATTTTCTTTTTGTGAAATGATCTGAAAACTACTTCAATGTGGTAAAGTATACGATGAACATAAAACTATACACCGAAAAATGTTTTTTTCCGGTAAAATAAAAAGGATATTTTTTATTAGAAAAATAATATCTATAAAAAGTACTTTCAAATACTTTGCCTAAAAAATTTAGATTTTCAATAGGAGCATTTTCATCCCTAGATAGCAAGCTATTTCTTTTATTAAATTTATTTATTAATTTAATAATAATAATAATAATAATAATAATAATAATAATAATAATAATAATTTATTTACCATATATACAGAAAATAATAGTTATCATACAAAAATAAAATGGTAAATAAATGAGAGTAGGCCCACAGAAGGATATACCTGTGCATGGGTAAACTTAACTAATGCTAAAAGAAAGAATACAATAATAAATATGTGATACCAGAAGAATCATGAAGTTATTCACAAGTAAGCTTCTACTAATCACTAACATAATAAACACATACTCATATAATCATACCGACTAAAAAAGTATGGGATATTTTCAAAAGCCTTAACACTCTTTATTACAAAAATGCGCTGGTTCGTAAATTTTTGCAAATTTATTTCTGTATGTATTAAAATGTTCAAAAAATATCTTATATTTGTACATTTTAAAACTAACTTGTAATTTTTTTGTTTTTAAAAAGAATAATAGAAAGATTGTTTAGTTTTATTCCTTTCTGTATCTTTTTAAATAATTATTTTGTTTGATCTTAATACCAGTACAAAATTTCTATTAAAAATAAAAAACCATTACATTATCTAGTATATATTTCAGTTCTAAAATATAACCAGAAAAATGATCTTTTTCTTTTAGTAAAAGAAGAAAAGTTATATCTAAAACTTACCCATCACAGCTACTGAAAGACAGAAAAATATTCCAAAGCTTTTTCCTAGGTGATGCATTCTGATGCCTACTACTTCATCAGTACCAAAGGTATGAATAGTTATATTGTCACACCACTTTAATTACGGCAAAATTTCATAATTTTATCGGAAAAATAAACACTTTAATGTACTTACAATATCACATTGATACGATGAATATTTATTTACCTTTCACTGTTTTATGCTGATATATTTTAAATTAACTCGTTTGTATGACCTTACAATCGTTTATTTTTTATGTTGCCAGGGATTCATATTTCCCGTTCTTTTAAAATACGGATTTAAAAATGCAGCGTAATGTTTTTCTGAATTCGTATTTAGTACATAAATAGAAATTACTTAGCTGCTGTGATAATTACCTCAATTATAAAAAAATACAGTGGTTAAATTAATTACTAGGTTTCCCATTTATTCACACCGTCAGCGCTAAAATAGATGTGGAAAAATAAGTTCCTTTTGTGGTAAGTATAAAAGTTTTTTAAATCAACTTTGTTAAGTTTAATACAATTTAAAAAATCATTTAATTCATGTGTAGAAAGACATATTCATTGTCGCTAGAGGTGTAAACAATAAAAAAAATCAAAAACAGCACATTTACCATTATAAACGTATACAATACATTTTTTTTAGTTTAAAAATACCTGTATAATATAACCTGCATATATAATTTAAAAAAACTGAAATCAGCTGGAATTGATGGTTTGAAGGCAGAAGATTTGAAGGAAATTGCAGATAACATAAGTTATCCACTTTGTTATATTATTAACCAAATTTTAGATAGTGGTGAATGTCCTTTTGTATTCAAAACATCAATAATAACACCAATTTACAAAAAAAGCGGCGATAAAATGGATGCGACAAATTACAGACCAATTTCAGTAATTACAAAGGTATTTGAGAAAATAGTAAAAAAAAAGATTGGTAAAATTTATAGATAAATACAATCTCTTATCGACATGGTTTTCGTGCAGGTAAATCCACCCAAGATGCTGTTTTGGCATCAACTAATGAGATTTACACTGCTATGGATGAAGGTAATAAGTCACTATGTGTTTCCATAGATCTGGCAAAAGCCTTTGACACCGTGAGCCACAAAATATTACTTGACAGACTTGAAGATATCGGTATAAGAGGTGATGCAGTGCGGCTTTTCCAGAATTATTTGTCTAACCGAAAACAATGTGTGAAAATAAATGATTGCACTAGTGGCTTTGAAGTAGTTGAATATGGAGTACCGCAGGGTTCAGTTTTGGGACCCATACTATTTACAATATATATAAATGAGTTGTTATCCATTCAGGGCAGTGGGAAGATCATTGGTTATGCAGATGACACAGCTATTTTCTACAAGTCATGTCCTTGGGATCTACTAAAAAGTAACGTCGAAAGAAATTTAACAAAATTGTCGTGTTGGTTTGATAGCATGCTTCTAACTGTTAATTATAAAAAAACCAGTTATATACTTTTTTACTGTGACTACCAAATTTTGATTCCATTGAAATTCATAATGATCATTCCACCCATTCAATTGACTCAAAATTAGAAATGAAATACCTGGGTATAATTCTTGATAACCAATTAAAGTGGAATTATCATATTAATTATGCCATTAAAAAATTGAGATGTGTCCTATATAAAATTAAATATATACGTGACTTTTTACTTATTGGTGAATTAAAGTCATTATATTTTTCATTGGTTCAATCACATTTAATATGGATTAGCAGTATGGGGAGGAGCCCTAAATTGCCATATTGCACCTCTGGAAATCATACAGAAATGTTTTCTAAAAATAATTTTAAGAAAAGATAAAGGACAATGTTAAAAATAGCCGATTTTTGGCTTATCCGGGGGAACGCATAAATCATAAAAAAATCAATTGATTATTGTTAATTAACATTAGAAATGGCCCAGAAATACGTCAGATAGCTGGGGAAATGTAGCTACTACCCCTAAACATATATAAGCTACCCTTAAATAGCTTTAAATGGATAATCATTAATTATTGTTATACAATTCGTGTAAAATGAAAAATATGCTTGAAAATAATTTGAACAGACAGTATGTCAATATAAAAAGTGATAAGTGCCCATTCAATGGCGAAATAGCGCCAATTGTTCTTACTTTGCAAGCGCGTTTTGAAAAAATGGCAATTTATCCTTGCGCCCATTTTTCAGGTCGCAATAGTATAAATGAACCTTAAAAGTGATTTAAGCATTTTTTTCATTCTAAACGAATTTTACAACAATAAATAATGATTATCTATTTAAAGGCAGTTTATATAGATTTGGGGGCGCAATTAATATTTCCCCACTTACTTAATGTACTCTAGTATCAGTTTTTGCATTCTTTGACAGTAATAGACGTTCCCTTGAACATTTAAGCATTATCTATTTTTGATGTCGAAGTAAGCTCACTATTAGCTTTTGAAAGTCGTTTTTTTTATTTTTAGGGGTGGAATGGACATTTTTACAGTTATTTATCACTTTTTATATTGACATACTGTCTGTTTAAATCATTTTCAAGCATTTTTTTCATTTTACACAATAATTAATGATTATCCATTTAAAGTTATTTAAGGGTAGTTTATATAGGTTTAGGGGTAGTAGCGACATTTCTCCAGCTATCTGATGTATTTCTGGGCCATCTCTAATGTTAATTAATAAAAATCAATTGATTTTTTTATGATTTATCGGCTATTTTTAACATTGTCGTTTTACCCTACAAATAATTTGTATATGGAAGCTTCGGTATTTGACTTAAGACAGTTGTATTTTCTACATGTATGCATACAACAATATAGAAATCAAGATCAGCTGCAACAAATTCCAAATATTCATAATAATTTCTTACTCAGATGCCTCCCCCCCACATTAAATCCTCCTTGACGCAGACTTCTGGTCATTAATAACATCCTCAGCATTCCCCACCTCTTCTCACGCCACCACCGCACTCCACACAAACAGTCATCTTTCTTTCTTACTCAGTTATTCTCTCCCACACAAATTCTCCTTGACGACGATAACGATGGCCCCAAGGCTCTTCTTCGCCACCTTCTGATAATTGACGACTATGCAAAAACTTCTTCAAGCATAATTTTGAAAATCAGCGTTCCCGAGGCTGCTGCCCACGCACCTTCTCCCAGCTCTGGATAAACAGGTTACCAAAGTGATCTGGAATCCGTCCTCTACAACGTACAGGTCGTGTCCGTCAAAATTTCTTTATCCGCCATAGGTTTAAATCCGGTCGATTTTCCTAAATTGATCAGAACTTTTATGCTCGAAAGTTCAGAGACACTGGCCACGGCTTTTAGTGTTGTAGAAAACTGCTAGTCCTCTCTGTACGTGTATGGCGATGTGACACAGATCCCACCCTACCTGCTGTCTATCACAGATGTTCGCCTTAAATTAGTGCACCTATAATGCACGGAGTGTGTTCGAGGGTTTGTAATTTTTCCTGAAAATATCTATGGCCCGCCAAAAAAAAAATCCGTTGTATGGTTAACTATTAACAGCAAGATTAAGATATTAATATCGCATAAAACAATATTCCATTTATTATTATATGTAATTCCTTAGAAATGGGCGCTTGCTTATTGCTTAAATAAATATTGCATTACCAACGCATGAAATGCTAATTATTTAGTCAAGAATTAGTCAAGTGCTTCAAGTTTAAAGCACATCATTTAACATAACTGACCAATGACAGTTGCAACAATATTTTGATAAAAAATATTAATATTGAAGTATTTACTGCAAAGGAACCAGAAAACTTGAAGCATCTAAGAAACTTAACGACCGTCGTCCATTTCACAGCACAGCACATCAACAGCAACTGCTTGCCTTCAGCACGCCAATGGTGTTATCAACACATACAAGTTCGGAAAGTAAAAACTTTGCATCAGGTCCACAATAAGTTAGAAAGAAATAAATTATTGTATTAAGGCAGTGGGATAAAGAAATAGACGTTTTCATAGTTGCCAGACTTTGGCAATGATCGTTTGCTTAGTTTGATGTAGTTTGAAATGACTAGAATTGTTTAGATAATGACCCGTTGCAACTATAACAATCATCGTTTATTGTACATACTTTGTTATGTTTATTGACCTACTTTGATCCTATCACGCAAAAGCGATGGAAACATATGTATTTTCCCATACTGTATAATGAACGTATCGAAACTCTCACTGCAACAGCTAAAAAAATTATTTGGACTGCCGGTGCTGTACAGGTACAAATGAGTAATGATGATTTGCTGTTATGTGGATTTATTCACAATTAAATATATAGAAAAATGTAAAACTGCATACGGTAAATAATTGTCGTCCATTTGCTGTGCTGTTCAATGGGCGACGGCTTTAAGCCTACATTGTAGTCACCTTGAAAAATTCATGACGTTGCATGATAAACTACCTCTGAACAAAGTTTCACTTTTGTCTGCTAATGAAAAAGATTCGCACGCATTACTCAGCAGACTTATGAAAATTATAATACTCTTAGAAAGTTGAAAGATAAACATCTAACTTTATAACAGTTTACATCAGTTTAGAAACTTAACGATAGAACTTCCAAATGTATGGTCATCGGAATCTACTATCTGGCAGAATGTACTTTGCAAGTGAGTACCAAGAGAAGACCGTAAACTCTCTGTTTAATTCAACAAAGAATTGAATCTCTTACATGTACAAGTTTCAACTAGGTAAGTATGTTCAATCCAATGCGAATAATTGCTTAGAATGAAAATTTTAACAGGAAACTAGATAAATTATTTTACTTTACGTTCTTGCATTATTTTCTATAGGTATATAATTTTGTCTACATTTCTTGTACCTTTTCTTACATTTCTATGAAAAGTGTATAGGAACTTGAACCTACCCGACAAAAAAAAAACAAATAAAGTTGGTCATTTTTTCATCTATACATGTTTCTACTTATGTCCAAATGAATACGTCAACAGTTGCTAAAACAAAAAAAAAAAATAGTTTCTTATTATAAGTAGCTACTGATAGCTGTACTACATACCTATCCTGACCTTTATTGAAATAAAAACAGACCATTATATATTTCCAAAGTAGATACTGAATATTGGATGGTTTGGTGGTATCTGTAGTGAGTTGTTCCCCCTCCATAAAGCAATCGCCGCCGTCAACATTTTTATCAGTCAATTTATTACGACTGATTTATAGTAGTATTTAATACAGTAGATTACGAATAATAATTTACATTCTCCAGATAACAATAATGCAATCTTTTGAACAATATATTATTAGTATTAAATTCCACTGATGCTTCAATAGAAATAAGGGATCAGAGGAAGGATTCACTAAATCCACTTAATCCTTGCGTAAAAAATTATTTTTAGTAAGTACAGGTAGGTATTAAATTTAGAATGATATAGCATTAGACACTTAAACATTTAATTATTAAATCAGATTTTTCCATCTAATTTTATAAGTAATATATCTTACAACTTAATAATTTGCACATACTCAGAAATAATTAAGTATAATGGGTGTAATGCTGTTTTGAAAGTTAAATGAAAGAAAAATATATATGACAAAACAATATTGCTAAAATGTTAACAATAAATGCGTATATTTATTTCTTACAAAATAATATGTCAGGATGTTTTTTGCCACGTCCACGTTGATGTCTGGACTTTAAATTTGAAAAAACAGCTGCCAACATTTTGTCTTAAGAGCGCCGCTTCTTTGAAATAGTGTTTTCTACATATGCAAATAATTTTAGATATTTGACAACTGAGTAATATAAAGGTTAGTAAATACCAGGAATGTTATCTCATGCCACCTGCGAATATTCAAAGATACCGAATATATAACGACAGAAAGCGGTCTAATCAACAAATTTTTTGGTATAAACATCTTTCAAAATTCGTACTTTTTTAAATTTGACTGTAGATGTAAATATTGTTATAACATACACTTGCGTAGTTCTGCATACTGCTCACTTTTGTTTATAAGTATGTGAAAATAATTGTTAAAATGTAGGATTAGAATAGAAGAATAGAAGAATAATAGAAAAATAATTTAAAAGTTATTATTTTATTTGAGAAGAATTTAAATAGTAAAAGTGGATAAACAAACATCAACAATTTTATATTTGATATTGCTTTTGTTCTACGTGTTTAATTTTTCAGAAGTTCTGTATCTAAAAAACATCATAAATTTGATCATTAAAATCCTTCGAATTTTTGAAGGTTTAGTTTGAAAAAAATAATATTCAAAAGATTACAAAATAAGGGCGGTGGCGTTCCTGATTTTTCAAATAAAGCTCAATGAAGAGCGCACGACCACCATTCTTATAATCCCCAACCTTCCTCTAACTAAAGAATACCAAGTCATACTGCTACTATACAGCGCCAGCGTAGCTATTCCAGTACTTTACAAAAAGAGCAAAACATTATAGGACACCCTCTACTGATGAGAAATGATACGTCAATATTTTGGGGGGCGATTCTACATGAAAAATTAATGTTATAAAGTCCTATAACATTTTTTCTAAAATTCAAAAATATATTTAGTACCTAATACCTATTTAAGTTAGCCACATTATTTTTGTTATTGTAATAATTTAAATTCAGGTAATATCTTCACAAAAAATGTTTCAAATGCTGTCCTGTCACTTCAATACACAAACTAATTCATCTCAGGAAGTTCTGATAAACCCTAGTGGACACACTATTTTTCAATTTTGGAAATGACTTCGAGTGAGCCATTCATTTAATGTCAATGTTTAATGTCATTTTTTTTCAGAAACGGTTAATATAAATGTGATGTAACAAGAGAAAGATCTTTTGACGATCTTTAATTACGTTATATCTAAATTTATAAAAATGTTGAAACTAAAAAGTTCTTAGTCATTATTTGAAGACCAAGGGCAGTTTAGGCCTTTTGACGTTGAATGATATGAATCAAATTAAGAACGTGGATACAAATAGACGCGTAAAAAAGTTTTATAAAAAACTAACTACCACTAATTTTAAGTTTTCGAAAATATGTTATAGGGCTTTGTGGCACTAATTTTTCATGTAGCCTCACCCCCCAAAATACTGACGCATCATTTTACTTCAGTAAAGGGTGTTCCATCATGTTTTGCTGTTTTTGTAAAGTGTTAGTATAGCAACGCTGTATAACGGCGCCATGACTTGGTTGGTATCCTTCAGTTACTATGTAATCTTTTAAATATGACCTTTTCACACTAAGGATTCAAGAATTCGAAGAATTTTAATGATCAAATTTGTGATATCTTTTAGGTACAGAAATCACGAAAAATAAAACAAGTAGAACAAAGGTACGTAATATCAAAAATAAAATTCTTAATGTTTTGTTTACACAATCACCCGAGGGGTATTGACGCATCATTTCTGGACATCCTTTATTTGATTACGTTTCCACCAACTTCAGATCCCCAATCCATATATTAATTATCTTTTTCTACGTTCACGCAAAAAACAAAACTTTATTGAACTATATTTAGTGGAAAAAGTGGTTCTTTATTGCACTAGTGCAATAAAATGTTTATTGCATTCATCTGTCATTCTACTACACGGTTTTGTGACAAACATAAACATTCAAATCGACGCTATATTTAGTCAATTTTCTGTGAGATTGTATTACGTTTCAAGCAATTGCATATTTTATATTATTTTCAATCATATTTATTACATACTGGATTACGAAATTAAGTACCAGAAAATGCAATTTATTTAAAATAAAACTAGTTTCCAATATACGCGCTTACGACTGCTATGATTTGGATAATGCAACTGTAGTTCTAGAAACGTCAGTTAAAAATTAATTCTGACAGTTACACAATTTAAAGTTTGAAAATGAGTAATATTATAGAAAAAACAGATGATAGTGATGAAGAATTTGTTGGAACACCACCAGAAGTCAGTGAAATAGCAAATACAGCGTCATTAAACTTATTACCTAGAAAATCAAGAAAACAGTATGAAATAAGTTATAATCGTTTTAAAGAGTGGTGCTTGGATAAAAAAAGTTGTAAATCTTACATAAAATGTGCTTTTTGCATATTTCTCAAAAAGATCGAGTGATATTAAACCCTCATCACTTTGGTCTGAGTACTGAATGGTGAGAGCTTGTCTTTGTTCAAAAGAAAATATTGATATTAAAACCTACAAGAAACTAATGGCATTTATGAAGCAGAACTCTGTAGGATTTCGGCCAAAAAAGTCAAAAGTATTGAACAGGGAACACATTTATAAATTTTTAAAAGAAGCTCCGGAAGAAGAAGTATTTGATGAAAAAAGTAAGTCGGTATTTTATTTAGCTTTTTTAAAATATATTAAAACTGCTTGTTGTAGGTAGCTGCAATATTTGGTATCGCAGGGGCATGTCGTAGAGATGAGCTCCCAAAATTGAGTACCGACGACATAGAAGAAGTTGGCTCAATATTAATTGTAAAAGTGCCACGGTCAAAAACTGACAAAGAGCGAAGTTTTGTCATTAGAAGTGAGGTCGATGAAGTTTTAAATTTGATCCAGATATATCATAAATACACGAAATTACGTCCCAATCATATTTCGCATAAACGTTTTTTTATCAATTACCGAAATGAAAAGTGCACTGTCCAAGCTGTTGGTGTGTACACGTTTGCTAAAATCCCGTATGAAATTGTAAAATTTCTGTATTTGGAGAATCCTGAGCTATACACAAGGCACTGCTTCAGGAGATCCTCCGCAACACTTCTTGCAGACACTGGAGCAGATATACTAGAGCTTAAACGACACGGTGGATGGAAATCGTCGACAGTAGCTGAGGGATACGTAGAGGAATCACTTGCAAACAAACTCAGTGTTGCATAACAAATATTTCAGCCTGAAGAAAATGGCAATGTACAGATACCAAGTACTAGTACATTTACAGAAGTCGCAAATCATGAAGTAGAATTAAAAAATAATTCACTAAGAAATATTAATATTGAAAATTGCACAAATTGTACATTTATTTTTAATATTAATGGTAAAAATCAAGTTTGAGTTAAATTGTTCCTAATATATTAGTAATTTATTAAATATTTTGCATTCATCTGTCATTCTACTACAGCGTTTTGTCATCATGACAAACATAAACGTTCAAATCTACGTCACACTTTCCTAGACTTAGTGTCATCTAAATAACATTTTTTGGTTTTTGCATGAACGTAGAAAAAATATTGTATGCAACTCGTACAAAAAGTGCTTATTGCACTCGACGTGTTGCCAACTTCACGTCGTGTGCAATAAACACTTACTTTTTGCACTTGTTGCATAAATAACTATTTTCTACGTTCATGCAAAAAAACAAAACTTTATTGAATTATATTTAGAGGAAAAAGTGGTTCTTTATTGCACTAGTGTAATAAAATGTTTATTGCATTCATCTGTCATTCTACTACAGCGTTTTGTCATCATGACAAAAATAAACGTTCAAATAGACGTCATATTTTCCTAGACTTAGTGTCATCTAAAAAAACATTTTTTTGGTTTTTACATGAACGTAGAAAAAATATTGTATGCAACTCGTACAAAAAGTGTTTATTGCACTCGACGTGTTGTCCTGTTCGGCCTGACGACCTTGTTGGACAATTTCACATAGCGTGCAATAATAGACTTACTTTTTGTACTTGTTGCATAAATAACTTTTTTATAGCCTATTTCTGCCTTTATTCTTTACAACTGTTGTCTACCTTTTATATCCTTTACTAATCCTAGTGTTCCAGAGCCACAGAATTGTTTTCAATCGTTGTATGTAGTTCATAATTCATATTCATTTCCTCTAAATTCTATTGCTTATCCCTGCAATCTTTTTGAAATATTTTCACTTGCTTGTAGTACTGATACTACATTGTACATATTATCAGCGTCTAATATAGGTACATTATTGTTCCAATAAATAATGCTTTCTCACAAGAGCCACGTTTATAGGCCAAACGTCTGTTTCAGTATATTTTCGTAATCTCCTATTATAGTCTATTTATCCTACATAAGCATTTAAGGCAAATTACAAAGAAATTTATAGATATTTCATATCGATATGATATTAAGAAGTCGTATCACTTTTATCTCTAATCTAAATATGGGCAATAAACCAAATTAGTTTTTGTATGAAAAAATTTAGTAGTAACGGTGTCTCTTCTTTTGGAATGGGGACGGTAAGTTTATATCTTGCTTTTGATTTCGTGAAATATAGTGCTAGCTAGATATGGTTAAATTAATTTCAGTTTTAATTACCATATTAGAATAAATATGATCTCGAATAGAAACTTGTCTTCGAAGACATAAATTTGTGCTACCTTATAATTTCGTATTGCTCGAGATGTAACAATAAAAAATGCGTACTGCTATATATCTGAAAAAATGCCTACTGCTATATAATTGAATTTATATTGCAAATATAGGGTGGGTCATTAGTGAGGGAAAATTCAATAACTCCCTCGTTATTATTGGCAGTTTAAAAAAATAACAGAAATTTGCAACCACAAAAACATTAAAAAATAAAATATATTATCGAGTTTATTTTTAAATGTTAAGAAGCATTTACAGTACTGCCTGGTAAATAATTTCAGTCGTAAATAATTTTGTTATTCATAATACAGAAAAAAATATGTATATAGAAATTTTATAGAACCAAGAAATCTAAAGTATAAAATTGTAAACATACAGGGTTATTGATAGAAATGGGACACGCTTAATAATACATTTTTTAAATGGTAAACCCTGTACATTTTAAACATGGATTTCTGAAAAAAATACCTATATCACAATATAAACAGTTAAACATTTATTTCAGCGCAGTTATGTGGAAAATACATGAACTCAGAAAAGTTATATTAACTTCCAACTACTAGCACAAAAATAATTGACAGAGTTATAGATGAATGCTAGATTCTTATACCAATTAATATCGACTATTTCATACAGGGTGTTGATTATATATACATTCATTTAAGAATATTCAATTACTATTTTTATTATTTTTTTCTGAAAATGTTTATTACTTTGGATCGTACGAGATGGATTTAGAAAATATTGTCACAATGTCAACTTGTCAGATTGTAACTTATCATTCAATTTTGAATTTATTTTAAGTTAATATTTATTAGTTGGTATTCTATAAGATAATTTAGAAATATACGACATATTTATTTATAAAAGAAACCTTAATGAAATATGACACTGCCATTTATTTATTAAACCACTTTAAAATAACAAAACTCATACGAAAATATTGTTCGTGCTCAACAAAATAATATTACTATTTAGTATATTAATTAGATTACTTTTCTCTTAAATATTTTTTTCTTTTAAGTTATTAATTTCAATAAGTCATTTAGACTCATTATGCTTACGATCCGTTACATGTACAGTATGCGCCAAAAGTATGGAATAAATTCAATAAAAACGAAGCCATTATTTTTTGGGAAAAATCCCCGAACAGGTCGATTTTTAATTTAAAAAATGACGTCATCGATTTTTTTTTAAAAGGCAACACCATATTTTTTTCCTTGATTCCGAAAGATCGTTTAATTCTCTATCAGGCAGTACTAAATTTTGCGTTCTTATATAGGAAAGTTTTCGAGTAAATGACGATTCAATGTTAGAAAACGTAAATCAATTAAAATAAAGCAAAAACGTTATCAAGTTTAGTTTTTCGAATTCCATAGTTCTTTTATGGATCACGTAGGTGAAAATCTTTGCAAAGTGTCATTGTCACACCGACTTTCTAATAAGTATTGTAAGCGACATAGAAATTCTTATTCAATTTAAAGTATTATGGCACATTTAACTGTTACTCAAAAAATTGAAATTTTAATTCTTATCGGATGCGGGAATATAATTAGAACTCAGCAGGGAGTTTGCGATTTATTTAATGAAAAATATCCAGATCGCCCTATCGGCCAATCAACAGTCAGTAAGGTAGAGTCTAAATTTAGAGAAACTGGCAATGTTGTAAATATTCCAAAACCTGGACGTCCAAGCATTAATGAAAATCAGAAACAGAACATTTTGATAAGTATGGTGGATAATCCTTATAATTCTTCACGATTGGTTGCATTAAACAATGACACTAGTCAGAGCACAGTGCTACGTATTTTGAAGAAGGGAAAATATCATCCCTACAAAATTCAACTTGTGCAGGAACTCAATGAAGATGATCCCGATCGTCGCTTACACTTTTGCGAAATTCTAATGGATGTATGTCAAGGAAATAGAAATTTACACCGGCAAATACTTTTTTCAGATGAGGCCACATTTTGTCTGAATGGTACAGTAAACCGTCAAACTTGCAGATATTGGAGTCGGGAAAATCCTCATTGGATGGCAGAGGCATATACCCAACACCCTCAGAAATTAAATGTGTGGGCTGGAATAGTTGACGACAGAATAGTAGGGCCTTTCTTCTTTGAAGGAACCCTTACAGGACACAGATATTTAGAGTTTCTAGAAAATGACCTTGTTCCAGCCCTTGCAGTAATTTTTCCTAACGATAATAACCCTGACATTCCTGACGATACCATATGGTTTCAGCAAGACGGTGCACCTCCGCACTATGCGCGCCCTGTACGAGATTTTTTGGACAATTGTTTTCCTGGGAGGTGGATCGGCAGACGCGGACCGATAGAATGGCCTGCAAGATCGCCAGATCTTACACCTCTTGACTATTTTTTATGGGGATACTTGAAGTCAAAAGTGTACATTAATAAACCACGTAATTTAGAAGAACTTCAAAATCGCATTCGGGACTAAATACGCAGAGTTACCCCAGAAATCATTCATAATGTGCAAGAAGAATTTCTTCACAGACTTGCGCATTGTCAAGAAGTTGGTGGATGGCAATTCGAACATTTAATTTAAGTATAAAATTTAATCAATTGTATTTTATTTTACATACCTCAGAATTGTTACTTTACGTTTTCTAACATTCAATCGTCATTTACTCGAAAAGTTTCCTATGTAAGAGGGCAAAATTTTAGTACTGTCTGATAGAGAATTAAACGATCTTTCAGAATCAAGGAAAAAAATATGGTGTTGCCATTTAAAAAAAATCGATGACGTCATTACTCGAAAACAAATGACATTTGAAAGTCGCATTTTACGCTAAAATATGTATTTTTTAAATTAAAAATCGACCTGTTCGAGGATTTTTCCCAAAAAATAATTGTTTCGTTTTTATTGAATTTATTCCATACTTTTGGCGCATACTGTATAGTATACTTTAATTCCCTTTGTCTTATCTCACTCGGTATTGGGAACGCCTTGACACGCCGAGCGAGAGACCCGAACGAGAATTGAACTCTCACGAGCGTAGCAAGACGGTGTGCTTGAGCCTTGTGTTTTCCCGGTGAAAATCGGCATTTGCTCATCTCAGAGAAAAACACAGTCCACAATTTGACCAGGAGGTGCAACCGACCTTTCGTAACAGATAGGTCATAGGTTTTACACATTACCGAGTCGAGGTTTTTAACTCATTCAAAGCATTGGCCACTTCGGCCGTGGATTCTTGAATCACAGGCATTACTGGGCATACTGTCAACTCTGTATTGTGTTTTATTTTTACTCATAATTAGCTCAAATAATCAATCTGCTATACAATTTAACTTATGTTAAAATCCAATTTAATAGTCATATTTATATATTTGTAAATATACATCACGTACAAATAGAAATTATCGCGGTAGTTTTTGCGCGCTTCATATCTTCTCTTTTTGTTTGAATGCTAATCATACACGACTCGATCGATTCGCCACAGAAAATAGTTTGTATTTTTACTTACAGTAATAAATACTGAAATAACTATACAGGGCGTTACTCATAACCCATCTTTAGTGATATTCATCACTTATTTAACTCATCTCTAGTAATTATAAATAATTCCGTATATTTATCTTTCATTTTTTTTTTGATTTTGTGTTATTATTGCATAGAGGGATATAACCCAATATGCCCGCTTCTGCAAATAAAATAAAAGAAGCTAGCGCTTTAAGGGATGTTGCTATACAACGTTTAGATGAAATTCATCACATCACTTATCTATGCAGGAGGATGCAGAAATTGTTAATAAAAACGAAATACGTCAGCATGCAGATGAAGCGTATTTTGCTGTAAAAAATATTTATCACGATTTATTTGAAGCCACTAATTCTCAAAAAGCTTCACCTAAAGTGTCTAATCCTAAACTGCCTAAAATAAATATAGTCGCAGAGTACTTACAGCTTATTGTTGGGAACAAATAATTAAAGCTCCAAAGTTAACTTCCAAATCTCCTCAAGGTCTCAAATCTTTATTAAGCACATTTTCAGATAATTTGGAAGTACTTACAAATTTAGAATTTCCAACTGACAATTGGGACTTTAATTTATTATACTTGCTTAGTGATAAAGTAGATTCAGAAACTTTAGAAAAATTTGAGGTTGATCACAATTCACAGGATGTTCCAGCTTATAAGGATTTATTCAAATTTCTCAAGATCCTGTGATGCTAAATCTTACTGTAAAGTATGTACAGGAAAGCATCATACCCTTCTACATTTCGATAATAATATATTAACTCCAAATTTAAATGAATCTTCACCTGTAGCTTCTACAAGTAAAGACCCTTCTTCGACTGTTATTAACTAGGATGTGATGAACACTTCTCCCATTAGGTGAGATGTAACTGGTTTGCTACTTCCTGCTCGGCCTAAGCGGCTCGACTTGCAGGAACCGACCTACATTGTCGTAGGTACTTAACCGCAGACCTCTAGCCCTGGGCGATGCGCCATTACATCTATAAATGATACTGCAGGAAACAACTATTCCGCGGGCTAATGCCCCGACCGGCATTGAATTACACCTGCAGTATCTGTGTGAACAGCCAAGAACCCTTGTCGGCCACTCCACCAGACATAGGCCGGTTTCGGGCTTGTTAGCCCTCATCAGTATGCCATAGGTGAGATGACCGACAATTGAACTGGCTGCTCCTTCATATGTAGGTTCACATATAAATCGAGTGCAGGTGAGATGTAACTGGTCTGCTACTTCCTGCTCGGCACTCGATTTATATGTGAACCTACATATGAAGGAACAGCCAGTTCAATTGTCGGTCATCTCACCTATGGCATACTGATGAGGGCTAACAAGCCCGAAACCGGCCTATGTCTGGTGGAGTGGCCGACAAGGGTTCTTGGCTGTTCACACAGATACTGCAGGTGTAATTCAATGCCGGTCGGCGCGGAGTAGTTGTTTCCTGCAGTATCATTTATAGACTTCTCTCATTAATTCATTAACAAATGTTCTTTCCACGCACTCCACTGTTTTACTTTCTACTGCCCAAATTGAAGTACTAGATTTCTGGGGAAATTATCAGTCGGTTAGAATTCTACTAGATTGTGCAAGCCAGGCTAACGTTATTACTGAGAAAAGCGCCAACCGATTAGGTTTATCTTGTAAAACTACTCTGTTAATTCACGGATTAGCTCATATGTCTTCTACAGCATCATCTGCAGTTACGTGCACAATCAGACCCAAAGGTCAGGTAGAACCATTCTTCATAGTAGACGCTGTTGTTCTACCCAAAATCTGCTCGAATATGCCTTAGTCTTAATATTTCTTCTCATAAGTGGAACCACTTAGCCAATCTTCATTTAGCAGATCCTAACTTTAATATTTCAGCTCCAGTGGATATGTTGCTGGATGCAGATATATTTCCACAGGTACTGAGAAATGAACGTCTTACAGGTGGTTCTATGGAACCCATAGCCCTTAATATTGTCTTTGAATGGATTGCAATGGGGAAGCTCTGTTATGAATTATCTTTTATTAATTCTTTTTGTACCTCTATATAAGTTGCTTTAGATTCTATTCTTAAAAAATTCTGGGAGGTAGAAAAAGTTCCTCCAAATGTAATTATGTCTTCCGCTGATCAACGGTGTAAAGATATTTTCGTAAATACTCATTTCCGTGATAGTATGGGTCGTTTTGTCGTCTCACTTCCCTTTGATGGACCCGAACCACTCTTTAGTGAAACTGGCTCGCAAGACCTTCGTAGATTTTACTTATTAGAACAGCGCTTGATAGCTAATCCTTAACTTTACTCTAAATATTCCGAATTTCTAAAAGATTACTTAGCTCAAGGACGCATGGAACTTGTAAATAGTAGTGTCATTCCCGAAAAGAATTATTATATACCTCATCACTAACTAACCATAATAGCTCCACTACTAAACTTCGAGTTGTTTTCGATGTGTCTGCAAAATCTCTGAATGGTCTTTCTTTAAATGATACTATTTTGACAGGTAAAACATTGCAGAAAGATATGTTTACATTGCTATTGAATTTTCGATTATATGCTTTCGTAATTACTGCCGATGTCAAGCGAATGCACCGGCAGATCTCAGTGGTTGAAGGTCATCGCGATTATCAACGAATTCTCTGGAGATTTTCTTCTTCGGCATCCATTCAAGATTATCGTCTTAAAACTGTCACATACGGAGTTTCATCAGCTCCATTTTTAGCTCTACGTTAACTCTTAGAACTCATTGAATAGGGGAAAATGGAATTTCCATTAGCTTCTCATGTTCTTATCAGCGACATATACTTCGATGATATTCTGACAGGAGCTAATACATTAAACGAAGCAAAAGTTCCAAACTCAATTAATTGTCTTCTAAGCAAAGATGGTTTTCAACTACATAAGTGGGCCAGTAATACACCCGAGCTTTTAGAAAATATACCTATGTCTGATTGTCAACATACTACTCTTTCTTTCGACTCTGAATCGAAAAATATGGTTAAAGTTTTGGCTCTGTGCAGTAATATATTTAAGGGTAATTCGAACTAATGGAATTATTAAAACTTGTTTTATTTGCGCTAAGACAAAGGTAGCTTCCCTTCGTCGATTATCCGTTCCTCGACTAGAACTTTGTGCCGCTGTTCTGCTTGCCAACCTCATGAAATTTGTAAGAACAACTTATTGTAATAAATTGGTAACCAATGACCTATTTGCTTGGACAGATTCCACAGTTATATTGCACTGGATCAAATCGTCTCCGCACAAATGGAAAACATTTTTAGTATTTAGTATAGATTTAGTAATCGAGTGAGTCATATACAAAGCAAAATATCGAATATCGGTAATAACGATTTCCATAAGGATGTTTGTATCATTTTTTGATACTTTCAATCCATTCAAACTAATCAGCAACTCAAAATCAGTTGAAAACAGCCTTGTAAATTTTTTGTAGAGACCCCTGATATGTTGGAATTTTAAATCAGCCAGGAAGTTACAACCACTGTACTTCATTCCTCTAGAATACAAACGTGTCTGCCACCATTTTCTTTTTTATTGCATAATGGATAGAAATATATGCCGCAGCCGCGGTCCAAATACAACTGATCAGATTACGCATATAATAACATCAGCTGTTCAAAACGCAATTAATCATGACCTTAATCAGCAGTTCGAAATAAATCGTCAAATTCATTTTAAAGAGTGTCATCACTACTGCAATGGATTGTACATGCAATATTCGTAATGGATGTAGGAATATTCATTCCCTAGCATTTGCTCACCATGTTTATTTAATAAGGTACCTGGGACATATCCCAATTCTGCAGAATTTAAAATTTTAAAATAGTAGTGGAAATACTTAACGAACCTTTTGGTGTAGGACTGAATGGGTTAGTAGGTAGTAGTTATTAATTATTTACGTAGGGGTTTTGGTTATTTTGGTGTGAACCGGAGTGTCGAATGAAACGTAGTGACGCATTCATTTATAGCCTATTTAAAAGTAATTTGAGCTTGTGCTACCGTGTAATTTAAAAAGAGCGAGAAAGTAACAAATGTTGAAACATATATATTTTTTTAGAATATAGAAAATGCAACGAAAACTAGTTTCTTTTTTTTATAACCATCGCGCTCCACTTTATTAAATACATTTTTTAATTTTTGGAGGAAGTTGTGTTTCTTACAAAATTGTTAACTCAAAAGGTTGCGATTGTCACGATTTCCAATATTATATTTTATATGCAAATATTTACTTAAAAACGCTGTGCTATTAGTAATTTTTTTCATTATTGTTCCAATATTTACAATATCTAATTACTTTTTAGTTTATTATATTACTCTGTTATTTGTTTATACCGGTTAACTATAAGTATAAAAATTTTAACCACGTGCTCAGGGAGGACCAAAAGGTAATACAAAATATTTCGGAATTCTACCTCGATATTTAACAAATGTCTCGGAAAATCGGGGCCTATGACAATCAATAATCGTCCAATATGGCTAGATATATCAGCTACCATGCGGTCGTTTTCGCGTTTTTTTTTGCGTTGTCAAATATAGGAACCAGGAAAATAAACATTTAAATGAATAATAAAACTTATGCACGTGATAGACAACAATAACAGTTAATTAGGTTAGTAGCAGTATTTTGCATTCGTTCTTCGTTCCTTCGTTACACACTGACAAAAATAGATTTTCACTCATGGCAGATCCGTCATAATGGGGAATACCACTAAATTTGGTATTTTGCATTTTTAGAGAGTACTCTTAAAAACATTGGATACGTGTCATAGGATTTGGACTAATATGCAGTTTTATGAGAGATATTAATTATTTAAAACAACATGACGTCACGCGTACATTTTTACCAGTTGGCAACAATGCATGACAATCAGAGAAATAGAGGGGAGAATGAGCGTCAAGATGCGCGAATTTAGTAATATAGGAGGCTGTCATTTTGAATTCATCTATACGAAGGGGATTGAAAATATTATTTTATCATGTCGTTTTAAAATTTGTATTTAGAAACACATTAAATTTTAAATGAAATATGAACAAATAATATGTACTTTTGAAATTTTCAGTTAGCTGGAAATACGAAACGTTCAGTCTCCCGTCCGACCGTTATCTGTAAATATCTTGACTTAAAAGTGTGACGTACATGATTTCAAAATGGCAGCGTCCGTAACGTCCTAGTGAAATGTGGATCCGCACTCGTCGAAGCTCGTTCTCCTCTCTATTTCTATGGACGGAAGTGACAAATGATGTTTACAGGCACTATATCTGTCTCTATTTATACAGTACTGCATTTCATTTATTTTATTCTAAGACAAGTTGCATGCTATTGCTCTGTTGCCGCATCTTAAAAATGTACATCTGACGTCACATGTACATTAATTTGCTAATAAATTGTTTAAATTTAATTTAATTTAAAAAACAACGAATATGGTCTTCATATATTTCCAAAACAATGTAATTTACTGAGTTTCCATAAACTTTTCCAGCATAGTGGCATTCCCCATTATCTTTTAACATACCCGAATTAAATTCTTTTATTTAATTACTATAAAATAGTTAACATAAAAAATTTGTCACTAACTGTTCTAAAATAACCTAGAACATTGTTGTGTAATCAAAGAGTATTGCTAGTTGCATACTCTTCAAACACTAACGAAACATTTTTACACAAGACTGTAAACATCTTGGGATGTTATAGTTTAAAACAGTACTAATTTTTTTATGCAAATATCGTCGATTATTATTAATATTGTCGCTATTATTAATATTATCAGAGTTTAATTCCTAAACAACAAAAGAAGTTTAAAAATTTATCGGCGTGAAGTACACCTTGCAGTAATGGCCTACAGATGGAGACATCAGACATTAGATGCTATCACAAAGTATTGCATATGATACGGTGATTAATTTCTAATAATTTTTCAGTCCTTACTTTTCTCAAATTAAATTTGTCGCATTTTTTTGTATTTACAAACATGTATTCAAATGCCTAGATGAGAGATAACAGATAAGGTGCTGATTTATGAGAACTGTGACCAGTGCATATTATCGTTTGTAATACCAAAGAAGGTATCCGAGTAGATAGCAAAATATGCAAAATCCTCTTTGAACTACATTGAATAACTGTTGTAATGCCTTGGCGGTAAACGCGTGACAGTGTTTTTATGTATTTGTGTACATTTGCATGTATTTTTTTATCCTTTATAATTTTTCTTGATGGAGGTAATCCACCTGGTCGTGACCGTCGGGCCAAGTAAGCACCTCGCTTTAAACAAAAAGAACTATTGAAGTAATTAGAGATCTCCACCAACAAAAATCTTTGCAATGATAAGTTTTAATTTAAACAAGAAAACAGAAAATGATTCAACATTCTTAAAATCTCAACCAATATCCAAATATTTATTTATTGAAATATCAGTCAGGTAGGTGCTGCCTCCCCTGTTACCATAACGTGTTTCTCATTAAATAAATAGTAGTTTTTCTTTTCACGTTTTAACGTGATGGCTTTGACACCTTTGAATTTGGCCGAACATACCTAACCTCGCGGTTGACAGAAGACCAGTGACGGCGATAAATAAGGGTTTAATATAGTTTTAATGGACGATTCCATTAATTCTTATATTTTTCTATCCCCTCTTAAAATATTTGTACTTAGTCATAGACTGTACAGAAATAATTAAATTTTATGTTTCACATTTATAAGCAATTTTTTTTTTATTTTACTTATTTATCACTATCATTACATTTTAATGTTTTTCTATTTTGTCTGTGTCGTACCACATTTTCTTCATTTCAGAGATCAAGCTTTCAATTTATGTAACATTTTTTCCTTAATTGCTCAATAATATAGTTTTGTTTCATTCCTTTTGAAATATTAACATGCGGAACTTTATAACGAGTTTAATTAGTAATTAATAATTATGTTAATTAATAGTAGAGTTATACAATGCAGGCAGCATATTAAAATTTCATTGAAAATGTACTGTTTTACTTCGATATTAGCGCGAATTGCTTGGTGAAAGAACTGGTGAATGATATAAAATTAAATTTACTGAAAACTTGACAAACGTTGATTTATGGAGAAGTATTTCCAGGAAGTAATTGAATTATAGCATACAGTATAACTCTGCAATGGTAAATTGGGATTTTACACTACGGAAATGTGAGTCAGCTTTGTACCAAGTTTGTGATTAATTGTTCGATGTTTGAACAGAAGTTGAAATTAAAATACATATTTACAGAAAGATTTTTCAGATTTTGTATTTTGTGAACATACTCAGTACCTGAAAGAGTTCGTTACAATCGAAAGTTAAATAACAAGTATTTTGATTATTAATTAGCAGAATATTAGAAGATATAAAATTTTGAAATAAGTATATAGTGTGTCCCGTTAAGATAGGTCGGCAATTCAAGCTCGGACAATAATTTTCCTATACACATATACAGGGTGTCCCAAAATAGAAGGCCATACCATTAACCACATATTCTTTGGACAAAAATAATGCGACTTTCCTTATGCCATTTTTTATTTGGACGTCCCTGTTTCAATATACAGGGTGTTAAAGTTGCATTTTAAAAAACTATTTTTATTAATAAAACCATTGTTTTGTAAGATACACACTTGAAATTTTGTACGTACTTGTGTGTATGTGTAAACTTGTTTAACCTCAAACTGTTGCTTTGCTGCTGCTTGAAGTTGGAAATCTTGAACTTTATTAGCAAAAAAAGAGGCATATGATTAATACCACTTGCTGCAAATCATGTAACTTCGTGTTACTAGCATCACTACGTCGTTCTCTGAATATATGTTGCTATGTATGATACAGGTATCACACGATATTTCAGAAAATATAGATTTCGACGACTTCCATAGATCTAAGCTAGTTTTCAATGATCCAGGCATTATTCGTGTAGCCAGAAACCTGTTTATACGATAGGTATATCGACTCTTAAAATCACAACGAGTTTTGCACTAGTAACACTAAATTTATATTACAAATTACAATCATACTGCCTTAGCAGATAATCATGATATGTAAACTGTTCAAAAGGGACGTGTAGAATGATTCTCTATTCAAACTATCAACATAGTAAAGCCATTGGAACTGCACTTCCCTGCAGGGGAGCGTTAGAGTGTATGATGCTGTAGTGTGTGCGCAAAACGCCACTGTGCCACTCAAATTACTGTACACCCCTTAGGGTTGGGCCGTTTGAGGTGATTTTTTTTTAAAATGTTCGTCATAAAATTCCCTATCGATCCCTCTTTTCCTATTTTCGATTTGGGTCTTCATTTTCGCGGAACTTGACTCCAAAAATGGGTTTGCATGAAAAAAACTAGATTTTTCGCACAAAAATGACCCTACGTAACACGAGATTGAGATTTTGCCGGACTTTTTTATGGGGGAATGCTCATCTTGGAAAGCCCTACAAGACTGTCCACTTAGATTTTGGGAAGAAATTTTCCGTTGCCCTTAAAAATTTTGACATATCAGAAATTGTTCTACTGAAAACTGGGAAAGTATTGGAAAAAAATTTCATCTCACAAAAATTATTTGTACACATTCGAGGAATCTGCAAAAATTTTTCCAGAATTTTTCGACACATGGTGAATGTCCAATTCACCAAAATGACCACATACATATTTTCCGAATTTTCCCGTAATTCTGAAAAAGGTCAGAAAGGTTCCATAAAAAATGATTTTGAATATGTTTTTGGGAATTCAATTTTTTGATAAAAGTGGCCCTTTTGGATACAATAGTTTATTGTTAATAAGAAATGATTGATTTTATTATTTTCTTCCCAACACACAGAGATAACATAAAACAACTTCGAAATTTGCTTTTTTATATCGAGCGCTGTACCAAAAAAAAATAAAATATACAAAAACAATATCTGTCCTAGAAAAACATACACTATTCTACATTAATTTATATACAAGGTATTTATAAAATATATAACAATAACCCTTCAAAAGACTAAGCTTTTTGAGAATTTGTTTGGACAGCCAAAATATTTAAACGTTTCAGAAATGCCAGATGATTTCCCAGCATTTTTGAACATTTGTGGATTTTGGATCAAAATGACCAAAAAACAGAAAGATCCACATAAAATCTTATGGTCTCTAAAGTTTAAAGCATCCAGTAGATGCTAAAGACTTTCACTATCATACATTTCCATCCGAATAGTTCCAGGAAAAATCAATCATTTACGGGAAAATTTGGAAAATCTGTATGTGGCCATTTTGGTGAATGTCAAAAAATGAGTCCAAAAATTCTGGAAAAATTTTTGCGGGGTCTTCGAATGTGTACAAATAATTTTTGTGAGATGAGATTTTTCTTCCAATACTTTCCCAGTTTTCAGTAGAACGATTTCTGACATGTGAAAACTTTTGGATGATTGTGGCCATTTTAAGAGCAATGGAAAATTTCTCCCCGAAATCTAAGTGGACAGTCTTGTAGGGCTTTCCAAGACGAGCATTCCCCCATAAAAAAGTCCGGCAAAATCTCAATCTCATGTTCCGTAGGGTCATTTTTGTGCGAAATATCTAGTTTTTTCCATGCAAACCCATTTTTGGAGTCAAATTCCGCGAAAGTGAAGACCCAAATCGAAAATTGAGAAAGAGGGATCGATAGGGAATTTTATGACGAACATTCTAAAAAAAAATCTCCTCAAACGGCCCAACCCTAAGGGGTGTACAGTAATTTGAGTGGCACAGTGGCATTTTGCGCCACTGTGCGACGTTGAGTTGACATTGTCCTCATGAAAGTCGGAAAGCTCTCATATTTAGACCTAGGTAGGTATTACAGTTTCTACTCCTAGGACAGAGGACTGGCTTGGGATTGGACCAAGATCTCTAATGCGTTGATTTTTAGAGCTATTTGCTCTATCTCTTGAAATAAGAGGTAGGGAGAGGCTGGAATCATATTGCAGGAAAAGTTTGAAAACTCCCGACTACGTTTAACGATTTCAGCGAGCTTGGTTTTGTTTTAAAGTTACTAGCCACATCAGGTCAAGAATCCAAAAAATAATAAAACGATAAAAAATTTGCTAATTCAACTCGTTCCGCAAATTCTGAAAACTTCTTAATCTGTGTCTTTGGAAGAATGCTTCATTTGTGAAAAATATTGTCGATGCAAAATCCAAATTATTTCTTGAAATATGAAAGTAAGATTCACAAAAAGTTATTCGCAGGTTGAGATAGGACGATATTATCGATGTCGATGTCAGTACAGGTGGTACAGTGGTTCTGTAGAATCTGATGATTAAATTATAATTCCGTTTTACACATACAGACTGATTACGAAATGCCGATATAGATCAGTGCACTGGCCAATCTTTAGTAATGTATTAAATCTACAAGATCAACTATAAACAAACTCATGGTCGGTATGTGTGAATACTGTATCGGATACCGACACCTATACTGATACCGATACACTAAGCTTGCACCGGCGGGTGGTGGTGGATTGCAATATAGTAATATTCCAAATAATACTGTGATAAACGTTTAACTGTATCGTTAGTTCTGTTTGCCGTCTTCAAAAAAATACTTGAATCAAGTTGTCGCAGAAAGTAAAACTACTGAGAAGCAATCCAAAATAGCACTTACAAAACTCAAAATCTAATGATTGTTGTTTTAATCGTACGAGTTGTGACAATAAATTTTATCCCTTTGATAGCAAACGGTTAGTTTTAGAGCAAAAAAAGAATGACGAATAAATTTTAAAATAAACCAGGCTCTAGCTGAGACGTATTTTTGAATAGTCAATTTTTGCCAAGTTGTGACAATAAGAACTTTTAGGGGATTTCCAATGTGTAGCAATTTTCAAATATTAGTTAAAAAATTGCACCTGTAGTAGAAGAAAATTGAGTAAAATTTTGGTTTTCAAATTACAACTGCGTTTTCATATTCTTTAATTAAAAAATAAATAAATAAATAAGGGACTGTATTTCCTAACATTTTACTAAGGTCATTTTTATACAAAACATGTTCTTTTTTACTATAGATTTATCCAAACCAGTAATTTCCCAATTTTAAGTCAAAGTTAAGATAAATATGAGAATTATATCATTTAAACTTACAATTATATAATTGTTATCACGAGAGAATGTTCCGATAAAAATGTAAACAATGTGAAAGACACTATATCTTTGTTTATACGATTTCTGAACTTTGAATAAATATTAATGGTGTCTAGACATCTAGACACTTATTTACCAGGAAGTCTTCTTAATGATTCAAATCCGCATGGTTTCAATTAGAAACAGTAGTTAGCAATACGTCAGTAGCAATATATAAAAAATAAATATTTCATTATATCAAAAGTAAAAAATGTGTAAAAAATTTAACTAAAGAATTTTCTCGCCAAAACAAACTTTTTATTCAGATACATTTTTGTTCTAACAAGCCTCTTGTCAAAGATACATGGTGTTGAAATTTAAGGAATATCATAACTATTGTGAACCTTTTTTTTTAAAAACTAAGTTACTCCGCTGACTAATATTAAAACAAATCCATTCTTTTCACTACAAAAAAGTATTTATTTTTTCAAAAAAAAAATTATCAATTAAATAAATCTTAGTTCTGAAATTATTTTAAAATTAAAAAACAAACTGTACAGAAAATAAACACAAGTATAATTAAAGAACTATAGCAAATATTCGAGGTGCCCATTTCCACCGCAATACAGACTTGATACTATCGTATTAGCGATGAATACATACATTGCGCATATTTAAGTTACCACGAATTTTATTTGCAGCCATTGCAATTCGTTCTTGCAACAGTTCTCGTGTTAATTACATCACTGTAAATCCATTGGTCTAAAAATCCCTGACAGAACCAAACCGCCCAATCCATCTATCGTGAAAATTATTATTCAGACATTCTGTCACAAATATGTTATTGTGAGGAGGTGCACCATCTTGTTGGAAGTACTCTAATATTGCCTAATATTCAACGGAATGTTTTCTGGTAAGTCACACAAATGGTTGAACACCTATATAGTGGTAAAGGCCAGTGGCGCAACATAGGTTTTTTTATAAAGGTTCACCATTGTGATGATTTCTGTTTCCTAAATTTCAACACCCTGAATCTTTGTAAGGAGGCATGTTAGAACAAACATTTATTTGAATAAAAACTTTGTTTTTGCGGCAATAATCTTCAGTTAAATTTTTTACATCTGCTTCATTCTGTATCTGTAGATAAATAGCAATTAACTAAACTCAATCAAATATGGGAGAATATATAATATTACTTTTTTTTACTGTATTAGAAAGGTATTTTAAGCTAATATAAATAAAATCTACTACAATTCCTATCAATGAAGTCATATGTATGTTCTCTGATACCAATCATCTAGGTATGCTAATGAACAATTCTACAGACAAAGCTCTATTCAATAATTATCTAAAGAAATTAATCTATCTAAATTTACTAACCTGCTTTAATGGAAACACTCTACAAATATCGAATTTCACTTTTGACAGTGGGAACTCGAAAATTCAACCACACTAGATGAGATCTCACCTATTTCTGCATTTTTAGGATTGTTTCTTCATGTGGCCTCCTTTAAGTTGAGTCAAATATCTAATTATAAAAATTATTATATAAATTAAAATTATTTGAAATTAAATATCGATAATGACAAAAGTGACATTATCCTGTCAATGAATTAAATTAAATATGACAATATCCACTTAAATAATGTTTACCCTTTATGTAAAAGTTTTAATATATTTTTAGGTATTAATAATATTGTGTGAAACTAACTACTCTGTGGACAAAAGCCCCAACCAACGTTGAATTACACCCACAATATCTACCCATATATTCTTTATTATTAGCTTTTGTAACATTTTTTACTGTATTAGAAAGGTATTTTAAGCTAATATAAATCAAATCTACTACAATTCCTATCAATGAAGTAATATGTATGTTCTCTGATACCAAACGTTTAGGTATGCTAATGACCAATTCTAATACAGTAAAAAATGTTACAAAAGCTAATAATAAACAATATATGGGTAGATATTGTCTATAGACAATTTATTTAGATAATTATTGAATAGAGCTTTGTCTGTAGAATTATTCATTAGCATACCTAGATGTTTGGTATCAGAGAACATACATATGACTTCATTGATAGGAATTATAGTAGATTAGATTTATATTAGCTTAAAATGCCCTTCTAATACAGCAAAGAATGTTACAAAAGCTAATAATAAAGAATATATGGGTAGATATTGTGAGTGTAATTCAACGCTGGTTGGGGCTTTTCTTCACAGAGTAGTTAGTTTGACGCAATATTATTAATACCTAAAAATATATAAAAATATAATTACATTTCAGTAAATTTGAAAATAAAATCTTTTGAAAAGCCTTAGGGTTCAAATGCAGTCTGCTCTTGATGACGTGAGTCTCACCAAGATGTAAACATTTATTACGCTCCCTATATAAGCATCTGCTTAACCATAAGGTTTAACGTACTCTAAATTCTAATTCTGTACCCACTGATAACCACGTAAATTACAGTATCTTCTCATTTTTAAAATAAAGCAGTGATAGATGTTAAGTGGTACTTTGTGTTAGTCAGCATGGTTCAAACTATTTTCCTAGATCACATTAAGACACAGCATAGTTCAGTGCTCCATAATTATCTATGTATGGGTAAACGGTAAGAAGTTATATTTTGAAATACATCAGTGATGTGCATTTTATTCCAAATGACTATAGCATATCCTCCAGGGGAGCGGATTCCTTTACTGTTCAAGGTAAAATCACTGGGATATTAGATAGTGCAGAATGAATAAAGTAGGTACTTTGAAGTTTTGAAAAAAACTGTAATAATTTGTTCTAATAGTGAAGGTGGTGGTTTGAAATACTTTTTTTATTATACAGTGCGAACGTCGGCTATGGGAAGCTCTAAATATAAAATCCTTTGTCTATTAAGTGAAACGCTCGGACAGGTTGATTTTTTTACTGTTTTAGAAAGGTATTTTAAGCTAATATAAATCAAATCTCCTACAATTCCTATCAATGAAGTCATATGTATGTTCTCTGATACCAAACATCTAGGCATGCTAATGAACAATTCCACAGACAAAGCTCTATTCAATAATTATCTAAAGAAAAAAATCTAATTTACTAACCTGCTACTGAAACACTCTATAAATACCTAACTTCACTTTTTGGCAGTGGGAACACGACAAATTCAACCACAATAGATGAGATCTGACCTATTTCTGCATTTTAGGATTGCTTCTTCAGGTGGTCTCCTTTAAGTTGAATCAAATATCTAACTATAAAAATTATTATAAAAATTAAAATTATTTGAAGTTAAATATCGACAATGACAAAAAGTGACATCTTGTCAATGAATTAAATATGACAATACCTACTTGAAAAATGTTCACACAATATTATTAATACCTAAAAATACATAAAAACTTTTACATAAAAGGTGAACATATTATATTATATATGTGGTTGAATTTGTCGTGTTCCCACTGCCAAAAAGTGAAGTTAGATATTTATAGAGTGTTTCATTAGCAGGTTAGTAAATCGCATATGCAACATCTAGGTGATTTAGGTTTTTTGAAATGGAATACTATGTAGATAAATTATAGAAATATTTTAAAACAGAAAATTTTTTCATGCATTGTTAAGTACATATTATATTTTTCGACCAGTTACACTCTTATAACAACAAATACAATAAATACTTCAGTTAATATGTAATACTACTTTACAAATAAATTATGTTAATTTGTTTTATTGTTATTATAATTTCAGCTTAATTTCTCGTACATTTATCTTGTATTTTGTTAAATTCAAAACAAATATTAGAAATTTTGTTTACTAATATTTGTACAGACATAAATAAAAACTTTCCTTTGAACAAAGCAATGAATTCATGAATAGATAAAAAGTATACAGGGTGAGTTAAAATTTTCTCCGTACTGTTCAGATATACAACAGATATTAAATTTCAAAATCAGGACAGTTTTGAAATAAAAATTAACGTATACTTTTAACTGTACTACGAAACCGGTAGTCTATAAATAAATTAAGAAGAGTTTATGAGGTTTAAACCTTTATTTATAACACCCTATTTATATATCTACTATTCATATGGGTTAACCATTTTCATTATATATTTTTAATCTTGAAAAAAAAAAAACGAAATGTAATTAGAAATGTTAATAACAAGGAACCTTCTGGTGCATGTGGATTGAAACGGACACGAAAATTTATTAATCTAAAATAAATCTGAAAAACGTCACAAATTTGGTCAATATACGTCTGCTATTTGAGATATAAGTTTCTGGCAATAGATTTGAAGTAATCTTCATTTATTTCTGATCTTGTTTTGTCAAGACAATAACGTTTGTCGTCTGTTAGGCACCCCTATCGTTGGTTATACAAATTTGGTTACCAGATAGGTCAATGTAAAGCTTAACTAGCCTTGGATCCTGACTGCCTACAAACATCAAAAGTTATCAGAAGACCAAGGTGACCAAAGTGGTCTTCTGCGATCTAAAATTTCCCGTACATATAAAATAGGTCTTAATGTGGCTTTATAATATATACAAGTGCTCGGATCCGAGCCGCGTACTTTGACGGAAACCCAGGAATGCATACGTTTACTCGGAGACACAACTTTTATATTTTTGAAAACACTTATAAATAGAGAATTTGAATTGTTTTGATAAGTACATCCAAGGTAATCCATAACATTTCATTTTTTGTCTAGTCAATTTGATACAAAATATAGATTATAGTCTGTTTGGAAATGAAAAAGAGTAATAAAACCCCGTGATAAGAACCGGCCATGGGCGTGGTAATATTTCGTTTTAGGTAATTATCGGGTAACACTAATATTGTGACAGATCAATCCAGTCTTAGAGCTGAATATACGAAGAGGTGCTAGTGCAGTAGAGTAAAATTCGACTTGTGTTTAGTGACTATTGTGCCAGTGGATATAATATTATTTGGGTAAAATGTCGATCTTATCAGATTACGTACCTCCAAAATGATAGGGATTGGAAAATCGACTATCTACAGACTTTTAAAGGAAACAAAAAATGAACAAGATACTGTAAATTCCCCAAAATCATCTACAGGGTGGTCAAAAGTCGTTATAGATGATTTCTTCAAAAATGTCATCTGCAGAAAAGTACACTCATTTTATTTTTAAAAAGAAATACCAACGCTAAACAAAATTTTAAGTGAACTTTCAGAGGACAACGTTTTTGCTAAAAATCAGTAGAAGCAAATTATGGGCCGTCTTACGAGAGTTGAATTTTGCTAGGAAAAGCAGAACAGGAAGTTAGTTCTTATCGATAAAAATGAAATTATTTGTTGGCGAAGATCCTACTTAAGGTCAATTAGAAAATTCCGTGACGAAGGGAGGAATATTTATTATCTAGACGAAACTTGGGTCAACGAGGGATATACTGTAACAAAAGTATGACAAGATAAAAATGTAAAAAGTTTTTGACAACCATTTTTGGATGGACTTTCAACAGGGTTCAAGGCGTCTTCAGGTAAAGAGCGAAGATTAATAGTGACATATATAGGTAGTGCCAGTGGTTTTGTAGATGGCAGATTACTTTTATTTGAATCTAAAAATACAGGTGACTATCACGAAAACATGAACGCAGATGTTTTCCAAGAGTATTTTATACAAATGTTGGATCTGTTTCGGGGTCTGTAATTGTCATGGATAATGCCAGTTACCATTCACGGCAGACCGAGCGGACGCCTACGACTGCTTGGAGGAAAGTCGATATAATTCAATGGTTAACCGGAAAAAACATTTTTTTTTTAAACAAATATGGTGAAAAAGGAACTTTTAACACTTGTCAATCTTAATAAAGATCAGAAAAAATATGTTATCGATGAAATGGCAACAAATCGCCAAATAACGGTACTACGGTTACCACTTTATCACTGTGAACTTAACCCAATCGAATTAGTCTGGACGCAAGTAAAAGGAGATGTAGCGCGAAATAATACGACGTTTAAATTAAATGACGAAAATTTTGTTAAAAAATTCCTTGGAATGAGTAACTGCAGATAACTGGCAAAGATGTATACATCATGTACAAAAAGAAGAGGACAAAATTTGGGAACTCTATAATTTAATTGACGATACTGTGAAACCTATCGTTATCAATCTAGGAGACGAAGATAATTCATCAGAATATTCAGAGGATAAATTTTAATATACCTACTTTTTATTTTCTTTATTCTACATTTATACAACACTACATTTACTCACCATAATTTGAATTTTCAAAATACATATATTTTTGTGTCAATAAATTTAAATAAATATTTTGATAATAATATTGAATAATTTTATTTGAATTACTAAAAACCCTCTTAATCTAGTTTTGAAGCTCATGTTTTAAAATGCTGTTTTTATATTGTTTGCTCATAAGACAAATGGACCGAGAAATTGAAGCGGCATAGACAAAGACGGATTATCGGGGATTAAATTTTAGCTACTTGCTACAATTTAGTACAACCCATTCACAACAAGTTTTTTTTAAAAGTACACCTCATCTATACCGATAATACATAACATAAAAATATTGAATATAAGCACCAGTACTACATTTATTTACGATTTGCATACATAATAAGCTTTTATTACTCTCTTTCATTTCCAAACAGGCTATAATAAGTACACAGTTTATAATGTAGTTGAGACTAAACAATAAATTACAGAATGTGAATTTTTATTTTCATTTTCTTCGAAAATGGTTTCGTTTTCGAAATTTTGGCTTTCTACAGGAAATGTAAACCTTGAGAGTTGAGACACCGGTGTTTCCAATTATTCGGTTACATTACCGAGTTTTCATCAAAATACGCAATTCGGATCCAAGCACTAGTATAATGTAAATGCCGCTTAACATAGTTTGTTCAGATGTTCTACATAGTAGCACAGCAAATTTCAGAAAAAGGCAAAGAGCAAGAGGCAAAGAGCAAGAGGCAAAGAGGTTTTTTTCACCATTTAGTATTTTTGTCAGAAAATATGGATCTATATTTATTTCAAAGTACCAATCCAACTATTTCCACTGATTGCGTCGACATATTTCATGATAGTTTATAACTCCTTGTAGGTTGAAACGAGTTTCATCGGAATAAATTGAGATTGCGACAAATTTTGTGTAATTTCCCTTTGTATAAGTTAGTTCCTTTCGTCTTATAAATAGAGAATTTGAATTGTTTTGTGATTTAGAAAACGATTTTGCCTCTAAAATTGTAATCATGTTGAACTCCCTGTTTCCTGTACCCTTCTATACGAAATATCAAAGATAAGAAGAAAATGTTGCATAAATGTATATAGAAAATTCAGAGGTATTTTCTAAAAGGTTAGTTTAATTTTTCAAAAATTATACTGTAACTGCTCAAGACTGTAATTCTTTAACGCAGGGTCCAATTAAAAAAATTATATGAAAGACCCTCCTTAAAATTTGTCAAGAAAGCTACCTCTGAATTTTTGTATACACTTATGCAAGAACATGTATATCGCTAATGAGGCATCTACGACCTCATGTTTATTAGGACTTTTTGTCGTAATTTTTAACATACTTTCTAGCTCTACTCTTGCTCTAGAAGTTTGTCAACGGTTTTTTAATCACCCTGTATATGTTTATATTTCTATTCTCGGATGTAAAATGAGATACGAAGTATATTTTGCTCATTTCGTATCTTATATATATAAAACAAAGTCGAACAAAGTCGTGTTAGTTACACCGTTTATATCTCAAGAACGGCTGGATCAATTTTTATGATTTTTGTGTTTTTGGATTTGTCTTCGTCGGAAATAGGATAATAAGTATTGAAATATCAGAATAAAAGAGGGAAAACATCAGTGATAATAGTGATATGTTATACGCAACTGACTCTCATTCATTCTGACAGCTCACGTTCCTCATCGAAAGACGAACTCATAATAACGAATGGTTGAGTGAACGAGCAAATTTGGCAGCTAAGAATAAAGATGTGGATGACTTAAATTCAGAATGGAATCAATGGTACACTTCATTCATTCAAATCTATTGACTGTGTAACAAATGAAGATTAAGGCACCAACTGTCCTATTGAATTTTTAAACTCCTTCGATGTGCCTGACTTACCACTGCACAATTTACTAAAGGGTGGCTAGGTAGTAATCATGCTTCGAAACCTAAACCAACCAAAACTATGCAACGGAACGCGTTTGGTGATAACTAAACTGATGACCAATGTGATTTACGCGACGATACTCAAACAAAAATTCAAAGGTGAAGAAGTTCTCATTCCGAGGATTCCGATGATCCCAACCGATATGCCGTTTGAGTTTAAACGACTTCAATTTCCGATTCGTCTTGAATTCATCATGACGATTAACAAATCACAAGGCCAATCCTTGATTGTTTGTGGTCTAAATCTAGAAAATGCATGTTATTCTCATGATCAATTGTACGTGGCATGTTCACGAGTCGGAAAACCATCTTCTTTATTTGTTCTTGCGCCTGATAACAAAACAAAAATGTCGCATATCACAGGGTGCTTCACCGAAGAGTGCAACTCACCAATTCCCATATACTTTATTATACTAATAAAATGAAAAATTGAACTTAATAATTTTCTATTAATTTTAAAATCCTAAATTTGCTCATTCATTGACTGTTAGGCGCAACGAAGTTCGCCGGGTCCGCTAGTATTTAAATATTTACACAATATTTCTTAATTTGTGATCATGTTATATTGTAATATTAGTTAATTATGAAATGAAAGCATTTGGTTTTACATACGTAATATTACATATAACCAGATTATATGGGTCAACTGAAGGCAACTATCGTAAATTGTGTTCCTTTTCTTCAACCTGTATTGTAATACCTGCAACAATTTATAACTGGGTCATTAATTTTCATTGAAACCAATGTGTTAAAATATTCTGGTGTGCATTTTAGGAGGACGACGCTAATAGGGGCGTACCTGAAAGATCCAGCTGGAATAAACCCCTGGAATTTGTGCTATCATGTCTGTGTTATGCAGTGGGATTAGGGAACGTCTGGAGATTCCCATATCTCTGTTACAGAAATGGTGGAGGTATGTATGTTCAAGTAATTAAACTAGAATAGATGTATTTTATTAGCTCCAAGGAATTTGTGTTATTTTTATTAGAACGCTTCACCGTTTCTACTGTTATGACCGTAAAATCTCATTTTGTCTTTTAAACTGTCTGGTATCCGACGTATTATTCCTTATAATTTACATTAATATTTGTTTAAACTTTGAGCGTCTTTCCTGCAAGAAATTTATAAAATGGTTATTCATTTATAGAAGAACATCTTGCAAGTTTTCTTAAACTATTGTTACTGTAAATGTGTACTGTAAGTGTTACTGGAATTGCTTTTGCAACAAAAATAACATATTTTCACTTCTGTCCAATATTATGCTTATTAACTATAGATCTGAACATCCTACTATATTTCAATACAAATTATCTGGAGCTCTACTATTAACTAGTATCTACAATATCAAGCTATAATAATTTTGTGCATTAAAAGTAATAATATGGTTATCAATTAATAAAACTGAGAATGTTGATTCATTTTATTATTACGAAATCAGAGATATCAAATTAGACATTTGATACATTATTTAATAAATTTTTTCATATTACATATATTTATCAAATGAGTATTTTTAGCGATAGTATACTTGAAAATTATTCAATAATCTGATAGCGATTGTAATAAAAATTTGTGAAAACCAAAGAACATCGCACGTCATATTGATTATTGTAGACCTTTTCAGATGCAATATAACGAAATGTTAAATACCTCAAGAGAATATATGTAATATATAAATAAGTATAAAACTGAAGGATTAATCGACTTACCTCAAAGAATGATCGATCCAGATTATTCGAGCTGTTGTTGGAAATTGTTATTACACTCTATAGAATATACATTAATTCCTTGATTGACTAACTCTTCCCAGAATTTAACTACGGACTGTTATAATCATATAAGGCAACAGCGAAGAATGAGGAATGGGGAAACATATCGCTCAATAAATATCTTTTTAAACTGAATTTAAGTTCATTTCGTTTTTTTTCAGATGTTTCAGTAATAATATTGTTACTGAAGCTCACTTACATTTCTAGTTTGTTAATTCCTGTTTACGTTAGAATGTATAATTTTTCTAATACCTTGATTTTGACGTTTTCTAGAACATTCCTGGCTATATTCGATTTGTTTAAGGTCGGTGCTTCATGATACCTTTCCGTCAAATGTTGGAGGTTTTATCCTTGCAGGTGAAATTAAACTGGTCAGCCTTAACGATTTCTTTCACACACCATTGTGACTGTGAACTTGTAATCTTATGTTCTAACTTAAGAAAGAGAGCCTAATTCTTCTACGACTTGGACTTTGGCGACTTCATCCTGTGACTTATTAACACTTTCTTCTACGATCTGGACCTTATCTTGCATTTTAATTATTTCTAACTGTTTATTATTTACTTCTTGATTATTTTTCACTTCTTCTGTTCCTCTTTTCCTTTTTCATATCTTCTATCATATCTTTCATCATTTCGTCTTGGCTATTCTTCATTTCATTCTGACTGTTCTTCATATCGTTCTCTAAGTCTTCCTTCATATCTTCTTGGATCTTTATATTTTCTTGGCTCTTCTTCATATCATTCATCAATTCCATTAACTGTTTGATATTTCCCCCATTTCCGTAGACTTTGCTCTTGGCATTCACTTTTCACTCAAATTGCTTCTGTAGGACGTACTTTACGTAGAAAAACAAAACTTGATTGTCACTATTTGATTATACTAGACAAATATACTTCAAACTATCAAATCTTTACTTTGACGTTTGTTATTCGTGTTTGGCTTTTGAACGTAAACTGAGATAAATTGAACTCTGGCGGCAAAACCGATCAGCTTATATATATTTTTAGGGTTCTGGAAGTTTGTAACGGTTTTAATTATTATGAACTAAAAGAATAAATAAAAAAGAAGTAATAAGACAGTAGTTCCTTTGTAACGAAGTATATACTTTTCTAATATTCTAATTCTTTTCTAATATCGGGTCTAAGAATAATTTTAAAACAATTCATCCGAGAAGTATATTCGTATCTTGAAATAAAAATGGTCTTTTTTTAGCGAGCGCTTATCTATGTTTCTATTCTTTATAATTACAAATCAAATACAGCTGTTTTACCGCGAGTTTTCTAGTTATTTCTAGCCGGCAGTGCGGCTAAATAGAATTCTCTTATTCCATAAAACAAAGACAGCTTATATAGGCGTACTTAGTAAATAAAAAATTTCAATAATTGAATGGAGGGTACTAAACCAATGTTCAAGTTTAAAACCGGGTGATCGATTTTAGGAAAATTGTTTCCTTCATTATTAAATTAGTTTTTCCTTGTAAAATGTATAAATTCTTATTAGAACCTCATGTTCCTGCCTATATGGGACGATAATGTTTTAGTAGATTTGCTAGATAGGCTTCTTTCCTGCTGAAGTTGGGGATATTTGAATTATTTGTGTTGGTACTGTTGGTCGTTTCCACCGAAAACGTTTTACTGAACCAATGTGGGGAAGTTCTAGAAAAGGAAGAAAACTAACTGACCGAAGGACGTGTCTCGTGGGAAATTTTCTTCTTGGTGGAAAACGCTGTGATAATTATTAATACTCCCTGTGGAGGATTTTGGTGTTTCCCATCTTGTGTGTACTTTTCCATTTGTGTTTCTTATTAGTTTGGAAAAGTCCAGCTTTAGTGGATTATATAATTCTCACGAGAACGCAAGCCAGGTTCTTAAAAAGAAAACCCTCCTGATAAGAGGTATGTACCTACCTTCTATACTTTTCGTTGCTCCAATTAGTTTGAAAAGAGCTTAAGTAAGTGTTATTCCACTTATAGGGTTTTTTTTCCCGGCTTATCCTTTGATCTGGGTTTCTCTTGGAGCATCCTTCATCTCCCCTACGCCCCTATTAACTGCGAACCGGATACTATCCACCAGAGGTGCCTGTGGAATCTTGGATCACCACCATTTCCAGAAAATTGCTTCCATACTGGGAAAACCTCGTAGCCGGCCCCGTTCCTTCCAACGCTGCGTACCGGGAAAATTGGGTGCGACTTTACTGGCACCCCAACAACCCATTCGGATTGCAGCTAAGTTATATGTGTACTGTGCAGTTCAGATATACCCTATTACATATACAAAGTTACCACTCGATGCAACCGCAACAGAGTAAACCAACCATTTATCTTCAAATTCCATTTTGATCATTCTTTTTATTTTTCGGTATATTACATTTATACTTTATATAATCACTGTTATTTATCTGCATATAATTATAATATGAGTTTAGAATAAGCGCTATAATATTGTTAACCCGTTATAGATCTATAAAGGGGTACTTGGGTATTTTTTTTTTTTGTATAAATACGTATTCTCTATAAATCCGCCGTTTGTGGAATTTAATCCAGAGTAATATTTAAATAGCAGTATTTTGTAGCCTTTATTTTTCTATAAACTATTTAATTATTTTCGTGATTTTATTACCTAGTTTAATAATAATTATAAGCATGCAAAACCTATACAAAATCACGTGGCGCCCTTAAATAATACCAGAATTAGTGAGGAACTATCTCTTTATCACTAGGTTTTGTAAGCGTATGCTACTTGCTTGTTAATCTGCATAACTGCATAAGAAAAAAAAAACTATTAATGAATCTGAGCTAGCCTTTCCGCCACCACCTTTTTTTTCCCTTTTATTTAGGGTAAACAAACTAATCATTATATAACGACCCTGAGGAACGTGGCAAGTTTCCGCAGTCTCATGAACGAGTCGAGACGATTCTCGACATGTTCATGTGAGACTATATTTGATTTGTTAGTTTGTTATAGAAAATGTCAAAATAAAAGTATTACAATAATTATAAACGCAACCAGGAACATAATTAACAAATTAAAAAGGTAGGTGAACTTCCGTAACAATATTAATACATATAAAAGTGAATATGATACTAAATAAAAGATATTAAACATTTTTCCATATTATTTTTTTTATATCTGAAATATAAGTGGTCTTCTACTTCCTGCTCGGCCTTTTTTATATCTGTTTATTTATTAAAACATTAAACAAAACTGCCCTATTTCAAATTTCTGATGCCCTATCTCAACGTCAATTCTAAATACGGCTCTGTCATGGTTTCCTAATATAATCAAAATATAAGCAAATTGTTCTCTAGAAAATCAATATTAAAAGAATTATCAATGCTGCAGCACCCCATTCGAGAACGCACTGTATACATATACAGGGTGTATCTAAATAATATAGGAAAAATGTATGGCGCGATTCTCTGATAAAAATTAATAGAGATCTCTGGTATAAATTTTGAAAATACCTTTGCCTGAAAAGTTACGCCTCTCCAAAAAATCCTAAAGAATATAGATTTTGTCTTTTATCTTCCATGTATATCAAGCTAAATTACCCAAATTTGGTTAACATTATTTTTCAATAAAACTATACTTTTCGAAATTTTGTTAACCCTGAAGTATTTTTGTAAGGGATTGAAATAATCAGCCCTTATGACATTTTTTCTTGTAATTTTTTTTTGATAAATTGTTTTCCTTTTAAAAAATATGCCTAAAAAGCCCCATTCATTTTATAACTTTTTGAACTCTTTATCAATAGAAACAAATGTCATTGTCGTTTCTTATTCTTTCACAAGATTTTATGTTGAAAATATTAGTTGATAAACAGAAAATATGAAAACATTTATTTTTAAATTTTGGAGAGTGTAACTTTTTAGAGAAGAGTTTTTCCAAAAAATTTTCTACCAAAGACCCCTATTAATTTTCATCAGAGAAGAGCCCCATTTTTTCGGTGTTATTTAGATACACTCTGTACAAATGTCTTGCCATAATTTGTATGCAATTCTTAACTAAAGAACTTGAAATATTTCAACATTTTTTGGGATATTGCACATCGATACGAGTAAGTATCTAAAAGTGGTTTTACTTTTGAACACGAACTGATTAGTGAATTAATTATTTTATAACACACCCCAGGCGCAGGGTAAACGATAGAACCGATGCCCCAGATGTGTGGTTTCTATACTCGTATTTCCATAAAGCGATCGATGACAATAGATGCTCCGACAGCAAACTTAAACGCGTTGAACTCCCAATTTCAAGACGTGCTTTTTGGTCTTTTTTGAATTGCTGGCTTGGAGTTCCACTTCCTTTCACTGCACTGGTCTATAAATCAATCCGGACAATGATTTACGGTAAAATCTAAACCAACGCCAGCTCGCCAACTGACCAATCGTGTCATTTAACGAATGTCATTAATAACTTCATGACCGATAAAAGATCATTAATAAGGGAATAATAACTGTGGCTTCTGTTAAGGACACCCTCACTAATTGCTTTATAAATTGCCACAGATAAGTAACATGAACTGCAGAGTCAACAAAAAGATATGCCCTTAACACGTAACAGAACAATAAAACACTACTGTATTTCCAGGAAAGTAAATATTATATTGATGCATTTTTAAGTTCTATGGCAAAATGTATAATGTCATACTTCGAAATATTACTTTTGTAGACTTACATCATTGATTAAACATACATAGTCAAATATAATTCCAGAATATCATGTTGTTATTTTTTTTATAATATATGTACTCTGCATATGACCACAGTATTTCAACAAGTTCACAACCAACCTGTTCTGTTGTGAAAATATACTGTGTGGCCACAGAAAACTTCACCTAGGTTTGCTTCGTTTTCTTGAAAAATACTAAAAAATACTCGAAGCCATCAACTTTTATTTTGAGTACGGAAAAAAAATTGTTACAAATATTTACCTAGTAAAATTCTCTGCATTTTTGTATAAAATTTATGTGTAGAACCTATAACAAGAACTGCAATAACATGCAAATTGTTAATTGTAGCCTTGATGATCTAATAATATAATAATAATATCTCTACTCCTCATTCTAATCACGGGGATTAGCCCAGAAGTCGATGACTTGCGCGGGAGAGGGGGTGGCATATTATTATTAAGCAGGCTGCTATTGCGCCCAGAAACGACTTACGTTGGTAGGCCCTAACCACCATTCAATGCAGGAATGAGGGAAAACTGGAAAACCTCATTAATAATATAATAATAATATCTCTACTCCTCATTCTAATCACGGGGATTAGCCCAGAAGTCGATGACTTGCGCGGGAGAGGGGGTGGCATATTATTATTAAGCAGGCTGCTATTGCGCCCAGGAACGACTTACGTTGGTAGGCCCTAACCACCATTCAATGCAGAAATGAGGGAAACCTGGAAAACCTCATTAATTACGGGGGTAGTCAAATGTCAACCGATATCAATCTCTCACATTGACCCAAGCGAACATTATTCCATCCTATCATACTCGCAGAGAGGGTGCCAATCCTCTCCACGAATATAGCTTATATACGGTCTACCGGCTGCGGGGGTCGAACCCACAGCGATATAGTCACCTCGATTCAAGTACTGACGCCTTAAACTGCGCGACCACTGACCGATCTTAAATCATAGTTGCCTTCTTGGCTACATCATTCTTGCTAATTGCCTTTCTAAATGCATGCACTCGCAAATAATTTTAAATCAACCCCTTTGTTTACCCTCAACATACTTTGCAATTCCGACATTTTTTTTAAGTAAGCAAGTACAACTCATTCATCTGTATTTGTTACCTTTTTCCATCCATTTGATGAACTGTCATATTATTTTTTATAAGCGTTTTTGTGGTATTAATCGCGATTCTGCTTCACTATTTAAGTAATCAATGTTAGAGCTCCTTTTAAAACAACACATAATCAGTAACAACTGTCGTGACAAGAATTAATGTTATGTGACACATTGCAAATTAATTTTTGTTTTTATCATTTTCATGACAACAAAAGGTATACTGATTCAATCATTTCACATTATTAGTTCTTATTTCCATTTTTTGTAGTATTAATACCAGTATTTATGATTTCAAAGTGTACCAATAATAAAAAATATCGTAAAGCATTTGTGGATAACATACCTTAATATACTATTTAAGGTTTACTGCTTTCCAAATAATATAATAATGTCGTCAATAATCATATTCGATTATTGTTGTATCTTATAATGTACTATCTCTCGATTTATTTCCGTGACAGGACATACTTTACAGATATACTGATTTTAAAAATTTATATTTTTAAACGGATGTGTTTCCTTAAAAACTTAAATGGGAAGTAGTATTGTGTGTCCTTTATAATAATATATTTTAAAGGACCCTCGAGATGAATTCTTCAGTCATCTAATTTTTTAATTTTAAATGATCAGTTCTTGAGAAATTAGCGGTGAAATATACAACACATTATCAAATTCACTTATGATTAATTTTGGTGTGTTACATGTTGAAAATGTCCACCACCATATACGACGATAGAGATAGTGCACAAAATATTCTCTAGTATTATGGTGCATTGATGGAGTAGTAATCTCTTGTGTATGATGCATTGCCGTAAGATTGAGAATGTGTGACAAAAATTGTCGTCTTTAAATGGTTCCACTGAAAAAAGTCCAGAGGAAACAAATCTGATGAAAGTACAGGCCATTCAATGAGTCATATCCTTCCAACTTTTCGTTTAAAACTTGTTTCACAAGCATAAGTGGAATCCCGTCCTGGAAAATTAAGTTGTGGTCGGTATATTAACGATCGTCTTGCTCAAGTAAGGAAATTAAAGCGGTATTAATAATGATTATCAACAAATCCAAGTACATTTCTTTGGCTAAATTTCCATGTAAAGAAATGAACCAACCATGTAAAGATTTCTACTCAAACGCTGTCTTTCTTGGATTGTTCGACTAATAACATTAGATATGGGGGGTAACTTGGATTGTGTGGGTTCATTTACTTTATGGCGCACAGTCTCAATCATTAGAAGAGAAGAATGCGGCATAAACAAGTATTACTGCACAAATGCTCCATAATGTTAGAGAATATTTTGTGCAATGTTTCTACCGCTGTACAGAGGTTGATCGTGAGCATTTTCAACATCAACCAAAGCAATATTAGTAATAATTTGATGATCTAAACTTTTGACGTTTAATTTCTCCAGAACTTATCAACCAAATTTATTCAAGCTTTTTCGGATGTGTATAGTTATTCTAGATTCTGGAATTAAAAAGGCCACAGCACTTAGACCCCATTAGGCCTCTTTTACTTCCTCCCATTAGGAGATCAATCTACCTGAACCGTTAACCAACCTAATAAAGAGAAAAAGGTGGTGACGTTCAGGAGGTATCCCTTTAATGTAGGCCATAGAAGGCTATCGCTCTGCCAACACGGACTCTCGGAGAGCATGAATCACGATCTCATCTTCCTGTTCGCAACCTCTGCAAAGAGGTATTTCACACTTCCTCATATAATACAGCTTCCTTAGCCAACAGTGTCTAGTTTAAATACCTGCCACTAGACGAAGATTTATCCTGGTCATAGCCAGGTATTTTTTGGCTGTATTCTTGCCTTAGCATGTACGCCTTAGCAAATTGATAGCTATTTGTTTCATCTCAGCGTCTTCTGAATTCTTTGTGAATGTTCTTCTTGATAATTTCGACGAAAGCTGACAGAGGAAATATACTGACAGAACCAGGTTCAAAGATATTGAGACCCGATGCACTTCTGGCCAGCTCGTGACCCTTATGTATTGTTAATTTAAAGTAGTATTCATTATAAAAAATATTGTAATTGATTTTGTAATAAGAATTATTCCTTTGTTTTGTTATTAACGTATAACGTATTTTTATATTTATTTTCAGGAGCATTTCTCTTGGCCTTTTTGATCATGCTGGTTCTCATGGGAATGCCTATATTTCTCCTAGAGTTGGTAGTAGGACAGTACTCTGGATTGGGTCCTGAACGAGCGTTTGCAAATATGGCACCATTATTTAATGGCCTAGGTTACTGCAATATAGCCGTCATAACACTTGTTACGATTTATTACATGGTAATAATAGCTTGGACAGTATTCTACTTTTTCGCTTCCTTTACATCTGATCTGGGATATGGGCACTGTAAAAATGATTTTAATACAGAGAGTAAGTACAATAGTAAAATAATTTTTAAAATTGTGGTATACAGGGTGATTTAGAATTTATGTAAAAAAAAATTTGAATGTACTCTTACAATAGTTATTTATACAACAAGTACAAAAAGTTGTGTGTCGGTCTGACGGCCTCGTTGGACAATTTCACGTCGCGTGAAACCAAAAAATGTTTTATTTAGATGACAAGTGTAGGAAAATATGACGTCGATTTGAACGTTTATGTTTGTCATGATGACAAAACGCTTGAGTACAATGACAGATGAATGCAATAAACATTTTATTGCATTCATCTGTGCGTATTGCATATTTAGTGCAATAAAGAACCACTTTTTCCACAAAATATTTGAAATCGCCTGGCTAGAGACTGCAGTAAGTAGCCGAGCGATGTAAAGGTTGAAACTACTAGAACTTCAATAACGCTTTTCTGGAAAACTATAAGGATTTTAGAATTTTTTTTTATGATATTGACTCCATATTTCATGACGCATCTATTCCCATTTTTTTTTCTGAATCACCCTGTATAATGTATATAATGTTTATTGACTGGAGAGCAAAACTTTTTTATTTTCAATTTCTTTGAGAAAAATCAGTCTTCATTAAAATATTTACCATAGATAGATTTAGCTTTTGATACAAAGAGTGTCTAAAAAATAAAAAAAACATGAAATAGCTGAAGAGCGAAGTGGATTTATATTTAATTTTACAAATAATTGTCGTGTTAAAAAGGAACAAATATAACAATAAATTTACTTTTAAGTAGGTAGGTAATAAATGTTGAATACGAAACTGAGAAACTAATCAATCATGCCACTGGCATTTATACAGGGTGGTCTGTGATGAATGGGTGATAGAATAATACATGGTAAACTAATTTCTCGGAAACTACAAGAGATAGAAGGATGCGGTTTTCACAGCACTGTACTAGTTTTTCGAGAAACTTAAGATGCTGTAATCAGAAGTTTCACAAACCTCTTTGTTTTTGAGATACAGAGGAAAATTTAAAAAAGATAGTTTTAAAGTATTCTTCGTATCTCAGAAAATAACCGAGATATCGGAATGGTAAAAATTGCAAATTTTTACATAGAGATCAATGGTGCAGTTGTAATGTCTCTACAGAGTGTTCTTTTTAAAATATGACACAAAAACAAAATTTTTAAATGGAACGGAGTGTTCCATTTAAAATTGCATAGTTGCATTATTTTTTCTTTCATAACGATATATAGTAGTTGCTACTTTATATTTCAGAAATGACCAAAAAACGTTAAACTAATAAAATGTTGCGTGGTGCATAGTTGGTCATGCATTTTTATATAATTATACAAAACTGATGGCAAAATGAATTGTGTGTAGGTATCAATGACATTACATTTTTCAGTTTGATGTTGAATATTTAAAACCTAAAAAAAATTATTAATGTAAAGGTATTGTTTCAAATTTCCTATTCCTATTTTTTAGTTACAAACATCCTTTTTATAAGACATTTTTCTATACGATTTGCTCTTTAACTGCTTCTTATTGTTCGGACACTTTGTATACCAAAATCAAAATTCGTCTATTGTAACACTATTATGTTGACAAGCAGATATTTTTATGAACAATTACTTCTCCCAAAATTTCAAAATAAAAAAGTTTTTTCTTATCGACTGGTTTAGAACGTACTAATGAGGTTTCTTTAATACTTGTTAAATATTTACGGGGAATTTAATATCATAATTTACTGCACACACCTAAGATATCCAGATAAACTTAAATTGTAATAAAATAAATAAATAGTAAGGACTCATCTGCCAGTAGCTAAAAAGACGTGAAGATAACACTGTTGGGGAGCATGCAAATGTCCTGCGAAGTCGATTTAATATTATTATTAAAAACAGATCACATAATTTTTCGAAAACATAAGTTAAAACCCTTTTCATATAATCTCGTGCATCACTTGAAACCTGCATATGCTATAAAAATATCCAATTAGAATGATAAAGTTGATTTTAGGTAATAACGGTTCTTGGTACCGAGAATGATGTATACTTATTCTGTGTTTGTTTCTATTTTGTTATCCCTTTAACTGTAAAATAGGAATATAATCACTTGTGTTTTAATGCTGGTTTAATATTTTAGGTTGTTACAGTGCTTTTGAAGATGCAAAATGTTCTGAAACCGAAACTTACTTTAATCGCAGTTGCGTGGACGTAGACACGCTTTGTCAGCAATTTAATTTTGCTAAAGCATTTAACAGAACGTACTGTGACGATGGTGATGGAAATGCTGTACATATAAATCACATTATAAACCGAACATTAGCCACTGCCGAATATTTTCGTGACTACGTATTAGGAATAGGCGATGCCGACTGGTACAATTTCGGCAGTATTCGTTGGGAACTTGTTGGATGTTTGTTGTTCGCTTGGACTGTAGGTTATTTTTGCGTGATCAAGGGAGTGAAGACTTCAGGAAAAGCTGTCTATTTCACAGCACTTTTTCCCTATGTCATTCTCACAGCTTTAGTTGTACAGGGGTGTATTCTAGAAGGTGCAATTGATGGTATTCGCCTTTATATCGTCCCACAGTGGGAAATGCTGCTTGAAATCGATGTATGGGCCCAAGCAGCATCACAGACATTCTATTCTTTCGGGATCAGTTGCGGTTCGCTGATAACATTGGCCTCTTATAACGATTTTCATAACAATTGCATCAAAGATGTGCTCATAGTAAGTGCTGCCAACGCTTTCACCTCAGTTTACGCAGGTTTTGCCATTTTCGGAATGCTTGGATTCTTAGCCAATCAAATGGATGTCCCCGTAGAAGAAGTAGCGTCAGACGGACCAGGTTTAGCATTTGTGGCATATCCAGAAGCTATTTTACGTTTACCTGCTCCAACTGTTTGGTCCCTTCTCTTTTTCTTTATGCTCTTCATTCTTGGACTCGGTTGCCAATTTGCTGGAGTTGAAGCTATAAGCTGTCTAATTATGGACAAATGGCCGCAACTGAGGAAGAAACAAATATATGTGACGCTCGGAATATGCTTAAGCTGCTTTCTATTAGCTATACCAATGTGTTTCAGCGGAGGTATTTACATATTTACCTTGATGGAATGGAATACAGCGTCATGGGCCATTATGTTAATTGGTTTCTGTGAGGCAATTGTAGTCTCCTGGGTCTATGGATGTAACAAATTTTTGGATAATATGGCCGATATGAAAATGAAACTATCAAAGTTCTTTAGATATTACTGGTGGACATCTTGGATGATTGTAACACCATTAACTTTATTGGTAGGTACCATTCCTCCGAAAATATTGAATATAAACATGAAACATGGAATTACGTGTAATCAGTTTATGATTACACTAATAATCTTTTGTGTTTTATTATTGTAAAATATGTTATTATTAATGTGGCTTTGATTAATGACGGCAATAACATTACTCACATATTTTAAATCGTCATGGTTATAAATTAGTCAAGTGCAGTGTGCTCTATTAATCGTTAAAAATACACTCTTCATAAATGATGTATTTATGATTTAGTTATATTATTATTTTATATTTGTCGATTTTAATATTAGTCATAGGAAAATGAAATTGTCCACTATACCATCATATTCAATGTATTTAGATTCAGTTTAATAGGAACAGCTGTCAGAGTAATAAAATACAAAATCAATAAAAAATATGTTTCCATCACACAAGATTCAGGTAACACATACATACATATGCATACAACTATGCATATACATACATACATACATTAACATATAGGTAGGGATTACATTAAACATTAAAAAATTAAACAACAGTTACAAATTTCTTTTTAATGTCTGCAATAGATCATCAAAAAATATCTATGCCATATGATATATAGAAGAACTTTTATAATTATTGATATTGTAGTTTTTAATATAGAATAGGTATAGATGAATCATTATTAATCTGTAGCGTATTGATGTTAACTTTAGTCCCTTAATTTATGTGCTGATATATTCTTCATCGTTATTAAAATACTCAGTCTATAATCATGAACATACCAATTTTTGGTAGATTTTCAAAATCAGTTTTACTAAATCCAACTTCAATTTAATATATTGCACTAAAATAATAGCAACATAACGACCAAACAACATAGTATATTTTAATCTAATTGGGTGATAGCAGTAGATTTCTCTCTGAGTTGCGTATAGTGACGTCACAAGCGGGTGCACCGTTTGTGAGACTAGCACCAATTTCAACTCCTTATATCTCGAAATCACAGAAAGTTAATCACATGAAATTTTAAGAACATAATAATAATATTGAGTACTATATAAAAACGCATTAAATTATATAAAGAAAATTCACATAACAAGCCTATTGTTAAATAGTAACCTTCCATTCTTTTTAAGACATCCTTACGCAAAATTTGATTTTAGGGAATATTTGCCTTTCAAATGTCAAACTTTTCACGGACTTATTACGAGGACTATATATTTCCTCTTTGGGCTGATTCAATTGGCTGGTTGATTGGCATATCGACATTGGCACCTTTATTAATATTTGGAATCTGGATGCTGTGGAAGGGAAAATATGTAAGTAAGGGTATCAAGTAGAAATAATTTGTTGAATTCAAATATTTTCAGAGAGGTTGGTCATTGCTCAAGCCTACACTGAAATGGAAACCACAATCTGGAGTTACTGAGAGTCGACTGAGTTTAGCAAAACTCGAAGGTTCCAGAGAATCCATAACCACGTTAGAGAAAACACAAGGATTATCATAACTGTACTTTTTAATTTATTTGTAAATATAAATCTTTAGTTTTATAAAGATTAGTCAAGACTTCACCAGTTTATAACGGTCAGGTAATATATTTTGAAGGTACTGCATTAAAAAACTGGATGCCAAGATTTGATGTTATTGTTATTTTTACTTCTGGTATTAGGATAGTGGATTTTGCTACGAACAGTGCATTTGAGTTATTTTCAACATACAAAATACACTGAAGTATGTACCCATACAAAATTGTCCTATTTCTATCCTTAGGATAACAGATTTGGATTTAAATATTATCTCAAGGATGTCTAGAGGTTTGAAAAGGATATCCCATGGATTTTGATGTAGTTCCTAAAGTATCCTGTACAATCAACTCTCGGCGCATTACAGGATTTATATAAATCTTTGGGAGATGACTGTAGTTTTTTTTTTATTATAGTCTGGTGTCCATTATAAATTTATTTGTTTCCCTCCCCTCTAAAAGCTAAGTGGCTTATGTTTAATGTATTCGTACTTTGTATATATGATTTTCACCTATACCCATTCACCTATAAGCACACGGATATTTTAATGAGAACATCGACAAGATACCGTTAAAGTTCAATAATGGCATGAATTAATATAATATTTAAAACCTAACTTAAAAAATAGAGAATAAAATGTCAGCGGTAATGCTAGCAAGTAGCGCTTTATACTTTGTACAAAAAAAAAAAGGAATAACATCAGCGGATTTGACACCAACAAAGATGTACCTGTGTCAATTTTTCTGAAATATGTTGTTCTTTAAAAAAATAACATCCAAACTTTGGTTTTCCAAAATTATCTTACACACCCTTTATCTGAAAAATTAGTTGCTCTGTGACATACGTTTTTTAAGCAACTCCTACTGTTTTAATATTAATAATAATTGTAGAAAATAAATTATAAATATTAATTTCTATAATTTAATTATACCTAATTCTATATCTTTTGCTAACTTTGGCAAAACGGTTGAAAACAATTTGCTTAAATAAATATAAGTTAAGATGTATATACTACGCAAAAATAAACCGAAGAATTCAGAGATTATGTTGGAGTATGTTCGTTAAATTACAATTAAGCCCCGTTCAATTTTGAGGTAAACTTTCCGGAACCTGTTTTTCCCTGTAAATTATTTTAGATCCCTAGGGATTTGGGGCGTGCATGTTTTAATACTACTTGCTTTTTACAAAAATGAGTCTTCTCTTAAGCAAAGTTCGAGCGACACAGGTATTATTTAAAATTATATTCCAAATAATTTATATTTGGTATGCTGTAGTGCATAATATAAGCGAAGATAATTTCAGTAAATTCTAATGTCTATAGTTACCATTTAGTTCATTATATCTGAATATTTATCTGTGAGAGAAAAACTTTGGAACTATTTATTTATTTGGAAATACTGGCAAAGCATGCCAGCGCAGGAATAATATAGACTAAAAAATAATATAAATACAATTTACAGTAACATAAGTAAAAAATACAAATTGAAACTACAGAAAAAGAGACACAACACAGAACAACTTTGAAGTCTACGAACCTTGTATATATATATATAATATTATTCACATATAAAATTATATAATATAATAACTTAGCTTTTGTTGAGAATATATCTTTCCATATTGAGAGCATTGTAACAGAAAATATCAAGATGACTCTGATAACGTAAATTCAAATACATAACAATTACTGAGGCAAATTGAAGAACATTTATTTGTTCAAACAAAGACTTTAGCGAGTTCTACTTCCTAAAATATTAAAATTTAAATACTAGTAACTCCCTACAATTAATTATCCCATTTTCAAGTTTAAACAACAACACAGAAAAGTAAAGCCTTCTCTGAACTAAGTTACATAGTTAAAACATGGCTAATAGGTCAGATTAAGGAAATTCCCGAGATATACAGTATGCGCCAAAAGTATGGAATAAATTCAATAAAATCGAAACAATTATTTTTTGGGAAAAATCCTCGAACAGGTCGATTTTTAATTTAAAAAATACATATTTTAGCGTAAAATGTGATTTTCAAATGTCATTTGTTTTCGAGTAATGACGTCATCAATTTTTTTTTTAATGGCAACACCATATTTTTTCCTTGATTCTGAAAGATCGTTTAATTCTCTATCAGACAGTACTAAAATTTTGCCCTCTTACATAGGAAAGTTTTCGAGTAAATGACGATTGAATGATAGAAAACGTAAATTTTATCCAAAAAAAGTAACAGTTCTGAGGTATGTAAAATAAAATACAATTGATTAAATTTTATACTTAAATTAAATGTTCGAATTGCCATCCACCAACTTCTTGGCAATGCGTCTGTGAAGAAATTCTTCTTGCACATTATGAATGAATTCTGGGGTAACTCTGCGTATTTCATCCCGAATGCGATTTTGAAGTTCTTCTAAATTACGTGGTTTATTAATGTACACTTCAAGTATCCCCATAAAAAATAGTCAATAGGTGTAAGATCTGACGATCTTGCACGCCATTCTATCGTACCGCGTCTGCCGATCCACCTCCCAGTTGTCCAAAAAATCGCGTACAGGGCGCGCATAGTGCGGAGGTGCACCGTCTTGCTGAAACCATATGGTATCGTCAGGAATGTCAGGGTCATTATCGTTATGAAAAATTACTGCAAGGGCTTGAGCAAGGTCATTTTCTAGAAACTCTAAATATCTTTGTCGTGTAAGGATTCCTTCAAAGAAGAAAGGCCCTACTATTCTGTCGTCAACTATTGTAGCCCACACATTTAATTTCTGAGGGTGTTGGGTATGTGCCTCTGCCATCCAATGAGGATTTTCCCGACTCCAATATCTGCAAGTTTGACGGTTTACTGTACCATTCAGACAAAATGTGGCCTCATCTGAAAAAAGTATTTGCCGGTGTAAATTCCTATTTCCTTGACATAAATCCATTAGTATTTCGCAAAAGTGTAAGCGGCGATCGGGATCATCTTCATTGAGTTCCTGCACAAGTTGAATTTTGTAAGGATGATATTTTTCCTTCCTCAAGATACGTAGCACTGTGCTCTGACTAGTGTCATTGTTTAATGCAACCAATCGTGAAGAATTATGAGGATTATCCACCATATTTATCAAAATGTTCTGTTTCTGATTTTCATTAATGCTTGGACGTCCAGGTTTTGGAATGTTTACAACATTGCCAGTTTCTCTAAATTTAGACTCTACCTTACTGACTGTTGACTGGCTGATAGGGCGATCTGGATATTTTTCATTAAATAAATCGCAAACTTCCTGCTGAGTTCTAGTCATATTCCCGCATCCGATAAGAATTAAAATTTCAATTCTTTGAGTAACAGTTAAATGTGCCATAATACTTTAAATTGAACAATAATTTCTATGTCGCTTACAATACTTAGAAAGTCGGTGTGACAATGACACTTTGCAAAGATTTTCACCTACGTGATTCATAAAAAACTATGGAATTCGAAAAACTAAACTTTTTTTTATTTTTTGCTTTATTTTAATTGATTTACGTTTTCTAACATTCAATCGTCATTTACTCGAAAACTTTTCTATGTAAGAGGGCACTGTAGTACTGTCTGATAGAGAATTAAATAGTCTTTCAGAATCAAGGAAAAAAAATATGGTGTTGCCATTTAAAAAAAATCGATGACGTCATTACTCGAAAACAAATATGTATTTTTTAAATTAAAAATCGACCTGTTTGAGAATTTTTCCCAAAAAATAATTGTTTCGTTTTTATTGAATTTAATCCATACTTTTGGCGCATACTGTATAGATATTACAAGATTTAACACTTAGATATTTAAGAGATTGCTGAAATATTAAATGCTAGAGACACTCTGCTGCACAACACAATTTGTTGTTACATTCTTCAGCAAATTCGTTAAGAACTGCCAATTACTGAACCTTCAGGTTGTTCAACTTTCTTTACTAATTTACTTTACTTTACTTTTTTTACGGTTATTAAACATGTAACATTAAGTTTAATTTCCTACACTGCAGATGATGATTCGAGAGCAAATAGAAAACAACAACAACAAACAAATGTACTGGAATTCTATCTATTTTGAGGAATCAGCATAATTAGTAAAGTGAATGGTTTTGCAAATTTTTTTAGTAGCATATAGTTGTCCACCTGTGCGCAGTAAAGGAGAGAACGCACTATGAGGTCGCAGTCTAGACGCATCGTGGATCACTCTGTACCGAGATGATCACGGACTTTAACAAAATCAATTGCATATGTCGTTCTCTATGCACTTCCGACTTGTTCTACTGGACTATTTAGGTGTTAAAATATGTTCTGTGGAAGATGTATTCATTAGATCTTTTATTTGACGTGACTGGCCCAAATTCTTCAAAAAGTTTTTGACGAGACGGCGGCGCAAGCGAGTCCAGATCCCGACTTACTAGTGCAAACGTGTTCATTTAAATTCATTAGAAGATTCTTCATTAGATGAGACTAGCATGGTCCGCAATGCGTCTTATCGCAAATAAGATCTGACACACTTAACAACTAAGGCCAAGTAGATGTTGTCTACATAGATTTTACAAAGGCATTTGACAGAGTTGCGCATGCTTTTTTATTACACAAACTTAATTATTACCGTTTCAGTGACCCCCTACTTGAATTAATAATATCATATTTTAATCGAAGACATTTATTTATTTGTCAGTTTCAATGATTTTAATTCAGGTGTGCCTCAAAGATCTAATTGTCATTATTGTTTGGAATATTTGTTAATGAATTGCTGGAGTATGGCGACTGTAACAATGTATTATTTACTGATGACTATATAGTATTGTAGCTATTGAAACCAATTGTATTAATTTACAGTGGCAAATAAATAATGTAGAGACTTAGTGCAACAATGTAACCAACTTTTTATAAACATTTTTACATGTAAAGCATGTTCCTATACCAGGAAATTTAATTCACTGCATTTTAATTATTATTTTGATTCACTTCAACTTGTTGGAACCAATTCTATTAAAGATCTAGAAGTACACTTTCAATAAGCACGTTATTAACATGTGCATCCGCTCTGAAAATGTTGGGTTTCATCATACGCAGCTGTGGTTCCCCCATATTCATGCGTTATATATGTCACTTGTCCGTTCTAAGGTCGAATATGGTGCTCTAGTATGGTATCCTCATTATGACATTAATATTAACATACCTGAACGAACACAAAGACGGTTTCATAAGTTTTTGGCTTTTAGGATAGACAGAGTTTATCCACCGCAAGGTTTTCATGACATAACTTTCGTTGCTAGATTTGGCATGCATACGTTGCACCACGGACGAATTTTAAATTCATTACCTTTTTCATATAAATTATTGCACAATTTGACAGACACTCCTGTCTTGTTAGCAGTGCTTATTTTTTTGGTACCTGCACAAAATCTTAGAGAACTTTCTGTGTATTGTTAACCCGATAATTAATATATTAATGAAATCGCCTATTTAAGTTATGTGTCTTAATTAGAATAAAATAGCTCATTGCTCTTTAACTAAGCTATTTGACACAGTTAATACTTTTATCTTATAATTTGACTTTGTTTATTTGATGTTTTGTTTTTGTGAATATTTAGTTCTATTTAGATTAATATTTTGTTTGTATACTTTTTTATTTTTTATTACTACTTGTAGTACTGTAATACTAAATGAAATTAAATAAATAAATAAAAATGCTAAAATGAATATCTGCCAGATAAATCCTGTAATCGTTACGAAAGACTATTGTCAACGTCTTCTAGATATACGATGCAACTCATATCTGTTACATAGTGATACGCGTTACACAAATAATTTCAAGCAAATTTAAATTTATTCAAATTGGTGAGCAACACCCTCTATAATGCCAATTGTTTGATCGTGATTGAGACCTATAACAATTGACAGCAGATTTTTAAAGAACACTAATATAATAATTTTTTTTTTGCGAAATTAACCCAAGCGTTATGAAATGAAGTGAAGATACCAATAGAACTCATTCGTTGAATAAAAAGTAGGTAAGTATCTTTGTTAAGTTGTATGACGTCATAAAAATTTTACGAACCGGTAGTCACATACTCAAGTTATCAAGAATTTTATTTTAAGCTTTCTTTATGTCCAGGAACTGTAGCATGTTGACCATTTCACATTTTATTCGCGACTTGGAGTAGAGAACGCGACGAAATAAACTTAACTGCAATAAAGAAAAAACCCTCTCTATGATGGCTTGTAAATTTAATTCACATTGAGAAAGGAACAGTCAAATTACTAAGTATATAATACCATAATAGTGGTTTTATTTGTCAATATATTAAAATGATATTTCAAAAATGTTGAGTACTTAATATTTTTAGTTTAATGTCATATATATTTTTTTAAAGTCTCCTGCACCTAAGAAAACATATCCCTTAAAAGCACGCTTTTGTTTTTTACACCAATTGGCAAAAATTGCCAAGGAAATTGATACAGTGTTTAGGTTGTTATGACTGTGGCAGTTGCTGGCTAGAATTGCTGGCTATTTGAAGTGACAGTACAAAATTTATTTCTAGTCTGAATATTTTCAACATCGTTAGTAAGTTGTTACAATTACTTAATTATTGTCCAATAAGTAATGTGGTGTGTAACTAAGAGCCATATTTATTTTAAGTTTCAAAAAGAGTAATCTTTGGGTGCGTGCATTGAGTCAAAGGTCTTCAGATCTTGACCCTTCAGTTCACAGTACTACACTATATAAAAAATTTACCAAATAGAAATTACCTCGTTGTTGAAGAAGAAGTAAGAAGTACTAGTAGCTCATATCGATTGAAATAGTGGGGAATGTGGTTAACCAAAATTCATAATGGAGGTCACAGGGAACAAGGCGAAGGGGATAAGGTTCATGGAAAACAAGATATTTGTTTTTGAAATAAATTTTAAAGTGGAGATACTTCATCGGGATACCTAATTTTCTAATCCTGAAAGGACACAAAATTTAGGTGTCGAAAGGACTCGTCTATTTTACTGGCGGGATCAGGACCAGGGGCGATTTTATGTGATATGTGGTCAGAGGTAAATCGGTTTTATCTTATGGGAAATTATGCCACGGTTTTCCATGCTGAGGTATATAAATTTTAATACCCCGAATTTATTGAGATTTCCATTATATTTATTTCAAATTTAATTTTTCATTTCAAACCATTTTGTTCCAAACCATTTAATCTTAAATAATTTAAGTAGAGTTTAAGTTCTAATAGACCATACAAATATGTAGAAAATTATTTTCAACGATTTTTAGAGTAAATATCTCGAAGCATCTCTAATTCCAATGTCACCGATTACTTTTGTTTAAATTGTTTTCTTCAATTGTTCTTGACTAGGTAGATAATTGATCAAAAACTGTATTTTGCTTCTGTTTTATATATACCTTAAGAAATGTTTTAATAACGAAACCTGTTTTATGCTCATTTTAATAAAAGGATTCAGTTGTTCAGTCCTAAAATTTGTTGTAACGTCGCTGTAATTCGCAAAAATTCACGAACTTCTAGATGGCGCTGTAAAATACAAGATGTCGGAAATAGGGATGATCAACAATTTGTTTACAAATGCCGCTAAAGATTATAAAGCTTTTAATTGCCAGGGATATTGTGTTTTATGATGTAATTTTTAAGAGAAAGTGTACTTTGCGATCAAATTTTAACTTTAATGTAAGACAAATTCTAAGGGTGCATATATATTTATCGTGAATTCCTAGTATGCTCTTAACTTTCCATATTTTGATATAATGGTTCGGTTCGAGGTACAATAAGATATCTTGGACTACTTGAGGGATCGAGTGTGACTTTTGAAAAAAGGCTTTATAGGCGGGTACATAATTTTCTGTGAAGTAGAACGTGATCAGCCCGAAGTTGTCAAGAGACTGTGTTTACAGACGTCTGCTTTAGCTCATAAGCCATCGCATGAAATATCTACATTTTTTAGTAGTGGGGAAAATTGTCAGTGTAATTAGATTTAAAATTATCCTTAAATAATTTCACAACATAAGCTTGTTATAATTACCTGGTATAAAATCCTCTATAGAAAAATATTTGCTACAAAGTTTCATCTGTATTATTATCAGCTTTACGATTTTCAATTTAGAGGACCCGCGGGAAATTTATGGAGGAAAATATCAAAAATACACTGAAGAACAGCACAGATTTTGCGTGTGTACGTGTGTGTATTAGTTCTATAAAATAAAAAATTTAAAATATTTGCACATAAATTTACTCTTCGAAACACAAAAAAGGAATTTTCTAACACCCTGTACACAATATGCGGTATTAATTTTGCAAAAAGTAGAACTGAAATTGTTTTATTACTGTGAAGATTTTATTAGTGTGAGTTATACAGAGTGGTGATAAAGTTCCGCATAATATTCATAACTTTGTTATTTACCATTTTTCTTTCAAAATCCCAAAACAGGTCGATTTTATTTGTAAAAAAGGCATTTATCAACATAAAAATTATTTTTTTATCAGATCACGTTTTTTTGCTGTGACGTAATCACATAATATTTTTTAAATAGCAACCCCCATTTTTTAAATCAAGAATGAATTCCCCTCTTCGTCGTGAATACAACGATACCACATACCTACTAGGGGTTTATTACTAACCGCTGACAAGATACAAGGTGTTTGGTTAGAAAAACATAAGTTTAAGAAGTTTAATAAAAAAAATAAATTTAATAAGAAAAATAAGTTTGCAAACGAATAAAATGACAGTTTATTGAAAATTGATTTATTGAAAATTGATTTATGGAAAAAATAGGGTTTAGCTTAAAATAGTGACTGAATTGAGTTTATTACCAATTAATTATCGAAATTGTCGGCCAAGCACTTCCTGGCACTGTCCGGCATGTATGTAAACGCTTTGTATTACACGCTGAATGACATCCGGAGCGATACTTTCCATTTCTATGGGAATGCGATGCTGTAGATCTGCTAAATTGTTGGACCTATTAATGTAAACCCTTGATTTTAAATAATCCCAGAGAAAAAAATCTAGAGGTGTCAAGTCGGGTGAGCGCGCATGCCATTCTATCGATCCTCACTGCCCCATCCACCTGTCAGGAAATACGTTGTTGAGAAATAGCCTAACATTAACACCAAAATCAGAAGGAGCTCCATCCTGTTGAAACCAGATTCCTTCGTGGGGCATATTGTTATTTGCACCGTTAGGAAAAGCAAGTGCAAAGGATGGAACGAGTTCTTCCCGCAAAAAATGCAAATACCGCTCTGCATTTAAATTTTCATTAAAAAAATAGGTAGGGTCCTAGAAGCCGGTCTAAAATCATTGCAGCCTACACGTTTATTTTTTCTTGTCTCTGCGTATGACATTCTTGGGTCCAGTAAGGATTTTCCTATGACCAGTATCTAGACTTATGACAGTTCACTGTTCCGTTCAAACAAAAAGTCGCCTCGTCTGAGAAAATAATATTTAAAAAGTTGGGATTTTTGTCACATCTCAACTGGAACTCTTCACAGAACTGCAGTCGACGGTCGGGATCATCTTCATTTAATTCATGGATCAATTGAGGCTTGTAGGGATGAAATTTTTCTTTTCTCAGAAGTTTAATGATCAATATCGTGATTTAGAATTATCTGCTTTGTAGAAGTGTGTGGATTATCTTCAACTTCAAGTAGTACATTGAATTTTTTATCATCAGGTCGACCTTGCCGAGGTAAGTCTTTCACGCTTCCAGTTTCAGTAAATTTTGGAACTATCCTACTTACTGTAGACGTAAAAATAGGCGGCTTATCTGGATGTTCTTGATTGAATAAATCATAAGCTTCCGCGTGAGATCTTAATTGATCTTCGAATCCAACCATCATTAACACTTTAATTCTTTCTCTTTCCGTTAAACGAGCCATATTTTTTAATTTCTACAGTAATTAAAAAAATGCTATTAGAACAATTTTCACGATTCACGTTCAAGCAGCACTGACATTTCAGTTATAATGTGTTTTAAACCTTAAATCGCTTGGCAACGATAAATTTTAATTATTTTGAATCGGATAAGTTTTTTGTTAGATAAGGGTTTTTACAATAACAAGAACGGCCAACCTTATTTTTTAGTTTCATTCGAATCATTCGACTTGATTATTTTAATTGATAAGAATTCTGCTTGATAACATTTCGACTTATTTTGTTTTTCTGACAAAACACCCTGTATCTTGTCAGCGATTAGTAATAAACTCCTAGTATGTGGTATCGTTGTATTCACGAAGAAGAGGAAACTCTATTCTTGATAAAAAAAATTAGGGCTGTTATTTACAAATGAAATCGACTCGTTTCGGGATTTTGAAAAAAAAATGGTAAATAACAATGTTATGAATATTATGCGGAACTTTATCACCACCTTGTACCATTGAAATGCTGAAAAAATTATTGTGTTGATTATACCTATATCGAACCAAAACATTAGAACGAAATCCTAAATTGATGGAAACCGCTCCACTGGAATACATTTTCAATGCAAGTCAAGATTTAGCAATCGATTCTAACTGTGAAAGCTTCCATTTCAAACTGAGGGCATATAAATAAATGAGAAAGCCCATTGTGATTGGGACTACAAATTTATGTAAGGAGGAAACGTCATCAATTCCTCTTTTCATGATTCATTTGTTGTTGACGTTTGGTTAATTGCGTAACATTTAACTTAATATACTCTCTACTATGGAAATTTTAATAACCAATACGGAGGCGGTTTTGATTGAAGCGACTTGAATCAAATGAAATGCTAAATGTATGATGCGAGAAGAAAATGTTTCAATATATTTTTACTTTACTTCGCATATTAGAAGCAAAATTGCCGCTAATAAATATTTTTGTTTTAATTGAGTATTTATATCCCAATAACAATAATTAATTAATTAATAATAATAAAATATTTGAGTGGTCCATTAATAGCAATTTGAATCTAAATGTGCAATAATGCTCTGTCATGACATTTACTACGGAAACCAGAAAATCTGCACACAACTAGGTATAATATATTTTACTTTTGTTCGCTCGAAATTGGAATATAACAAACTGATCTCAAATCCCCATTATAAGGTGAATATCAACAGCACAAAACTTGTACAACGCAAATTCTTAAAATGTAGCATCCATGTAGCATTTTCCTCAGATGATCTTTTGGAAAGGTTTTCTCTTACCTCATTGAAAGAACGAAGAGAAAAAAGAAAAAGAAAGAATTGACTAGTTATCTTCATTTTAATGCTCCTTGTGCAACATTTATGCATATGAATTTACCAACTACTCGCACGTAATTTTTTTAAAATACTCTCCAATTTACAGTATGTCCAATTGTTATAATAATCACCAAGAATCTTTTGACACATTTCCAGTTGTATAATAAACAAATCTTATAACTGAACAAGCATTACTTTTATAGTGATCTAAGATATCGATTACTTTGATGGTGACTTAAGATATATTTCTAAACATATTTATTTTGTTTTTTGAATTTGTTTATCTTTTTTGTATTGTGTACATATTACTTGATCATTATACATTGTAATGTCCCATTCTATAAATGGAATTTCTGTTGAGTGGTATAAATATAAAAAATATGTGATACCTGTTTTATCAAAAAAGCTAATTTATCTTACATTTTTTAAAGAATCTAAACCACTCAATCAATTTCACATCTCTTTATCCAAAACTGCATTCCTGTCTGAAAAAAAATTATCGAAATAATAGAAAATTTTTGAAATGAGGTTCTTAATTGTTATATTTCTCATAACACGTCATTATTAAAAGAAACAATAGATCCTTATCCTTATCTTTTATTAAAATTTAGTCTGGAGAATGGAAATTACCAACAGTTGTTAGGTATATGTTTAGGGAAGACGAATCCTACTGAAACAAATTTTTATTGCTTCCGTATCCCAAGTAAAGGGCGTACTAAAGCTGTGGATCTAATATATGAACAACTTAATTTAAATACTCCCGCTGATTTACTCAGGTAACATCGCAGAAAATAAACGTCTGCTGAAGGAAGATAAGTCAGCTCTTGTTTCCCTTGCTTTATTTTTCTTTTCCAATTTAGTTTGTTCTGTTAATATTACGTACAGTTCACGATCTAAAACCAGACGTTACCAATTTTATGTAAATTTAATACTACCTTAAACTGGAATTAAATCACTATAAAATGTTTCATTTGACAAAAATATGAGATAAATTAAGTAGATGTTTATCATTAAAGCGTTTTAATAAGAAAATAATTTCATTAGGTTACATATCTTTGTACGTACGTCTTTGAAGAACACACTAAAATGCTACTACAAAGAATGAAAAAATTAATTCTTTGAACAAGTGATATTTATCATTTCAACAAAAATAACTATTTTAAGGAAAAATAATAAGAATTTTTTAACTTGTACTTCTTTGTACTTTCATGTAGATTATAGCTTCAATGCCCGTCGTAACCATTCATAATTTTATTTGACTGAGAACCCAATAGATATGAAATATATAACATTCTTACTCATATGAAAAGAAAATTACGCTGTAGATGCAGAAACTCCAGATTATCAGTACACAAAATAATTGTTAAAACCGTTTATTAGAAAAATAATACAACAGCATTATGTATACAGGGTGATTTTAAATAAAGTAGCAAAAATGAGACCACATATTCCTTAGGTGAAAATAAACCGATTTAACCTAACATGCCTATATCCCAAGTCGCTTAATAAAAAAGATACAGGGTGTCAAATTTAAAATTTTACTTTCGATATTTGGAGATAACTTCTTAAAAAATCCAAATATTTACTTAAAATTTGTAAACCAGGAGTTTTTGCAGGTGAAAAATTCAAATTTGTTACTAATTTTGACGTCACTAGTAGAGAGCGCCACCTATGGCACATCATGTTTCTTTTAAATGGCAGAACTTTTTTGCAGCTTAGTGTATCCATCTGACTATAGAAATAATTGCTTCTACTACCTGTCTTATTTGAAAAAGGTATACCTTGCTTAAGTCGTTAGGAGTTACCATTTTTGAAATAATCCTATTTGAAATGCTGAGTGCACCGAGTAAAAACTATTTTGGTTTGAGGTAGTGTCTTTTTTGCTGAAGATACAGCAAAATATTACTTGAAAAAGTTATTCAGAATGATAAATTATGAAGACGTGCAAAATTTCAAGAAGATCGGCGAGGTTTTATGAAACCATTTTTTCAACAAAGCACAAAGATTTTATCAAAGCAGGCCGATCTTTTTGAAATTTTGCACATCTCCATAATTTACCGTTCTGAACAACTTCTTCAAGTAACATTTTGCTTTATTTTCAGTAAAAAAGTCAATTTACCTGAAACCATATCAGTTTTCAATCGGTGCACTGAATAATTCAAATAGGATTATTTCGAAAACTGTTACTCCTAACGACTTCAACAAAGTATATCTTTTTCAGATATAACAGGTAGGAGAATCGATTGTTTCAATAGTCAGATGGATACACTAAGCAGCAAAAAAATTCTGCTATTTAAAAGAAACATGATGTGCCATAGGTGGGACCTTCTACTAGTGACGTCAAAATTAGAAAAAAGTTTGTATAAATGTTTTGTTTTTATGTATAATACTTACCTGTATACAGTATGTTTTAGCTCATAATTAAAGCCGGTAACGGACGGCGAGCGATAATACAGTATGCGCCAAAAGTATGGAATAAATTCAATAAAAACGAAACAATTATTTTTTGGAAAAAATCCTCGAACAGGTCGATTTTTAATTTAAAAAATACATATTTTAGCGTAAAATGCGATTTTCAAATGTCATTTGTTTTCGAGTAATGACGTCATCGATTTTTTTAAATGGCAACACCATATTTTTTTCCTTGATTCTGAAAGATCGTTTAATTCTCTATCAGACAGTACTAAAAGTTTGCCCTCTTACATAGGAAAGTTTTCGAGTAAATTACGATTGAATATTAGAAAACGTAAATCAATTAAAATAAAGCAAAACACGTTATCAAGTTTAGTTTTTCGAATTCCATAGTTCTTTTATGGATCACGTAGGTGAAAATCTTTGCAAAGTATCATTGTCACACCGATTTTCTAATAAGTATTGTAAGCGACATAGAAATTATTATTCAAATTAAAGCATTATGGCACTTTTAACTGTTACTCAAAGAATTGAAATTTTAATTCTTATCGGATGCGGGAATATAACTAGAACTCAGCAGGAAGTTTGCGATTTATTTAATGAAAAATATCCAGATCGCCCTATCAGCCAATCAACAGTCAGTAAGGTAGAGTCTAAATTTAGAGAAACTGGCAATGTTGTAAATATTCCAAAACCTGGACGTCCAAGCATTAATGAAAATTAGAAACAGAACATTTTGATAACTATGGTGGATAATCCTCATAGTTCCTTCACGATTGGTTGCATTAAATAATGACACTAGTCAGAGCACAGTGCTACGTATCTTGAAGATACTCAATGAAGATAATCACGATCGCCGCTTACACTTTTGCGAAATTCTAATCGATTTATGTCAAGGAAATAGAAATTTACACCGGCAAATACTTTTTTCAGATGACGCCACATTTTGTTTGAATGGTACAGTAAATCGTCAAACTTGCAGATATTGGAGTCGGGAAAATCTTCATTGGATGGCAGAGGCACATACCCAACACCCTCAGAAATTAAATGTGTGGGTTGGAAGAGTTGACGACAGAATAGTAGGGCCTTTCTTCTTTGAAGGAACTCTTACAGGACAAAGATAGTTAGAGTTTCTAGAAAATGACCTTGATCCAGCCCTTGCAGTCCGTTACCGGCTTAAGATATAAATATAATGTATGTAATAGGTGTGTGGTGTGCGTAAAAATATGTATGGATATGATATGTGAATAACTGGTGTAATAATAATCAAGTACACTGTTCTTCTAAGAGCACAACTAATCATATCAAATATCCAGCTACACTGGATGATTCACAACTTACTCTTATAGTTTCCGAGAAAAAAATTCTTGAAATTGAAGCGTTTTCAACCTTTAGATCGCTGAAGTACTGTGGGTTCCGCGTTGTGCGCTATGCGCAGTACGCTCTCTCTCCAGATGTAACCCCAGATGATTTCGTGACTGAAATCCGATTTTGGTATCAACATTTTTGCGATAGTGTTTACATTAGTTTTTCAAGTGTCAAAAATAACTTACCTATATAGCAACCCAAAGTTGATGGACAAAATGCTTTAGCAGCTTCCCGTGTGTACGCAGAACGATTTCTCGGTAGACATGTGCTAAATGTAGCTACTTTTATTGCTGTAGTGAAACGCAGATGTCAACAAGTACAAGGAATGTCCCAATCAACCATGTGGTGTATCATACACGAGGCTCAATTATATCCGTACTATGTACAGCGCATGTAAGTATTCACGCCAAGCGATTATCACTTACGAATTAGATTTTGCGAATGGTTGGTGCCACAAAATGTCCGAAAACCCAGATTTACAGCTGATATGTTAATTACAGATGAATCTATTTTTACACAGAATGGAATGTACATATTTTATAGAAGATAATCCCCTATTAAGTACCAGGTAAATCGCTCAACAAGTACAAGGAATGTCCCAATCAACAGTGTGGCATATTATACAAGTACAAGCATTAATACCAAATGATTATCACTTGTGAATTAGATTTTGTGAATGGTTACTGCTACAAAATTCTCAAAAGCTCAGATTTACAGCTGAAGCTATTTTTACACGGAGTGGGATGTACAACATTCAAAATACTCATGTTTAAGATGGGGTTTAGTATCTCGAGTTCCTTAGATATGATCTACCTGAATTTCTGATAGCCCTTAGCTGTCCGACTTCGAATGTGGTTCTAACACGATGGTGCTCCCGCCTCATTTTCAAGAAAATATTCAGGGATACTTTAATGAAGTTCAAGGGGTACGTTGGAATGGACGAGGAGGTTGGGTACCATGACAGCCAAGATCTACTGACTTAAATCCTTCGCTGTTTATCGCTAGTGATTATGATACCGAAGTGGACACTAGCGACAATTTACGCGAACGTTTCATAGCTGCTGCAATAACTTACGAGTTCAAAATGGACAAGAAGCAGAAACATTTGTGTTAGTTACTAGAAACTGAATAAGGCGGGCCCAAATGCGTTTGTACGTCGGTGGACAAAATTTGTTGTATCATCACGTACGTCAGTTTATTTTAATTAAAACCACAAATTGATTTTATTAATCAATAATAAAAATGACGACAAAAATAGTTGAATTTGCTGATATAAAATAGATGTTATAAAATGTTATTTATTTCTTTAATTTTTTAATTACACTTTGCCGCGATACCTGTCGCCAACTGCATGCTTTACCTTGCGCAAGGTCAGGTTTTACAGTGGATTAATTTCCAGTGCCGTGCAGAATTCATCATCAATTGCTTTCGAACTGCCTTTTTGATTTTTTTTGCAAAACTGTATTTGAAAGAATCTCCTGTGTATTTAATTGTTTTTGGATATGTTCTGGATCACCCTGTATAATCAATATATAAGGCATATAAATACAGGTTTTCTACCCTTGATATATAAAAGTTATTTAATAAGTAGTAGATACTTTGTTTATTAAATATTCTACAAGTACCTATAAAGGATTAGGTATTGCTTACTGTGGCGAATTTGTAAATTGTATTTTGAAAATAAATAAACCATTATTATTATATAATTCTCGCTAGTAAAACTGAAAAAACGATTTTAGTACGAAACATTTTCAGATTTTAGTAAAGACTGATATCTAACTAATGATGTTATCAATACCTCGACATAATTTTTCTTTAAATATATGAAACTAGTATTTATAGATAGATAAATAGATTTTTATAAAAGATACTGTGATATTTGGAACAATTGTTTGGGATATATTTTTAAAATGATAAAATAATTTATTGATTACAGATTTAGTTCAGAGGTTAGTTTCAGGTTCTAAAATTATTTTGAAATAATATATACAAATATATTTTTTACTTTGTAATATGGAGAAAAATTATCAATGCAGTTCCGTCCTTAAAATATTTAAATACTTCTGAGAAGCAACACAGCTAGCAAATATCGAATCTGTCAAAAAGTTTAATGTTTTTTGTTTTATGTCAAGAACAACTCGATTTTTAAGTTACAGACTGAGTTTCTTTAATTACATGAGTTATTCATCAAATAAAATGGTAATGTTATTCCCCATCTGTTATTGTTAAGATCCAAAAGGGCGTCCGTAGGAAAAAAACAGTGGTTACATACCAAAAATAGATTTGACGTAAATTATTATCTCAGCTCTTTCTGTTGTAAAATAATGAAGCTAGATGGTATTCTCTAAAATCGCTACTTTCAGTGTTTTTCACAATACCTCAGTAACGGCAGATATATTAGATCTGTTTGGTTTATATTAATGGAATTGATATGACCCAACTTTTTTCTAATTTGAGTCGCAATGTATATTTTACGGTTTCCTAAATGTCAATGACAAGCCATGAAAAACGAACTACCCTGTATAGCCAGTTATGCATACTATCGAAATTTTACTGCGAAATATTCGGATTCTTGTCACTTAGCCATAATGTAGCATAATCAGCATAGCAAGTGAAGAAACTGTTGTAGGTAAAATTAGGGAAAGTTCCTACATTACGTACAATCTATTCCAATAATAATGATAATCTTAAAAAAAAAACATATTTGGCAGCTTCCTTAAACTGCTGACGTATATGCAATGAAATCTACTTTCGGAATTAGTTCTTAGTAGTTCCACTCACCTAATGAAATTTCTACTGAAAAATCTTCAGTAGTTCAAAAACTGTTTTGAGAAGGTGTCATTATTATTGCAATGGACTGTACATTAGTCTATAAGTACTTATATATCACAGCGTACATGTGCCGTTGCATCGCGTAGATCTTTCTGTCTGCATGTGCAGCAGACATATAAATTTTATTTATCCGTTTTGCGCTTTGTCCACAATACTTCAGGAAATTACCTCATATTCGGTGATATAAATTTAATTGGCATGTGGCTGTCAACGCGCCATTCCAGCGATGCCCCGGTCACCCGGAACACTTGAATCCCGGATTATAAGCGCCGTCGCAGCGAACGCAGTAGTCGCCTCTAACGAGCTGCTAAGTGTTTGATGAGTTTCGAAACACACAAAGGGAATTGTTTGCGTTCCGTGGAAATTTATACGGTTTTGATGTCTTGCTTATATAAAATTGTTATGTGAGCGTGGGCTAAACTCCGATTTAAACATGAAATAACAAAAAATATTCTTTTTTCCTATTTTGTATACAGGGTGTGCGGAAAAATGTGGGAAATCTTTCGGGTACATATAGAACATGAAAAAATAAGATAACAAGTTTCTATAAAATTTTTTTCTACAGGCCCTTCCTACGCAGATACGTGTCTCTGAAGGACGCCGCTAGAAATCGGGTTTTCTTGAATAACATTTAAAGTACTCAATATAATTTAGCTTTTTTAGTTTAATAGGGGCGGTCTAAGCTTTTCAACTTAATGCGTACGTGTTTAACACTCTATAATAATAAATCTGAGTAGCTTCAACTTTAGACTAAACAAGGTACTTTATTGTTGATAAAATGAATCGTTGACGAAAAAAGAACAATAAACGAATTCATGTTTTATTTTTAATGAAAAGGGCTATGATTTCTATTTTCTTTCTCAATACGAAATGCAATACAAAAGTCATTCAAACAGGTATTTTAAGATGTATAATCCAAAAAATTACAAAATTAAAAAAAAACGCAGTGGTGTCCCAGGAGACACCTTAACAAAATTATTTAAATACTTCATAAGGCGAAATAAGGTTGAACTTTTTCTCGTAAACAGTTTATCTTATCTGCAATAAACAAGAGTCTAGTCTAAGATTGCAATTACCCAGATTTATTTATTTATATTTTTAAAGTCTTTACCATACAGGGTGTTAAAAATTTAGGCATAAGTTGTAAAGCTTAACCCGTCCCTGGTAAACTAAAAAAGCTAAATATGTTTCAAGGACACTATTTTAAGAGGTAATACTAGTCCATCACAATAAATTTTTATTAAATTATATTAAGTACTTTAAAAGTTATTCAAGAAAAATCGATTTCCAACGGCGTTCTTCAGTGACACATATCTCCGTAGGGAGGGCCTGTAGGAAAAAATTGTATCTCATGTTCTATCTGCACTTGAGAGATTTCCCACATTTTCCCGAACACCATGTATATTTTTTATCTTGCATATTTTTTTTTTAAATTATATTCATTTCAGTTAAATCTAACAACACTTATATGCAACAGGCAAATAACATACACTGCAGTAAACACATATTTTGATATTGCGTTTTCTAAATTTAAAACTTTATTTTTCAATACTTTTTCTTAGATGTTATAATGAATGTTTGAAGATACAATAACGATCACAGTAGTCCTTGCAATCGATGCGATAATAGTTATTTACAAAACAAGTGGTCCACCGGTGTGAAGTTAGCAGTTAAAAGATAGTACCCTAACGTTCTTGGGCGCATGTGTCCATAGTACTTACGGAAATGAAGAAATAAAAACTGTTGAAGAAAGTTTCCGCTTTCAAATTCATACAACGAAATGGTAATATAATGACAAAACACATTTTTCAATACTTTTTCTTAGATGTTATAATGAATGTTTGAAGATACAATAATGATCACAGTAGTCCTTGCAATCGATGCGATAATAGTTATTTACAAAACAAGTGGTCCACCGGTGTGAAGTTAGCAGTTAAAAGATAGTAGCTAATTTACTGAATATACCCGAACGTTCTTCGGTGCATGTGTCCAAAGTACTTACGGAAATGAAGAAATAAAAACTGTTGAAAAAAGTTTCCGCTTTCAAATTCATGCAAGGAAATGGTAATATAATGACAAAACACATAATAATAATTCATCCAGTTGTGAACCGTTGAAGACCATTGCCTTCAACTCGCCTTAAAATTCATACGAGATGATGGTAGTAAAACACATAATAAGAATTCATCCAATTGTGAGGAAAACGCACCTCTAAGAAAAATAAAACTAAGAGTTCATCTAGTTGTGAACCATCTAAGGGTTGAAAAACTCACCCTTAAACAAAATAAAAAATGTTGAATCGTTTCCATGATTGTTGTAGGGAAAACAAGCCATTACTTTGCCGTCAACTTCGAGTTGCACCTAATTTTGTGAAAAAATATAGAAAAATTATAGTTAAACATACTTGAAGCATTTGTTTAATTATAAAGTTTACCTTCAGATATCGAGAATGCAGTTGAGAAAGTAAAAATGCATTATTACTGTAAGAAATAAGAATTAACCTAAAATCCAACGATATGAAATTTGGTGCCATGAAAAAAGTATCCAATGTAACACTTCCCGCACGTGTAAGGTACAATATTTTTCCTACCATCATGATAATTCTAATCAGGCGAAACAGTTAATTTTAATTACCAATTTATAACATTAACAAATAATTATTAAGTAGTTATTTCAACTAATAGAATATGTTAACAAAAAACATTGAAATTAAATGTACAATTTGTAAATTCAGTATTGAGGCAATAGCGGATTAAGGATGTTCTTCAGTCGTGGAATTCACTGTTGACAAAGTATCTGGTACAGTATTAGCTTATAACATCAGTAATGAAGGAATACCTGCTAGATGATGTTATTGAGTCACGGAACATACTGTTACTGTTGATGTACTACGTGCACGGTTCTCTGATGAGGGATTTGATGCTTTGAAAATGCTGTGGGATATTTTCTATTTGTTATCCAAACAATCCTCAATGTATGACTCAGCTAACGCTGTGGACTTGCACCCACCATGCCGTTTTATGTTTGTAATATTGCACTCGAAGATGGCTAATAATGTGCCAGAGGAGCGCCGTAAACAATGTTCTGTATAAAAAGACAAACCTATTGTAAGGGGTATTTTTAGAACGCAAAATAGCATAACTTCGACATATTTAATTGTTTCTTTGTTGTTCACCATAAATTTTCTTGAAACATTGGTTTTTGTGTGTGGTAGGATAATAATAAGCACATTCTCTTTGTCTTCTATATCGTGGAACGTCACATTTGCTAGTTTTCCGGCGAGAGGCACCGGAAAATCTAAATATCGTGGCTACATTGGTGATAAAATATATGTTGTCTGGGACATTTAAGAGAAAATTGTCTATTTCCTTTCCTTCTAATAACTTAGAGTTTTTTGGCTTGTAACCGATTTAGTCAAACTATCGTTATATTAATTGAGATGTTTAAAAGGAAGCCATAAATTTTTAATCTTTAAGGTAGACATAATTTTAAGACATAATTGAATTTTTTGTCGTTTTTGTTAATATAATTTACATGTTATTTGCATTTAAGTTAATAAGTATAAAACTACTTGTCTTACTGGTGAGTCAGTTATAATGTCATGAATTTTAAGAGGAGATAGGGAATAATGAGTATAATGCGAATACGCGATTAAAAAAACCTATACCTAATGGGTAGATTATTAAGAAAAGGAAATGTGTTTCCTGTTTAAATACTAAGTAATAAAAAACCATCATGTTGTCGGCAGAAAACTGTCCAAGACCGAAATGGCACGCCTGATCTGATACTCAAAAAAGTTATCGAGAGTTAATCTTGACCTACCGTATTATTAGGTCAATAACCTATTTACCTAGTTTTTGTACTGTTATTTAACGACAAGGAGTAAAACTATTTTTTTAAATCTAGATATATGAATAAATTTTCCTTAAATATTGAGTTATTTGTTAATAAAAACAAATGTAGATATTAAATAAATATTTTCGAATGTTAGATTATTACAGTTTAATAATTTTTATATTACGTTTTCACTACGTTTTACAAATAAATATGAATTTTTAGTATTACTCGTAAGTACAATTAATTATTCAGTTTATTGTTGCGTACATCTTGCCTAGAAATTTATTGTTTTTTAAGTAATTTGGTACTAACCTGTTTAAAATGAAAATTCGAGTAATACTGCACTTATCCGCCCAAAGCACTTAATTAATAAAATTAGAGTGAGCCGCAATTTGATTTTGATGCCAATAATTGCAAATTTCAAGACGACTGGGGAAATTAGCAGGTTTTAAAGTATCTGAAGCTTGAACTTTCTGTGATGATGAGGGTTCAGTGAGTTTTCTCGTAATATTTTGCAGACCTTGCTTTGGGATATCTCCAATCGCCTTGAAATGGTTCTTGTAGAAATAGTAGGCTGCTCTCAACTAAATTTAAAACATTCTCACCCGACGCAGGTACACAAAGTTCGCGCATCTGATAGGTAAGCATCTCCAATATTCCGTAACAGCGGCATTCGCATTTCGTAAACATTCTCCGTATAACACTACTATTTCCGCATATTCAGAAAATTTGTAAAATTATGCATTTTGCATGTTAATTTACGACGAATACGCGAGACCGAAATAAACAAACAACTGCTTACTGTTTGTATTCGCTCCATCCCCCCTCCAAATGTGTGGCGTGATCTACAAATTTCGGGGGAAAGAAATGCGGGAAATGCAGAAAGTGCTAAATGGGGGTAAATTTGAATAACACGTTGAAGTGTTAGACGATATTATGTATGTAAACATGATGTGGCAACGATGTTTAATCCGGCATTCAATTGTCGTATGGGTGCGTCATCAAAAAGTTCGTAGCGCATCAGGAGCGTCGTGTTACCGATTTTAAGATCGAGTAAAAAATTTTTTTTTCGATTTTCTGCCTTTATTAGGCCTCCCGAATACGTGGTTAAAATTAATGACATTATGAATGACTCACCCTGTATTTGAGGAAACTTGAAGCGTTTCGTCTTGACATCTGGCAACCTCAATTTGACTTGATTTTAAGTCAAGTTAAGTAGCTTGAAAGTCAAGTCAAGCCGTGAATCCTCACTTACAGTTACGGAAGTTTAACTAGGGCAAGAACATTCTTTATAGGTAAAAAACTACAGATACTATCAAACTCTGTTCCCGAATACGGATATATAAGGACTATTTGACTTCATGTAAAGAACATGAAGGGAGCTTTGTAATCGTTAAACCCTTTATCAGCTCGTGACTGATTGGAAGTTCGGGTTAAAGCCAGCGGCACAATGTTAAATTACTTCACCACGGATTTCTTGAAACTTCAAACGGAAAAGTTTTGATAATCGAAAACTACGTAAAGTTCATTATTTATACTGAACACGTAACTTGGTTTGCAGAAACTATTATAAATCAATCTTTTTTAATAGCTTAATTACATACGATTACAAAGAATGTTAAATTTTACCTATGAACACCTATTTTTATCAGAAAAGTTTTAAAACACTAACCGAATAAAGTATTATACAGCAAAAATTATTTAGCAGTTGCTAGAGTGAAATAAACATCAACATCAAGAAATTATCTTAGCTATTAATAAAAGTATGCTATTTAAATGCAACAAGTATTAAACTATTGATTACATTATGGTGAAGATAAAAATATTGGACTTGATACTGTGCATATTCAATTGAACTTCCAATAATTCTTGCACAGTGAATTTTTTAAAAATCTATGGAACAAATTTTAGTTAGAAGGGAATCCATTTGAAATTCAATTGTGTTGTGTGAGCTATAAACATTAGTGTATGAAACAATTATACACTAATTTTTAAATGGAAAGATGGATGCTACCGCAATTCAAAAATTATGTTTACATTAAAGAATTCTAATTGATATTTTATTTTATTGTTATTTACAATTTTAGATTCAACATAAAGCTGTAACGCCTGTCAGGTTTTCCTCATAAATCATATGAGGATAAGAATTGTCCATTTTATAATTTTTCTGTTCCTCTGTTTTTTATGATTAATTTAGTGCTGACAGAATAACTTTTAATAGTTTTGCATTTCGTATAGGTTATTTTTGTGGCATCGGTTGATAAGGGGTCTCAATAGAAGGTAATTTTTATTCCTGGACCCAACCCAAACCATATTTATTTTGAGTTATATTTTTACATTATTTTTAAAGGTTTTGCAAATTTTTTTATTAAAATCTGGATATTTTTTCCCTTAATTAGATAAAGAATGAAACACATCACATCATATTTTTTTCGAATTGACCAAATCACTTGTTTTGGAGTTTGATACTTCCCATATCTGCAACTATTCTTTTTTGCCAAGTTATTATTTTTGTAATTCTATAAGGACTCTTTTTCATTTTGAGTTTGGACAGCTAGTATTGCTCTTTATTGATTTAACGGTGGTGCTATTGAAGCTCTTTAGAATGAGACATATTGCTGAGAAAGAAAATTTAGTTTGCAGTTTGAATATATTTCACAGGTAAGATTCTTCTTATTTTCTGTTATTATTTACAGAAATCTTGCATACTTCAATTTTGCTGACACTGTATATTTTACAGATTCTCTTTACTAGCACGAGTTTGAAGTGAATAACTACAAGGTGATCTATACGGAGGTGACCAATCGAAATATAACTGATATTATTAGATTTCATACTTGCTTCTTTAACAGTTTTCATAAAACAATTGCATCCGAGTACTCATTGTTAACAAATTGAACGATTGAATTACACAAAACGTAATACGGCAAAATGCATAGAACAAAATTTATTTCAGTACTGCAAACTATAACTAAAATTGCCGCACTTTGATAACTAATTCCTTGAAAGCAGTAAAGCAATAACGTTCTTATATAACGAGTTAACTTGAGATCAATCTTACGTAGCCATAAAGTCGCAGAGGGAATAGAGATTTATGGTAACAGTTGCTGAATAGTTAGCCGACTTGTTCTTCCGGTCTAGGCAACGTGTTGCTAGTGAAGAGTGAACCTTACAAAGTTTCTCTTTGAATTGTAAATATTCCGACCATCTGTAACAGCGGATTTCTAATATTTCTCCATATAAGTTTTCTTATTTCCGCCCTAATAGCTTATTTATTTAGATTACCCAAAAATCTGAATTAAATCGTTAATAAGATTTAGTTTGTTTTATTCTTTATTTATTTTATTTAATATATGAACCAACAGAAAATCCAATAATTATAGGGTGAATAAAACAACAAAAAATAGAAAAGCGGCCAATACAAAAAAAGAAAAGAATTAATTACTAAACTAAAACTATTACATGTAAATAATAAATAAATCAAACACAAAAAAAAAACTAAAACAGGAAGTTTAAACTTAAAAAACATTCTTAATTGCATAAATACTACAGGTAAATATATCAATTCTATTTAACATATTGTCGCAAGTTTAACATATTTTAAATAAAGGTGAACATTTTAATAAATTCGTTCTGGCCCTCGGCAAGTAAAACACACGGCTACTACGTATTGCCTGATTGGGTATTTGAAAATGGATTAATGACAAAACAATCACACATGTTATGTAAAATTTTATGAAGAAATATGACCGAATGCATATTTCTACGATAGTCTACACACTTTAAATGTATCAAGTAAAGTGTCGTGAGGAATACCTATCTGAGGATAAATTCCATCCTGGCGATACGAAAGTAACTTTAAAAATCGCCTATGAACATCTTCAATTTCAATTGAAACACCTTATAATTAGGATCCCACATATTACTAGCGTAATCGAGTTTAGATCTAACAAGAGCGTTGAAAAGTGTTACTTGTATATCTGAACAGCCAAACGACATTCTATCAGCAACTATCGTCCCATTTCTTTACATGGTGTATTTGAAAAAATTTTTGAATCAATAGTTACTAAGGAACTTTTTTTAAAATTAAGCATTTAATAAATGATAATCAACATGGCTTTTTTCGGGGCAGATCTATTATTACCTCTTTTACAAACGACTCTTGAAGCTATGGACAATAAAATGCAGGTGGACGCTGTGTATACCGACTTCCCAAAAGCGCTTGACAAAGTGCAACATCCGACATTATTAATTAAACTTGAAAATTTCAGTATTCATAGGGAACCTCTTCGTTGGCTGAAGTCTTATATCACTAACAGAAGCCAATGTGTCAGATTGAACAATTATTTTTCTGAGTACCATGGTATTACCTCTGGAATACCACAAGGTTCTCACATGGGACCTCTTCTTTTTTGTCTTTTTATAAATGACATTGGTTCCTGCTTCAATTATTCAAAAAAAAAATTAATTGCCGATGACCTTAAAATGTCAATGACTGTTCAATCTGTGGATGACTGCATTAAACTCGAGGAAGATCTGTCCAGATTAAATGAATAAACTTTTCCTTAATATTAATAAATGCCATAGTATAACATTTTCCAGAAAAGAACTTAATATTACTTACAATTACACCATCATACTTTGAGAGTCGTTCGTGAAGTTAAGGACCTAGGTATAATTTTAGATAGTCAATTATCTTTTGAGACATATGTTGACTCAATAGCACAAAAATCTATGAGAACTCTAGGTTTTATATTACGCAATATAAACCATTTCACTAAACCTTCTTCAATTATTATTTTGCATAATGCATTAGTTAGAAATACATTGGAATATAGTAGTCTTTTATGGAGCCCGTTGTATTATAAATACATAGATCGACTTGAAATTGTTCAGAAAAGATTTATTGATGTGCTCAATTATAGATTTAACAGAAATTTATATTATGAACCATATGATGTCAGATTGTCGCACTACCGCTTAAAAAAATTAGTCTCTAGAAGAATAATTTCTTCTGTTATATTTTTGTACAAATTACTTACCAATATTGTTGATTCTCCTTATATTCTCAGTCAAGTTTCTTTTAATCACCATTCACATTTTTCTAGATATGTTAATCTTTTTTATATTTCATCGTGTCGGACTAATTATGGAAGTAATTCTCCAATACGTATGTTACAGAAGAATTATAAAGATTACTTTATTCATCTAGAATCTTTTTAATTCATCATTATCAAGTTTAAAATCATATGTTAATTCTTTACTGCATTAGTGTTAATTGTACTCACTGTTTCTTTAGGTTTAATTAAGTTAGTTACCACAAATTTGTATTTTTTTTCTTTTGTGTAATCCTGTTATTGGGCACTGAATTGCCTGTTGGATTACCTATGTCGAAATAAATAAATAAATAATACATTGGTTTTAAAGTTTCCGAAATACAAGCTTTCCTCAAAGGCATCAATGTATTGTTGACTAGATCGGTGTTGGTTCGAGCCCAGCTGCCGGTAGACCGTATATAAGCTATATTCGTGGAGAGGTTTGGCGCCCTCTCTGCGGGTATGGTAGGGTGGAAGAATGTTGACTTGGGTCAATGTGAGAGATTGATACCGGTTGATATTTGACTACCCCCCTAATTAATGAGGTTTTCCAGGTTTCCCTCATTCCTGCACTGAATAGTGGTTAGGGCCTACCAACGTAAGTCGTTCCTGGGCGCAAATGCGGCCTGCTTAATAATAATATGCCGCCCCCTCTCCCGCACAAGTCTCCGACTTCTGGGATAATCCCTGTGATTAGAATGAGGGGTAGAGATATTATTATTATTAGTATTATTATTGTTGCTTCTTTAGTGTGGTTATGAAATTTACATTTAAAATAGTCGAAATGCTATCTAGTGCACATTTTTGCCATGTCTGATAAATTATTTCCCTTACCTTTAATGATAAATCTTCGCAGAAGTTCTTACAGAATTCATTAAATATCTCTGTATAATCAAATTATCTCGATTTTGTTGATTAAACTTCCACTTTAATAATATCTAAAACGTGGTGTGACTTTGGTGTACTGTGATATGTGGCTGCGCTACCATGTAAATATTTAGATCTAGGGACTCTACAATATCCTCAACTTTTTCTGTTCGATTGTTTTTGAACAAATTTTTGCTAATGACTCATGTTGTTTCCAAGACAACAGTTGAATTTCCTTTGACGAGATGAAGTATGGTGGTTTATTTATTTTCCGCAGTTCTTTTATTAGTTTTTGGAACAGTCTCTAACTGTAAAGTAAAGTAGTAGTCAGATATTATAACATCAGTTTTATTTTAGACGTGGAACGATATGGTATCCTTCCGCTCCGACTTGTCGTTATCAAAAAAGGATGCAATTCATAATCAGTACTCACACGAAATAGATACACTAACAGAAATAATGGATACAGGATCAGTATGACATCTAAGAACAACAAGAAGGAGGAATATCTCAGCAACAACTTATTTACTGATGGATTATCTCTTAAGGAAACAAGTATTAATACCATTTTACAGTCTATAACACTCCAACGTGCCACTGTCTTCACTGTTTCTTAGAAATCCAAGAAATATCACAGTACATTTTAGAAAATGTCTACCTCTATCCTTTCGCTTATTTCCAAAATATGTGAAGAGATTAGAGCCATTTAGAAAAGTCAATAAATGTTTTCTTAGTCGATATCAATAATTTAAATACATGTTAAAATTGTACAGTACATACAATATTTATCTGACAAGTTTAAAATAAATAATATTTTTTTTTTTATTTATTTTTAACGTACTACAATTTTGTTAATTTGAATCTACAATCAAATAAGGTTAAGAGTTTTATTTAGATGTTGTGCAAAATTGATTAATTATATTCATAATAATGTAAGAAAAAATTATGTACCGATAATAGGTTTACTATATTTTAATTCTGTCTAAACAAAATGTGCCCTGTTAACCTTGTAGGTTGTTGATGTAATATCATGTATCGCCAAGCCCTTTATAAAGTAGAACCTATATCAGCCAATTTAATTTTGGCAGACTTAGTGAACAAAGGGTGCAATATCTGATAAAAAACGTCCTATAAACGTATGCCCTATTCGGGTTCGTTATTGAGATACACGATGAAAGTAATGTAAGGGTCGACATTTTATCGAAACGGAAGACAATTTGTGGACGTTTTTATGGACAGCAGCTTGAAAAACAGTTTGATACATAATAATATATTTGGTTAAAACAAAAATTTCATACATTTATTACAGTGTTCGCAATAAAAGTTTATATTAATGAAATAGTTTAAAATTTATTGTGTAGAAGCCAAACAGTTTTATAAATTTTACAATACTACTACTATTTGTTTTTAACACACAATTTGCGCGTCATCATCAGATTGTTACAAGGCTATAAAATTTCAAAAGTTTTTTTTAAATTAAAGAACTGAAAGATATACATGGTAAAATAATTTTCAGACTGGTTGTCACGTCATCGGTTTTGATTTCTCTTCGGCAGACATCTTCTTTCTCAGAAGTAACTCTGAAATTGGGGACCAATTTCAATGATCGGTATTTGTTTTTGGTATGTGAACTGCTCCATGAAGTTCAGGTTAGAGATCACTACCCTGTGAACTCCAGTTTTATAGATCTGAGGAAGAGAGCGATACGACTCTTGAATAAGCTAAACTATTTAGCTGACCAGGCGACAAGCCGGCTTAAGTAGGTGTGATGTTAACATAAACAATAATTTTACAGCGGTGAATGACTTATATAAAAATGCTCGAAGGGTGTATGCGTGCGTGTGTACTAATTTAAGTTATTGAATAGTGGACAATTGAAGTTTTAATGACCTCTGTTATGAATATGAATTGTGTTATGTGAATTATTAGATGAGTTATCACTGAGTATATTGGCATGCTTATTATTTGTTTATTGGCTAATTTAGTATTTGATTAATAAATTATTGCATGCGATATGGCGTATCTTAGGGCTGTTAGCTATATGTGACATGGGTTCGGTTCTGGTTAAAGATCTAGTATTGCTGTGAACTGTCTCTGCAAAGGTGGTCTGGTCAGTGTGCACTGAGAGAATATATGCCAAACATAGTAAAAGTTGGTCTAAGCAGTTTATATGTCAATATTTTTCTTGACCTAAGTTCAGTAAATGTACTGCCACGGAAGCGTGCAAACCAAACTGGAAGATATACATACAATATAGCATTCAGATCAGGTCATTAGTTGTAAAATGTTAGTGATATATTGAGACAAAATGAAATATCATACATTCAATACCTATGAAGATTTACATGTTATTTATTTAAAAACCATAAAATATTATTGAAATTATTATTGTTGTTAAAATTAAAATACTGTAGAATTGAACAAAATAATATAAAAATGGACAATACAGAGCATATAGGTAGTTTATTATAGTAAAAATTAAATAAATTAAACATTTTAGAAATAAAAAAATAGTTAAAATTTATCTAATATTGTGACATGATCTCACATTTATGAAGAGTACATAAACAAAAACAGATTTAAACCCAGAGCAAAATATATAGAAAGAACAAGTAAAGATCATATATTAATTTACTAAATATACCGATAGGAGTCAAGCAAAAATAATAAACAACAATTTCAGTAAATAAATTTTATAAAATGTTCAGAAATGTCAAATAAATTTCATAGCCATGGACAAATGTAAAGCATAAAGTTGGCTTCACAAGAGATGTCACAATGTACACAAGAAAAGTACTATTTTTTTTATATTTAAGAATATTTTAACATTTAGATATAAGTAAAATTGTAAATACATAAAAAAATTTTGTAGTAGGTTAAGTAGTGAAGTGAAAACATAAAAACAGTGCATCGAAAAACTCATTAAAATCATATGTATGAACCATAATATGTATGTAAGTTTTAAAACAAGTAATCAAGATATCAAATTGATAGAAAAATAAAGAAAAAACAAGTTTTTGTTGATTAGATACGAAGAAAAGAAAGAACGTGCAGCGTTGGTTTTTAGAGAGGTCCCGAATATTAAGAAAATTAATATGAACAAGTTAAATTAAAAGTTTAAAATTAATACTAACGTTATAAGAAAATTGTTAATCAGCACAAGAAACAGAGATCCAGGTCCAATCTAGCAATTTGGCAGTACCATACGGTGGGTAAAACATCCACTAACATCAGCAGCCCAATATCACAAGTTCTGAGGGATTTCTAGAAGAGTTCCAGTAGAAGTCCTAGAAAGATCAACATTGATAAAGGTAATTTATGTGCACATAAATTAAATAAAAGAAAATAAACGCTAGCTAGCCATAAAATTCAACAAAAAGACAGTTAGTTAGTTAGTTTGGATGTTCTCCTTAATTCTGTTCTTTTCTTATTCAGGGTTGCTATTTTTGCTAACAAATTGTTAGATTGGCAATAGTATATTTTTCTATTGTTCTATGTTGAGGTAGGTCAGCCTTCAGCTGGTATGACTATCTTCATAGGCTTAGTTTTTTGTTTATTCTAACCTATCTTACTTCCTTGACCACCTGTTGTTGGCTCAAGAAAGTTTTTTTTCAAAATTTTTCTAATATGTTCGAGTAATCGGTGTTCATCCTGGTTTTATACCAGTTTTTTAATGTTTTCGCTTAATATTGCACATGATGTAAGAAGTTGTGACATTGTGATAATGTTTTTTTGATGTTTTCTGTTCTGATGGATGGTTCCATTACACTTTTATTAATCTCAATCTTTTTCGTAAGTCCCTTTTACTTATCCTTTTACATTTTGATAATTATTATATATTTTTGTAGTTTCCTGATGAAGAAGCAATAAAGGCTAAAGTTTTCTTTTTTCTTGCCTAGTGACTGCTATACCTGGTTAATTAATTTTACAAGTCTATTCCTTAACGCACCAGTCAGGTGAATCTCTTCCGCTATATATATATATATATATATATGTATATAGCGTCTTCTAAATTGTTTGTTGACTGCATTTAAATACTGTTTATATTTCATTTCAATATGTATTATATTCTTCTATTCTATTGTATTTGTTTTGCTTTTGCAATTTTATTAATGCAATCACTATTTAAATAAAATTTATAATGTACTAATATCAGTAGAACTTTTCACTATTTCAAGATAATTTCTACAAAATTTGTAAATATTTATATTAGATAAATATTTTAAACATATTCAACACTAATAAGATTTTACTACTGTTGTTTACATCATTAGTTTCTCTATTCAAATATTTTTATATTATATATTTCTATATTAAAAGAGTAGCCGTTAAATAATCATGAATTAGCCGTTAATCGAGCCTCAAAGCAAATTTTGTGTTGTCGTTAAACAATTTTTTCCATGTGAGTCACCGAGCGTTGTTGTGTCATTAAAATCTAGTTGTTATGTTAGAAAATTTAATTGAGATCCACCCGGAATAATTTATAAGAAATTACGGAAACTAGTAACCTTAGGGACTGGTTTTCCCCCTTAACACCTCAGTACAAATTGTTCAGTGTAAGTTGTTAAGTGATAAGGAATAACGTCTATTTTAATTTTGGAAGCTAGTCACAGTATCAATCCAGCCGAAAACTTGATCGAATAATAGCAGAATTTCCCTCTTTCATATCCTTTATTTTATTTTTCAAGATAATAACCAGCAGCAATGGTAAGTCCCATTTTTTGTCTCTCGCTAGAAGTTTGGGTATTTAAGTCAAATAATACAGTCCACTGGCAATTAGTACCAGACCAACTTTTTTAAATAATTATGTGTATCCTTTAGAACAATACAGAATTCTCAAAATTGTGGTTAAATATTATATGAAACGCAATTTATTTATAATGTGTGATAGCCGGAACTCTTTGACCTGCGCATGTTGTTCTGGGGCTAGGCTCTGTGGGGGCAAACCCGCTATCGGTATCTCTGGGTCCGCCTTTATATTGATTTCGGTTTCTATTGTTGGTATTACGACTGGTACGGTCGGAGCCGTTCCTCGGATAATAGTGGTTTTCCGAGACGTCCCGTAGCCGCCTCTGTAACTGATAATTGGTAATTGGAGGGTGGACCCAGAGATAGCGATAGCGATAGCGGATTTGTCTCCCCAGAGCCTAGACCGAAAAAAACCAGGGTATGTCAAAGAATCCGAGCTAATGCTAGCGATGTGCACTTAATTCTATTTCTACCAGCGACCAGTTACTGAGATCACATAACAATCCGGAAAATCACTATGTATCAAATGATAGCACCAGCCATGACAGTCTAAACACCACTACCATTATCCTTGTCTATACTAATAGATAACAATTATATACAGTGTGTTTTATTTAAGAATTAGCCATATCGGCAACTTTTTTATTTATTAATCGATTTTAATTAACTTTTTTCTGTTATTCTGATTAAAATGATTTATAATGCGAATACATACCACAAAAACAAATAAAGCTATATTTTCAATATCTATCAAATAAGTCATTGCAGTTTGACATAATGATTGGATGCATATGTTTCCTTTCGTTCAAAATTCCTACAAATACCTAATTTTCTAATGTTTAAATTGTCAAAAAATTGTCGCAGGTCCAGCTTTAAATGATCGGTCAATAAGTGAAAAATTTGTGATTAGTTTTTAAATAGAACATACTGCGTATATTTGACAAACAAAACTATACAAATACAAATACATTTGAGTTTCATGCAGACTATATTTCGACGATACAGTTCTAAGAATAATTTAACCCAACAGAAAGGGAATTCCCAGAGAAGGCCGAAAGATTTCTTGACCCTTGTTTTCAGCAATATCACGGATGAGATAATAAGAAAATACATAAACTAGATACAGAATGGAAAGCTGTTCTATGTCGACGTGGTGACAAAGAGCGATGACAAATCTCCAGAGGCTTTGTTTAATTTTGTTTCTAAATGGAGCAGTAGCATCAGCATCCATTCAGATTAATAGAGCTGAAAAAGGAATATGCCATAAATAATATTTCATTGCGCATTTAACAGAACAATTGAAAAACTAACCAATATTGCAAATTCAAGTTCAAGTGATAAATATTACTTTTATGCAATTACAATTATGACGTAGACAAGACATTCATCCGTTTGAAAAGTAAATAATTTATCGATTAAACTAATTTTAGCAAAATTTAAATATCACGTGAAGTAGAGCATTTTATAGTTGAGTCGTAAACAAAACTTATAGCTCCAGTTGAACTTAATTAGTTGTCAAGACGTAAAAAATACATAAAATATATTTTGATTTATCGTTGAGATTAAATTTATAATTTACTACAAAGTGCAACCTTACTCGTGTAGTAAATTAATTGGAAAACTTGGACATGCTTAATATTGTTGAATTTGTCATATAATCGCTGTTTGGAAAAGAGCGCTTGAAAATCAAAAAAATTGTCAAGTTTTTAAAAATATTACAGGGTGTTAAAAAAGAGTGTAAAATATTTAAGGAGGTAATAGTATGAACCAAAATAAGCAGAAAAGTCTCAATAAACATGGGTCCGCAAAGTAACGGTTGCGGAGATATGGAATGTTTTATGTTTTTTAGCCTTTTTCTTTATTTTGCAAAAACATTGTGTATTTTCTTATAATAGTTGGTTGATGTTTAGTGAAATAAACAGTATATATTTGACAGTTGTTCTCAGTGCACAAGTTTTCTTTCGCCATGGCTGGTTACTCTAACGCAGAATTAACAGACATGCATTTCATGTATGGTCGTGCTAATGGGAACGCCACCGAAGCGCGACATCTTTATGTTAACGCTTATCCAAATCGCCAGATTCCTTCACAACGCATGTTTGGAAGAATTTACCAAAGATTGCGTGATACCGGTTCCTTGAGCAAACAGTGCCATTTATCCGGAAGACCAAGGTCAGTATCCACTCCTAGTCCAGAAGAAGAAATTCTAGCACTGGTAGAGCAGAATCCAGATACGAGTGTGCGGAGAATATCAGCCGAGGTAGGAATTAGTGGTCCTCTCGTTTGGAGAATCCTTCACGAGCAACTGCTTTATCCATACCATGTGCAACGAGTACAGGCCTTAAATCCAATAAATGATCATCAAGCACGTTTGTTTTTTGCCGCTGGTTTCTACGTCATGATGCTGAAGACCCTCGTTTTCTTGCAAACATTCTTTTTACTGATGAAGCCGGGTTCACAAGAAATGGAGTGTAATTTTAACAATACGCATATTTGGGCCGACGAAAATTCTCATGCTCTAATAGAATCTGGACATCAGGCACGTTTTTTATTAAACATTTGGATGGGTATTGTAGGTGACAGGTTTCTAAGTCCTGCTGTTTTACCAAACCGATTAACAGGCTCTGCTTACCTCAACTTTTTGCAGAACACACTGTATGAGTTTTTGGAAGACATTCCCTTGAATCAGAGGCAATAAATTTGGTTCAAGCATGATGGTGCTCCAGCTCATTTTTCCATGGCCGTTAGAGAACATTTACACCAAGCTTTTCCACATAGATGGGTAGGAAGGGTCGGACCTGTTTTATGGTCTCCAAGATCGCCTGATCTGAACCCTCTAGATTTCTTTGTTTGGGGATATTTGAAGACATTAGTGTATGGTACTCCTGTAAATGGCCTTGAAGAGCTGCAGCTACGGATTAATCAAAAGTGTCAAGAAATCCAAACCAAGGAGTGTGTTTTCGAAAGAGTTCGAATATCGTTGAGACGAAGACGTCGTGCCTGCTTGTAAATGGACGGAGGCCACTTTGAACATCTTCTATAAATTTGTTTTTTGTTTGTTAAAAGCTTCCTTTGTCGGTTTATTCCTAATAAAATAAAATGTTTGAAACACGAATAGTGGTCCATATCTCCGCAACCGTTACTTTGCGGACCCATGTTTATTAAGACTTTTCTGCTTATTTTGGTTCATACTATTACCTCCTGAAATATTTTACCCTCTTTTTTTAACACCTTGTATAATGAATCCCTGTAAGTACCTATACTTAAAATGTATTCAAATTTTGAAAAGGTCAATACACTTACATTGACAGGCAATAAGTACGCATTCGGTATAATACATACTGTTACGTTTCCTACCCAATTTCTGCTTTTATAAAAAAAATCAGATAATTATTCACTTATCTTTATTAAACACTATGTACACTACTGAATACTAAATACAACCAAACTAATTATTATTTAATTAATCGCTATCGAGCTCGTTCTGAATCTTTAATTGATCTCACTGAAATATCCAAATAACAACTCTCTCGTTCGGTTCTCTTATTCTCCTTATATAGGCAAAACGAATATTCTTAGTATTTTCTAGTAGCTCTGGATCTCATTCTACAGCGGCTCGCGAATATCCCTGATGTGCCTCGCGAATCTTCCTGTCGCGCTTCGATCGACGGCATCACCGTTTATCAGTTTGCGGGCGATCGGGGGGACCAGTAGCCGTTTTGTGGTATGTATATATTTGGTATGATTAATTTTTATAAATAAGTCTTTTGAATAGTAAAAAACTGCAGTTTCACGAGGACATTATAATTTTATTTGAAAGACAAGTTAACTTAAAAAAATCTTATAATTTTTCTGTCGAAGCAGCTTTTTGTGTAAACAGATCCGTAATATAGGTTATAGGTTATGACCAGAAAAAGGACGTGTTTGGGTTAGAACAGTAGGAAATTCCATCCCCACTACATTTTTGACAGATGACATTTATTTAGATTTTGTGCGTTTAAAATTGATTCCAGCTTCTAAAATTTTCTAACTCTAATGTGCATGATAAGAAATGACGTAAATGAAGTTTTCCCAAATCGATGGAGGATGGAAAATAGGACCGCCAAGCTCTCCTGATTTAATACTCATTAGATTTCTTTGTGGGGTTATATCAAGAACAAAGTAAGGAGTTCGAAATATAACACCAGATATTATTAAAAATATAATTGATGAATTTGAAGACCGAATTGTGCATTGTTTAATGGGAACACATTGAACTTTTACTGCATAATCTAGTATAAAGACTATTGTTTAATTAATTATTATTTAATTCCTACGTTTTAAACAAGTATGTCAAAAAATAACAATACGTTATACTGCTGAATTCGTATTGAGAAGGACTATCTATTTATATCTACTATAAAATATAAATCATAAAAATGTTGGTAATATTATAGTTCTGTTGGACATGGCTCAAAAAATAAAAAATATTGCAAAAAAGTGGCAATTTCTGTATAGTAGCTAACCTACTTCAATATTTTTTTTTAACTTCATCAAAAACAAGTTTGAATTTTGATGCATTATTCTGAGAAACACTGTATATACGTTGCAGTTGAGTGATATTAAATGCAATTTACACCAAAAATTATGCAAATAATAATAATCCATATTCTGTGTCTGAGTGCAAGAATAATAAATTTCTTGGTGTACTTATATGATATAATTCAAACTCTGAAATCATAGTTCAAATGGTCTAAATATTCCTAACTTATTTGTCACTGAAAGTAGTTTAAAGCTTGTAGCCTTCTTGAAAAAAAATTAGTTCTACAAGAAATGTTGCAGTTCTTCATGATAAATGTGGCATCTGTGCTTGGCATCATGCAGAAGAGAACTGACAATAGTAGCATTTTCTTTATTACTCTTGATAACAGTGAACACTGACCACAAGTGGGCACTTTCTTTAACTGCATGCACGTGGTGAAACCGTTAATGCAGTGGAATTATATCGAAAATGTGTTCGATACACAACATCACACATTTGAAAAGATGCTTGCAACTGTTGCACAACTTTTACATTTAGTCGATCACCAGCTATTACTAGATGTTACTTTAGACAGCTATCTGTTACATTTCCCGTTAATACTAGGACAGGATTGATTACAATAAATATTACTCGTACATTGTGCAGAAGTAAATACTTATTAAAACGTTAATGTTGGCAAATTTACGCTGAAAACATCATTAAGAATTTGAAGGTTATTTGAGGTAAATGAATTATTGCTTTCTATAAATAAAAATATTTTGACTTCTGTTGAAAGCCAATAGTTGGTTTAAGAAGATGAATTATTGCTTTCTATAAATAAAAATATTTTGACTTCTGTTGAAAGCCAATAGTTGGTTTAAGAAGGTTTAATATTAGTCCTTTTCTATATTTAGCTAGATCTATATTTTATACTCAAAGTGGCCACCGCAGAAAATCCGGTTTCGCAAAGGTAACAGGTAAAATATTTGAAATCGTAATAGTATAGCCCAAAATTCATTCCTAAATTTTACTAAATTTAACTATATCACAGTATATTACACTTCGGTATCTTCACGTCGGCTCCTGTGATGTCGAGGTCCCAGTTTTCTTTTGTTTAGATGACCAAATGACGACTGCGCATTTAGCCGCGCACATTCGCACGCTCAAAAGGCACGGTGATTTGTCAAGAGACATATAATAATATCGTCGTGTACAAATGAATTTCATTGGTGTTCATTGCGCATTTAGCCACAAGCTCTGGAACCTTCACTCGACGAACTGTATAAATAAACTGTGACTATATCAAGATGATAATTTTATACTTTAATTCATCAACACGTTGCAGATATTTTCACGTCATAATCATCTTGCCTCGCAATAAAATACATAGGAACGCTTATATACTGCACCCATGTTTTCACAAAGTACAAAATAGATTCCTGATTTTAGAGGTCTCTCTTAAAACCACAGTTACAATATTCTGATTAAGGCTATTTTTTTGAAAATCAAATATTCTCTGTGGATGATGCAGTGAGTCCTAGACACACTGTGAAGATTTTTGTTTCACAAGTGCTTTTATGCTTTGGTCTGTTTCCAGACATTGTATGACCACCATCGAAATGATTTAAGATAGCAAGTAATACAAGTGCTGTTGATTTTTATTGCTTTGAAGAAAAGCTGCTCTTCTACTTCTGACATACTATAATAAATAAGCATCTTTATTGCGATCCATTGCCTCATCAAGGCGAAGAACAATTTGTCACAAAGTTTCCCCATCTCGGAATTAATCGATCATTTCTTTGCTGAATCAGAAGCCTTAATTGAACAGAAAAGATAAGATTGTTAAAGTTATTATTCTTTACGAAACTGCTTTACTTAGACTGCATGCTTCTAGGGTCTATAGAATGGTTAAACGATTTTGGTATTGATCAAGAAGAATATTTGGCTACCGATCAAACACCAGGAGGTGATTTCTTTGCAGCAGTGGTTGGTGATAATCAGGATTATTCACGCATTAACTTCTAGAACATGTGTTGTTCAAGTACATTTCTAATTTTTTGACATAGCTTACTAAAAAACTTTATTTTGTAACAACATTTGTCATTGTAGATACGTACATACTTCCATCAACTTTCAAACCTGATAGATATTTGTTCTTAGAGTGTATGTTAATCAGTAGTACAATAGCTATTTATCTAATCAGTTATGAAAAGTATGATTTTATGTAACGAGTGCAACATTGCGGGACAACCAAAGCGAGCGAGATCCCGTAATATCGCACGAGTTACATAAAATTGTCTTTCATAACGTATTATATACAATATTTAACGATATCGAAGAAGCCGCAAGAAATGCCTGATGCGTATGTCTCATTCCATCCAGGACGCCTATAATTAGCACCACAACCTTAACAGAGTGATCTGGATACAGCCTGCGGAGCTCGGAGAGAAAATTTCGATACTTCCTCCGTTTCTCCTCCTCTTTTAGGACGATGTTGTTCTCTGCGGAAGCCGAGAACTCAATCATAAACATCGTCCTAAGCTGGTGGTCGAGGAGGACTACATCAGGCTTATTGGCTTGATTTTGCCTGAGGGTGGGGAATGAATAGTTCCAATAAATTCGGCACTTCTCATTCCCCACAACGGATTCTATATCTCCCGGAGCATAAGGCAGCACTGGCGTCTCGTCTATCTCATACGAGTGTCGTAAATGATAATACAACACCCGTAAGGCTGCATCGTATCTTTGGATATACGCTGTGGCCGCATAAACCGGACAGGCTGACAGGAGATGTATAAGCGTCTCCGGCGCTTGGCGGCAAGCCCTGCAGCTGGTATCAGGAACCTCGATACCCACGATTACGGTAGACAAGAGTGTTAATTACACCACCTTGGCAAGCCATTATGAACCCCTCGGCCTCAGAGTTCAGCCCCGCTGACCTCAAAAAAGCGAAGGTCAGCTTTTCAGATAAGCCAAGCCCCTTTAGGTGACGGTAGAAGAGACCATGCATTGGCTTATCCTTATGTAGCTGCAGAAGATGACGCGTTTCTGCAGCTTTAATTTGGGTTTTTAACTGAACAGGATTCGACTCGGAGAGTCTGGATTTTCCCGCTCAGTATCGAACACGAGACCAAGTTCATCGACTGCTCTTCTCGCTGCCTTATACACAAACGCTCCTATCCCTGCTGTTTCATGGTCTTGGACCATGCAGAGAAGGGGATCCGAGCTCCTGATGACTTTACAGGCCTCCTCCAAAACCACTCTGCCCTGGAGACACTCCAAACTCAAGAGTCCACGTCCTCCCCGATTTATTGGGAAGTATAACCGCGGAACGGACGATCTTGGATGCAAACTCCGATGGAGATGCATCATTTTGTGGGTCTCTACATCGAGTTGCCTCAGCTCTTCTTGTGTCCATTTCACTACTCCAAAGGAGTAGAGAAGGATAGAGAAGCATATTCGTTGCACTCCCCTTGTTCTTACCCGACAGCTCCGAAGACCAGATCTGTCGGAGGCGGTGCCGATACCTGCCGCGGAGAGCGTTTCTCACCGTAGCCACCTCATGAGTGCCCCGCTGTGGGACACCCAAATAGGTGTACGACTCTCCGGCATCTAGATGGTGGAAGATGCTTCCGTTTATGAGCTGGGCGTCCTCTCCGTATGGACCGCATCGTCCTCTCTTGAGATGAACCAGTGCACATTTATCCAGCCCGAACTCCATTCCAACTGCCTGCGTGTACTCCTGTACTACTCTGAGGGACCGATTTAAATCCCTCTCTCCGGAGGCATAGAGTTTAAGGTCATCCATATAGAACAAATGGGTGACCTTATGCCTTCAGTTTCCTGGGGTACCACAATTGTAACCCCGGGTACGACGAAGTGCAACGGATAATGGCAGCAGTGAGATGCAAAACAAGAGGGTACTCAGGGAATCTCCCTAGAACACTCCCCTCCTGAACAAAACCGGCTCTGTCTGGACCCTTGCATTAACCGATGTTATGGTAAAGCGGGTCCTCCAGAGCGGCATGAGTTGTTCAATACATCTCACTATGGGGTCGGCCACCGCAAGGCATTGGAGCAAGTAGATTATTAGCTCATGCGATGTCATATCAAATGCCTTGCGGTAATCTATCCAGGCCATTGAGAGGTTTCGCTTCTATTGCACGGAGTTCTGCGTAATACATCTGTCGATGAGCAGGTTCTCCTTACAGCTACACCCCTCTTAGACCCTCGCTGCTCGTACATCCGTTGATAAACCGGGTTCACTGCTTGGAGCACACGCGCGTACAAGATGCGAGTAAACACATTGTAACACGCATTCAGGCACGTTATTGGACGGTAGTTCCTTGGCTGGGACAAATCTCCGCTCTTAGGGATAAGCACGGTTCTCCCCTCGACAAACCACGCCGGAATTTGCTGCTCTCCATTTAGTCAGGACGTGAATATTCTCGCCAAATGGCGGTGGACACTGGTGAATTTTTTCCACCAGAAGTTGCTGATCCCATCGGGACCAGGAGCAGCGAAGTTCTTCGATCTAATAAATGATCTCCGAACTTCATATGCAGTTATCGGTGGGTACACCTCTTGTGGCTCTCGAAGCCTTTGACAAAAGGCCTCGAAGTGTGCCAGGGCTGGAATGTCTCTATCAAGTGGAATCCTGCGGCCATAAAGATCTCTCCAGAAGGCTTCTACCTGATCTACAGTCGGCAGATTGTCCGCAACACGCTGAGGCTGTTAAAAAAGTCGAGAAGGCCTTAAACGGACAACGGCCTCACTAGTGACTTTTTCGCAGCCAGTAGCATCCATATCCTGTCGAGAGAATGCTGCTTGATGGTGAGCAGCACCACCCGATTTAGGGTATGATGGACCCACCTAAGGGAACTAGCGATGCACCAGATGTCAGCCTCTTCTGGCAGATCCTCACGGAGCGCAGTATCCACACGGGCCAGATCTGCGGGCTTCGGGGGTTTTATAAAAGACAACTCCCGACGGGTGCTCAGACCGTCCTGTTCACGGGGAATGAAATGACGCGCCTCTGCAGGTTAATTCCGTGGCTCTTCAACCACTTCGTTCACTTTTAGATGAGGACGCCTCTCATAGCCTCTGCGACGAAGGTGGGATACATAATCCCGCAGATTTTGTGCGGTGAGGGCGCGGTCTTCGGGGTACATGTCGCACCACCGAGCATACATCCGCGCCATGTCCAGCCAGCCTGGGCTGGCTGCTTTCGTAACATACCAGAAGATCGTCCCTTAGCTCAGCTGGTATTTGGAACCGGAGGTTTCAGTGTGTCAGGTGGTTGGCCTGACACATCGACGGCCGGCACCAGAGGAAAAGTAGCTCATTCCTCCCGGGTGCGCAGTGCTGCCGGTCCGATTTTACACCCTTTAGCTAGAGTAAATGGTGTCACTACTCACCAAAGGTCGTAGATGATAGATGACCCCTCCTGCTTTTACTATTATTTATTATTGTTATTGTTATCGTCATCGTCATCGTCATCGTCGTTATTATTATTATTATTACTATTGCTATTACTATTACTATTACTATTACTATTACTATTACTATTACTATTACTATTACTATTACTATTACTATTACTATTACTATTACTATTACTATTACTATTACTATTACTATTGTTATTATTTTTATTATTATTATTATTATCATTATTATTATTATTAGTATTGCTATTGCTATTACTATTATTATTAATTATTATTATTAATGGAAGTCAAACTTATAAATACCATTGGAAAAAATACATCGAGTAGGTACATTATGTGGAAACTTTCTTCTTTCCGTGTGGTCAGTTGAAAAAGGGAACGTATTATTTTTTCCTTAATTGAATAATTTAAGCTCTCAACAAGTGTTGTTGTTTTTGAAACGAACGGGATAACACGCCCTGGGTTTAATTTCGAAGTTTAATGAACTACAAATGGTCATCTGGGTGAGTGATTTCATCATATATTCATGACGTTCGGTAATCAGTTTGTTCTGTTCAAATATACCAGAAAACACATGGGAAATAAGTTGTTGCTTTCCAAATATTGAACAAAAGGGGAAGCGAATACCATCCCAGCATGTACATATTAACAACTGGAAATAAAATATCCGTTTGGATAAATTGCCTTCTTAAGCACAATGTTAACAGGAAGGATATTACAAAAATATTTCCAAATATAAATATATAAACTTTTATATTATTTTCAACATTCAATACGGTAATCAGAAGATATATTTTTTTTTATACATGTGCAGTTCTGTTAACTCATGTGTAAAAATGGAAAATCGTAAAATATACAAGGTGGTCCAAATTAGAAAATAGTTGCACCTTTTACCATCTAGGGTCATTATTTATCAATAGAAAAAGCTCAGAATTTGGTTAATAGGGATAAGAATACACAAGAAATCGATTATTTTATTTAAAGAATAACCGATAAAATTAAAAAAATACAATAATTTAAACAAGGAATCCAGTTGTTCTTGTTATAAAATAAAATTCAATATTATTTAACCAAATCAAATACACAAATATTCTGTAAACTTCACGCAGCCCCATTTATGAGTTCTGTCATATTTTTTGCTCGTTTTGGGATGTGCTTCAATAGTTCTACAGTTCTATGTATTTTTTAGCAATAGTTCTGTACCATAACAGGTTTAAAAATCAACATATAGTTATTAAGCAAAATGATTTCCAAAATACGTGGTCTTGTGAATATAGCAGCGATATTATAACGCAACGCAACGATCTAGGTGTTTTAATTACGGAAATATTGAATTTAATAAATATAAGAATTTTTGAAAAATTTTTAAAAAGGGAGTTCTGGCGAAAATTAGAACAGTCCTGAATTGTGCACCAATAGTTCTACTATTCCATGCAAACCGAATGGATCTACGTGCTCTAGTTCCAGAGTTATCGAATTTAATTAATATAAGGATTTTTCAAAGATTTTGAAAAAGGGAGTTCTGGCGAATATAAGAATAGTTCTGCATTGTGCACCAATAGTTCTACAATTACATGCAAACTGCATGGATCTAGGTGCTCTAGTTCCGGAGTTATCGAATTTAATTAATATAAAGAATTTTTAAAAATTTTGAAAAGGGGAGTTCTGGCGAAAATAAGAGCAGCTATGCATTGTGCACCAATAGTTCTACTATTCCATGCAAACCCCATCGATCTAGGTGCTCTAGATCCGGAGTTATCGAATTTAAATAATATAAGGACCAAAAGCTTTACTATTCCGTGAAAATCACATCGATCTAAATGCTTCAACTTCGGATATATCGAATTTAATTAATATAAGGAGTTTTCAAAGATTTTGAAAAAGAAAGTTCTAGCGGAAATAGGGACAGGTCTGCATTGCGCATCAATAGTACGACTATTCGATGCAAACAAGGTAAATCTAGGTGTGCTAGTTCCGGAAATATCGAATTTAATTAACGAGCATTTTCTCAAAAATGTTGAAAGTTCTGGCGGAATAAAAACTATTTGTACTATTCCATGAAAATCGTATCACTTTAGATACCTCCTGAGATGTATGTCAAATATAATTAATATAAGTTTAAGTTATGCAAAATTCAATTTTTTGCACGTTTTTAAATATGTTATTTCTTATATTCGCCCTTTTCCAAATTTTTTTAATTAAATTCGATAACTCTGGAACTAGAGCACCTAAATCCATGCGGTTTGCATGTAATAGTAGAACTATTGGTGCACCATGCAGAACTGTTCTTATTTTCGCCAGAACTCCTTTCTTCAATTTTTTTTTTAATTCTTATATTAATTAAATTCAATATTTCTGAAATTAAAGCACCTAGATCGATGCGATTTGTATTGAATAGTGGGATTATTGGAATACAATACAATATCGCCGCTATTTTCACAAGTGCACGTATTTTCGAAATTATTTTACTTAATAACTACATGTTGATTTTTAAACCTGTTATGGTTGGTACAGAACTATTGCTAAAAATTACATGGAACTGTAGAACTATTGAAGTACATCCCAAAACAAGCAACAAATATGACAGAACTCATAAATGGGGAGCTCCGTGAAGTTGGTCCCCCCATATTTTTAAAAAAACTTTTTTTACTAAACGTCATAGAACAATTGTTTAAATTTATACAGCACTTCAGAACTATTCATATATAATCCAGCACTATACAAATTTTAACAAAAATCGAACATTGAGGGACTAACTTCACACTCACGACTTGAGTCCTTTATTTTTGCTTTTAAATTTGTTTAAATAGATTTAAGTATTAATCTGTCTATATTGTAAATATTCAGCATTATATTCATATAATATGAATACAAATATTCAGGATGTAAGTACTCTTTGAATGTTGTATTCAGGATTCAAGGCATCATGAATACTTTTTTTAACAGATTATTTATTATTCATGTTTGAACACTTTTCCTGTATTCATACCTAGCTCTGTTACTGAAGATGCACCAACTGTTTTTGTCAAGAACTTTACATATAATAGAAAGCTGTATCTATAATCTCAACATATATATCTAATCAGCCTAGCTAATGATACAATAAAACAGCTCATATGACCATAGTCGATGGTGCAGAAATTATTATCTTTGACTCCAACGTTCATAATATATTTTTGTATATACCTGTTCAGTTTAACATTTTGCGTGTTGCTAAAGATGAAGAAACAGGAAGGGAATTTGTCATAACATATAGAACAAGAAAGGATTGTCAAACCAAAATCATTATACAGGGTGACCAGATGAAAGCGAAACAGTTTTGGATCAACGTTTTCCACGGAATTGAATTGGGAGAATAGGCGGCATTGAATGGCCTCCACGATCACCGGATTTATTGCCCCTTAATTTTTTTTGTACGGATACCTAAAAAGTAAAATCTATAAAACACAGCCAGCGTTGCTGCAAGATTTTCGTCAAAGAATCGTCGACGAATGCCGTCGAATCACTCCGGAAATGCTTCAAAATGTGCGCGAACGTTTCGAACAAAATCTTTATTTTTATCGAGGAGTTGGGCGGTCATCAGTTGGAACATTTAATCAACTAAATAATAAGTATGCAGCTAAACATAATTTAAATTTTAAAATGTAAATTTTTTTCAAAGTATTGGGCGGAATTATAAAATTTAAAGTCTGTTGTAGAGAGAATTGTAAGAGCTTTTAAAATAAATATTACTTAACCCCCAATGCCATTTAAATATTTTGGGTTATGCTTATGCCTTGCTTGGGGGGTGAAAGAGTCAAAAATACAAGTAAAGAATGTCCCCCTTTAATCTAAAATCGACGGGTCTGAGCGTGTTTCTACAATCTTGACGCAGTTCCTGAAAATGGCTCCGTTTCGTTTTCATCTGGCCCCCCTGTATATGATTTTCACTACAAATTAATTAAATAACTCTTGTTAGGTTAAGTTTTGTAAATGTATTTAACCATTGGCATTTGTTGTAATAATTTAATTCTTACATAAGTACTTATATTGTCATTTCATTGTATAATATACTATTAACAAGATAAATAATTTTCATAGCAATCCATAAAAATTATTATTCACAGTTACCACCCATAATCGAAAATCAATTTTAGCTTTGAACAGTGGTTTGTTGATATGAAACATAAATAATACATTAATGGTCTTAGTAACTTCTCTTTCTTTAAAGAAACTGAATTTAAAGTGGTGATATGGTATAACATAGACTTATATCTTTAAAATTACCCACTATATGATTGCGGCTCGATGAAAATAGTCCTTTATATTTCTAAACGGGATAATGCCCAGCAGAAATATACATCAGCCAATATTACGAAATTACTAAACGGTACGCGTTGAGCGAAAGCAATTAAACAAACAATTAATTTATGTAATTGTCACTGTTAAGCCACTAATGTCTTTGACATAAATTCAATTACAGTTGATGATCGAGTTCCAGAATGGTCTCGTTGAATTTATTAACCGTAATCTAAATGAAACCATTAACTGGAAAGCTCTGCTTAATAATAATGATTAAGATTAGGATTTAAGAGAGCAGCGAGACACTGGCTTCATTATAAACCAAAGGAAATTGCTAGTTCTTGCAAATTTGTTCTTTATTATTATCGTTAAACGGAAATTTAAAATACCTGATCGTTTTCCAAATTTAGCGTGATGTTATTAAACATTGAACTGAATAACCACTTTCATTTATAAGGCACTAAGATTTTCAAGTGTAAAAATGTACTATTAAGTAATTACACTGGCACATAAAAAAGAGTGGTCTATAATTTTGACCAGATCCACTTATCTTTATGTACTTTGACGCACTGAATCCGAATCTGAAGTCCATTTAGCTCTAACGCCCTCAAAATTTTGAGTAAATCGCAGAAATAACGAAAAATAGCCAAAATCACAAAAATCGCGTTAGTGAACGCAAAAAAATTTTAAAATTTTTTTTCTGACCTTGATCAAGTAGGTTTCTTATGTATTTCGATGCGGTGATTTCGAATCTGAAGTTTATTAAGCTACAACACTCACAGAGTTTACAAAAATTGCGAGATATAGTTTCCAGCCAAAAGTAACGTGATGTTTGCAATTTACTCAATTTTAGTGACGTTTGAGCTAAACGGATTTTAGATTTGAATTTATTGCGTCAAAATACATACAGATAAGTAGGTTTGGTCAAAAAGACTACTTTTTTGACGATTTTAGCCTTTTCGAGTTATTTCTCGAGATTTTTGCAAAATTTATGGGTGATGCAACACAAGACCCTTCAGCTTCTAATTCAGCGCATTGAAATTCATAATAAATAAGTTTGATTAAGGTCGTTATGTTGATAAAGGTCAGAAAACATTTTTCTGAATATTCCTGCGATCACTAACGTGATTTAATACGATTTTCCCTATTTTTGCGATTTATTCAAAATTTTAAGGGTCAGATAGCTGAGTCCGGTCAAAAGTACTGACCACTTTTTTGTGTGCCGGTGTTATCTGGCTCACACTTGATTGCTATTTAAGCTTTCTGTTTTCCCAAATTTTTTATTCCTGAGCATAATTCGGGCTGTTAAAAATATGTTTACATTTTCTATAACATCTTTCTTGGAACCAAATCTCACACGTAGGGTGGAGGAACAAGTTAAAATCTTAATTCAGACAATTTACAATAAGAACATGACTTGAATGCACTGGTGAGTTATTTTAATTGATGGGCACTTTTTTCTTTGTGGCTATAACAAGACGCTACTTTCAGTTTTACTAGAAGTGACTTTAGTATTCACTAGTAATAAAATTCTTTAGAATAGTTGTCAGTTCAGATAAATGAAAAGTACTTCTACCAAACCTCCTCTTGGAATTTGGGAATATGCTTGTTTCCGACAATACAAGCTCAGACGTTAAGTGAAAACTGATGTCTTTCGACCTATGGCCTGTGGCGCGAAGATTGTGGTGGTTACTAATCTAGATGTTTCTACTGTTAACATAACCGTCTCTTATAAAGTAGGATTTGTCGCAAATGGAACGATGGAGGCAAAATCCAGTACCACATGATGACGACGGTCTGGAAATGATGCCTGCTGTTCAGTACGTGCAGCCACCCCACCATTACTCTTGACTTCGCCATGCACAAAATGCATCCCTATTAACTCCATTAATGAAAATTGAACCATTTTACTAAAAGACTTATTGGAAGGAGTTACGGATTTTGCCTCAGAAATAAGGTATCAGTTTCAAGGTCGTCATGTTACTATAATCTTGCAGCCGATCAGTTACCTAATAAATGGTAAGTACTTTATTAGCATTAAGTTAAAAGTAATTTTCTAACGTTACATAACTTATATGAACCCACCTCGAGTTTTTCACTAGTAAGAATTGCGCCGTAAAGCCTTTTAAGGATGTATAACCGGCATTGGGAACTAAAAATGTTTAGAACTTTACGATTTTGGTATCAAAACAACACATTTTCGGACAGGAGCTCCTATCTTACATTTTCATGTACATGTTTCATGTTCCTCTATACTACATCCCAAAATTTGTAATCTTTTTTTAAAGTCTATACAAGCCTTATTATCACATAAGCAATAGTAAGATTTCGCTTTTGGTGACAAATTTTGGCGCTTGTAGGTGGTCTAAATGCAGGCAATTAAATCGACACCTTTATAATTGGCAAATTAAACATTTGTTATTATTATTATTTATTTCATTTATTACGTTATCTACTCTATTATGACAGTATAAGTAACAAATTATCTCTTTCCTTGGCACAGGATATTAGATATTTCTGACGGTGGCGATCGCTATACCCTTCCTTAAATGTTACTTGATTTATTAATTCGAACTAAATAATATTCACTTTAACATCTACTACAAAGCAATAGTTATTTTTTATACAAGACGATAGTGTTATTTCATCGCCGACCGAAAAAGAACATTTCTGAAGACGATAATGGAATTTTGTTGTCGCAGATGCATTTAGTAAAAAAATTTAGAAACTATTTGAAGTGATTTATCATCAAACTCTCGATTGACCTATGAAAAGAAATATAAAAATTTAAAAAATGGAAGAACGTAAAGACCATCAAGGATCTAAGGAAGAATGTATTTTTAATATATTTTTTGGAAAAATCAAAGAAAATGCAGCCTTAATGTTTATAGTAATATTCAATGCTTAAAAGTACCACACTGGTGAATAAAATTATTTTTCTACAAAACTGTTAAAAGTGGGCTTTTTAATTGTCATTTTTGATGTTAAAAATGTCATTTTTTGACACGGGTATTAAAAGTAAGTAAATCAAAAGCACTGGTTGCTACGAAAATTTTGGTTCATAAACATTGCGATCTGTGTGGTATTTTTTGATTTCTTATTTTTATTGAGTTTAAAGTTCTTCTGATTGTTTTGTAGAAAAAATATTGTATGATATACGTGTTAAAAGTGATTTTATTTTGTTCGTGAAGTTAAAAAATTCGCTACGCTCGTTTTTTAATCATCATAAAATCTTACTTTTAACACGTATATCATAAATAGCTATTATATTTTAAGGTAAGGATGAACTCAAGAGCCGATCAATTACGCAATATTAATTTTACTTTTGTTTGTAGATACTGCAAACTAATAGTTTTTTTTGCACAGATTAGAAATTGAAGACATTGATGATCAACAATTTTTCTTGTCTCTACATCAAAATCAAGAAAGACTGGTCATTCTGTATTACGAATAATAAATCTGGGGACAGCGTCTTAAAGATTATACGAAAAGACATTGCCCTACTCACTTAGAAGGTGCCCCATAATAAATTTCTCATCAATTATCGACAGAAGAAATTCACTGGGAAGATAGTTGAGTTTTTAAAGCTGCAAAATTAAAAAATGTATACTACACATTGCTTCCGCCTGCTACGATGGTTGCAAATTCTGATGCAGAAAGCCTACTTGCAGTCTTCCGTAATAGAGACACATATTGAGAAATGAGTGGCTAACAAGATTGCTGTATCAGCGTGGAAAATCAGACCATTGACGCCAATACATCAGCATCCTGGTAGGACCAAAAAAATATTCTTCTCTTCCCATGCATTTTATATTAAATACACAGTTTGAACAAGTATTAATTACTGACGCAATTCTCAAAGCAGTCCAACACGTTTTTATTAATAGTAATATTATTTTCAGATGTTGCGAAATAAAAAATTACAACGGTGCTTGGTTTATCATTACCACTGATAACTTTCAGTATTCTTTTCGCAATATTTTCTTCCGCCAGTGCTCGATCTTCAGGTCTTTTAAGACAAGTGAGATCACTACTGCCGTCAACTAAAAGGGAAGCTGACACATGTACTCTTTTCCAGTTGTCCAGCTTCAAAAATTTTGGCACTTGCAAGACAGCACTGATTTTATGATACCGACCACCATTCGATGACACTTTCCACTAACATATTTGAAAAATAATCGACGTTCTACCAATCCGGGTGGACGTAAAGCAACATATAAAAACTTAAATAACTGTCTTCCAGAATAGTAGAAGAAAAAATATTTTTTATAATTTAGGAGGATTTGTTCACCTTCAATAGTATCAATTGTTAAATCGACTAGTTTATCAGAATCAGAAATTGAAGTGTTTACCGTCTTCAAAAATCAAATATAAATTATCAGATGCACTATTCAAAAAGCAATCAACTTATCCAATGTTGACTGCAGCATTGAATAGTGTGACTAAAGCGTTGACGGCTTCATTTTATTTGCTAAGTTTGAGAAATACACCATCAATATATCTTTTAAATACATCCTAATGTTTTTTCTTTGCGTCAATCCATAAAACATTGGTATAGTTCATAAATTTCTCGAGATTTCTTTGGGAGGAGATTCAAAGAAACCTCTTTCGTACCCTCCAGTATTTCCTCAGATACACTTAAATCTTCATTAGATTCCATTTTTACAGACTTTTCAGTAAATTGAACGATAAACCATCACAAATAAACCCAATAGAGCATTTACATTAACTCAGTGTCATTAAATTCCGCTAGGGGCGCTAGCGTCAAAGTTAAGTATTAATATTAATGTTCTATGGCCTAGTTTATGATTCGATAATTTTTTACTTGAATTTGTGTAAGTCAAATAGTGATTGTAAATCTAATTTGCATACGTATTATCAAAATATAACTTATAATAAATCAATAAAATGTTTGTAAACACACAAAGATAACAGGAAAAAAATCACTTGAAAAGATATATTAAATTTTATTTATGTTAACCTCATATAACCTTATTTATCTGAATTTTACATTAGTAATTTGGAAACAGATGTAATAAAACGTTATTTAACACAGAAATTGTTAACGTTGGAGTGCCTAAAGAATTTCCTGGTAATTCTTAATTAAAACCTCTTTGTTTTTAAAGAATTGAAATTTTATATATTACGAATCGATAGAAAAATGGTTAGTTGTCCCTCGGATTAAAAAAATGTTGCATGTAATATGCCTAGTAAATAAAAGTATATTAAATACCCAGTTTCTGAAAAATACGAATATATAAAAAAAATCAGTGTTTCAAATAATGTACATGTGGCATAAATAAATAATAAACATATGCAGTTTTTATTTGGTATTTTTATTACAGTACAAGTACAATACAGAAAAGTTGAAAACCCTGATAGGTGTTTTAAATGGTTTTCATTAAAAAAATTGAGTGATATTAGTTGTGCTCTTTTATAACTAATAACATTTTGAATCGCCATATCGTAAAATAACTTGTTACTACTAGATGCACTTGCTATACTCTCAGGATTACCGGCGTTATTATCATTCAAGTAATTTTCAATTTGAGGAATCGTATTGTCACATTTCTCAGTTTAGAAGTCTATGAACTCGTGTCACATTTCTACTTTGATTCCATCTGCAGGTTTGCCTACATTTTCATCCTGTTTTCGCCTTTTCAAGTATCGTTTCATGCGTTCATTTTTTTTACAATATTGGTGTCGTATTTTCGTGTACGGGTAAATATAATGTTGAAACAGCTGTTTTTTGAGAATTATCCATTGTCCTAAAAATAAGAATGAAACCTTATCAAATAATGAAAAATATACACCGAAAATGGATCATGAATGCTTGTACTTACCAATACTAGTAATAGTATAACAATCTTCTGTAAAATGTTTTGAGCAGATCTTTGTGTACTGGGTTGGTTTCTTGCTGGATGCAATTGCTATTAACCATTTTTTTCAGCATTATTGGAGAACTTACGAAACATGAAATCTTTTTTTTATTAGCAACAGATAAACACTGCGGTAGACAACAGTTATATGGCTATTTTTTACACAAATTAAAACAACAAAAATTAAATAACAAATATTTGTGAGATTAGATTTAATACCTAACATTGATCGCAGCGCCGCTTACATGTAAATGCTCTATTAGCAATATGGCGATTAATGTTTCACAAAGTATCCATGACTACATGGATATATCTTTCTCACCTATTTACCGTTTTTAAATGGGGGATTTCGGTTGGAGAAAAAATAGCATGATTTATTTGGATTAAGTGTTTTTTTTGTCTCAAAGTCACTGGTTGCATCCACTAAGCTACGCTGTGCTTTGCCTCTCAAACCACAAAAATGACACTTTTAATCCTAATATAACAATATACTATTTTCCTAAGTTAACTGAAATTAGTAAACTATAAAAACGAGTTACTTTTTCGTTTTTTATTGAGTATACATATATGTATATTCAACATGTATAGACATTTTATGCATTTATTATCAGAGTTGCACGGGGCCAGGCACAGCGGTAACCGTCATATGCACGGCCATTAAATTTTACAACTGTCGTCTAGATAAACAATTTACTATGAATGGAATTGTCCGGACAATATGGCTTTGGTGTAATTTCTAGTTGATATTCTATCAGCTCCCGTAATCCCGATGTAACGGTTTGAGTCGCGCCAGCAATCAGAGTTCATGGTTAATTGTCGGCAATAAAAAGCCGCAACCCCAAACACAGGGGTGTGCAGCTATTATTACGCTTTTTCACAATGACTGCTATTAACCCTCACGGAAATTAATTGGCGGTATAAGACAGAGAAATGACATAAAACTGTAATCTCATTTTTAGATAGCTGCGAATATTGTCTGGTCTTTACTTTTAATATTAGTTCCGTCCTTAAGGAAACTTTAATTTCTGTGAAAGTTATTTTTGAGAATTGTGTCGTTTTGACTGCCTTAAGCTGATGTAATTTAATTTGATTAATATAATCACGTAATGTTACCACTCATCGTTATATTAAGAAAGTCATTGTGACAGTTGTCTAAATTGTATTCAGAGAAGAAATATGTGTCACGTATCACGGAGGTATGAACAAACGATAAATATCATTTTGCATCAACTGAGGAAAATAGTCAAAGGACTCATGTCTGGTGATCTAGCTGGTCACTTACAGCTCTGATACCAACTACTTATGCAGTTTTTTACAATATTTAACAAATGAGAAATACAACTGAAAATACTTTAATATCGTGATCTAATATGATTTTTTCATACAGGTTAACTATGACTAAGTACAAAAATTTTAACTACGTGCTCAGGAAGGCCCAAAAGACAATAAAAAAATTATTTCAGAATTTTAGCTCGATGTTTAAAAAATGGGACAAATCCCTCTTTTCCTACGGAAAGTCGGCGCCTATGATACTCATCAACTGAGATGGTTTAGATACATAGATAAAACTTACAACTGTCAACAATATCTACTACCATGCGGTAATTTCTAAATATAACGACAAAAATTAACATTCTTATTAGTAATAATTCTTGATAGATAAGTAGTCATTACAAAGTGGCAAAACTAAATTTTCATTTATTATAACCACTCACTACCGATAAAACACACTTACAGCTAGACAAAATACCTATTCATTATAACAAAATCGAACGAAAGGAATAGATAATAGAAAATTTTGAATATACCCGCGGCAGTCTTGTGCCATAACCTAGAAAACCAAACCGGCGAACTATATTGTGGGAAAGTATCTACACCCAACACAAATTTCTTTATTTAATAACTATAAAACGTTTAAAAATTAAAAAAAGGCCCTAAAAACTGAAGAAGAACGCAAAACTACAACGTAAACACATGGTAAACACAGGAATTAAATTATGATATGACTGGAAATTTTACGGTCGTATTGCTAGTTGCCTGCGTTACCTACTCTGATTCTGTAAACGTGTGGCGGACAAGTTGCATAGGCGGCGTTAAATAAGGATTTAATATAATTTCGAAAATTTTTTTTTCGCTTTATAAATAAGTTTGGAATTTTTTTGAAGGGTGATTCCGTTAATTCTCAATTTTCTTTATCTCCTCTTAAAATGTTTGTCATAGTTAACCCTGTATATTTCTTCAATTCTTAATTTTTTGAGGTATAGGTATGGTAGATAATTATTTTATAAATCTTAATATTATGTATATAGAAAATAAATTTAAAATTATACATGAATGTTGTACTTACTTACTTAGCTTTAGTACCTTGGTCCATCAAGGCCGGGATTGTCTAAAATACTCCAAGATATAATTTGTTTTTGTGATATAGACTTAAAAACACCTTGTATATTTTGTACTTAAAATATTAACACAGAGAATATAACTGCACATTTCAATTTAATTATAGGGTGCTCCTCAATAATTTACAGGTTGTTGACATTAACTATACTGGCAAAGTTTCTACCAATATGGCATTCACAGCTTCCCTTAATATCTGGTAACAACTAACTAACACGGTAAATGTCCTGTTACCGCAATTATATAATGTAATAGACTAATGGAACCACTTCTTACTGTCATCTGGCAGACCGTCAAAAAAAAAATAGATGCCTGTCTTAGCGATATATTTGCTATTTCTCTACCTAAAAAATATCGAAAAATTGAATCATATATAATGAATGATTTGATGGACAAGTTATAAGCAGATGGAGTTGTAAAATTGCTATGTTCTCTTTTTGCGGCTATTAAGTTTGGCAGTCAACATTTTTGTTTTCTTTACAACATAACTATTATAAACAGTAAACGTAGATAACACAGCACTACAAAAATAAAATCTGATATGCTGAGAAAAATTTGTCAAGTTGGAACTTTTGAAGCGGTGCTCTTGTTAAAGAATATTATGTGTATTACGAAAAAATTTTCTCAACATTTCGGATGCAAACCTTCCAGAAAAAGGACCTCAAATAGATAAAATGACGAGAGACAATTTAGTTATCCAAATCAGATCAGATAAAAAGGCGGTATGGCTGAATTTTAAATGTGTTATTAAGAATTTCTTGGGGAATCATAAAAGATTAGTTTACAGGGAAAGAGTAACGAAAACAATAGAAAATGACAGGGAACTGGTTTGCTTGATGAATTTTTAATCCCAAATATAATTCTTTATCCTCAGGAGCTATGTCGTTTTTACCAATTCTATACATCAGTTATAAGAACAGAGTTTTGAGGTTGTCAGGTAAAGCTGACCTAATGGGATTAAATGAACCTCGATTTTGAATCGAGCGATCTCAAAAACTGTACCATGGGTTTTAATGGACCTCGGATTTGGATTCAGTCAGACATAAACATAAATATACGATGAGTTTGTCCATTTACATATTTATATTTCGATGTGACATTTAAATGAAATTTTGGATTTGGATTTAGTAGCTCCAAATATATATATATATAAACATATGATGCATTTGCATATCTATCTTCTGATTTTTCTTAAAATAATCTTGAACCTTCAGTGATGGGGGTTAAATGGAAATGGGTCAGTTTTGGACTCAGCAAGTAAAAGTACATAATAATATACGAGGTGTTTCATTTCCGTTGTGCCAAAGCAACTCTGATGATAGACGAAGTAACTGTGAGCAAATAAGTTCATATTGACATGTGCCTGAAAAAGCTGCCCCTTTAAAAACATAATTTTATTATAATTAATTTTCAGTAGATGCATAAGATGTTAAAATTGGCTTTTCCTGGAAAACTGTTGAAGGTAATGTAATGAAACAAGTATATATTTGTGTAGAAATGGTCAAGGATTTTGATTTTCAAAAAATAATTACAAATTTGACAATAATAAATGGGAGCTTTGTATAAAATTTTATCAATTAATTTCGAATATTTATAATAAAATTGTGTCTTAATAACACCCTTTCAAGGGGCGTAACGCCATAATGAGGCGTTTTCAGACACATGTGGATATGAATAATTTTGCTTTTTTGTAGTGCTGTATACTGTACACATGAATATACACAATAGAAGACCATACCATTAACCACATTTTTTGGACAAAAATAATGCGACTTTCCTTATGTCATTTGTTATTAGAGCGTCCCTGTTTCAATATACAGGGTATTAAAGCTACGTTTTAAAAAACTATTTTTGTTAATAATCCCATTGTTTTGTAAGATACACACTTGACTTTTGCACGTAGTTTTATCTCATTCCGGCATACTTATCATGTAATTTTGGTGAAACAAATCGAAGGGCGAATGAAGGTAACTGAGGGATAACTATGCAGTTTTTTCTTGAAATATCAAACGTAGAATTTTCTTCTGATCATTGTATCTCTTTTGTTTTAAATGCTTCGTTTTAGAGAAAAACGGCAATTTGTAGTGCCCATAAATCTATCATTCACTATCATTTCCAAGTAAAACTGAAATTTTGTGGATATACCTATTATTACCATATCTTGGCAACTTAACAAATCGTAATATTTACTGAATGAATGTTTGCTAATTAAAACAAAATGGATAATTCTAAATTTTATAAAATGAGGAACACTTATGAATTGAAAAAATAATATGGCATTAAAATCTGTAATACAGTTCTCTTATCAACCAAAAAATAATAGTCTCATTTAGTAAATTTAGAATAAGATAAAAGTAGTGAATTTTTGCTTATACTTATAACTAACGTATTGTAATTAAGTAAAATATCACTGCAATAAAAATATCTAAACAGTGGCGTTTTCATATTAATGTCACGCTATGTTCCTGTATCTAGAATACTACCTCTACCGTGTTGGATGTTGCATAAAACATGCAAAACCCTAGAAAGCAAGAACAAACCTCAATTCGAGTAGGTATCTTCTAAATCTATTATTTATTACTATCAGCTGTATCTATGAATGAGTAAAAACTTGTTTGGCCAGTCAGCTGTATCTATGAATGAGTAAAAACTTGGTTGCCCAGTATTATTAATTTCAGGGTTTGTAAAGTAAGCTCTTCAAAAATAATGTGTATTAAATAACAACATAAGACTGCCTAATTAATGTCAATTTTATGATAGCATCAGCATTCCAAAGCAAACAAATACGAAAGCAATTATAACGTTTCCGTCTGCAAAACTAAATTGTTTGAACTTTAACTGGAAAAGAGGTTTATACTACATAAGCAATACTGAATTAAAATTATGATAAGTTGGAAGTTTACGCAAATTTATTTAAAACTTTGCGGATCCCTGAATTAAAGTACGTTAAACCCTTTCCTCCCTACTAATTAAATACCTAATTTGGCTTACCAATGTTGAGCTAAATGAAAGCTGGGGTGTCTCTGTTAGAGACATGTTACATTCTAGAAAATGTTTCTGTCCCAGTTTTATTTTGGGGGTGCAGTAAAAGTGTATACATTTATATTTTTCCGCAATTGTTTTTATATAATAAACTTAATTAATAACCATTTTCTATTCATCGGCGACTCGCCTATAGGAGCAAAAATGCCATTATTGACATGTTCGTGTTGTAATTCTCAAATTGAAGACCATAAAAGTGTCAAGTGCTCCATTTGTAAAAAAATATTCAAATACACATGTGTAGATTTAACTGTCTCGAAAGTGAGAGCAATTCATGGCAAGAAAGGATTAACCTGGAGCTGTATTAATTGTTCAAACTTAGGTAATGACATAATTGCCTTGAAAGCTACCTTGATTGAACTAAAAAATGAAATTTTGGAGCTGAAGAAAACTTCTTTGCAAACTACGGCTGTTGATAATTATCAGTTCGAGGAGATCTTACAAGAATTTAGTGAGCGGCAGAAACGTAAACGTAATATTATTATTTTTGGTCTTAACGAAGAGGCAACTACAGGTACTCAGACTAGAGCAAGACAAGAAAAGGATAAAGTTATTGATATGTTTAGAGAAATTTCATTGGCTGATGATATTTGTGTTAAAGCTATTCGTTTTGGAAAAACTGATCATAGCAGAAGTGTTCCGCGACCAATTAAAGTTACACTAAATGATGAATCTTCAGTTCATGAAGTTATACGTAAAGCAAAGACTTTACAGAATACAACCAACTATAAGAGAGTACGGATTTCGTTTGATCGTTCACCCAAGCAAATTGAATTTTACAATACGGTCAAGAGGGAACTAACTGAACGTATTGTAGCTGGAGAGAAAAATTTAAAAATTAAATACGTACGTGGCATACCTAAAATTATTTCTTTAAATTAGTTGAGCCCAATAGATCGCACACAGTTGTAACAGACCTGGTTTGTTACTACCAAAATGTGCGCGGTTTAAGAACTAAGATCACTGAATTCTCTTCATGTGTTACAACCCAGGAATTCCACATCATTGGTTTAACATAAACATGGTTGACATCTGACATCTCTAGCTCGGAGTATTTTCCGAATTCATACAATGTGCACAGATCCGACAGGAGGCCTGACGTTACTGGACATTCTCATGGTGGGGGAGTTCTTCTTGCTTTCAATAATGAAATTTTTACAAATATTTATAAGTTAAATTTGGAAGAATTTGTGGATATATCTCCTAACATTGATATTATCGCCTGTAAGTGTCATTTTAATTGTAACCTATTATTTGTGTTTGTAATTTACATTCCACCAAATACGGATTTAATTCAATTTGGAAACTTTTTTGAACACCTTAAATATTTACTGAGTACTCAGAGTATTGGTAGTAATGATAATGTTTTAGTTTTAGGTGATTTTAATGTTGCTAATTTTAATAATATCACTGAAGACCGTAGATGCCAAATTGTATCTAACTTTATGTCTTATACTGATCTTCAGCAACTTAATAATATCGTAAATGTAAATGGGCGTCTATTAGATTTAATTTTTACTAACATTGAGTGTGAAGTCAATAGTGACAAAGCTGCTCTAGTTAAAGAGGACGTACATCATCCAGCTCTTATGATTATCATGTCACTTAATACGTTACCTAATGTTAACTTTCCTAGTAATACACATTGTAAAACTTACAATTTTCGTAAAGCAGATTATCCTGGGTTATATAATGCTATTTTACATATGGACTGGAGCTTTCTTTGTAATTTAAATAATGTTAATGATGCTTGTTCTGAACTTTATAACACTTTATATTCTGTTTTAGATAATTATGTTCCCATTTATTATACTAGAATTAAAAACAGATTTCCTAAATGGTACACCCCTGAAATTATAAATAACATCAAACTAAAAGATAAATATCGTAGGCAGTATAATAATAGTAAACAAGATTTCTTTTTACAGCAATTTAAACGACTGAGAGTCATTGTAAAAACACAAATAAATACTGCCTATAAAAATTATGTTAATAAAATACAAAATTTAGTAGTAGAAGATCCCTCGAGTTTTTGGTCGTGTTGAAAAAATTCAACAAGAATTCCTGGTTCACTTGTGTACAACAATAATACTTATGACAACCCTAATTCCATAGTAAATAAATTTGCTGAATTTTTCAGTAGTGTGTATACAGATAATAATCATGATACACTCAATTTTGCATTTAACAGCTATACATCAAGTTTGAATATTTACAATGTATCAGAAACTGAAATAATTTTAGCAATCTCCAGATTGAAAAATAAGATGACATCTGGTCATGATAAAATTCCGTCTTATTTTGTAAAGGATTGTGCACACATATTAGCTCAGCCTCTCGCAGTTATTTTTAACTTAGCTTTAAGAACGGGTACTTTTCCTAAGGTGTGGAAATTGTCCAGAGTATGTCCAGTTTTTAAAAGTGGCAATCAATCAGAAATTAATAATTATAGGCCTATATCAATTCTGTGTAACTTTTCAAAGGTGTTCGAGATCCTATTGTTCAATCGTATTTATCCCATCGTTAAATCATTAATAACATTAGATCAGCACGGATTTATGGAAAAAAGATCTACAACTTCCAATTTATGTTGCCTAAATCAGTATATTTCTAGTGAACTTGATATTCAAGGGCAAGTTGATGTGGTGTACACCGACTTTACGAAGGCTTTTGACCGTATTGACCATGAACTTCTCTTAGATAAATTAAAAACTTTCGGCTTTAGTTCTCATCTTTGCAACTTTTTCAGAACATATCTGTACAACAGAAAACAGTTTGTTACATATTGTGGGCATGAATCATCAATATTCAGAGCAACCTCCGGCGTACCTCAAGGTTCAAATCTGGGACCCATACTTTTTTTGTTGTTTATAAATGACATCAGTAATGTTATCACCTGTGATAAATTATTATTTGCAGACGACTTAAAGCTTTTTATAAGAATTAAAAGCATTGATGATTGTTTCTTATTACAAACTCAAACTTTTGTGCCAAAGAACTAAGTTGCAGAGCCCGAATGAATGAGATAATAGAACTCTTGCTAAAGAACAGAGTGAAGATTCAGATTTCGGAGCTATATACCAGTGGAAGATTAAAAACTTACCTAACTGGAGTGACATTTTCAATAGATCTTTGTTTTTGAAAAGTTACTGGACCCTATGGGATTCTTTAGTAATACAGAATGGCGTCTTGAAAAGAGTACTGGAAAGTCCTAATGGTAAAGAAAGGATTTACCAAACTGTATTACTCCGAAAAAGAGTGTCAGAAGTTCATGAAGCTCTTCGTAGTGGTATAGGTGGCGTGCATTTAGGAAGAAATAAAACTTTGAATAAAGTCAGAGCACGATTTTATTGGCTTGCAAGTCGTACCGATGTGAAAGAATGGTGTCGACATTGTAGTATTTGCACGTTAAGCAAAGAAGGTTATACAGTGGAGAAACCTGATCGGAACGATCAGTTCTAAGAGGGGGGCAATGTTACGGAAGCTCAGCTACCTTTTAGTTTGTTAATTATATTCCTGTTTATGTTATAATTTATAATTCTTGAGATGTCTTTATTTTGACGTTTTCTGAAACATTCTCGGCCACATTCTATTTGATTCTCGAGACCGTTGAAAACTTCTAGAACCCTAAAAATCTATATAAGCGGATCGGTTTCGCCGCTGGAATCAGTTTATACTGAGCGAGTGACAGAAACGTCAAAGTAAAGCGTTGACAGCTGTAAAATTGGTTTGAAGAATATTTTTTGTGTAATTAAAAGTGACAGTAAAGTTTGTACAATATTGTACTAAATAAGTAGATACACCATACAAGTTTTTGTTGTTTTTCGATCTGAGAAACAGAAGTTAAAATTGTAACTTCCTGAGAGACACGCTGTATATTTAAAAAATAAATAAATATCAGGTTGCGGTTTGCACCTTTATTCTTGTTTCAAAAATTGAAATCGGAATGCATACATTAGTTTTTGGCGTAAAATTTTCGATATAACATTGAATTTTATCGGTTTTACTGGCTTGAAGTATTGATAAGTCATTAATTATATTTGATGAACAGAACTGAATAAGTGCTTTTATCTGCCTCTAATGCTTTTGCGTCAACTATAAAATATTGTTGTATTAGAATCATATATTTGTACAACATTATACAATTATATTGTCTGAAGCTATGTATTTGTGGCATAATTTTAGTTTTTTTTAGCTTTATTGGGTTTTTGCCACACTTCTGAAAAAAATAAAGATTATTTAAATAAGTCCTTCCGCCAAATGGATCAATCAAGGGTTACTTTTGAAACTAAGTTTGCCTAACCAAAAAATCTCACACTGAAAAAAGCAGATAAGTAAAAAATAACAAAAATCACATCACTATCGCGCACTTCCGTATTTTTGACGTTTCGAAAATCTCTCTGTTTTCGTTTTCAAAATAGTAATAAAAATATTAAACGTATGTCAAGTTTGATAGTTTAAAATTTGTTTATCTGCTTCCATAGAGATGTTAAATGATTTTTATTTTATTGTTACTTACTTCTTCTTGATACAACTGTAGCCAACAATGATCAATGTTTACTGAACAGTTTGATACACACTTATCTCATTCAACAAAATAATCGCGGTCTCTTTTAATTTTCTTTTTGTTGCGTTATCCTCCTTCTCTAAAATTTTTGCCGAACCCCATTGAATTAAATTATCGTTTTCCCAAGCATGTTCGCAAATATTACAGATAAAACGAACACTCAGATGTTCATTGAATATAATTTAAATTTAACCTTTTTCCCAATATAAATACATACCATTGCTCGTATTGACATTCTACTTGGTGCAAAAACAAATTCTTTAAGCCCAAAACAATATCCAGTTTTAATCAATACGATTTTCAGTTTCAATTTTAATTTGTGAAATTTGTGTAAAACTCTAAGTTGGTCCATCTATTCTACCTTAGCCAGATGTAAGAGTTAAGTAAAGACATTACACAATGACGAACATCATGAAGGTTTTCAACTTTGGGAAGCTACATGATAAAATTTACTTCATAGTTAATTTCAGAGGTGATGTGTACTTTGTAGTTGCTGCGCTTGATGAGGTTAAATACGACAAGACACACGACTTTAAGCAAACAATTAAGGTTTAGTAACATAAGTTAGTTGCTGCTACGATCGTTCGCCACATTGAAGATCTGAAAACTTAAAGGTCATCCCAATGGTAACTGGGACGTCTCCAAAACTAGGAAAGCTACTCAGAAGTCATAAAATTATAAAGTAACCAGAAGTAGTTGAAAATACGTAGCAGTGACTGTAACGTTCTTATATGAAGTTATTTATACAACAAAGTAGTCAATTTGTATGTAATAGTTACTCTTTGAAGATAGTTTGAGTTATGCTGGTTTCGAATGACTGCTCTGGCATGGTCTCCAATTATAGATATTCTTTTTCATTGTAAATAATAAAAAAAAGGACAGAAATACTCTGAGAGTGCTATAAACCAGTCAACCGAAACCGGTATCAGTGTTACTTTGGTGCTAGTTGGATAATGGCTTTCTTTGTGTTCTTGAGCTTTGTACCTTTGGCTTCTTTTCTACTCCTGCCTCTTTTCTGTTTAAATATACACTAATGAAGTTATTCCTAACTGGCTCTGTTTTTTTATTGTATATCTTGAGTTACTTAAGGAGGAAGTGACATATGATCCAGATATTATCTTGACGTGATTTTCTATTCATGTTCTTCAGAATTCTGCAGAGTTACTCCTTTTCTGGGCTAAGTAAACTTGCTGGTGGTGGTCTCTGTTTTTGCATATTTTCAATCCAAGAAACTTTGGATCATCTATCCTTACATTGGCTGGTTCATTTCTTCTAAAGGAGTAGGAAATATGGGTCAGATAATATTTGTAAAAGAACGTTGCAAATATGTGTTTTGAGGTTACGTGAGTACCAAAACACATGCGTAACCATTTCAGTTAAAAATCTCTAGATAGTTTTAACTTGCGATCAAAATATTGTACGGAAAATTTTGCGTTTTGCCGAAAATAATTTAGTTAGTATATGGCTTCTGAAAGTAACACTAAATTACACAACTATAGCATTCACCAAGTGCAATTGATCATTTCGTCTGTATGTGCCTAACTAAATCAGGTCACGGAAACAAATATCGTTAGTGGTACATCTCTCCTATAACTCCACCTCTTCTCGCTTTAGCCTAATAAGTTAGCGAAGAACTTATCTAAGTTAGTTAAATATGACTACTTATTCACTATTTATTATTTTTTTAAGAGAAAATGGGATGTTTTGGAAAAGATAAATGTTGGATAAAGTACGTACATATTCAGGCTCAAATATTAACAACGATTTTTATGCGAAACTGGAATGTTCGAAAAACAAACATGCAATTAAATCTACAAGCTTACAAAACATTGCTAAATAATTAATTTACCTATTTCCGATTATTTTTGTCAATTTATGTACGCAAATAATACGTTAAACTACTAGATAGGTACACGTTATATCAATTCTAGTATAGAAGTGATTTTTATTAAAAAAACATTATTGTAATTCACCACCTTACTTCATTCACAAAATCATCACCTCACTTCACTTACAATCTTTACCTATTTCACTAATTTGAAATAGAATTAAACTTAAAAGAGCTGTTGGAGATTTGACATTTTTTTCCCGTATAATCACATATACGGGTTAAATAAATGTAGTAAATATCAATTCCAGAGAAGCTGGAGGACTTTCACATAGCATGTTTAATTTTTTACTACTCTACAATTTAATAAGAAATACAAGGTATAAGATGATTTTTCTATTTACTTACAATGTAAAAATCATTAAAAATTATTGAGTTTCTACTCACCTACGTAAATAAAATTAAAAATCCCCTTTAATTTGAAACGAGTTTTTTTATTCCTCATTTAATTTGTCTCTTACAAAAAGGAGGGCAAGCATGGATCCTAATTAAATGATGTTTTTTGAGAAATACAAATTAAATTAAATGTAAGTATACAAATTTTAAATATGTAATAGTACATATAGTTATGGCAAGAATTCAGACGATTTATGCAATTACTGACGTTATATTGTCAACATAATTTTGGTGGCATTTGGTGTAGTACCTATATAGTTGTAATATTCTCAGTTGCAGTTTCTTAAATATTGTGATGAGCATATAATGAATTATTCATTTGTTCGCATGACGTAAGTCGTCTGAACCTTTGTCGCAACTATATGCAGGTACTTAAAACATTGTTTTTTTTTTAATTCAACAGGATCAAATTTATTGGATTGATAAATCTGTCTTGCATATAACAATATAAATTAAATGTTACATTGAGGGTAATACTAAAAACAATGCGATATATTCTGATTGTCAAATTAATTAAGTAGAAATAGAGATATGTATTTACATAACGGGTGATAGAAACGTAAATGCAGAAAATAGTACTATCAGTAATCTGATAAAAGTGATATTAATAAATAGAATAATTGATATTACTAGAAACAACTACCCTGCTGAACATTAACAAAATTTTCAAAACTTAAAAGCTCTAAAAACTAAAAGTGAACAATATTATTAATCTTCATACAGAGATTTATAAAATAGATATTTATGTAACACGGAACGTAAAATTGTGTGTGACAATATGTCGAGTGCAATCGCAATGGCAATGAATTTCATACAAGATTTTTGAGAGAATTTGAGATTTTTAACATTTTTAAAACTGGACAAGCAATCTACTTCTAAGGTATTGTTTACGCATTGTTTAATGTCAAGTTCAAACGTCTCGCGTCGTCGTATTTCTTACAAAATGTTGGATCTTTCTTTGGATATTCAACAACCTGCTGAAGCTGCGCTATCCATCCCGAAAAGTTTGTATAAAAACAACTTCAACAACTTTGAAACCTGGGCCAAAGAAAAATATAAGGAAAAGGTAGCCTATTTCCTGAAGCTATCAAGTACGTAAAGGCCATCAACTTTCTGGAGTCGATGCTGCGCACCATGATTTACCTGAACAAAAACGTAGATTTCAGTAAATTTACAGACCTAATTGCATTTTTAAAAAGGAAAGCTTCTGAATATCAGCCAAAGATAATCAAAAATATTTACGAAACTGGAAATAGAAGACTTTTTAAAACAAGGATGTAGGAGGGAAGAAATCACATTTTTGACGGTAGATGCCAAAAAGGATTGTTAGTTATTTATTAGTGTTAAAATTCCTAATACAAAAACTCATGTTCCAACAATTTTTATGATTACTGAGGGATCAATAGATGGTATTAATTTTTTTAGATATGTTTAATAAGGAATCAACACTTTGTCCACTCAATACGACACATCAGCGATTTTTCTTGACATATCGAAGTAAAAAATGCTATACCCTGCCAGGAAGGAATCAATATAATTGAAGGCATGCTAAAAAGATAGCGGAATTCTTTGAACTCTCCAACGCGAATGAATACACTGGCTATTGCTTTCGGCGCAGCTCTGCAGCAATGTTGGCAGGTTCTGGATAGGACATGACACTTTTAAAGTGACATGGAGGTTAACGATCAAGTTCAGTTGCCGAGGGTATTATCAAATTTCGTTGAAAAGAAAAACGAAAGAGCAAAAAGAATCATAGGTCAGAAAGATACACCAAATAAAAAATTAAAAGAAGTTTACGCAGAAGCAAAGCTAGCAGTATTGCCACTACTAGCAAATTTATTAATTCCGAAGAAAAACTGGATGCCTCCAGTATTCACTTTAACAGTTTACATAATTGTAGCTTTAAAATATACAGGGTGTTTCATGAAGTTCTCCCGACACTAATACAGGATGTTATTCGGGTTATTTCTAGAAAAAAAGTCTATATAAACATGTGTCCGATTTGCTTTACTTTGTGAGCTACATGAATTTGAAATTTAAATGTAAAAAGTAATAATCAAAGTTGCGTTACGTCTCGGCGCGCTACGCATTGGTCAAGTGTGCTCTGACGACATTTGCAAGGTAAAATTTTATCTAGGTTACTGGCAGTTTTGACAAGTTTGCAGTTTAGTGTGAAGATTCAATTTTGCAAATTCGCGAACAATGCCTTTTAAGTTTACTACTGCTGAGTATGCCGATATGGTGTTTGTTTTGGGTAATTGCGATGGAAATGCTACTCTAGCTTCACTGGAATATCAACGGCGTTTCCCAAATCGTCGCATCCCATCCCCGAAAACGTGTACCACAACTTTTCATGCGCTCAGAGAAACTGGTTCACTTCCAAGTGTTCGCATTCAGTACGAACGGGTAAGTCAGCATAGTGTTGTCCTTGCTATGGACGAGCGTAATCCCGGTGTTAGTACACGACGGATATCCACGCCTTAGTGGTAACTCTCAATACCAGGGTATGGAGAACATTAAACAAGAATTTGTTGTATCCATACCATCTACAGCGTGTTCAACATCTGGAGCCAGAAAATTTCCCTAGACGGGTAGAATTTTGTCAGTGGTTGAATAATAATAGGAATTTGTATCGCTACATCTTATTTACGGATGAGTCACAATTTACCAGAGACGGTATCAACAACACCCATAACATGCATCAATGGTCGGACGTCAACCCTCATGCCACCGTAGAAAGTAATTTTCAACGTAGATTTAGCGTTAATGTGTGATGTGGAATGTTATACGATCAACTTATAGAGCCATTTATTATTGAAGGTCGTCTTAATGGACCAAATTATCCACAATTTTTAGAGGAAGAACTCCCGCGATTGCTTGAAGATATACCTCTGGCAAGACGATTAAGAATGTACTTGCAACATGATGGAGCTCCACCTCATATTTCCCGAATTGTCACTGCTCACCTAAATGTGCATTACCCTGATCGCTGGATCGGTCGAGGTGGGCCACACATTTGGCCAGCTAGGTCTCCAGACCTTAATCCATTAGATTACAATATGTGGGGTTGGATGAAGGATTTGGTTTATCAAGAGAAAGTGGAAACACGCGAAGCTCTAATCCAAAGAATTGTTAATGCTGCAACGCAAATAAAAGAAAAGCACGCGAATATTAGAAATGAAACTCGAGTAATTCACAGGCGTGCTGACAAATGTATTGAAGTAGGAAGTGGAATTTTTTAAAAATTTTTAAATTAAGAATGTATGTATCACTATTACCGATGTTCTAAAAATAAAAATGAAAATTAATTTCCCTTATTTTATTTTCAAATTCGTCTAGCTCAATAAGTAAAGCAAATCGGACACATGTTTATATAAACTTTTTTTCTAGAAATAACCCGAGGAACATCCTGTATTAGTGTCGGGAGAACTTCATGAAACACCCGTATAATAAATACATATTTTCGTTGCTTTTAATGCGTTATTTTTACTTTTAGGTACTAGTGCCTAGAAGAGTGTCATGTAGAAATTCTAATCAATATCAAAATTTGTCAATTTTGAAACGCTTCCACAAAAATGCCTTTTTATATATATGATTTCTGAGGGCAAATATGAGTCATGTGTACCAATTACGGGTTCTAAATATCAGTTACCGAAGAGCCATTGTCTTAACGTTTGTGCAAATAAGTTCAAGTAATACATTTCCTTAATTGACTTATTAAAAACCGGTTGCGTTAGGAGGAAAAATTCTACACAGTTGTTTCGGATAAGTTAATTCCATCCAGAACAATGTAATTAGTCCGGGTGGCTCGCAGCAGATAAGACTCTTATCAGCGCCCGAAGCACGCACTTTAACGTAATAAACGTAATTTACAAACGAACGCTCAGGCTGACATATTTAAACGGCATGCCACACTCAAGAAAGTCGTCGACGTTAACTAACGATTGCTGCCGGAACGCGACATTGAATATTATTATTCCTGGCTAGTGTTCCAAAGGAGATATAATGAAACTGGAGGAATAAATTTTCCTTGAGATATAAGGAGCCGTGCTAAATTATTTTCTGAAGCTGCTCTTTTTTAAGGAGAATTACAACGTATTTTAATCCGTATTAAAATTGTCCTGGGATGTTTATATCACATTTCGTAGTATCTTTAATAATTGCCCAGGAATGTATATTAACTGGAAAAAGCTTTGCGAAATTAGAACGTTTATATCTGAGAAAAAATGAAGTTAATTACTTCCTTCTGAATTGAACATTCCTAACTGAGAAAGAAATTAATACGTTCTTTACTTTTTACATGGAAAATACAAGGTGATTCCCTTACAAATACAATTTTATAAAAAAAATCACAAAGAGCAATAGTTAGAAAAAAAATATTTTAAATTACACTTCTGCACGGCACTGGCATCTGTTGCACTGTAAACCTGACCATGCGCAAGGTAAAGTAATCAGTCGGTGACCGGTACGGCAGCAAAGTGTAATAAAAACTGAACGGACAAAAAATTCAAAGTTTTCGAAGGAAATAAATAAATACAATTTTATAACACCTATTTAATATCAGTAAATCTGTCGCTATTGTTATAATTAATTAATTACATTAATTTGTGGTTTTTATTAATAAAATAATTTGACATACTTATCTGAACAATTAGTTTCTACGAACCAACATAAATGTTTTTGATTCTTGCCGTTTTGAACTCGTAATTGGCATCAGCTAAGATACGTTTGCGTAAATCACCAATAGTGTCCACTTCGGTGCTCTACACTTCATTTTTTAAATATCCCCACAAAAAGAAGTTTAAAGGATTTAAGTTAGGAGATCGTGGCGGCTATGGTACCGGTCCTCTTGGTCCAGTCCATTGTCCCCACAAAAAAAGTTCAAAGGATTTAAGTTCGTCCAGCCCATTGTACCCCTTGAACTTCATTAAGGTACTCCAAAACATATTGTCGAAAATGAGGGGAAGCACCATCGTGTAAGAAGCTGAGTTGAATCGAAGGGCACATCTTCCAGAAATAAAGGCAGATCATTTTAAAGGAATTTATTTGGTAATATGAATGGTCCAATCAAGCGATCATCGATAATTTCTGCCCAAACATTTAAGGCGCGTTGTTGGAAATGATCGCGATGAATCCCATGCGAATTTTCAAAATCACAAACATGAGTATTATGAATGTTATACATTGCATTCTGTGTAAAAATAGCTTCATATGTAACTAACACGTCAGCTGTAAAGCAATCATTCACAAAATCTAATTCGTAACGCATAATCCCTTGGTTGCTTGAACACGCTGTACATAGTACTGATATAAATGAACCTCATGTATGATACGCCCTATTGCTGATTGGGACATTTCTTGTACTTGTTGAGCGATTTGCCTGACACTTATTCGAGGATTCTCTTCAACAATATCTAAAATGTGTTCCTCAGCTGCTGCCATATGTCATGGACTCCCTGGACTTCTATGTCTCTCATGATTCGGTTACAATCGGTAAAATTAGCTAAATTTGACATATGTCTACTGGAAAATCATTTTGCGTACTGACGAGAAGTTGTAAAGCATTTTGTCTTACTTCACTATAAATTAAAACGATATCCATCAACTTGGATTTGTTATCCACGTAAGCCATTTTTGACACTTGAAAACTAACATTATCGCAAAGATATTAATAATACTAAAATCGGATTTCAGTATTCGGAATCGCTTGCATTCTGATGACGTTAGAGACTAGAGTAGCCCATCGATGTAAAGATTTAAAATACTACAACTTCAATTTTATCGGAAACTATAAGGATTTTATAAAATTAGCTTTTTCTTCTAAACTTACAAATAAAAAGGTTTTCTTTGTTCCGAACTCTATCCGTGGACACACTGTATATGGCGTGCCAACAAAGAGTACAAGTTTAGTTTCATCATATCACTCAATTTTTCGAATATATGTAAGTATTCCTTTCTAATTAAGCCAATAAATATTATCGTATTTAAAGGAATTAATATTGAATTATGTTGTAATAATATATGATAACTCCACTATTATTATGTCTGAGGTAGGCATTTCTTTCCAATTAAGCCAATAAAGATTATTGTATTTAAAGGAATTAATATTGAATTATGCTGTAATAAATATATGACAATTCCACTACTATTAGTTTAATTATAGTTTTCCTTACTCTATCTATATTGTATTGATTACGATGAAAAACTTGTAGGTAGGTTCCTGTCAATATGAATTTACATGTCACATACATAATATAGACATTTACATAGGGAAACATTGATTTAAGAATATTTTAGTAAAGATTTTTTTTAAACTAATAAATTTTTGAAATTTGCTATTTTCTTCTTAAACTTCTTGATAAAGTGGCAGAAATATTACAGTGCATACCGATTTTTACTGTATTAACTATGTTTGTACTTTATGTAATACAAATTCAAAGAAATGCTCAAGGAAAGAAATAAATAACATTTTATAACGCCGATTTTATACAGCAAATTTAACTGTTTTTGCCGCTATTGTTACCTGATACCTGATATTACAGCAACATTTTGGGTCCGTCACACAGTGGCGCAAGTGGCGCAAAACGCCACTGTGCCACTCAAATTACTGTACACCTCTTAGGGTTGGGCTGTTTGAGATCATTTTTTTTAGAATGTTCGTCATAAAATTCCCTATCGATCCTTCTTTCTCAATTTTCGCTTTGGGTTTTCATTTTCGCGGAATTTGGCTCCAAAAATGGGTTTGCATGAAAAAATCGAGATTTTTCGCACAAAAATGATCCTACGGAACACGAGATTCAGTTTTTGCCGGACTTTTTATGGGGGAATGCTCGTCTTGGAAAGCCCTACAAGACTGTCCACTTACATTTCGGGGAGAACTTTTCCGTTGCCCTTAAAATGGTCACAATCATCCAAAAATTTTCACATATCAGAAATCGGTCTACTGAAAACTGGGAAAGTATTGGAAAAAATCTCATCTCACAAAAATTATTTGTACACACACATTCGAGGAATCAGCAAAAATTTGTCTAGAATTTTTGGACTCATTTTTGGACATTCACCAAAATGGCCACATACAGATTTTCCGAATTTAAATGTGTACAGTAATTTGAGTGGCACAGTGGCGTTTTGCGCCACTGTGCGTCTTACCCAGTTTCTACAAACTAACACAATTTTTTCTGCTTCTTGTCCATTTTAAACTCGTAAGTTATTGGCAACAACTATGATACATTTCCGTAAATTATCAGTAGTATGTACACTTTGTGCGACACAAAAAGAAATTCAAATGATTTAAAGATCGTGGTGGCCATGGTATCGGTCATTCTCATCCAATCCTTAGGTGTTAATATTTGGACATGCTGTACATGGTACGGATATAATTGAACCTCGTGGATGATACATCACACTACTACAATAGGCTCTGGAAGTCCTAGACCTCCATCTCTTCCACGATTCGGTTTCAAATTTCCCTCGCGTTGCACTGCACTTGCACACACTGCACACTGCGATAAATGTAGTTGCATTTGGCACGTGTTGCTACTATACACGTAAGCCATTGACACTTGAAAAACTAATGTAAACACTGGCGTCACAAAAACTTTAGTGAGTACAAAAGGTAAATCGTATTTCAATATTCGGAATCGCCTGTCTAAAGAGTACAGTGGCCCAGCGATATAAAGGTTGAAAGTACTACAGCTTCAATAATGTTATGCTCGCAAACTATAAGGATTTTATAAAAAAATGTTTACTATATCGACTCCATTTTTCATGACGCATTTATTTTAGGAGTACGTAAAAATTCGATTCAATTATGCTATTTACATTGTTCAGCTTTAAAACTATTATATTTGTAGTAGTTAAACGTAGCTCGGTAGAAGACATTTTTATTTTAGCGACGTTGTATGAAAAGGAAAAAACCATAAAAAATCAGACTTTGGGTTCATCCTATAAATAAAAATAGAAAGCTGTGTGGTAAATTTATTTCATCATTTATTTTCTGAATTGGATAGAGATCAACGAAATTTTTTTCAGTATTTTCGAATGTCACAAACAAATTTTTTCAAGCTCTTGGATCGTTCTCGTCTACAGCACCTAAACGCAAGATTTCGGAGAGCAGTGTCATCTGACGTAAGATTTGTAGTTTGTTAAAGGCAGGTAAATAGAGATCGTTGATAAGCGTGAGTGTACGACAGTTCAACGACATATCTACATTACAACTTAACTGGTCGAATATTTCTAACAGTTTGAAACTAATCCCCGATTTTTGTGGGAACAGACCTTACATCGCTCGGTCAGGCATAGAAACTGCAGGTCACCGACATGACCTGCTGTGATGGTCGTTGCGGGTAACGGTACGTACTTGTGCTGGTCTAGTGTGCGCTGTTCCATTAAATAACATGGGTACCTTCAGGAGCAGGCTTTGCTGGTCCGAGTTGTTCAGGTACAATGTGTGCGATACTTAAAGGCTTGTGATGAAGTTTGTAGCATTTTTATTAATATTTCCATTTTTTAATAAACATAATCCATAAACTAATTATCAAAATACAGGAACCGTCCAAGCATACGAGTATATTTTTCTTCATTTATTATGTTTGTCCCTTACTGATATGATCTTTCTGTTTCATATCTGATACCACCTGAATTTACTAAGCCTATTTTAAAACACGATATCGACATTAAAGAAGATTCCTCGAAGTAAATTCGGTACAGAGTGGACGAGATGAAACTTTGATGGCGCAAGATCAGGACCATAGGGCTGATATGGGATATCCTCCCTCCCAATTAAACTTCTCAATAGTAGCCTTTGTTAGGTTAGCAATATGAGATCAAATGTACCGCAAAATCACTTGATGATGCATGCCCGGTCTATTTCCTTCAATTACATCTTCAAGACGACGGATTATAGATAATAAACCTTAGCAATGATGATCAGGTACATTTCTCAGGAGCAATTCATGATAGATGAACCTTCTTATTGTGCTGATATTGTGCATTTCCCTACCAGATGCACAAAATCAACCTTTCAAGCCCGTGCAGTTACGTGTCTATTAGGTCTAAGTCATTCCATTACGTTTTTGCTTAACGTAAAGGCGTCACCAGTAAAGGTTGGTCCTCATTATTCGATTCCATTGATCAATATCATTTGATCTATACCACTGCATTAAAACACATTTTAAATTCGATTCTATATTCAATGGGATATATAAAAAATATTGATCAATGAAGTCACTAGTGAGAATCCGCCTTGACAATGTGTGACAAAAGTAGACCTTATTTTGTAACTTTACCTTTGTAATGCAAATATCATAATATTAGCGACTGATCACAATTCATCACAATGTCCAATTTCCTGGTTAACTAAATCATGATGATCATGAATTATAGCCATCAACAATTTTTATCAATGTCAAATGGTCTTTGTGAAAATAAAAGAATATTATCCCGATTCCATTTTCCATGTCCAGAAATATGAAAATGTAGCGATATTCGATGAGATATTTCAGAGACTATTTCGATTTCAATTTAAAAAAATTACTTACTTTGAGGTTCTCGGGGGCTAATCGCTTTAATAGTTATTTATGCAACAAGTACAAAAAATAAGTGTATATTGCACACGACGTAAAATTATCCAACGAGGCCGTCAGACCGAGTAGGACAGCACGTCGAGTGAAATAAACTTTTTGTACGAGTTGCATACAATATTTTTTCTACGTTCATGCAAAAACCAAAAAATGTTTTATTTAGATGACACTAAGCTAGGAAAATATGACGTCGATTTGAACGTTTATGTTTGTCATGATGACAAAACGCTGTAGTAGATTGACATAAGAATGCAATAAAGAACCACTTTTTCCTTTAAATATAGTTCAATAAAGTTTTGTTTTTTGCATGAACGTAGAAAAATAAAATAAAGCTATTTTTGTAGCACTTCCAGCTTTATTTTATCAAAAAAGTTGCTTTCTGATAGCTTAATTCAAACTTGCATATTTTTTTACAAGCTGAAGTATTGACATTTAAAAGAGAGATAGTCGGATGCCTTTCATTTGTTACAGATATTTTAGAAACTGTTTAATTTTATACAAGGTGGAAGATAATTTATTATCGAATTTACTTAACTTCGAACCTCCAAAACTTGAATGCAATACCCTGCATATTAAATAAAAAATTGTTGCAGAATTTTGCCCTCTACCTATCTATATTACCCTATGCCTGTACTAAGTATTTATTAATATTTATTACGAGGATGAACAAACTACATGCCATAAGTCATCATTTTCTTAGTTGTTTCTGTGTTTTAAAAATTGAAGGTTAATTTTGTTAAATTTGAAAATCAGAATAACCTAATTTTTTTCCACTACATATCCTTTCGTTACACAGTGTATATCTACCTCATTTTATATGAGCAGCTTTACGCAATCGACATTTACTTTTAAAAAATCTGATAATTATAATCGTTACGTACTTTATCCCCATCAGAATGTGGTTTTATCACGTTATGAGTTGAGGCACCTCCAGAGAAGAAAATCCTGGACCCTGTCTGTTCGAGAACCTCTTTTTTTCACGGAACGCTACGTTATACAAATCCAGCAATTACGCTGTTCAAATAAAATTCCTCCCGACGATATCATCGGTCAAGCAGCCTTTTCTGCACTCACCAGTTCGGCCTCTCTCATATCCAGCGAGCTGGTAAATCTGCGTGTAATCCCTCGTAGTAAGGATTTTGGCGACGTGAGGAATTATCCCATGTATGTTGGTATTAAATGTACAACCATACATTATCAGTAAGAAGCAGGCTAAGCGAATATCACGATATGGTCGCCGTACATCACGGAACTAGTGTACTGGAAAAGGAGGACAGTTTCCAATCCAATAAATGAGATGGCTGTGCATCGCTTAATGTTACCTCGATCACTTTTTTTAGACGATGGTGAACTGTTTAAACAGTGTTTTTATGGATAATATTTTAGTTTTACTTATAGGAAAAGATCAGCAACATTTCTTTATTCATTCATTTGTGGAACACGACAGGATGTTCCATAAGCTCTATGATGAACTTTGCCAGATCGTAGCTGGATTAATGTCAAATATTTTTTCGTTTATGAACATAGGTAGGATGCGTTTTTGTTACAAGTATTTTAAAAAATATAATTTTTTCTACAAAACTGTTAAAAGTGGGCTTTCTAATTGTCATTTTTGATGTTAAAAATGTCATTTTTTGACACGCGTGTTAAAAGTAAGTTACTTTTAACACTAGTGTTAAAAGTAAATCAAGGTTTATTTAAATTTTGTTTTGAAAATTAATAAAACGTTTTAACAAACACATGAACAACTTTTTATTTTAAATAAGTACAAACCAACATTTTAACTAGTTATTACTATTAACATTTATAGTAAAATTAGAACAATTTGAAATTGTAATTCCCTGCGGAGTCATCATACTTAAGTTGGTTTTACTGTCAACATGTGTGACACATCTATTTTCTGTAGAAATACTACTGGTAGTACTGGTGGTCTTGCTAGTAGTTGCAGCAATAGGAAGTATTTGGCACGCAATTTCCTTCTTTTGTTCCAGTGAATTTTCAATGTAGTCTTCAGCTACCATCGAAGATTTCCATCCTCCATGTCTCTTGATGGTAGTAAGATTTGCACCAGAATCTGCTAATAATGTCGCCGATGAACGACAGTGTCCGATGTAGAGTTGAGGATTTGGTAGATTCAAGAACTCTGCAATGTTGGCAGGCATTTTACCAAACATGTTAATTCCGACTGGATTCTTCACACATTTATTCTTCATATATTTAAGAAAAAGTCGTCTATGGTCAGCGTTGGGTGGCCGGAGTGCCATATACTTTCTAAAAAAGTTTAAATAGAATTCACCTACAACACTGAAAGTCCGAGGCACTTTCGTTTTAGTATCTGGTATGGTCACAACAACCGAAGTGCCCAAATATTCGATATTGTCGATGGTCATCTGACACAATTCCTCCCGGCGACACGCCCCGAACACACCCACTATTGCTGCGACTTTCATCATCAGATACTTTTCGTCTTCTGCTTCTGTGAGAAATTTGTCGATATGCGTCTTCGTCAAAACTTTTGACTTTTTTGCTTGATATCCTTCACCCTTCCGTTTAAAAAAACAATAAATTTATAATGTTTGCTTATATCTTGATCTTGCTTTATTTTTAACATAGTTTTGATCATGGAATAATTTGACCACAGCGTTGACGATTTCCATATCTTGGCTTTTTCCTCAAAATATGCCAGTAAAACACTTTAGTTTCATTTCCCAGGGACCTTTTTAATGTTGCACCATTCCGAAAAGCGTCTATAAGCGATTTCGTACTGTTATTTTGATTTCGCCGGCAATAATTCTAATGTTGCTCGACTGGCGGCTTCTTCGATTTCAGCACGGATGGATTCGTTACGCTGATTATCGAGATTGTTCATTATACTTATAATTTTACTAGAAAATGCTGTCAATATTTTTACGTTTTTTCCGTAACTAACAACAGCACTGGTTGCTACGAAAATTTTGGTTCATAAACATTGCGATCTGTGTGGTATTTTTTGATTTCTTATATTTATTGAGTTTAAAGTTCTTCCGATTGTTTTGTAGAAAAAATAGTGTATGATATACGTGTTAAAAGTGATTTTATTTTGTTCGTGAAGTTTTAATCATCTTCACTCTCAAAATAAAATCTTACTTTTAACACGTATATCATAAATAGCTATTATATTTCAATCAAAGCAGCCTGATAAATAAAAATGGTGGTTGCTACAACAATAACTATTATTTATTTTTACTTAACCTTTATTAAGCAAATTAATAAACCTTAAGACTAAATCTTGTTCAAAATGTCTGGCTCTCGGCTCGAATGCAAGCCTCACATTGGCGAACTAAAGATTCTCTCGAAGGATGAGAATTGGGTCATTTCTTATCTGGTAATCTGCATTCTAAATTCTTCCAAGTAACAGCTGGCAGATAGTGACTTCAACAAGGTAGACAAGCTGCTTCATATGTCCCCATAAATAAGAGTTCAAAGTATTTAGATATGGGGAACGCGGTGGCCATGCTATTGAAGCTTGTTGACCTATAGGTATTTAACCAAACACTTACTTGTCTCCTTATATGTGGTGGTGTACCAACGTATTGATACTACATATTTTGAACAATATTAAACCCTACGTCATCGATGAAACCAAAAAGGCTTTTTCCAAGAAAGTTCTATACAGATCTGCACTTAAACATTTAAACATATACAGGCAGCAAATTATTGTTGAAAATGCAACCCCAAATGTTGACAGTGAAACGTTGCTGAAATTGTCTTGATCTAATTTCATACGGATTTTTTAACACTCAGTTACGTTAAGTATGATTATTATTTATACCGTCCTTAATAAAACACGCTTTATAAGACCACATGACGAGCGAAATCATTCAGTTTGTAAATACTTCACAGCTAGAACTCTGAATACTCTGGAGTTGTGCTCAAAGTAGGCTAGTAGAACTGGCTCAGTGATAAGAGTTACTCCCATTTGATGACTGCAATCTTCAAATAAGCGATACGCTTTTTCATATTTATCTTTGGCTTTTGTCGACAATAATGATGGGGGCGCGATTTTTGATGAATATTTTTTATCATCTATAAGTATTATCATTGTAAGCAGAATATTCATAAATCAAAATAATAGTAACAAAAATCTAATAAACAAACTCGTTTCTATATCAACATTCCCTCAGGATTCTTTATTCACATTTTTAAAATTCACGATTTTCAATAAAAAAATTATGATAACTATGCTTATTTCAGCTATTTTCAAGACACTATTTAAAAAAATCATGTGTATAACTCGTAGGAAATGTGAATTTTCCGCATATGGAACCTGATATGGAAAAAAGTCACTTTTCCTAACTTATTGCACAAATAGCTAGTCTATCAGTTTTTCTCAATTTATAGATTGATCTTCTTAATGGGTTGTTAATATTTTCGGTCTTCCAATGTCTCGTTTAGAGTGAAACAATTCTGTTTCTCCTAGTCCGACCCACAACCTTTTCCATAGTTTTTATCGAGTCGTCTATTATCTGGATAAATAATACAGGGTGATTCAGAACTCATCTAAAAGAATTTAGGAATAGATGCGTCATGAAAAATGGAGTCGATATAGTAAAAAAATGTTTATAAAATCCTTATACTTTCCGAGTAAATCATTATTGAAGTTGTAGTATTTTCAACCTTAACATCGCTGGGCCACTGTAGTCTCTAGGCAGGCGATTCCGGATATTGAAATCCGATTACTTTTTGTAGGCACTTAAGTTTTTGTGACCCCAGTGTTTACATACTTTCAAGTGTCAAAAATGGCTTATGTGCAATGAAAAAAAAGCCAGTAACTTTACAAATATACTTTGTAAGGGTATCGTTATAATTATTTTAAAATAATTTTAAAAATGATGACGTTATTACACTGACACTTGTAATTTAACAAAAATGTCAATATACAATAATACCTTAAACTTCCTATTTAATTATAATATAATGTGTACATTTATATAATATATTGTAATACATTTATAATTAATATTGTGAATTCTATTTTTACATTATAAAATTACCCTTAATGTGTGTGTGAATATATTACTAATTTTAAAACGTACTACCATTAACCGTTGAGAGCGCTGGGTGGTGATGCTTTCATTATTTATTGCTTCATTTTGACGAATGCAGCGTGTACCTAAGACCTAGGTCTTACGCATGTAAGATGATGAAATAAATTATAAATTGAATTAGAAAATTTGAAACACATGTTTTATTAAAAATATGTAAGTTATATAATTAGAAGTTATAAAAAACAATATTGTGTAAGCCTCTAAATATTTTCACAAGTAGAAACACAGTTATCATAGAAAACATCAAGTAGGTATTTCTTAAACAAATCGGAATGTGATTCTAGCAATGCAACTTTTCTCGAAAATTGAGCCCGAAATATCAGCCTGACTTTTTTCGGAAAATAGGAGAAACCTTCTATATCTAAGTACTTAAATTGGGCAATCCTGTACAATAAATAAAAATTACATTGTAGTTATAGTGATAAATGTATTATTACAATGTAATTATACAATTGACTGTAAAGTTACTTAATTTTATAAGCAATTTAATAAGTAATTTTTTATAAGTAATTATTATATGAAACATTGTAAAAATGATTGTATTGAAAAATTACACAGTACTATTACAGATACTAACCGTAAAATTGTACCGCAAAATAAATTTACAATACAATTTTACATTTTATTTGTATAATCAAAATATATAAGAAAATTACAGCGAAGGTAAATAAATTACCATCTATTTTTATTGCAATTACTTTTTATAGTGTGTATAGTAGCAACTCGGAGTTGATAGATATCGTTTTCATTTATTACTCTGTGAAAATGCTTTAACAGAACGATATCCCGGTAAACATGTGCCGAGTGCAACTACTTTTATCGCCGTGTGCAGTGAGTGCAAGTGTATTGTAACGCGAGGGACATTTGAAACCGAGTCATGGAAGAGATTCCTATTGCACCATTGTGACGTATCACTCACGAGGCTCTACCAAAGAGTATGTATAATAAGAGTATTTCACTCAATACAAATTCCCTATGTTCCAAGTTTCGTTTTTTACGAGATGATTGGGCATACTGTGCACCTGCGCAGTGAGTATCACAGCGCTTACTTAGCAACCACAAAAACAAACTTGATTACTGCTGCTTAATAACCAGGGCCGGTTCCGCCTAAATGTAATAGTGGAGTTTGGGGCTAACAACTGGCAATAACACAATATAGTGTAGAAATATAATGATTAATGTATGTAGATTAATATGTTAGGTATTAATAATAATTTATATGACAAACAAATACATCATATTAGGCAGTTAAATAATAAGAAATTTGGTGAAAAATTAAATTTTTACAAAAATATACATTAAAAAAATGTAATAGATACACGGAATATTTTTATTGAAAAACATTTATTTGATAGCTTGCTGCATCCGTGTTTGGGTTCTTTCTCGACATTTTATAAAAAAACAATTGCTTTTTGATATCTCACAATATACACAACAAAACTCACACAAAATAGAAAATTTGATTGTATCAGTCTTTTTATGTATGGTACCTCAACCTCTTACATTTGTGAACTGATAGATGATTCTTTTTTAATATAATAGGATAGCTTCAGGGTTGTTTCATAAAGATTAAAATTTATAAAGATTCTCTAGCCATATTGAACACCTAAAATGTACGTTGGTAAATTGTGACTATTATCTATTAAAATTACATGTATTACATTTCAGGGTCTTTAAGGAATCTAAAGAAACAACATTTGAATTAATGGTGTTATTTCCACAACTTTTTACGCTGCAATATATAGCTTTCTCTACGTCTTTTTATAGGCATTTTTAATAACAAATATAATAAGAATTCTAATTTCAGAGCAAATAAACTTGTAAAAAAGTCAATAAATATGTCTAGGTAGAAAACTTCTAAAACACAACACAATATAAAGCACTCAACTAGATTGAAAATGTACTAAAAAGCTACGTCGGAAAAGCACAAATGTAAAATGTTCAAAATTATTCGGTTTTGGGACTGACCACTGACCTGATAAATTTCATCTAAATAATATCCGCTTGGTCAATTTTTTATCTATTTCACTATTCCTTGAACATTTCTAATGCGACAACAAAGATAGATAAACCAAACATATGCCAATTATTACTATTGCGCAGAACCTGACGAATTTCTGTATTATCTTTGTGGCATACTACGCGAAATTCGAGAGAGAAGCAAATATATCCAAAGTGGTGAGAGTGCATTCTCTTATTGTATATTCTCGTTGGCTCTACTAGATCCGTACCATGTACACTAATTGTACAGCATGTCCAAGCATTAACGCCAAGGCATTGGACGAGAAGGACCGTTACCATGGCCGCCACGATCTCCTGACTTTAAATAATTATCGCACCAAATTGGACGTAATAACTTACGAGTTCAAAACGCATAAAAAGTAGAAACATTTGTGTTAGTTTGTAGACACTGTGTAATACGGCCCAAAATGTTATTGTAATATCAGATATGTCAAACTGTTTTATTAATTAAAACCACAAATCAAATATATTAATAATTAATAACAATAGCGGCAAAAGCAGTTATATTTGCTTTATAAAATCGGCGTTATAAAATGTTATTTATTTCTTTCCTTGAGCATTTTTTTCCATTTTTTGTCCGGTCACAAATTGCCGCCTTATCAAGTTTTACAGTGGACCAGTTTTCAGTGCCGTGCAGAAGTGTATTTTTAAGTCATTTTCGAACTGCCCTTTCTAATTTTTTCTTTACAATATTGTATTTGTAAGTTTCTCCCGTACATTCAGAATTTTTTGTTAGATAAGTTCTGAATCACCCTGTATAATTCCAAGTACCTCACATACCATGATTCTTATTGGAACGGTTTACAAATTATTATGACGGAACATTTTAAATATAAAAATAGCGGAAAAAATATTACCCTATTTTATAAATTGAGTAGAATTCACAGACATAATATAGACAGACGTAATTCGAGTTTATCTATTAATAATTATTTACCATTTGTATTTGAAGGTGTTTCAAAAGTTTTTTTTTAATTCAAAAGTTTAAAATACAAAGAGTTAACCGCATGTTTACATCAACAGGACAGCATAACTAGCGCCCCCTACTAGTGACCACAACACTGTTTCCATATTCCTAACTGCCACCTCGAGATGTATAAGAAATTTTCGAAAGCATCGGTCCATATACATACTTAAAATATCAGTACAACAAAATATCAATATCAAATAACAAAAAATTGAATATATCAAACAAAATCAACTTTAACACCCTGTAGAACGAAACGGAGCAACAACCAATGAAGGCAAGTTAAGCTCAATCGCTTCACTTTGACGTAAAAAATCTGTCCTTAAGCCGTGTACCATTATTAATGACTCACCTTGTATAGTTCTCACGATGAAAATCATAAATTTACGCTATATTTAAAAATTTATAGTGAATAGCAAAACTAATTCATCAAAGTCGTTGAACAGTTTAAAGAGAACGGAAAGTTGGAAGTAGTAAGTTGCTTAAAAGCTTTATTAAATAGTTGATTTGAAGAATAGGTATAAACTGCAGTAAAACTCGCTGGAAAATTTGTCGTCTCATTAATTAAATATCTGAGTGCTACCTTGACACCGGTTCATATATTGAGTGTTTGGTAACTGGTTAGTCAAAATTAACAGTCATAATAAAATCAAATTCCCGACATACCTATAACAAAGAATAACTTTTTTAAGAGCAGGCTAAGTTTAGGAAACCTTTTAAAAAATGTTAAACTCAGTTAAAAATTAGTTTTGTCAGCTTGTGGTCAACTAATGAATCACCCAGTATATTACTGCATTTTTGAATTCTCCGTTTAGTTCGAACTATTTTCATGTAAGGTTGCCTATATCTAAACTAAACAAAATTAAGTTTTGTTAACTATATTTTATATAGTTGCGGCAAAAATTCAGAAAACTAATGTCTACTCGCGACAAGAATTCAGACGACTTACGTCATACGAACAAATGAATAATTCATTATATTTTCATCAAAATATTTAATAAGCTGCAACTGATAGTAATAAAACTATATACTATACTAAAAGTTTGCATTATATATTGCACTAAATTGCAAAAATTGATTGTTTTTAACGCGACTAAATATCGAAAATTACGTTGAGAATAAAAACAAATGTGTAACGTCAGTCGTGACGTAAGACGTTTGAATTCTTGACGCGAGTATAGATCGCTGTGTGGTTCGACCCCCGCAGGCGGTAGACCGTATATTATAAGCTATATTCGTGGAGAGATTGGCACCCTCTCTGCGGGTATGGTAGGGTGGAAGAATGCTGGCTTGGGTCAGAGATTGATACCAGTTGACGTTTGACTACCCCCCTAATTAATGAGGTTTTCCAGGTTTTCCTCATTCCTGCACTGAATGGTGGTTAGGGCCTACCAATGTAAGTCGTTCCTGGGCGCAAATGCGGCCTGCTTAATAATATGCCGCCCCCTCTCCCGCACAAGTCTTCGACTTCTGAGCTAATCCTCATGATTAGAATGAGGGGTAGAGATATTATTATTATTATTATTATTATTATTATTATTATTATTATTAAGTGTAGTGTATAGATTTATTATCTCGGTTGCAGTTTCTTAAATATTTTGATAAAAATGTAATGAATTATTCTTTTGATTATAAACTTAAACCGTCTGAATTTTTGCCGCAACTATACCTTATTTTGGACATATTTACTTATTATAAATACACCGTGTTTCACTTTTCATGGAGCCACTTTTGTAACTCACTTATTATTTAATTGATCTAAATTTTTGACAGATTATAATTTTTAAAAGTTACGATAGCGATTTTTTAAGAAATTATTTTTAACGCATTCTTTGAAAACATTAGATGCGACCAGTTACAGAGGTGCCAACGGAACTTCTCGGAAGGCCTCCATTATACGAGGAATGGTTAAGACCATAGCAGTCGTAATACCAACAACAGAAGCCGAAATCAATATATGGACGGGCCCACCGATACCGATAGCGGGTCTGTCTCCACAGAGCATACTCCTCGAACAACCAGGGCAAGTCAAAGAATTTCCGCTAAAGTTAGGAATGTGCACTTTGATTCTGTTACTGGCAGTGACCAGTTACCAAAGTCACAGCAATACCACCCGATATCAAATAATTGCACTGGCAGTCAAATCCTAAAAATCACTATAACAATGGAATTACTTTATAACGATTTATTATAACAAATGTTGAAAATGGCTACTTTCAGCCAACATATATGATTTCTATGATATATTTGGAACACGTGCAAACATTCCAGAAGTAACTCTTATCACGTCACAACCAGCTATAATTCGTTGACTTAAGAGCTCCTCAGTTTCAATGTGAACCTTGTAAAATAATTGCTTGAGATGTCCTCAAACAAAAAATTCAATAGGGTTCATATCTTTCATTTAAACATTCACGAGCAGTCAAACTAAAATGTGGGGGAGCCCTGTCGTATATAAGCCACATTCTTTGTCTTCTTGGTAAAAAGTAAGGCCCAACAAGAAAATTTTCAATAATACCCACCCATACAATCAAAGAAAACTGATTGAAATCGAGATTACTTTATGGCATTAAGGTTTTCATAAGACCAATCGTGTTTATTACATCTCTGGAAAAATTAGCTTCGTCGGTAAACAATATGCCAGCGGTAAAGTCAACATTTTGTTCAATATTTTGCAAAATCCAGTACCAAAATTGTAGCAGGATAGTCTTGCGGCAGTAAGGCTTGAACCCTTTGTATATGATACTGTTGATGCTTCATAACGACCAAACTAATTTATGATTCACATTAAAATTTGCAGTGTAGAATAATTTCTTTCAACTCGGACGTTTTAACTCTCAAAGGTTTTCCAGGAATTGGACGTTTCTGAAATGAACCTGACCGAAAAATAATTCTGAACATTCTTGGATTTGGAGGTGGACGATGTCTAATTTTTTTATAAATTTGCCTAGCCTCAGTACCATTTCTATCTACAAGACCATAAATGTAAATCATATTGACCATTTCAGCATTTGAACATGCATTCTTATTAAAACTTAATCTTTTTAAAAAATAAGCTATATTTGACAATACACAATATTAAATAAGATGACGGTTTCTTATTATAATTGTTTTGCATGGCCTCCCTAAGATATATAGTAATATAAGTAAATGTGTAAAAATACACTTTATCAAATAAAACAATTTTGTTATTAATCGGTTTGGAATAGAAAACAGTGTAAAGAAACAAAAGGTTAGGAAGGAAGGTAATACAATGGCGCATATGATAACCTATTATTATACATATATATTAATTTATCAAGATTAGAATGCAAACATGACCTAGTTTATTTGTAATATTAGACAGGGTGATATATTTTTTTTGCAAGTAATGTACGATGATACCCACACCTTCACTGGTAAATTTCTAAAGCTGGTAATTTTTGATACATACTGTCATACTAAATGCACAGCAAATTTAATTAAATTATCTGAAGCGGTTTAGAAATTAAAAACTGATTGGCCACAGAATACGCCCCTGGATTTTTGACCTCTACTTAAGAAGCACCCTGCATATGACATTCACTTGACTTCCATCATGTAAGGATTGAGATAAATATGTACTGAATGATATTCTTTAAATTGGTAACACATTACCCAACTAGTAAAATGGAACTTTAAAAGAAGCGAATTATTTTGTAACTATCGAATAGCGAACAATTTGATTTATAGAGTAAATAATTGTGATAATTTTGTTCCTGAAAAAAGTAATTGTGTAAAATTGTTTTATAATAGTTTTTACAAAGTGTGTTATAGAATAAATAAGTTTTAGTTCTTTAAAATTTTTATAAAAGTATTATAATGCGTTATACAATATTTAAAAAAATATATATAGGCGTTGTACTTGGGAAAATGACTTTTAATTATAACCTTATGAAATAGCTGTATTAACGTGTTTTATTAAGTATATATAAGGAAATTAATAACATTATTTTTTAGCCTCGAAATGCGCTTATTTATAAGAAAGTTTTATAGTTGTGTTTAATCTATAAAAATATTCTCTGTTTTATAAATATATTGTGAAACAAAACTGTGGCTTGAGAAAACAAAATTATTGTATATTTCGCGTAATAAAATTCTAAACCTAACCTTAATTTTGTATGTGTGGAATAAAATCGTTTTATTATAAGTGGCCATGTGTATGAATATGTGTTGGATCAACGACTGTCGCCATTATGTAGAATTAGTTGAAAGTCTTAAAATTATGTCTAAAATAGGATTTTACTATTTTTGAGAGATAATTAAATATAATTATACAATGACAATATAAATTAAAGAAAGCATAATTTTAATATATTGTTAAAATCTATTTTTTATAATTTTAAAGGAAATGTGGTCTAAACTAAAACGCATCATTTTTTTATCACAAATATACCTATAGTTTATCAATAATATTTGCGGCATAATAAAATTGAAGCACAATATTGTTGAAATGATAATATTGTAAGTATTATATCTATCTACCATTTATACAAATGATCATCATTAAGTTTAGGCTACCCCATTTTTAAATATAAGCACAAATAATTATGAATCTGCATTATACACCAATCTTAAAATGATTTAGTTTTAATATTCTTCACTAAAAAATATAATGTTTCTTTAAATAATACCCAAAATACAGACTACATAACGTTTTTATAGTTGCTGTATAAAACTGTTTTAAAAGAACATTTTTTATAGAACTGTTCCTTTACCAAAGTATTTTATAAAAACGGGCTCTTTTCGATTCTATAAGTATCGTACAACGGCATTTAACCAGGAATTTGAAGCTCCTATGACATTTATATTATAGCAATTTATACAATCTTTATAAAATTTATTTTGCTAGTTGGGTAGTTTTTAAATTTATGAACAAATAATGAAGTTGACAAAGAAAATAATCAATGCATCTTTTAACGAAGTAAGAAGGTGATTTAAAATTCCAATGGCTTTGTTTACTCTTAAAATATTTTTTCTACATTTATGCAAAAAACAAAATTTTATTGAACTATATTTAGTGGAAAAACTGGTTCTTTATTGCACTAGTGCAATAAAATTTTTAATGCATTCTACTGCAGCGTTTTATGATCGTGACAAATATAAATGTTCAAATCGACGTCATATTTAGTCTATTTTCTGTGAGATTATACTTATTACGTTTTAAGCAATTGTATATTTTATATTATGATATCATATCATAATAAACAATTTCGCAAAAATATTTGAAAAATGTTTAAAAACAAGATTGGTTGAGTTCTTCGAAGATCAACACATTTTATTCGATAATCAATTTGGTTTTAGATGTACTGAAGATGCAGGAATTGCATTGACTAATGAAGTAATCAGTCATTTAACTTAAGCTTTTGACACTGTATGTCATGATATATTATTACAAAAATTATATGATATTGGAATAAGAAGACACGGCTTAAATTTATTAAAATGTTATTTAAGTAATCGTTGACAAAAAGTAAAAATTAATAATACGATAAGTAAAGAATTGGATATTGAAACAGGCGTCCCACAAGGTACTGTTCTTGGACCTATACTCTTTTTAACATACATTAACAAAATTGCAAATCTATTTAAAAATGGAAAAATGATTTCTTATGCCGATGCCACGGCTGTCATATTTTATGGTGATAACTGGGAAGATACATATAAAAATGCAGAAATTGAATTAAAAATTGTTCAACGTTGGTTAAGTGATAATCATCTATTTCTTAATTACTCCAAAACTAATTTCATGACGTTCTCTCTTACATTTTTGGGTCAACCTACCTCTGAAAATATTATAATACATAATACTGCTTGTACAAATACAGATAACACAGTCTGCCCTTGTTCATCTATTAAAAAAGTAAATTCTATAAAATATTTGGGAATATATATATAGATTAACATTTAAGATGGTCCGAGCATGTTACACAAACTATTAAAAAACTTCGTAAATTGTTTTATAGGTTATATCTCTTAAGAAATATAATGAATGTTAAAAATATAAAAGTTATATACCATTCATTGGTTGAATCAATAATAAGGTATGGAATTGTCATATGGGGTGGTTTGTATCGATGTTATGAAAAGCTGTCAAAACACTGCTTTAAAAATATTATGCCATAAAAATCGTAGATATTCCTCAAAATTACTTTATGAACAGGTAAATGTTTTTGATATTAGGGGTTTATATTATTATAGTGCATTAATTTACATCTTAAAAATAAATCAAAACTATCCAATGCACGGCTATCAAACAAGAGCGATAACAAATAATACTATTCAGACGCCTTTCCTTAAAATATCCCATCTTCAAAGAAATATATTTTTTTATGCTCCTAAATTTTATAACTTAATTCCTGCCTCAATAAAAAAATTTATGAATAATAAATATAAATATAAGAAATTAATTAAAACATTTTTAATTCATAATTATATAAAATTCGAAAAAATAACATGTAAATTTGGTATAGAGATATGTTGCTGTCCTGTAAGACTCTTAAACTATTTTCAGTGTTTTTTGTTAAGTATATGTATGTATATTACAAACCTAGTTACATTTAGTTATACCTATGTATTACATGCTATTGTCTGTACAGAGAACAGAAACATTCAAACACAGACTGACTTATCAATCTAGCTGAAGTTTCTGTTTTTCTAAACTTGAATTTGTAATTGTAATTGTAATTATTTCAAATAAAAACTACTAAATCATATTTATTATACACTGAATACTAAATTACTTGAAAATGCAATTTAAAAATAAAATTAGTTTCCCTTGAATATCAACTGAATTGCAAAATATTTTTTGATTTTTGCATGAACGTAGAAAAAATATTGTATGCAACTCATACAAAAAGTGTTTATTGCACTCGACGTGCGAACGATTTCACGTCGCGTGCAATCAACACTTACTTTTTGCACTTGATGCAAAAATAACTATTCTGCATCACCAAATTCACTCACTTATCACTTGTAATATTATTTATATTTGTTTGATATATGCATTGATTTTTATGACAATTTCTGAGACAACATGTTACTCTATTTAGTTCTAAACACATTATATGATGGCAACAAAAGTTGTAGTCTTTGTATACAGTACGTTAAAGAAAATACCTATTCGATAAAAATAAATGTTATAGATTTAAGGTGTTTTAAGCGACGGACGCTATATAGACACAGCCTTTATCTACCGTAATTTCTATATACAGTATGCGCCAAAAGTATGGAATAAATTCAATAAAAACGAAACAATTATTTTTGGGAAAAATCCTCGAACAAGTCGATTTTTAATTTAAAAAATACATATTTTAGCGTAAAATGCGATTTTCAATGGCAACACCATATTTTTTCCCTTGATTCTGAAAGATCGTTTAATTCTCTATCAGACAGTACTAAAATTTTGCCCTCTTACATAGGAAAATTTTCGAGTAAATGACGATTGAATGTTAGAAAACGTAAATTTTATCCATAAAAAAGTAACAATTCTGAGGTATGTAAAATAAAATACAATTGATTAAATTTTATACTTAAATTAAATATTCCAATTGCCATCCACCAACTTCTTCACAATGCGCAAGTCCGTGAAGAAATTCTTCTTGCACATTATGAATGATTTCTGGGGTAACTCTGCGTATTTCGTCCCAAATGCGATTTTGAAGTTCTTCTAAATTACGTGGTTTATTAATGTACACTTTTGACTTCAAGTATCCCCATAAAAAATAGTCAAGAGGTGTAAGATCTGGCGATTTTGCAGGCCATTCTATCGGTCCGCGTCTGCCGATCCACCTCCCAGGAAAACAGTTGCCTAAAAAATCTCGTACAGGGCGCGCATAGTGCGGAGGTGCACCCTGTTGCTGAAACCATATGGTATCGTCAGAAATGTCAGGGTCATTATGGTTAGGAAAAATTACTGCAAGGACTGGAACAAGGTCATTTTCTAGAAACTCTAAATATCTTTGTTCTGTAAGAGTTCCTTCAAAGAAGAAAGGCCCTACTATTCTGTCGTCAAATATTTCAGCCCACACATTTAATTTTTGCGGGTGTTGGGGGTATGTGCCTCTGCCATCCAATGAGGATTTTTCCGACTGCAATATCTGCAAGTTTGACGGTTTACTGTACCATTCAGACAAAATGTGGCCTCATCTGAAAAAAGTATTTGCCGGTGTAAATTCCTATTTCCTTGACATAAATCCATTAGAATTTCGCAAAAGTGTAAGCGGCGATCGGGATCATCTTCATTGAGTTCCTGCACAAGTTGATTTTTGTAGGGATGATATTTTTCCTTCCTCAAGATACGTAGCACTGTGCTCTGATTAGTGTCATTGTTTAATGCAACCAATCGTGAAGAATTATGAGGATTATCCACCATACTTATCAAAATGTTCTGTTTCTGATTTTCATTAATGCTTGGACGTTCAAGTTTTGGAATATTTACAACTTTGCCAGTTTCTCTAAATTTAGACTCTACCTTACTGACTATTGATTGGCTGATAGGGCGATCTGGATATTTTTCATTAAATAAATCGCAAACTTCCTGCTAAGTTCTAGTCATATTCCCGCATAAGAATTAAAATTTCAATTCTTTGAGTGACAGTTAAATGTGCCATAATACTTTAAATTGAATAATAATTATTATGTCGCTTACAATACTTATTAGAAAGTCGGTGTGACAATGACACTTTGCAAAGATTTTCACCTACGTGATCCATAAAAGAACTATGGAATTCGAAACACTAAACTTGATAACGTTTTTTCTTTATTTTAATTGATTTACGTTTTCTAACATTTACTCGAAAACTTTTCTATGTAAGAGGGCAACATTTTAGTACTGTCTGATAGAGAATTCTTTCAGAATCAAGGAAAAAAATATGGTGTTGCCATTTAAAAAAAAATCGATGACGTCATTACTCGAAAACAAATGACATTTGAAAATCGCATTTTACTCTAAAATATGTATTTTTTAAATTAAAAATCGACCTGTTCGAGGATTTTTCCCAAAAAATAATTGTTTCGTTTTTATTGAATTTATTCCATACTTTTGGCGCATACTGTATATAAATGGATGAGCGGAACTTTTGCCTGTCTATTAACATTAAAATGGGGTTTATTTAAAGTTGTTATTGAGTTAACATGTAACACTAAAGTTGTATAAGGGCATCCTATCTACACTAAATAAACAAGATAAACTAGGAAACGAGGGGTGAAGGTGACGCCAACCATGTTTCTGTATAACAACAGCTGAATATCTAAAACAATAATGAAACACGTATCTCTGTAGACTCATCACGTTCAGCGGTGTTTCAATATTCTGTGTACATCACATACAAAAGGCGCTATATGCTGACTCGCCTACCCTTGAAGGGTTGTATTACATTCTTTTATTTCACAGGAAAAAAAAACTGCTTATTATGTATTGCATTTCACTCGATATATGTTGTTTAAATTAAAATCATTCACAAATTACACAGAAGTACCATCTGAATTTGGAAAAAGTTGAATTAAAGGCGATTCTTAATCTGTACCTATAAACTTGGGAAATTATTTCATGAAATTGAAAATGAATTTAATTTATCATAGCAACTGCTAAAGTTATTTCCGTGGTTTTCAATACACAGTTGAGCTCGCTGAATGCATGAATCCCCACACGTCCCAAACCAGGCTCTATAGTCTGTTTAGAAATGAAAGAGAGTAATAAAAGCTTATTATGTATGCAAATCGTAAATAAATGTAGTACGGGTGCTTATATTCAATATTTTTATGTTATGTATTATCGGTATAGATGAGGAGTACTTTTAAAAAACCTTTGTGTGACCGGGTTGTACTAAATTGTAGCAGGTAGCTAAAATTTAATACCCGACAATCCGTCTTTGTCTATGCCGCTTCAATTTCTCGGTCCATTTCTCTTATAAGTAAACAATATAAAAACAGCATTTCAAAATATGAGGCTACTTTAAGCATCATAACCGTGTTAAGAAGGTTTTTAGTAATTCAAATAAAGTTATTCAATATTATTATCAAAATATTTATTTAAATTTAATGAACAGACTTTTATTTCACACAAAAATATATGTATTTTGAAAATTTTAATTATGGTGAGTAAATGTAGTGTTGTATAAATGTACAATAAAGAAAATAAAAAAATAGGTATATTAAAATTCATCCTCTGAATATTCTGATGAATTATCTTCGTCTCCTAGATTGATAACGATAGGTTCCACAGTAACGTCAATTAAATTATCGAGTTCCCACATTTTCTTCTCTTCTTTTTGTACATTATGTATACATCTTTGTCAATTATCTGCAGTTACTAGTTTCAAGGAATTTTAACAAAATTTTCACGTCACTTAATTTAACGTCGTATTATTTCACGCTACATCTCCTTTTACCTGCGCCCAGACTAATTCGATTGGGTTAAGTTCACAGTGATAAGGTGGTAACCGTAGTACCGTTATTTGGCGATTTGTTGCCATTTCATCGATAACATATTTTTTCTGATCTTTATTAAGATTGACAAGTGTCAAAAGTTCCTTTTTCACCATATTTGTTTCAAAGGAAATGTTTTTTCCGGATAACCATTGAATTATATCGGCTTTCGTCTAAGCAGTCGTAGGCGTCCGCTCGGTCTGCCGTAAATGGTAACTGGCATTATCCATGACAATTACAGACCCCGGAGGAATAAGATCCAACATCTGTGTAAAATATTCTTCGAAAACATCTGCGTTCATGTCTTCGTGATAGTCACCTGCATTTTGAGATTTAAATAAAAGTAAACCGCCATCTACAAAACCACTGACACTACCTATATGTGTCACTATTATCTTCGCCCTTTACCTGAAGGTGCCTTGAACCCTGTTGAAAGTCCATCCAAAAATGCTTGTCGAAAAATTTTTACATTTTTATCTTGCCATACTTTTGTTACAGTATATCCCTCGTTGACCCAAGTTTCGTCTAGATAATAAATATTTCTCCCTTCGTCACGGAACTTTCTAATTCATCTTAAGTAGGATCTTCGCCAACAAATAATTTCATCTTTATCGATAAGAACTGACTTCCTGTTCTGCTTTTCCCAGCAAAAATTCAACTCTCGTAAGACGGCCCACAATTTGCTTCTACTGATTTTTGGCAAATCGTTGTCCTCTGAAAATTCACTTAAAATGTTGTTTAATGTTGGTATTTCTGCGAATGACATTTTTGAAGAAATCATCTGTAACGACTTTTGACCTCCCTGTAGATGATTTTGGGGGATTTACAGTATCTTGTTCATTTTTTGTTTCCTTTAAAAGTCTGTAGATAGCCGATTTTCCAATCCCTGTCATTTTGGAACACTTTTCCACGATGTCGTCAACACTGTTGGTAGGATTTTGGTGTTTCAATGAATTAAATACATTTAATATAATAATCTTCTCATTCTGAGACAGCGCACATCTTTTCACGCGTTTAGCAGGTACGTAATCTGATAAGCTCGACATTTTACCCAAACAATATTATATCCACTGGCACAATAGTCACTAAATACAAGTCGAATTTTACTCTACTGCACTATCATGTCTTCGTATATTCAGCTCTAAGACTGGATTGATCTGTCACAATACACTGGCTCCTGCCCTATGATGTATCCAGTAAAATATACTAATGTACACCCATTACCTGTTAGCATTAGTGTTACCCGATAATTACTTGAAACGAAATATTACCACGCCCATGTCAGTACTTATCTGGGGGTTTTATTACTCTCTTTCATTTCCAAACAGACTATAGTCGAATTGCCTCAGCGGAAGCATATATGCGACTTCTCAACTCAATGTTAACTTTGGTAACATATACTATAGTTTTTATGGTCGGGAGATCGAGGGGGACACTGAGTTGGACCACCTCGGCCGATCTATCGTTCGGGAAAAACATCATCCAAATGTTGTCGCACTAGTCACGCAAAATGTGGTGGAGTACCGTTATAAAGAAACCACATATTATGCTGTTTAAAGTTGATATTAACTTTTTCGAGGAGTAAAGGTAAATTTTTACGCAAACATTGGACCCACACATTTACTGTAAATCGTTGTTGAAAGTATCTTCGCCGGGTGACATGCAGACTTACTATTGCCCTCGTGCAGCCTACAATTCTTACTTGGTCGAAATGGAAAATGGCGTACAGTCAGATTATAACTTTTTTTAACGGCGCCAATTTTTTATAATGTAGATAATACTATACCAGTCGATGAAATTTCTTATTCTTTTGTTAAATATTTTTTATCTGTATATTCTGATCAGTCTACTACCTATAACTATAATAACAATATTTTATCATGTTACCATATGTCATCCATAGTGCAAATTACTGAAGTAGACTATAAACTATTAAGAAATTAAAACCCAAGATCAGCGAGTTCAGATGGAGTGCGTCTGTATGTTTTAAAGGGTTGTTCCAATCAATTATCTCAAAAAGCCTCTTTTATTTATATATAATTTAATTTTAAAACATAACAAATTTCCTAAACTGTGGAAAACTTCAATAATCAGTCCAATATATAAATCAGGTGATAAATCAAAAATTGAAAACTATAGACTTATGGCAGTCCTTCCTGGTCCTGCTAAAGTTTATGAACAAATATTGTGTTATTCTCTATGGAATCATTTTGGTAGTATCCTTAGTTCAAGACAGTATGGATTTATTTCAAAACGTTCGATTTCTGCTACTTAACTAACATTTACCCATTACATTTTGGAGGCCTTCGAGCGGGTAGTACAAGTGGATGCGATATACACTGATTTTAGCAAGGTCTTTGATAAGGTTGACCATGATATATTAATAAATAACCTTTGTATATATAGGGTTGCGGATTCTCTAATTGCATTAATAGTAACATATCTTCAAGAGCGTAAGTTTATTGTGAAGTACTATGGTTTGTTTTCTGATGAGTATAGATCAAACTACAAGTGTATCGAATGTTCCGACGATAGTATGTCTCCAAAAAAAATGCTCGCACTCCCCCAAATATATCATTTATATTTCACGTATATTAGATTTAGGAAGAATTATGAGATAATTTATGTATTGAAAAGTATACACATAGGCGCAGGGTGTCACGCGAAAACATTATATTTCCGCTATAACTTTATTACCCTAAGAGATATCGGAAAAATGAAACGCGTGTTTCTTGACTAATATCTCAAAACCCTTTATATTTTTTTTATCAATTTTTATGAAAAAAGAACAATTAAAAGAATAGTTCAGTTATGGAATTATGTAAACCCCAATACCTCATAACCAGCGTTGCCAGTTCTAGTACAATTGTACTAGATCTAGTACTTTTTCGCTCAGTCTAGTACGCTAGTACGCTCAAGCCAAAATCTAGTACTTTTCGAGAGAAACTGCGTCTACACTGAACTTAGAAGAAGTTGATAGTTCTGTGGTCTGCGGGGTGAAGTTAGTGAACATCTATATTATATTATCTATATTATCTATAATAATTCTTTATGTTCTTTGGTCATGTCATTGCCATGTGCTGTGTCTATTATGGTTTGTTGATCACAATAGACCTAATAGACACATAAATTTTAGGATCATCTCTATAGTCTGTATATTCTGTGAATGCACCTGTCAATAATTTACTTGGTGTTTGTAATGGCTGTGTGTTTCAGTTAATTATAGAGTTTTATAGTTTTTAATACATTCTTTATTGCTGTTTATATTTGAAATAGATTTTATTTTGTGTTATTTTGTATGCTGTATTTATGTTTTTCTAAAATTCATCTTTCTGTTAGGGAGGGGTTGAGGCTGGGAGCGTCTTTGTAAATCACACAATATTCTATAAAACTTTCTTTCGTATATATTTCCTAATAAAATCTATATATGTAACAGGTACGAAAAAACATGTCACTTGATTATTATTTTTTTCCGCGTGTTAAGTTTCTTCTGTCTACTATTATCTTTAATTTCAAATCAATTTCGAAATTTCCTACTAATTTCAAAGTGATGCGCTTGTGCTTGTGTCATGTCCTCACTCTCCATCGATAATGTAAAACTAGTTTCTCACAACAACTTCTTGCTTCTTGCGTCTGACGTCATTTATTTTCTATTAGTGGTTGAGAAATTTGAAAATCATAAAACTGGTCGAGATTGACGTGTTATTATTATATAATAGAAAGCAAGTGACGTCAAACGCAAGAAGTTGGTATCAGAAACCAGCTTAAGTCTTGAAATCAGCTGCATACGTCACATTTATGACGTCACGTCACAAAAGAATTTTAAGCCACATAAATATATGGGAAATTTAAAATAACAGACTAATTAGTTTAGACTACTAAAATTAATTTTCATGATCAATAAAGATTACTTTTGTCTCTATTGAATACTCATAAATATTTACTTCCATTAAAATATTAACAAATGGCTTCATTATATCAATCATTCAAATCTAGTACGTTTTCAGAAATTCTAGTACCTTTTCAAATGAGCTTCTAGTACTTTTTAAGTTAAAGGACTGGCAACACTGCTCATAACCCAAGAAATATTAATAATAATGCAATCAAGAAAAGGTAGAGGATCCAATAATGTTTCAGAATATTTCATAAGAATAAACCAAGTTGATATAAATATGTCTTACGATGCTCGATTATTTTTTTTTGTTGATAAAAAAATTGAAATCGTTGAGAAAATTACTCAAGAAATACACGTTTCAGCTTGCTGATATCCTAGGGCAGCAAAGTTGCAGACGAAATCTAATATTTTTGCGTGATCATCCCGTAATTTATATACAGGGTTAACTATGACTAAGTACAAAAATTTTAACCACGTGCTCAGGGAGCCCTAAAAGACAATAAAAAAGCTATTTCAGAATTTTAGCTCGATATTTAAAAAATGGGGCAAAACCCTTTTTTCCTACGGAAAGTCGGCGCCTATGATGAGTATCGACTGAGATGGCTTATGGCTAAGATCCATAGTTGACATTACATCTGTCAACAACTACTATGCGGTCGTTTGTAGTGTTTCTAAATGCAGAAAAAATATTATAACATTCTTATTAGTAATAATACCTGATAGGTAGATAACAGTTAATCCAGTTAGCTCCAGTATTTTGCATTCGTTTTTCATTATTGGGGCACTAAAAACTGAAGAAGAACACAAAACTACAACGTAAACACAGGAATTAAATTATAATATGACAGCGAACCGACTCGACTGGACCGACTGCCGACTGTGGCCGACTGTGGCCGACTGTGGCCGACTGTTGCATGACGGTTGCTTGCTGGCTGCATACTCTGATTCTCGCATTGGCAGCGTTAAATAAGGAATTAATATAATATCGAAAAAAATTTTTTTTCGCTTTATAAATAAGTTTGGAAATTTTCAAACGAGATCTATGATGGTCTTATACTAACTATTACAAAGTAATATTAATTATATAAATGTGCATAGATAAGTAGGTAGTCAGAGCTTAAATCATGCTAATCATCCAGAAGCCCCTGTTCTTCAAATATGTATAAAATGTAAGTCTAATAGAAAATAATATATATTTTATATATTATGTAAGATGAACAAATCAACAGTAGGGTATCCAATTTTTGTAGATGAAAGGATGCCAATGTTTCTTTGCTTCAATAATTATGTACAACTTACATAACTATTACTTCTTAATCTCATTTAGGTTATGTTAGAACCAGCACTAGACAAAACTATTTATAGTACTAAAAACACTCACTTGTCACTCTAGATATGATTATATTGCTAGTCACTACTCACTAAATTAATTATGTAAGTACCTAAGTCCTAGGTACACGCTGCATTCATCAAAATGAAGCAAGAAATAATAAAGGCATCACCACCCAACGCTCTCAACAGTTAGGTTAGGTTAGCGCGTTTTAAAATTAGTAGTACACATTAGGCATATTTTTACAGTAAATTTGGTATTTTCAGTAATTTTACAATGTAAAAATGGATTTCATATTGTTAATTGTAAATGTATTACAATACATTCTATAAATGTACACATTATATTATAATTACATAGGAAGTTTACGGTTCTGTTGCATATTGGCAGTTTTCTTGTAAAATTGTAAGCGTCAGTGTAATATCATCATTATTTTTAGATTTATTTTAAGATAATTATAACGATATTCTTACAAAGTATATTTGTAAAGTTACTGGCCTTTATTCAGTGTAGGTTAAGAACCACTGTTCTATAGAGAAATCGTTAAATATTTTTTATGAAGCCCATTTTGCTTTTGATGCAAACTTAACAGGATATATAAAACTAAAATATGAAATTTTAAAAAATCTCTAAAATGAACAAAGATATTTTACATTTCTTTTCAAGTTCCTGTTAATTGCTAAATTACACAACTTATACTACTACAACTATAAGTATAATAAGCTTTATCAAGAATATTACAAACAAATTTTATTTGGTCGCATTACAACACTAAGCTGACACATATAAGCTTATTTAGGTAGCTACAAAGCCGCTCACTATTGTATGTAAATTATGACCTGCTTTGTTAAAGGCATTGAAATGTAAAAATGTTCCGTCTCATAAATCAAATATCTTTTAGTATTATTTATCATTGAATATATTTTTGAAAAATAGGAAAGCATTTTTAAAAACATCTTATGTTAATAAACATATTTGTAACATCTATAGATTTAGGTAATAAAAAAAACCTTTTTTTATTTTATAAAGATATTTCAGCTAATTCAAATTAAATTTTCTACAAATCCCATCAGTGAAATCATATGTATTCTTTGACATTAAATGTCTAGATATACTAAAGTAAATACTGTAGTTTTAACATGGAAAAGAAATATATACAGGGTGAGTCATTAATACTGGTAAATAGCTTAAGGGCAGATTGTTAACGTCAAAATAAAGTCATTGAGCCGAACATGCCTTATTCAAATACTGTTTCTTTTCATTCTGCAGGATGTCAAAGTTGAAAAAAAATTATCGATTTTTTACCATATATTATGAACGTATTAACCGATTATTTAGAAAATTTGTAGTCTTATGTTTTTTGATGTGGCAATTACGAATGTGCAGTGTTGAGGTCACGACTAGGGCGTGCTGGTTATGCTGTACTGTCGATGTAAAAATATGTCTAACTGTTTGTATTTTACAGTTTTGAATTTTTTAATAAGAAACTATTGAACTACCCTCAGTTATAATTACAAAAGGTATACCTGTTACATATCGATAAACTTAACTGTTTTCGAGAAACAGACGATTTAATTTTTTGAAATTCGGCAGGAATTAATTTAGAAAATTATTTTTTCCAAAGTAGCAGGTGTGAGAATAATAAGTAGACAGCTGTTACTACAATACCATATTGTTTCTGTCAATGCCACTTAATTCATAGATTAGGCAGTAGTGTTTTTTTGTTATGTTTTATATGTAAAATGCCCCGTTATAATAATTTTTCGAATATTGAAATAAGAATCATGATACGCGTATATGCTCAAGAAAATTTTTGTAGTCGCCGTGCAGCAGTGATGTAGGGTAGGATGGGGATGGTTATGCCACTTTTATCTTCAAGGTTTGAAAAAAATATTATTTTTCCTATTCTATTACTAATAAGTATTTCAATGGACCGCTGGATATCTGACTTCATAATACTGGTAAAAAAAATTGGAATAATATGTTGATAGCTATGAAAATCCACATATAATAAACATATAACAAGTTGCCCAATTTACCCATTTAACGAGGTAAGTTGAGCCACCCTGTGGGGCAAGTTGGTCATTTAGTTAGAAACTGTCTAAGGCAACCAAAAAATAAACTATTTTTTTTTATTTTAATAAAACTGACGTATATTATTTCTCAAAAATAAAAAATTAAACTAAACTAAACTGAAATTTCTATTAGTAAGTTGCATGAAAATCATTGCAACTCATTTAATTTTTTTTAATTAACCAGTCGAGCACAGTACAAAAGTAAAGAACAAAAATGTTAGCAATAATTAATCAGCATGACTATAACAATTTATACACATATATTTGGCCCAAGCCAAGTACATATTTTGTGTAAGTCCATTTACCACAAATGTGTGTCCACTCCTCGCCAGAAAAACTATCAGCATAAAATTAATCACAAGCAAGGCAATAATATTCGTTTTTTTTTCAGAAACTGGGTTCTTGTAAAATCTTTCTCGTTACTTACTTTTTTTCAAGCGCTTTGGATTTTTTATTTTCTCTTAATCTTTGTTCCTCAGCCGATGCTTGAGGAACATAGGCATCGCATAGGCTGAGTATCGAGTTAACATGACTGCTTTTCTTTTTTTCTTGTATGTTTCTGTTGTGTGGAGAACTTATTATTATTATCATATATATTTCTTGACTCCTAACAAATACTTGGGTTAACATTCTGAAATAGGTATGAAAGTGAATAATATTTTGTTACTTGCACCATTTTGCAAATATATACCTAACCTTTTCATTCTAAAGATTAGCTTAATTTGCAAATAAAACCTAGAAAATAGAAGGACTAATCAAACTGTATACACTTATCTCAATCTAATAGTTGTCCTTGTTTTGTGTCCAGATCGTACACAAACTATTAAATTTACTTTAACCTATCGAAACTTGTAGTCAACGTGAGTTAGCTTGGCACAACAAATTCCTTTCCAGTGGGGTGAGAGAAGATAGACATTATAATGTGTGCCTGTATGCGCAAGATAGACATTATAATGTGTGCCTGTATGCGCAAGCATCTTCGTGACCAACTCACCAATTGACCAACTCACTCCTATGTTCAACTAGCCTCACCCTACCCTACTTGGAATTATATCGAGATAACAGACAACCCCATAGTAGACAATTTAAGAGATTGTACGACAGATTAGATGAAACAGGATCATTTCACTCGAAAAGAGATGTTGAAAGGCCGAAAATATTAACAGCGGACCAAGAAGATGATGTTTTAGTGTGAATTACTGAAAACACACGAACAAACACACGTCAAATCTCAGCAGCTACTATCATCAGTCAGTCTTCCGTTGGTAGAATATTCCACAAAAACAAATTGTATTCTTTTCATTTTACTCCAGTTCAACATTTAACGCCACAAGACCTTCTAGCTAGGTTACGGTTTGCACAGTTTCTTCTTCAACAAGAAACTGATGACCCAACATTTTATAATAAAATATTTACGGACCAAGTCACATTAACGCGACGAGGTATTCTTAATTGGAGAAATAGTCATTCTTGGAAACTAGAAAATCCTCATCTGCCAAGAGAAGTACAGTTTCAGCAAGAGTTTTCTATCAATATTTGGTGTGGAATTCTCACCGATAATATAGTGGGGCCGCTCGTACCACATCCACTTAACGGAGAAAATTATTTAAATTTTGTAATTAATGACTTGTCATTGCTTTTTGAATACATACCCTGAAATTTACGGCAGAACTTCTGATTTGTGCATGGTGGTGCACCTGCCTATTATCCCCGACGAGTCAGATAATATCTTAATAGAAATTTTCCGCACCGTTGGATTGGATGCGGCAGAGAAGTTCCTTTTTCTGTACGTAGCCCTGATTTAAATCCGCTGGATTTTTACTTTTGGGGCTATATTAAATCTTTAATTCGCAAAGAAATTATTAATAGTCAAGAACAACTGTGGGAAAAGATTCAAGGATCGGTGAATATTATCAAGCAACATAGAACTTTATTCAACGTCAGACAGAATTTAAATAAGAGGCTAAGAAAGTGCATTGAAGTCGCTGGTGGTCACTTCGAGAATCTTTTATGATTAATAATTTGTTAAGATATGCATAATAAAATTTTCAATTGTTTGTAGTGTTCGTCTTATTGTTAATTCAGTTTTGATATCTTAAGACTCCCTAATTTTGGGTTGACCGGGTTGTCTGTTATCTCGAATTTGAATTAAGTACCTCCCTGCTGCACGGCGGCCAAAAAAATTCTTAGGCATATACACGTATCATGTTTCTCATTTAAATGTTTGAAAAATTATTATGGCGGGACGTTTTAACTATAAAAAATAACAATAAAAAACACTACTGCCTAATCTATGAATTAAGTGGCACTGACAGAAACAATATGGTATTGTAGTAACAGCTGTCTACTTATTATTTTCACTCCTGCTACTTTGGAAAAAATAATTTTCTAATTTAATTCCCGCCGAATCTCAATAACTTAAATCGTCTATTTCTCGAAAACGGCTGAGTTTATCGATTTGAGACAGGTACACATTTTCTATTTATAATTGAAGGTAGTTTCTTATTAAACAATTCAAAAGTGTAGAATATAAAAAGTTGGACATATTTTTACACACAAAAATATAAAGAACTGTTGAAATAATTTTCACGCACTTCACTGGCTCACTAAATGAAAATGGTATGATATGAACATGTTTGGTGGTACGATAATTTTCACAGCAGTACTGGTTAACCAAATCAATACCAGAAATACAAACACTTAAATTTTTATGTCTAGCGGCTTATCGTGGAAAGTCCAGCGACTCATATGCCAAACATGTAATTTAGGGTACCTATATAAAGATAACATATTATTGCTATTAGTACATTAACAAAATATGAGCAATGTACACATTTATTTACATCTCTTGGTTCATGCCATTTGTAGTCACTCAAACAATTATAGCAAAAAAAAACTGATTTATTCTTTGTATTAAAACCAATAATTGCATGACTACGTCACGTCCAATATGTATCAGCCTACTGGTCATTAAGAATTTTAAATTAATTAAAATCAATACATACTGGTGCATTTATATTTATATATATTTAAACATTTAGGAGGTGTGTGGTTAGCTTAATGTAGAATGGTGTGTAGATGTGTGCTCTAAAGTATAACCAAAAAACAAGGTAACTAAATTTACAATAAAATTTTGTCTTTTAATTATGAGATTCGTATAAAGACATGCTCGCATGAGGTAGAATAACAAACCTGTCATTCAACGTACTATAGAATTGTTGCATACTTATTTAGTGAATAGAATAGAATAGAAGCTAACCTCCTATATCAACTGATAAGCAATTTATTAAAAAAAGTTTTACAAAAAGAGTGAATAAAGAAAACACGGTCCTAGAGATACGAATGGAAAGGTTTTGCTAAAGGCAACCACACACGTTAAAAAATTGTTAACATTTATTATAATGGACCAATTATCTGTAAAAACAATACTAGATGAAATTCATAAAATCAAAAAACGAATTAGGCCAAACTATTGAAGCAAGTGAGATTACGCTTTGAAATGAAAGGTCAGAATTTAAATTAATTAACGAAAATAGTGAGTTGAAAGAAAAACTAGAAAGACTGGATACTGTTAATAGAAAAAACAATATTGTGCTATACTCGCGACAAGAATTCAGACGACTTACGTCATACGAACAAATGAATAATTCATTATATTTTCATCAAACTATTTAAGAAACGGCAATTGATAGTAATAAAACTATATAGTGCACTAAAAGTTTGCATTATATATTGCACTAAATTGCAAAAAATTATTGTTTTTAATGCGACCAAATATCGAAAATTACGTTGACAATGATAACAAATGTGTAACGTCAGCCGTGACGTAAGACGTCTGAATTCTTGACGCGAGTATATTTGTTTCGAATAAACCTCCTCAATACATCACAATCCAATTCCTTGTCAGAGAGATATAAGAATTATTGGGTATCGATATACAAGAGGCCAAAATAAATAATACCTATTGTTTAGGGAAAGGGAGATACCTCCCCGTAAAAATTGAGCTATCAACATTTCTTAAAAAGAAGATCATCCTGAAAAACTGTTACAAGTTAAAAACATATCCATATCTCACGACCTTACGCAGAATCAACGAGAAGATAATAAAGTTACTACTACTACTTGAAAAAGGAAAAAGAAGCTGGTAATTACAGTAAATGCTTTATTAGAGGGAACAAGATGATTCTAGGTAACAGAGAATACACTGTTAAGGAATGAACGGAATGTTTTGAGGAAGAAGAAGGAAGAAGAATTGTTAGTGCACCAAACACATCTATAAAAACGTCACTGAAAGCAGAAGATACAGAAGGTAGATGAAATAAAAAAGTAATAGAAAATAAAAAGAAGCAAACCGAACCATGCGATAAAATTGCAATACAAAACAGAACTACCGAAACCAAGGATAAGAATATTCATTATAAGTAGAGAAGCTATAAGGGAAGGGAACTTCGTCTGCTATCAAATTCTCCACATTAAAATTAAGAAATAAGTCTTATAGATTTGTAGGTACTAATTTTATGTATGAGTATTGTAATATTTATTATTTTTAATTTGTTTATGAATTATACCAAAATACTAATGAATCCTTATATTAACAATTTTAATTTAGATATATATGATACTGTTGTAACATGTAGTACGAAGCAGTTAAGTCATTCTCTACAAAGTCAGTATCTAAATTTAAAGTGTTTTCATATGAACATAAGGAGTGTGCCTAAAAATTTAGACTCACTTAAAATTCTGCTTGATCAGATAGATCAAGAATTCGATATTTTAATATTAACTGAAACAAGACAGCTTCTCGATTATTCGTTATTTAAGATACAAGGATACACGTCGATATATAAACGTTAATCAATGCGACGGCGTACTTATTAATGTAAAAAATACCATTCCGTTCAGTAATAGGTTAGTAACTCTTAACAATAATATAACAATTATACAAGTCAAACTAAAGTTGGACAAAAAAATGTAACGATTTCCGCATTATATAGATCTCCAAATTTGGATGTAAAAAATTTTATTGAATATTTTGAATAATATTTACACGATTGTACAGATAAAAATCAAATACACTTAATCATAGGTGATTCAAATATAGACATAAAAACAGAAAATGATGCTGATGTCAATTGGTATTTAAGTATAATGAGTGCATATGGATACAAGTCTTATATTAATAAGTACACTAGAATTTCTGGTGATTCGAAATTGTGCATAGACCACTGCTTTATTAGAAATCCTACTACCTCCTTTAAATATAATGGTATTGTCCTTGAGTCAGAGGTTACTGATAATTAGTCTCTTGTCATCCAAATTATATCATCTAAAAAGAATATAAATGATAAGGTTAACAATAATAAATACTGTCACAGAATTTGCCCCGTTCGCATCCAATTCAACGACTGCAGTATCGCGAAACGCGAGATTGCCCCTATGCGATTCTGGTAAACAAATAAATAATGCGAGGTATCGAGGCGATTCTGGAAATATGGAGAATCGACGAGAAGCGTTCGAGTCGTTCGAGAAAATGGATCTAGAGATGCTAGAAAATACCTGGAATATTCGTTTGGTCTATAAAAGAAGACTAAACGGCCGAGTCAGTCAGTCTTGTAGTAAGGTCTTGAATTGAAGTGTTTAGTTGGAGATATCAGAGCGATTTAAATAGTGACCAATTAAATAGTGTTTAGTTGAGTTGTAATTAGTATCAAGTACTGTATAGAGTAGTTAATAGATAAGTGATTAATTAATGGATTGTTTTTATGGTACACAAAAAAGACGGGTTAGGAAATCCGTGACAATACAAATTTTATTTAGACAAAAATAAATTTGTGTTAAATATGAAAAATGAAACGTTAGTATACTCGCGTCAAGAATTCAGACGTCTTACGTCACATTTGTTTTTATTGTCAACGTAATTTTCGATATTTGGTCGCATTAAAAACAATCATTTTTTGCAATTTATTGCAAAATATAATGCAAACTTTTAGTGTAGTATATAGTTTTATTACTATCAGTTGCAGTTCCTTAAATATTTTGATGGAAATATAATGAATTATTCATTTGTTCGTATTTACTTAAGTCGTTTGAATTTTTGTCGCGAGTATAGACGTACTATCGTTTAACAAAGTTAATGGAGCGACTCATATCTTGGTAAATAAGATAAAATATTTCTTAGATATTAGTACAAATATAATAAGAATGCAATATAGTCATATTAGAAGAAATCCCTGGATGACTGGAGCCTTGCTTAAATCGGTTGAAATAAATCAAAAATTATATCGAAAGATAAAAAAGAACTCAACGGAAAGTAATAAGATAGATTGCAACAGGTATAAAAATATTTTTGGGGGACTTGTAGACGAAGCAAAAAATTATACTATTTACAAGAGCATTTAACTCTTATAAAAACGATTCAACTAAACTATGCAAATCAATAAATAAAATTACAAATAAAAATATTGAAAATAGAAATATAGAGGAGATTAAAAATCTAAATGTAGAAATAGTCAGTGAGGAGACTCTCTCTATAATAAATAATAATAATAATATCTCTACCCCTCATTCTAATCACAGGGATTAGCCCAGAAGTCGGAGACTTGTGCGGGAGAGGGGGCGGCATATTATTATTAAGCAGGCCGCATTTGCGCCCAGGAACGACTTACGTTGGTAGGCCCTAACCACTATTCAGTGCAGGAATGAGGGAAACCTGGAAAACCTCATTAATTAGGGGGGTAGTTAAATATCAACCGGTATCAATCTCTCACATTGACCCAAGCCAACATTCTTCCACCCTACCATACCCGCAGAGAGGGCGCCAAACCTCTCCACGAATATAGCTTATATACGGTCTACCGGCAGCTGGGCTCGAACCACCACCGATCTAGTCACCTCGATTCAAGTACTGACGTCTTAAACTGCGCGACCACTGACCGACCCAATGATAGTTAATATATTTAACAAAATCCGCTCTAAAATAAATTTAGCACATTGTTTTCATTTAGAAAATACAACTGAAAATAAAATAGTTAATATTATAAACTGAAATTAGACCAGAACATCTAAAATGTGTAGTTAATGAGGTTCCTCTGCCCTTAACTCATATTATGCATTCAAGGTTGCTATAGTCACCCCTATATTCAAAGACGGGAAGAAGCTGAGTGTGACTAACTACAGGTCTATATCCCTATTATCAGTATTAGGAGAAATTTTTGATAATGTTTTAAAACAAAGGTTTATATGTTAACTAAATAAAAATAAAATTATCTCATCAAAACAATTTGGATTTAATTTGGATTTAAGCAAGGTATATCTACGCAAGATGCTATTCTGACATTGATAAATAAAATTAGTAAAAATATGAATAACGGGGACCCTATCTTATGTGTATTTGTAGATTTGGAAAAAGCCTTTGACACTGTTAGCCACTGTCAGCTTCTGGACGTCCTAGAGAGAATTGGTTTTAGAGGAACTGCCTTCAAGTTAATAGAGAGTTATATCAATGAGAGAAAAGAGTGCGTTAAAATAGGTAATACCATAAGTGAATTTCTTCTAGTCAAACATGGAGTATCGCAGAGAACCGTTTTGGCACCAATATTTTTTAATTTGTACATTAATGATCTGTTTTATATAGGAAGTGAAGGGACTGTAGTTGGTTTTGCAGATGATACTACCATTAGATATAAAGCTAACAGTTGAACTAAAATAAATAAGAAGGAACAGTAGTAAAAGATTTTACAAAAATTATTCAATAGTTTTATAGTAAACTACTTACAATAAATATTAGCAAAACCCACTATATCCCCTTTGCTTCGTACAAATCACACTTACCAAATTTCAATATAAGACTCCATTGATAGGAATTGTAGGAAATTTGATTTATATTAGCTTAAAATACCTTTCTAATACAGTAAAAAATGTAATAAAGAATATATATGTAGATAACGCGGATGTAATTCAACGCTGTTCGGGGCTTTAGTCCACAGAGTAGTTAGTTTCGCACAATATTGTTAATACCTAAAATATATAAAAAACGATTACATAAAGGGTAAATATTATTTAAGTAGGTATTTGTCATGTTTAATTTAAAATTCATTGACAGGTTAATCACTTTTGACATTGTCGATATTTAATTTCAAATAATTTTAATTTATTGGTATAATAATTTTTATAGTTAGATATTTGACTCAACTTAAAGGAGGCCACCTAAAGAAGCAATCATAAAAATGCAGAAATAGGTCAGATCTCATCTATTGTGGTTGAATTTTCGAATTCCCACAGTTTCAAAAAAGAACTTATATTTATAGAGTGTTTTCATTAAACCAGGTTAGTAAATTTAGCTAGATTAATTTTTTTAGATAATTATTTGTCTGTGGAATTGTTCATTAGCATACCTAGATGTTTGGTATCAGAGAGCATATATATTATTGGAATTGTAGGAATTGTAGGATATTTGATTTAGATTAGCTTAAAATACCTTTCTAATACAGTAAAAACTCCTCTACCTATTTACTTAACACATCATATGTGATAAGACACATTAAGTAGATCAAACTTAACTGTCTATGATAAATAATTGTTTAAAAATGAATTATATACATGACATCAAACACATTTACGATAATCCTTATCCTGGAAAATACGTACATAAACTAAATTCTGATAAAAATTAATAATCCTATATACAGGGTGTTACAGAATGATGTTAAGAAAAAGATAGGTACTATACTTAAAAATAAGAAAAAAGTTTATATAAACATGGGTTCGTAAATATTATACTCGTAGTCTTCATTTTTCGAAAACCGATCGAGATATTGAGATGAGATTTGATACACAACAGTGTATGGCTACTTATGCGCGTATAAATATCTTTTGTAATATACTAGCATTAGTGACCTCCGTGCCGTTAAATACTCATTTTTAGCAAAAGAAGTTGTACTGATTTTTGAATAAATTGGTAGTTAATTCTACTTCTAAAAAAGTGTCTCTTGGACTTTTTCCTCCCGACGCACCGTTTCGAAATAAAAATTTATTTATTAATCATTACAATAGACCAACTTTGGAATATTAATTAGAAAATAATAATCTAGGTGGCATGTGTCAGTTTGTCATAAATTAGATCCAGTTATGCAATAAGGAACCAATTGACATTTTGGGATAGAATGAGTTAACGTATTTTACAGATTTCAAATACGAATACAAACATTTTTCAATAAAAAAAACAAACCTTTTAATTGCTGCTTGCACCAACTATTAACCGATAGAACCAACTGAATATTTTAAAAAGCAGTTTCTGCAATTTTCAAATAAGACCCATATATATTTGGTGCCTTATTGAAAAGCAACAGTTGATATTTGTCAATCTTAGTAGATCCAATGTTGGTTGGATCCCTTTTGCATAACATTTTTGCAGTGATTGAATATTGTCTTTAAAATGTATTCCAAGATAACAATGTTAATGGTAGAAATAGGAAAATCAATGGAAATTTCTCCTCAAATTTCCGGAAACAGTGACCCATTGGTAAGTTGACAAAATAATTGTGATTACTTACTTTAAAAAAGTTTCCATTGCAATGATCATAACCTAAATTTATTATTAAAAACTGCGACTTAATTTTTCTGAGATGTTTTACAAGCACAATATAAATATTGTATTGACATCTCTTACTGAATTAATGTGTGCATTAAAAATGTATGCAACTTTGTGTTTCAATAAACGACAGTGTTTAACGACTACTGAAGATAAAGTCGGGAATAAAAATCGAAAAGAAATATTTCATCAAGAATGCAGTAATTCAGAAGAAATAAACAGAAGTAACAAAATTGAGAATAACGTTAACATGGTAAGTATACAAAAATGTTTTTATTACTTTTTTGGTCACAATAAAAATAAATTGAAAATAATAAGCGATTTATTTACTAAAAATATATTTTTGTAGGGTCTAAATGATATTACAAATTCATATAAACATTTCGAAGCTGATAATATTCCTGAGTTTGAAGACTCGGACGATTCTATTAAGGACAAATATTATGAAACAACATCTTCTGATAAATCTTCAGTTGAAAATAATTTGAATAAGCTACAAATGCCATTGGAAAATATAGAATATAAAAGGACGTCCGAAAAAGGGAAGAAAACGAAAATACGAAGGACAGGATAGAACAAAAAGAAAGAAAAATGCAAATAGTAATAAACAATATTATTCAGCTAAAGGAAAACTGGTATACCCAAAAGAGTTTATAAAATATATGTGTTCCTTTATCAAGAAATGCCACCAAGAAGTATCTGTAGAAGAAAGAAGGTAATTTTTTAATCACTATTGGGACTTGGCGGACTATAACGTTCAAACAAGCTATTTATCTTCATGCATTAGGGAAGAAAAAGCAAAATGAAAAATTACAACTGCCATACACACAGAAAGACGACAGTTTTCCAGGCAGTATTACATTAATAAAAAAATAGTTTGTATAGATATGTTTGTGAACATGCTGCGAATCTCAACTAAATGTATTAATACAGCATACGTAAGTTTGTCGACACTCAATCGCCAAGGCATTGCGGTTGATCACAACAAAATTTCTAATGAGCAAAAAGCAGCGATTATTAGTAATATTAATACATTTCCTCGCTATAGATCTCACTACTGTAGAGCAAAGACAGACAATCAGGAATATTTAGCAGAAGGGACTACTCTTACAGTTATGTATAAACTTTACAAAGATGAAAATGTAAATATTTCTGAGTGAATTTAATTTAACAGTAAAAAAAGATTCTTTTGACACATTAATGAAAAACTTACTTGCAGGAGGAGAAGTAGAATCAATTTGGAGGAAGCAGATGAAGCTCGAAATCAGATGAATAGTGATATTAAATCAGCAACCCAAAACGAAGAAATAGAAACATTAACTTTTGATATGGAGATGACACTTCCATTACCACGGCTAACTACAAATATTATATTTTATAAGAGGCAGCTGTGGCTTTCAAACTGCGGGATTTATGCAGGAAAATAATCAATTTTTAACTTGTGGCTTGAAGCACAAGCGGGAGCTCAAGAGGTTGGTTCTTGCTTGTGAATTTATATTGCAAATAACGTCTCAAAGTCAGTTGAAAAACTTATATTACGGAGCGACTTTTGTGGAGGACAGAACAGAAACATAAAGTTGGTTCATATGTTGAAATATTACCTAGAAGAGTTCACCCACCTCGAAAGTATACAACTGCGTTTTCTAGTCTCTGGGCACAGTTTTTTGCCCACCGTTAGTGATTTTGGCGAGGTTGGATGTGTTTTGAAAAGGCAAACTAAAATGATTTCCCCCGAAGATTATCTCCAGGTGATGAAATTCTGTAGAAGAAAACGTCCCACTGATGTAGTTTCAATGAATAAAGAAAATTTTGTTGGCACCCAGAAACTTGAAAAGGAAATAAGTAATAGAAAAAAAAGTAGTGGTGAGGAAAAAATTAATTGGTTAAAAATAAAGGAAATTAAAATTTTCAAAGATAAGTCCTACAGTATTTTTATTAAGACGACCTACGAGGATTCTGACAACTATAAAGAGATAAACATTTAAAAAAAAGGAAGGCAACCACAGAGCACAATATTTTTTCTAAACATTTACAACCTCTTTGGCCTAATGGAAAGCCGGTAGCAAAAGCTAGACTTAAAAATATTCAGAGTTACATACATTTAATTCCTTTGGCAGACCATCCTTTTTATCTTAACCTCATTGGTGATAACACAATTGAAGAAGATATTGAAGGATATAATACAAATTTAGGTTTCCAAATTGAAGATGATAATGTTTTAAAAAATATTTTTTGCAACAAGAAACAAACAGTGCAATGGGAAATTCGAATGAAGTAAGGCGACCCTATGAAGAAGTATTTCCTGACTGCCAATTATCTTGTGCAAATACTTTTTCGAATATTTATAGACATTTGAAGAAAACGGGAAAAGTAACAGGGAATTTTTCTGGATTGTGAGGCGCAAAGAATTTCACAAACAGTGGAAAATCAGGAAAATGTGTTACAAGCCATTGAACAAAATCCTCTAATAAGTACAAGGCGCCTGGCAACCATGTTAATTTAATTTAATCCTAGCAGTAGCTATATCCTTACCATCTCCCAGTCAGACTACAGTAAAAAAAATGCAGGAGATCGGCAAATTATTTCTTTCAGATGAAGCTTCATTTACCAGAAATGGTGTTTTTGATTGTCACAAGGATTTTGGGCAGATGAAAATCCATACATTATCATGAATCGCGATATCAGCAGCTGTTTGCAGGCACTGTGTGGGCAGGAGTTATTGAAAATTGTTTGGTTGGACATTTTATTTTGCCGAGAAGATTAGATGAATGAACATACCTGGATTTTTTACAGGAAAATCTACCTATCCTTCTAGGAGCTGCTTCTATTAGTGTTTGTTGTCGTTTATGGTTTATGCATGACGAGGCACCTGCTCATTTTAGTCGCAATGTAAGAGACTATTTTAATCTTACATTTCAAGCAATGGGGCCCACTCTTTGGCCATCCCGATCACCCGACTTAAATTCATGAGATTTCTACTTTTGGGGGCATCCAAAGCAACCAGTGAATGTGAAACAAAGCGCCAAACACCTGCGATATTCCAAACAGTTAGAAGACAGATGCGAAGGCCATTTAGAGCATGTATAGATGCACAAGGTGGCATTTAATTTAAATTCTAAGTTAAATACACTTTTTTCTAAACAAATAACATAAAAATAGACAATTCGTTATACGATTAATTGTATCATGTATGTCAAAAACGAATGCTACCAAAAGTGTTCTTCACTTTAAGTTCTATTTTTTCTTGCAATTGTAGTAATTAATAAAATAATTTTTATAACGGCGCGTCAGATCGAAAAAGTGCAAGATACACTTTTTAAGCTGAATTAACTTGGCTTTAGGAACGCAAAACCAATTTGTCCAAAAATCATTGGCGTATAATTTTCTTGCTAAAAATGAGTATTTAACAGCACGAACGCCATTGATGTCAGTACATTGTAAAAGAAATTTATACACGTTAAAGTAGCTTTTCACTATGCACTGTTGTGTACCAAATCTCATGCCAATATCTCGATCGGTTTTCGCAAAATGAAGACTTATAGTAGTACTTATGTTTATATAAACTTTTTTTCTTATTTTTAAACATAAAACCTGCCCCTAGATTTCCCCCCTATATTTATAAATGTGCTAACGCTATGACCCATGGGTTTATGTTTATTTGATATAAGAATCATACTAGGAAATTATAATTTTCCATACAAATTTAAGCTTATTATTTATTAATAGATATGTTAGTTTCCAGTGAAAGCAGGTACTCATAAAACAGTTTAATAATGAAACAGTTCAAAATAGCAATTGCCGCATTGTAGTATCTAACGTACCTTGAACTCGTCTTTAACATATTAGTTATTGTTAAGCCTTGCATATACGGAACCAGCCATGTTATCTCTGTAGATAAAACGATATAATAGTTTGTATTATCCAGGTGGCCTGCAGAAAGTGTAGTTAGCTGTATATAGGTACTACCAATGAATGCGTGACAGTCGAGGTGAGTATTTTTAATTAAATGTACTTGAGATAAACAATACATAAAAATGTAGAGTAAAATGTTACTTATCTTATCCGCGTTGTTAGTACTACATACCTGTAAAACAGTTAGTGTTAGTGGTTATATTTAATATACAATTTTTGTTATTAAAGGTGCATCTATAAACTCATGAATATTTTTCAAATACCATTGTTTTTCTTCTTATTATAGTCTTTGTATGATGCTTTGTATAGGTTTCACAGTTTTCTGTGTAAACCAACTGTGTAAAACGAGCTCCGACACCTAATAAGGTTCACAATTTAAAAATGTCCTTAAACTTCAGATTTCATTAAAATAGTAAGTTTTTTTTATTTAATTTATAGCTATGGTGGTATATTTATGGTATTTTATTTATTTATTTATATCTATTTCGATAAAATATTTATTAATTTTGAAAATAATAGTGAAATTTTGTGATGAGATCATAGAATATGATATACGAATTCGAGATTGTCTTTATTTGTATACTGACAAATTTATTTTTTGACGTGAAATGTACCATAAAATTCTAAATCATGAACATTCTTGTATTAAACGCAACAACTAGATATTCAAGTTTACCAGCTGGTAATATAGTTTAGATTTAATTTAACATAAATATTATTATTCACAACTTGAATTTTAGATTTATATAAAATTTATAAATGTATTATGTGTAATATAAATATTTATCTATCTTTATGCGCTTCTGCAACGTTTAAATTAATTTTTAATTGATCTGCAGGGTGTAACAAAAAAGCAGGTCACCCCATTAACTGCATATTTTTGGTATGGACGGAGCATTTAAACAGAAAATTACAAATGAGGTTAAATGATCAGAAGAAAATTCTACGTTTGATATTTCAAGAAAAAGCTGCATAGCCGTACTTATAAATAATTGGAGGGGATAAAGGATACTGCATCCCTCAGTTACCTACATTCACCATTCACCAAAATTACATGAAAATAAGCCGGAATAAGTACGTGCAAAATTTCAAGTGTGTATCTTACATCTTACAACAATGGGATTATTAACAAAAATAGTTGTAACTTTAACACCCTGTATATTGAAAGAGGGGCGCCCAAATAAAAAATGGCATAAGGAAAGTCGCATTATTTTTGTCCAAAGAATATGTGGTTAATGGTATGGCCTTATATTATGGGACGCTCTGTATAGTATTAGTGTGAAATTTAATGGAGATAATGGTTGACCAAATCCTGAAGGGTATTTTTGTAAACGACGCTTAAAAAACAAACGTAGAAATTGAGAAAAGAGGGTACTTTACCTTCCCCATTTTTTCTGGCGTTCCCTGAACAAGTTCTTCCATTGTCAAAGTATAAAATTGAATATTTCATTACTCTTGATATTTTTTCCTAAAATCCTTCTTTTTCGAGATCAATCAAATATTCAAAAGTCAACAACTTTAGAGATAGCCGAAGCAGAGATTATTTTTTAATTTTAGTTTCCAAAGAAACGTTCCAAGGAACAATTTGTAAATAATTTACTGAGGTTTTAAAAAATTTCTTGATTTTGTAGAGATAGAGCTAACCAGATTGACCATTTTTACGCAAAAAATGTTCTTTTTTATGTAATTTTGTTTACTAATTAAAATGAAAATAGAAACAGAATTAAATTTAAAATTTATACGTAAAAAACTGGCAAAGTTCTCTTCAACACCCTGTATCATTTAAGGGAGGCATCTTTATATATAGGTAAGTAGGGATAAATCGTCATATTTTGTCGCCAAAATATGTTGTTAACGGGATAACCTGCTTTTTTGTTACACACTGTAGAAGCAGAGAACTGTAGAAAAAATTTAACTAGCAATATTATTTTACGAAAGGTATGGAACCTATATGGATGTCTCAATTCTCAATATTGTGCCTGACATAAAAGATAAATTAGATGAATCATTTCAAATTCTCAATTTTATTATCTTAATTTGTTGGACTAAGATATTTAGAGAAATATATGCAATAGGTTTTCTAACATTTTATTTGGCACTATTATTTGTATATTTTAATACTAGAAGGAGTACGTGTTCATTAAAATTAAAATATATTTAATTTAGTATCAGCAGTTTTTGCAAAACATTAATAACAGCACAAATTTTAAAAACTATAAAAGTTTTTACGTAACAACTGCCCAAAGTATAAACTTGACAAACTTCTAACCTGTGATGAAATACATTTCTAACGTGTCAGGTGTTATTCTTTCACTTCTGTAGTATATCCTCCTATTAAACCATCTAAATTAATATAATTAATTTTAAAAAATCTTATTTTTTATATAACCCCAAAGAAAACAATCCATTGGGGTTAAATCTGGTGATCTAGCGGCCATTCCAGAACACCACGTTTTTCAATCCATTGGTTAAGAGAAATTGATGAACTAAAATAATGTTGAATCCAAATGATATCATTAGAAATATCTGAATCTTCTGGACACGAAAATAAAAGTCCTAAAACTGGAACAAAGTCATTTCGAAGAAGTAAGCAAAAATGCATAAAAATATGTACTTAACGGGACCGTTTTCTTAAACATATGCTTTGATGGTTGTTAAATGTGAATTAATACCAATGGAACTATATTACAGCAAACAATTTCTATCTACCTACTTACTATCTGCTAATTAGTTGTAACCTTTTCCAGAAAATAATAGGCACACTTTTGCCTAAAGATGAATGTCTGATTTTCAGTCATTCAACTTTTTATAATATACGGACGTCCTGTAGACGTTTCTATTGTTTAACAATTTTCGTAAAGTTTTAAAGTGTTAGAGGTTTGTATAGATCTGGTCATTAGTATTATTGTCATTAAATATACATACAAGAACAGAAGGCTTTGTCTAATTGTTGATATTGCCCATAACTTTTGACATATCTAAAAACCTGTGCCAGAAAAAGTGTGTTCAGTAAGTTTAGTTGTTTCCTGAATTTCCATTTTTGCAAATATAGTTATCGCCGAGTCGAAAGTCGCTAAAAGCAAATCTTAACTTAAACTTATCTGGTAGCGATACTTCTACACCAAATAAAATATCGACCGAAGCAGATTCAATTTTATATGTGTAATAACAGTTTTATTTTCAACATGGACCATAAAAACTTAATATTATTTGAAATGATATTTATTGGCTGTTCGAACCGTTTAGTTTTATTTATATTATCGTAAGTTCGTATTTCATTGTCCATATCTAGAATACTTATCATAACCTTTTACGAAATCAGAATAAAATGCGAATACAGTTGGTAATAATATTTACTTTGCAATACTTATTCTGTGTGCCAATGTCATTCTATACCCTGAGTACACATTTATAATTTCAAACTCTACTGTAATCTTGAAAGTATTAATTTCAATACAAAATTAAATACTTTGACACAAAAGGTTGTTATAGCTAGCAGCTTCCACTGCTCACATCTGATTCAACAAAAGAACTGATCAAACCTTATGTTTTGTTGCAATGTAAATATTTTTTCTATAAATTCTTATAGCAGTTTGAAATATAATGCACTATCTGTATCTAAGTTAGCGAATTTAATTTGTTGTAATTTTAATTCACTAAGGAGGTACATTTTACTTATTAATTTAAAAATATATCTTTTTCAGGTATTGCTCAAATATGATACAAGTGAAAATAAAAACAGTTTCTCTAATTATTGGAATATTTGGAATTACATATTATACAATGATGATACTACATTACAGACACGAATGCAGTATCAGATTCGATAACAGTAAATATGAGAATATAACTTACTCCTTACAGCAAAGTTATTCAAGTCCATCACCTGCTTATGACCTCTCTGAAACAGATTACCATACTCTCATGGACGTAAATTTTACATTTTCTGTAACAAATCTGGTGTGCGACGATACGGAACCACTGCTGCTTGTTCTAATTCACAGTGCTCCCAAAAATTTTGCGAAGCGAAAAGTTATAAGAGAAACGTGGGGGAAACCCGAAGAAGATATTAAGCTATTGTTTCTTCTGGGTACGCCTGGCGATTCTGAGGTCCAAAATAGTTTGAAAAATGAGAACTTTCTATATAAAGACTTACTGCAGGGAAGCTTCTTGGATTCGTATAGAAATTTGACATATAAACACGTAATGGCCCTTAAATTTGTAACTTATCACTGTCCACAAGCAAAATATATACTCAAAATTGACGATGATGTAGGTGTCAATACTCCTCTGTTAAAAAATTTTCTAACAAAGGATCTGTCACCTTTTGGTGCGAAGAATTTGCTTATGTGCAACGTTATCCGCAGAACAAAGGCGCTAAGAGGTTTTCGATCTAAGTGGAGGGTTACTTTTGATGAATATCGAGAAGTATTTTACCCTCCATATTGTCTGGGATGGTACATTCTTTACTCGCCTGATCTCGTTTTTCAGTTATATAGGGAAGCCCAACGTACCGAATATTTTTGGATAGACGATGTATTAATCACTGGTGTAGTTGCCGCTAAGTTGAATTTTGTTAGTCATACAGACATATCTATTCTAACACTTTCAAGTGGAAACATATGTAGGCCTTTCTTATTTGGACAGGCTGACATGACTGAAAGTGAAATTAGATCTTTGTGGGAGGATATTGTTAATAAACCTGTGATGAAATCTGTTACAAAAACTGTTTTTACTGAAAGTAATAAATATAAAACTACTCTAACGTAAAGTTGATCTCCACATTATAAATTTTGTGAGTGAATGTAATTTTAGAACAGTTATTTATTTATTTATTGGAGGGATTAATCTGTTGGCACATTTTTATTAAAGAAGACTGTTACATCTAATTCGGAAATACTATCATAAAATATTGAAGAAAATGGAATATATCGATGACCAAGGGAAAAGAAGTATTGCAACTTTTACATCTCAGATGTCTCGTCTTCAGATGTTGAGGTAATGATAATTTTTACAAAAAAGTTACATATTAGTGTGTTTACATTATGCTAATAAATGTTTTTAAATCATTAATACATACATACATATATATATATATATATATATATATATATATATATATATATATATATATATATATATATAGGGTCTAGGGTAGGGTGTTTATTAATTGAATGCCGATACTTAAGGGTGTGAATCCTTCGGTCATTTTAAGAAGAAAACTTAATACCAACATATGTCCTAAACCAATTTTATTGCCATTTTGTAGACACCCACCATGCGTAGAAACACTTTTTGTGGGACAAAAATTAATTTTCTACTTTCACAGATTTCTTCTTAAAATGACCGAAAAATTGACACCTTTAAGTATCGGCATTCAATTCGTAGTTCTAAGCTTCCGCGGGTGTTATATTTGATTGTAAAATTACTCCGGGTTCCTTTCCGCAATGAATCTGCATGGTCGTCAAAAGACCCATTTGTTTGACAACATTTCGGTAAAATATCATTTACCATCTTCAGGTCTTCTTACTTCTGCTTCGCGTTACTACGTTCGGTATACTGCGCCTTCGTTCCGGTGCGCGGTTTTCCTCACATGGCTGCGCGTCACGGGTCTTGTGTTTAACGGTGCTGTGGGTGTGTGACTGTGAGAAGACGTACATTGGATAAACTAACAGAAGAATTCAAACCCGGAAAGAAGAACATCGGGATGCTGTCCAGAAAAATGAAAAAACTTCGTCATTAACTCAACATGTGAAAGACACTGGCCACCAGGACACCTGTCCTGGAAACCAAGAAGATCACTAAACCAGTGATACGTAACGCTGAGAGTAGGCTAAGCAGAACACAAGAACCCACAGCACCGTCAAACACAAGACCCGTGACGCGTAGCCATGCGAAGAAAACCACACACCAGAACGAAGACGCAGTATATAACTCACCAAGTGGACAAACATCTTCCAGTAAGCCGAACGTAGTAACGCGAAGCAGAAGTAGGAAGACCTGAAGATCGTAAATGATATTTTACCGAAACAAATGGTTCTTTTGAAGACCATGCAGATTCATCGCGGAAAGGAACCCGGATAAATTTTACAACCATATATATATCACATATACAGAAAATTAATAATAATTTATTTGTTTGTAAACATATATTTATTTTAATTATTTATTCAAATTATCAAAATATTATTCACATCAATTGCGTGCATTTGGTTACATCAAAAATCAAAGTTACATACCATTTATGTCTATGCAAAAATCTAATAAAAGATTGCACAAGTTTCGTAAACTAATCTTATACCACCCTTTTAGTACGTTACTAATTAAGATTAACTTTATTTTTTTATATGGTACCTCATTACCTTAAAAATCTCTCTAGTACAGAAATTACTTACTTATTATATTTGTTTCAATGATGTATTACTTAAACGTCCCAATCTTCTGAGAAGTATATATTTTAAATTTGCTTGTCTGTTAATATAAAGTAATAAAACGGTACATAAAAAACAAGCAAATAATAAATCACGATACTTACATGTTATGGAGTTTCCCATCATTAAAAATTCTAGGTAGCCGTTTTATTGTCGGAATTAATAAACCTTATTTTATTTCAAAAAGAAGATGAATCAATTTGGTAATCCATAGTGATAAATTTAATTTCATATTGATATAAAGGACTTATCAAGATAAGTTTATGCATGTACTGCCGCTGATGAATTTACTTCTAATTTTTTGTAGAAGTCAGTGACAATGTGAGCTGAAATTTTTCAGTGCAGGAATGTGTTGGGGGTAGTTAGGATGTAAACTATTAAAAGTTCCCGCCCCTAGTCCGTCCACTTCAGGGGGGAAGTGGGGTTAAAAGGTACCCTTTTTTGGTTTTTCGGTTATAACTCGAAAACGGTGGCATTCAGAGAAAAATTCATTACATGAAAATGAGAGACTATAAAATTAGCTTCATAATTTTTTTCAGAACGATGCATCGTTTCAGAGGTTTTCTCTCAAAAATCGATAATTCAAAAAAAAAATGAACACATGTTTTTTATCATAATTCTCCTGGTAACTCTTCGGCCACTTGTTTTACACATCTCATAAATGAATGTTTTAGAGCAATAAATTTTATTCAAGAATATATATAAATATACCAATTTATCTCCAATGGGACAGAAATTACAGCAATTTGAATATTTTGGTTAAAAGAAATGATAATTCAAGAAAACCGGTTATCTTCATTATTACAGAGTTTAGAAGCTAATATATTGTACATTCATACATGAATAGAAAAATTTAAAACCTAGAAGTGAAGGCAGATGTGTAAAAAATATATAAATTTTATTTTAATTTTATAAAAACTAATAAGGAGAAAACGTAGCAAATGAAAAATCTTAACAAAACAAAATTAACTGGGCCTGTTTGTCTTGGGCCAGGAGGGGTCTGCTTCTGGATGCAGCAGCAATACTGATCGTAACACGAATTGCGAATCTTTGTTATCAGTCTCCGCAGGAGGCGTAGGTGAGCTCTAAGATTCAAAATTTCTCTGGGTGTTGTGTGGTTTTTGGTCATCACAGGAGCCAAGATATTGTCTTTGCATTCCCAAGCTCACAAGTCTGGACGTAGTTGATTTCCCTTTTAAATAAAAGAAAGAAACAGTTGTGAATACTTATACGTATAGAAACGTTTACTTATTAATTTTTATAAACAAAAAATTTCAGCTGAAATTTTTTTATAAACCGAATCTATAAATATTTTACTATTTTTTTCACTATTCTTAATTATTTGCCCTCTGCTATAATTTCCAAAGTTTATGTGTATAGGTTAAGAATCACCTTGTATAGTTACAATACATTGATCTGAAAATAATTATCACGTTATACAAGTTTTTTTTTCTGTTGGAATAGCTAGATTATTTTATTATTATTATTATTACAATTGAACTTGAGAAAAGGAGAAATCTTATTTTGCCCCTTAACAAAATAATTTACTATCTAAATACATACATTATTGCAATAATATACAAAAGAAATAATAATATAAAAAGGAGAAGAAATAGAAAAATAAACAAGTATGAACATTGATAACTATAGGTTGAAGGTCCAAAAACGATCCAAGCGGCTTTTAAGTTAATTCTAAAGCCTAGTCCAGATTATATACAATGTTTGTAAACAATGTATATAAACAGTATGCATAAAATTTTGAAACATTGTATGGGAACAGTTTGTATACAGATTGCACACATTTTTGCGTGTCCAGAGTACAGATACAATTTCAATTTCCGGTGTTTCTAGTTGCCATGTCCTGTGAAGTTATAGCAGTATTATGTGTTACCACTTTATGTATATCATTTCGCAAGATATATAAAGAAAATAACAGGAAACGTTGGTGGATACGTCAGATACTCATGGAAGGTACAAATTACGGCGACAGGCTTATGTCAGACCTTAAAATAGAAGACGGCGCAGGCTTTAAAAATTTTTAGAATGACTCCAATGTACTAAATTATTAATTAATATGCAACCAAACAAAAATATTGAACATAATTAAATAAATAAAAAATAATTTTGTTTCTTGCTTACCTCTTCCTCAATATGTTCGTCAATACTGCCCCTTGACTCATTTCCTTGCAAAGGAAATAAAAGCGGCTAGTATCCAAATCAGCTGCATTTTTTTGGTAAACTACCACTTCTGTTAGAATCCTGAAGTTTTTTATGTTCTCGGCGGAATTGTGATTTTCGGCTATGCATTTTTTTTAATCTCAACAAAATAAACTTTACATTTCTGTGCTAAATTTTCTAAAGCATCATTCACTACGGGTGACATGCCACAAGCAAAACGTAAAATGCATATCATCAATTAGTTTTATAACATTCTCCTGAGTCCACATTATACCAAATACTGTCCCTGTGTCGTGTATCCTGTATCTTAAGACGTCCAGATTGTCGAACCTTGTATATGTTTTCCAATTAAAGGGGAAACAGAAAGAAATATTTTTCTGTTCCACAGCTGTCCCGATACTGTTTCGATACAGGCTATAAACAAATTTGAACAATCTAGAAACTGTATACCACCTGTTTCTAAACTGTGTACACTGTTCATAAACTTTGTATATAATCTGGACTAGGCTTAAGTCTTGTATCTCTACTGGGGACAAAAAAGCTCAACTTTATATCGAATAAGTTAAGAGTTGTTAGAGTTGGTAAATTTATAAATGATACTGCAGGAAACAACTTGTGCCCTGCAGTATCGTTTATAGATTTAATGGCGCGTCGCCCAGGGCGAGAGGTCTGCATTAAAGTACCTGCTGCAATGTAGGTCGCTTTCTTTGTATGTGAATATACATATGAAAGAACAGTCAGTTCAACTGTCACCTACACTGAGTTGGTAAATTAATTATCTTTAGTCCCTCGTCATACAGTAAAGCTGTTTTTTTGTGACGAACCGTATTCATTGACTGTTTCAAAACGTGTTCATTGGTGACGTCACTAATGTATTGCACCAAGAAAATATATAGTTTCAAAACGTAACGTCATCAAATATTTGTTTCTCTTTGATATCACCCTCACACTTTTTGATTATTGTTTACACTGAGGTCTACACTAGATTTGAATAAAAATAGAACGATTATTAGTAGTAGAAATTATTGACAATACCTATTTCCGGATGTTTTTGTACATATATTTTGAAAATGTGTGAAATTTGCAATAAAAACAGAAATTGATTTTAGCAACTGAAAACCAAAATCAAGTACCTAACATATTTATATGAGTGACAGGTTTGTGAAATTTAGATAGAAAAGTAATTGGATTATGTTTTTGAATTATATAATCAGGATGTCTAAGAATACGTTTAAATTTGCATAGGTACATGCAATACTTCACAGCCAACTTCTTTTTAAATAAACAAGAATAAGAAGTATCAGAATAACAACCATTTTAAATATTAATCTAAAAATTTAAATCACACCGATTTTCAAATCTCTACTTTTTAGGCAACTGTTGCATAAACCAATAGCAAAGCATCTAAAGAGTTCAAATCGGACTCAGTGGATGTTTTAAACACGGTTTAAACAGCGACGTGTGTGACGTCACTGTTTCAATGCCAAAACATAATGTTTAGAACCGGATTGAACACATTTCGTCGCAAAAAAACAGCTTAAATCGTGAAGATTGTGTGGTATTCTATATGCTCAATGCTGTACACGTTCTATTATGTTTATGTCTTTTGCAAAGTACGGAGACCATACTGCAGCAGCAAATTGTAGAATTGGACGAACATAGGTAGAAAACAGTTTATTCATTGTGGATGGTGAAAAGAAGTGAAATAATCTGCTAATCAAACATAACATTTTATAAACTTTTTTAACCACTGAAGAAATATGGGGCTATTTACTTAACATGCAATACAATACATAACAATCAAATGCACCAAAACTTTATGGATATTTCTAATTATTTTTTTAGGAGTTGGACATTGTTTATTTATTTATTCGTGTTACATTGTGTTTTGTATTCTATAACTAACTGTAGTGTTATCGCTCAGATAAAAATTATAATGTTGCAGCTCTTCTGGTTATAGAAATTATTTACGATATAACTTTGTTAGGTGGGTGATCAAGGAGGTGAATAATAAAATCGTGTATTAAAAAGACTAGATTTAACATTTCAAAAAGTAAATTAATAATGTATTATGGTGTTCTCTATTTAAACAATACGTTTTGTCACTTTTCCCATTAGGTAAAAATAAACTTATAAAAACAATATCTTCACTAATACCTTTGACACAAAAATCTACACATTTAGTATTTATGATTCTAAAACTATCTACTTTATTTGCAAACATCTCTGTTATACATGGCGGTTCTTAATCTATACGCATAGTATTTAGTTTCGGAAGTTAAAAAATAAATGTTTGGAATTAACGGAATGTTTCAAGTTCTATAGCTTTTTAATGAGATATGACGTGCTCAGATATTAAAATCCATTTTTCTCGAAAAACTGTTGCCGTCATCGAATTTCAACAAAAGTACCTTTTTATGCAAAAAATCATTAGGGTTTTAATTTTTGCTGTGAAATGATCAAAAAAATACAAGAAAACTTTTGAAATAGTGTGCTGTTCTATTTTATTGTCTTCAAGAAATTGTGAAAGTCTTATTTAATATACGTATCGAGCATGTTTTAAAAATGTATATTGTGTGTGTCAATGTACAAGGACCATACAGCAATTACAGTTATGAGAGATTAACAATGATTGTTAATCTCTCATGAATAATAATTATTATATAATTTAAATCAAGTTAGATTTATTAGGTTTGTATCTTTGTGATTTTCGCTTCAAGAATGTAATCAAATTTAAGTATTTTTTGATATTGTTATTCTTCTTGAGTGAAATGTATATTCTTGTTTCTGAATAATAGCACAAAAGAGATAAAGCCTTGCTTAGTTCGTTAAAATATACTAATAACCCTTTCTCGTTAGTTATGTTAATTTTTTTTTTTCTACACTATTTTTGCATAGCAACCAAATGCTTGTTCGTATTCCTTCCGTGATTTCTCTGGCACGAGATTGGAAACAAGACTTGAAGGTTCATTTTCAATATAAAATAGCAAATTATCGCTTGAACTCATGCTTACACTTTCAGAATAATAACTATTATTATCCGTTGAAATACAAATTTTAATATGAGAGAAAATGTATCTCAACTGGGAATGTTTTAGTTGTCCTATTTTATGCAGTTGGATCGATCTTTTCTTACCATTACAGAGACCTGTTATGTGATGGTTTTATCTCTAAAAATAACGAAGTTATAGAGAGGCAAATATTCTGTAACTATTTTATGTTCTACAACAAAAATCAATTATTCAAGGGTAGAGAACGTGAAAATAAAACAACTTTAATAATGATGATGATAATGATAATGATAATGATAATGATAATGATAATGATAATGATAATGATAATGATAATGATAATGATAATGATAATGATAATGATAATGATAATGATAATGATAATGATAATGATAATGATAATGATAATGATAATGATAATGATAATAATAATAATAATAATAATAACAATAATAGTAATAATAGCCTCAAATACTTTTTTTGGGTTAGAAAGTGTTGAAATCTAGCTGAGATTGAAGCTATTTGCTATAAATTGATATTAGCATATGCTGCATAACAGTATTTGAAACGCCCATTTCGTTGATGCTGCTCTTTTCCCGACAGTGTAAATTTTTTTCCTACCGATTTAAGACACATGTGAAAATAGTCTATCCAATTTTAACATATATTCTCAAATTTCTAGTTCTATATATAATAAAATTGCTGGAAGAATCATTTCAGTGACACCTAACATAATTATTTTTAATTTTCAGATATGGTACCTATGAGGATGAAGCCAGTGAGATTAAAACTAGTGTTAAACATTCTCATTTTACTATTTGGAATATTCGGAATTGCATAGTAGTTGGTAGTTACGAAAATATCACTTATTTTTTACAAAGAAGTAATTCAAAATGCGCACGTCGAAGGGGATTACGAATTTCTTATCAATATAAATTTTAGATTTACAACTCTTAATTTGGTCTGTGAGAATAAAATACCACTACTGTTGATTCTAATTCACAGTGCTTTCAAAAATGTTGCACTACGAAAAGTTATAAGAGAAACTTGGGGGAAAACCCAGGAACACGTTAAGATCCTTTTTCTTCTTGGATCAACTGATGATGTCAGGATGGAAAATATATTACAGCAGGAGAACTTTGTAAACAAAGATTTACTGCAGGGGAATTTCTCAGATAAAAATTTGACTTACAAACACGTTATGGGTCTTAAATATGTAGTATATCATTGCTCTCAAGTAAAATATGTTCTCAAGGTTGATGATGACGTATGTGTCAACTTACCAACATTTTCTCGCTACAGATCTATCGCCTTATGGCGCCGAAAATCTACTAATGTGCAACGTCATTCGAAATGCTAGAGCGCTAAGAGGAACTCGAACTAAATGGAAAGTCACTCTTGAAGAATACAAAGAAACATTTTATCCGACGTTTTGTCTTGGATGTTGTATCCTTTACTCACCGGACGTAGTTCTTCGACTGTATACAGAAACACAACGTACAAACTATTTTTGGATTGATGATGTACATATTACTGGTGCACTCGTCGCTAAAATCGATTCTATTCTTCATATCTCCTTTAACACTTTCAACTCGTAGTATTCAAAGTTTATATAAGTGCAGGCCCTTTCTATTCGGATGGGCCAATATGAACGAAAATGAAATTAGATGTTTGTGGCGAGATATTGAACATAGTCCTGTACCAAAATCTGTTACAGGCAAACTTTAGTAACTGAAAGGAGTCAGTACAGAAGCCTTCAAACATAATATTTAAGTAACTGATATTAGGCTCCCCATAACACAATGCATTTAATGAAGTGAATCTTAGTATTAACTAAAAATATAGCCAGTTTGACTCGATTAATAATGAACTAGTTTTAATTATTTAATTTGATTTGAATTGTTTATTGATTACATTATTTTTTAAGGAATAAAAGTGTATTTAATATACTGTTATCAATTTTGTTATGTTTATATATTTTCAAAATATCTCAATATGTATGTAATAAATTTGTATCTTGACCTCAAAATTTTGACTTTATTTTATAACACCAAACTAACTAGCTTAGCGTCCGAAATTAAAGTAATTCCTTATTTCCAAAAATGAGGTATGAGTAAATTAAAAAGTAGATACCTACTGAAAATTTAAAATGTGTATTCAGAGTACTTATATAAATAAGTTGGCATTGCGATTTGGTATCTTGTTTTTATAAACATTTATCGAATAAATAAAAAATAATAATACTAATACTGTAGAAATATTTAGGTGTCTAAGGGTACGTTTACATCTGACATTAATTGCTCGATATTTATGTCGGATGGAAATTGTACCTAATGTAAACAGTGCAGAATTTCTGTCAGAGAGATATGGTTCAAGCGTCCGCGATATGTATCGACACATCTATAAGATTAGATGTAAACACCTATGCGGAATCGCCTGACAGAAATTACTGTAGCTGACTAATCGTCTACTTTTGTGGTAGTGTCGGCAGCAAATTATTAATATAGAGTGATAAAAAATAATGGATAAAAGGCGATATTGATGATTAGATTTGTAATTTGTATCACAGTAAACGTTAACTATATGAGTATTTTACAAATAAGCGTTTCAAACTAAGCTGACTCTCAAATCCATACTGAACGATTTTTCATTCTCTGTCGGACAGAAATCGCATTTAATCTAAACAGCGCGAACATTTCTTTCAGAGTTATATGTATCAAGCGATTAGATGCAAAAACATATTATTTTCAGATTCGCACTCACCTGACAGAAATTGCTCTAGTTGACTAGTCGTCTATTATTGTGATAGTGTCGGCAAGAATTCAAAAAGAATGATAAAAAAGAGACGGTAAAACGCGTTATTGATGAACCGATTAATTTATACCACGAACCTGAACTCTGGGATGTTAAAACAAAATCAAATAAAGATAAAATGAAGTCCAAAGAAAAATTTTAATTTAAGAAATTTTGAAGTATAAGAATGTTTGGAAAATAAACATGGAAAGGGTGGTTTATTTCACCCCTTACAACAAACCAGGAACATGGGAAATATTAAAATGCCAAAATTAATTTGTTTATATTCAACAGTTTGTGAGAAAATGTTACTGGGGATAAAAAACTATAAATCTGAAAATTAAATCTGATTTAGTACAGTACAAATTCTATATTATAATATAGTTTATTTCACCAATACACATAAAAATATTAGAAATTACATAAAAAGGAAAAAAAACATTACAGAAAAATACATGGAAAAGGTAAAAATAAACAGAGAATAGATCTCATCCGCCACTCAATAGCAATAGCCAAGTATAGCGAATAATACCTAAAACCCACAAAGGCGAACCTTGTGCTTGGGTAATATTAACATTTAATTACAATTTTACTCAAAATACAATATAAATACAATGTACGCACCTAAACATTAACACTAATACAAAAAATGAGTTACGTATACATGCAAACATATATGTGTTCTAATAGACACGTAAGTGCAGTGGAATACACATAGCAAAAACGAAACAAATACTATGATATAAATTAGGTAAGTTTTATTAGTAGATATTTTTTCTGTCAATTATCTGATGTATTTTACTTCTAGGTGTTAGCACTATCCAATCTCTTAGACGCTTTTTAAAAATCTTGACAGAAAAAGTATTTTTTATAGCAGGAGGGATTTCAGCGTATATTACAGGACTCAGGTAAGTGAAACATCTTTGGCCAATATTTTTTTCAATTTTTGGAATACTACTAGTTTTTTGCCTAAATCTTGTGTCATGATTATGTTCAATGTGAGGCATAATATTTATATATTTAAAAATGTCTTATAGCCATAGTTTGTAGAAATAGTTGTCTTATGTCAAATATTTTTGATTCTTTGAACAAAACATCAGTTGCATATGTGTATGGTTTATCAAACATTGTTTTTAGTAACCACTTTTGAGTCACTTCTAATGCTTTGAGGTAGTTGTTATGAACACCTCCCCAAATTAGTAGACCATAAGTTATATGAGTTTGCACTAAGGCGTAATATAATACTCGCAAATATTCTGATTCAAATATATTTTTATATAACTTAAATTTGCCTATAAAAGATCTTATTTTTTTTACTACATAGTCTATTTGGTGGTTCCATCGAAGATGATTGTCAATTATTATGCCCAAATATTTGATTTTATTTTGTTTTAAGATGGTTACATTTTTATCATTTAATTTAATGCTTAATTCATTATACTGTGGTAAAGAATTTTGATATGAGCAGAAAGGCACAAAGAATGTTTTGTCAAAGTTAATAGTTAATAATCTAGCATTAAAATAGTTAATAACTATTCTGAAATCTTTTTCAACTCTATTCTTTAGATGCTGCCAGTTACTGTCTTTGTAAAATAATACAGTGTCGTCAGCGAAACTGGTTAATTTTCCTGAAATGTTTAGATTAAATAGATCGTTAATATAGATATTAAATAAGAGCGGCCCCAGCACAGTTCCTTGAGGAATACCGTAAGAGACTATTTGTTCAGAACTTCGAACATTGCCTATTTTGACACATTGTGTTCTATTTTGGAGGTAACTTTTCATTAGGTTAAGTGCAACTCCACGGATTCCAACATTCTCTAATATATTCAATAATTTACTATGGCTGACAGTGTCAAAGGCTTTCGCCAAGTCGACGAAGATGCATAGCGATGCGGCACCTTCATCCATTGCCTTGTATACATCAGTCATAACATTTGCCATTGCATCTTCCGCAGACTTGGCCTCTCTAAAACCGAACTGTTTGTCTGATAACACGTGATGTTTATCTAAAAAACTCGTTAAGCGTGATTTCAATACTTTCTCAAAAATTTTAGATAGAGTATTTAATACAGAAATAGGTCTGTAATTTGCGACTATAGATTTATCACCTTTTTTGTAAACAGGATTTATTATTGCCTTTTTAAAGGTCTTTGGGAATATACCAGTGTGCATTGAAGTATTTATAATATATGTTAACGGTTGAGAAATATATTCTGATATGTATTTTAGAGTTTCAGATCTTATGTTATCAGTGCCGGGAGATTTTTTTGGCTTTAATGATTTAATTAACTGTCGGATTTCATCTTCATTGGCTTCATAAAAATATATTGAATTTGATAGGCGCTTTTCGGTTAATGATAAATTATTATTTCCTGTAATTTTGCCAGCCATAATTTGTCCTGTACTGCTGTAATGTTGACAGAACGTCTCAGCTATTTTATTATGATCAGTTATTGATTCACCTGATTCCGTCTTTATTATGCTCAACTTAAACTATAGATATAGATATTTAAAATGAAAAAATATTTGTTGGATTATCTCGAAGAATAAATTTTTACGGAGCTGTATACGAATGAAAACATTATGTATAGTTTGAGGGGTCCTGATTAGCATCACTTATTCAAAAAATTTCTCTGAGCGTTTATATTGAATTTCGCAAATGTAAAAAAATAGCATGCCTTCGGTCGCCATCTTAAAATCCGTAATAGGATCTAAAGAAGCGATTTTCGATGCCATTTAAAACAAACAAATATTTGTTGAAATATCTCGAACAAAGCCATTTTTACAAATTTATTCACAATAAAACTTTAAGATCGTGTAGAAGAAAACACTATGTATAGTTTTTATTCAAATTTCACATACTACGTTCTGAGGGATCCACCTGATTAACAACTTAAAAAAATTTAAATAAAAAAATTGCTAAACGTTTTTATTGAAATTCAAAGGTATAACAAAATTATAGCAGACCTTGCATCGCCATCTTAAATCATGGTAGGATCGGAAGAAGCGGATTTTGAAGACATTTAAAACAAAAAAAAATATTTGTTAGATTATATTGAAGAATAAAGTTTCTAAGGATTTGTACACAAATAAAACTAGACATGTATATACAGGATGTATCACAACAAGTGAGCGTTAGACGTATTTAGGAAATCGTAAATGATAGAAATCTGAAATTTCTTTTTTAGAGGATTTTGCTTTCCTTTCAACACTGCTGAATTGATGCAAAATATTTACATTATACGTCAACTCGCTTGTTTTGAATGGAACAGGTATTTTTTATTTAATTTTCAGATTCTACATGTAATTCTAAGTCATTTCACTAACAAAATTATTACTTTTTAAGTCGTTAATTACCTGGGAGACTGAATAATTCAGTCATGATGAAAAAGAAAACCAACTTAAGGAAACGAAATAATTCAAAAACTATTGGGCTTGGACATATGGTATATTTAATAAAGTTGATTTAAAATTGCACGTAGAATCTGAAAATGAAATAAAAACACTATTTTTTATTTAAAGTTAACGAATTGACGTCTACTTCCGGTACTACCGCCACGTTACTGTAAATATTATATTTGAACTTAGCAGTATTGAAAACTCCTGGAAACGAAAATTCAGATTTCTATCGTTTCCTAAATACGTCTAATGCACGCTTATTGTGAGATACCCTGTATATATCTATATTATCAGTGTTTTTAACTGGGTATAGGTAGATACAGCTAATCTTTTTTTGCAACACGAATAGTTTTCCTGAATTTGGAATCTTCCTTATTTATTTTACAAACAAGCTTTTCAAATTGAGTTGGTGTCATCCTCAAATAATTTTGATCAGGTAACGTGTTTCGTTTAAAAAAAAATTAAATGATATGAATTTTTTGGTCATCTCTGTATAATGTAGACCATCGCAATCTTCTTGAGCATAGTTATAATTTAATAACTTAGATAATTGGCATTAAAAAGCATAAGTAAGCGGCTACCTTTGACCAGAAATGTTATAGAAAGTAACATAAAAGGATAATAATAAATAAATATATAATTTTATATTGTCGTTTTTCTCATATATGTTTTGCTCGTGAAATTTTTTAGAAATGATATGTTTTAATTAACATAAAAAATTACGTTAAAATAATAACAACAACAATAACCTTTATTTCAAATTCAGATTATTTTAAGCAATTTTACGTTATTTTAATGTAGGATGTTAATGATTACTCGATATGTTAATCTCTTTATCTTTGATAATGATTGGAAACATATCGTTGCTTAATGGTTATATTTCTTTATACTTTCACTTTTCATATTGTAAATAATAAATATCACCTACTCGACACAGATAACATCTACTTATAGATTTGTTCATTATGTGACCCATATTGACATCTCCAGACAAATATATTTACATTACCCATCTACAGTGATAAGGATATTTCAAATAAAACAATTCTTCTGAAAACAAAAATTATAATTTGTGAAGACCTACCGATGATTTTGATTGGATACTAGAATACTACCACTACTGTTATTATGAATGGTCGCTGCGGTTAGATTTTTTTTATTTCAGTGACCTTGAGTCGCATATATTTAAAGCTATAGGTAACATTTTCTATTTTACAATAGCATATTTTCTTGATTTCAGTAGTCAATTTGTACACGTACTTCAGGTTATAATAAAAATAATCTAGTGCAAACATATTGAGGAATTTATTTGTAATTGTCTGAAGTGAAAGAAAAACATTATATTCTTGATTATTGTAAATTCGATTTATACATGTTTACGATTTAAAATCGTACAAAAACTTACCTGCTAACAGGTCAAAGTATTGTTTATTTATTTATTTATTTTCGTGTCAATAGACAAATGTGTTTACACACGTCACAAGGAAAAGGGCAGAGCAGAACTAAGTTCACTAGATAAAAATTACAAATACAAGCGGAAATTAAAATGAACAATAATAACATAGACCTTAGAAATTAAAACAGTAAAATAGTAAAAGTCAAATACACAAGTTAAAATAATTCAAAGTATCACATACATACATATTCATTGAAGTATACTACAAGTCAATACTAAAACAAAATTAAGAACGAACAAGCATATAAATAATTAAATTAAATTAAAATCACTCACAAAAAACTGTTCTATGTCATAAAAAGCGTTTCTCAATAGAAATAATTTGATTCTTTTCTTAAATTGAACAATATTCAGATCCCTTATACGAAGCGGCAACACATTAAACAGACGTATACCAATAAAACCTGTACCATTTCTGGTTCTAGATAACCTATAGAAATTTGTGTGATAATTATTTTTTGTTCTGGTATCGTGTGAATGTATCTGATTTCCAGTCAACATGTCACTCGAATTCTGTTTTATATACAAAAGACACTGGAATATGTATATACAAGGCACTGTTAGTATATTTAATTTTATAAATTGATCTTTACATTTATCCCTGTAACCCAAACCAGTCATAATCCTGACAGATCTTCTTTGGTGAGCGAAAACATTCATAGTAGAAGTTGCATGCCCCCAGACAAGTATTGCATATGAAATATTAGATTGGATAAAACTGTGATAAGCTATTTTCAATGTATTTAATGATACTTTACCTACTAAACTTCGTAGGAGATGCATGTACTTGGAGATTTTCCTACAAATATAATTAGTGTGTTGTTCCCACAGCAATTTGGAATCAAGATATACTCCAAGAAATTTAACAAAATCACAATTCTTCTATTTTTGAAATATACTAGGACTAGGCTCCGTGTCAACATTTATAGCAGAAAAGATTTATAATTAAAGATGGCTAATTTTATTTATTTTTATTTATTTATTAAGAAAAGATAAGGGCAGAGGCAATGTCTATTATGCCCAATGGGTAAACTTAAACTAATTACAATAAAGGTGAAACATGAAAATAGAGCAAAAATAACACAAAATAAATTTAAAAATAACACAGTATACACAGCAGAAAAATATTCTAATACTATATTACTCTAAATCACTAAAAATACGAAAAAAGACACATAATCACAAAACTCAGGCACTTAAACTAGCGATGTAGTGATCGTAGCCATTCTTGAAGTTATTGGTGGATGAAGCAGAGACGACAGGGTCGGGAAGTTGGTTCCAGTTCTGGAATATTCGATTGGAGAAAAAGTACTGCCTAGTGGTGGTTTTAAAGTGTTCCCTACGCAATTTGAAAGAGTGGCCACGGAGCCGTTCATCGTCGTTCAGCGGAAGTAGTTGGGACGAGTTAATAGAGAAGATGCTGTGAAGAATGCGATGAACCTGGATAAGATCACCACGAACTCTTCTCTGATTTAAGGGAGGCAAATTGAGCCTATTAAGTCTGTCCTCGTAGGATCTGTAAGATAGTTATGGTACCCATTTGGTAAATCTTCGTTGAACTGACTCCAGGAGGTTTATGTCTCGAGCGAGATGGGGAGACCATATTACTGCGTTGTATTCGAGTTTTGGACGAACAAAAGATTTATAAATTTTGTTAAAGTTTTGTAAGGATGCCTGTTCAAAGGATTTTTTTAACATATAACAAGTATAATTAGCCTTTTTAACAATACTACTAACGTGATGTTAGTTATTATTACGCCTAAATCATTTTGATGATCCACAACATTCACCAAGATACCGTCTATACTGTAGGGGAGAAGGTGATTGCGAGTTCCAATATGAATAACAGAGCACTTAGCTTTATTAAGGAGAAGCAGCCAATCAGAATACCAATTGACTATGTTATTCAAATCCTGCTGAAGTGAATTAGCATTGGTTAAAGGATTAGAAAATAGCTTGGTGTCGTCGGCAAAGAACGCATGATGGTTGATGAGGTGGTAAGGAAGGTCGGACGTGAATGTGATATACAGCAATGGTCCGAGAACAGATCCTTGAGGAACTCCAGAGGTAACGTCAAGAAACTGAGAATATTCCTGAGAAACTCTCACCGAAAATTTCCTGTCAGATAAAAATGCACAAATCCAGTTAAGAAGGTCTCCTCGATCTATAAAATGCTCTAGTTTATGAAGTAATCTTTGTTTTGGGACTCTATCGAACGCTTTAGAAAAATCTAAATATATAACATCCACCGGCGCGCCACTGTCCATTATTCGAGTCCACGTATGTCAACAGGTCAACAAGTTAGTGGAAGTTGACCTGCTCGGAAGGAATCCATGTTGTGTAGGAGGGATTACAATATTATTAAGTAGGAACTCCAACAATTTGTTAACAATAATTCGTTCCATGATTTTGGCACATATAGGAGTTAGATTAATCGGCCGGTAGTTGTTAGAATCCAGTTTGTCACCATTTTTAAAGATGGGTGTAACTGCAGCTGACAACCAAATGCTAGGTAATTTTCCCAAGAAAAAAGACGTTTCCATTATGTGTGCTAGAGGCGCGCATATGGCTTCAGAACAGTTTCTCAATAAAGAAGATTGTCGAGACCAGGAGACTTGTGTAGAGATAATTTATTTAGTTGTTCCCGTACCGTGAATTCAGTGAATTTAATATGACTTATGGAATGATTCACTCTTGGGCACATGATAGCTAGTAACGGACCGGCCGGTTCTCTGGTAAACACAAGTTTGAAAGCTTGAGCCAATTCATTGGCACTATCACTGTCTGTCTCGCATAATGACCCATCAGGTTTACGAATAAGAGCAACGAAACGTTTGAAGATAATTGTTGTCTAGTGTACTTATAAAACGCTTTAGGCCTCTTTGATGCCAAATAACATTCATAAGTTCTGCGAGCCATTTTGATATCTACACCAAGAGCTCTAGAGTAGGATTTGTGTGCTAAAAAGTCAGCCTGAGATCTAGTGGCTCTATATTTACGCCACAATTCACGCTTTATTTTAGATCTATTAATAATATCATTAGTGATGTAAGGTTTACGAAAGTTTTGTATTTTGTTATAAGTTTTGGAGCATGATTTGGAAAGCGAGTTTATGCAATTCTCAAAAACCAGCCATTTATCGTTTATGTCATTAGCTTCATAAAGGTTATTCCAGTCATTTCTTAACATCAACTTATTTATTATAATCAATTTTGTTGAACGACACTATCATGTTCCTAGATCTCGATTTTGATATTACTTGAATAACACAAGAAATTGTTGAATGATCAGAGCAGCCAATAGGAGACAGGTGCTCAAGTGTAGATATTAAGTTTTGATCATTAGTTAAGATCAAATCTAGCAAAGATGGATTTTGGTTGACCCGGTATCTGGTTGGTTCTTTTACAAGTTGATGTAAATTTGAATCCAGAATCATATTTGTGAACAGCGCTGCTGGATTGTTATTCTCGGAGTACACGAGATGATCCCAAGTAATACTGGGTAAGTTGAAGTCTCCAAATACAAAAATATTAGTATAAGTCTCACTCATGCGTCTGATAGTATCTATAAGCAAAAGGTCGGTATCAAGAGTTGAATCACGGGGTCTGTAAACAACTGCTAAAATAAAGGAAAAGTTCTTGTTCGTCATATCTAACCATAAACTCTCTATACCAAGAATATATTCTCGTAAAACGTTAGACATTCCCATCCACACTTTGACAAGATTTGTAGTCAGTGGTATGATAAATCAAACAACAATCTAAACAATTGAATTGAATATGATAAATGTCCATATGTTAACCGAGAATCATTTGACGGATTTTCAACCTTTTTTTTGTAGTTTGCAAGTTACTATAAAGGATATCTGAAATTTAAACTAAAAATTCTTGACTGTTAAATGGCACACTCTGTATAGTTTTCAATATTTCATTAAATTTTTCCGAAACCAACAACCTATTTCGCTTAAATGTGCAGCCTAGCTTTTAATTATGTCACAACAGTCATGACAAAATATAAAGTAGTAAATAAATCATGATCTATTATGTCATACAATAAACATGATGATCCACCACTATCCTGTAAAATGTTCATTATACATGTATTTCCTGTATATTAGCCGTTTCGAATTTTATTTATTTGACGATTTTACGAAAAATCTTGTTCGATACGTGTTGCGAAATATGTGTTTTAGGCACTTCGCGTGTCGAAACACCATTGTTTCGCAATTTGTATCGAAAACAGCTATTAACCAATCGTTGACTCACCCTCTATATAACTTGTAGACAACACAGATAATGCTTGAACAATAACAAATTTAGTAAATACTCATATCAGAGTTCCTTACAGTAACAGTACTATGTATCTCCTGTTATCCTTATTGTATACAGGAGTCGAATCCTAATAGCGCTTCTAATGTCAATAATGCCCAGCCAGAATTAATCGCAAATTCTGACAGCGACTTAGCTGTCTTGAACATGCATTAATCCGAATCAAATTATTGTCCGTTTCCAGTAAGTATAGATCTATTTGTTGAAGCTTATGTTAAATCGATCTGACCATTAGTTAAGGCGGAATCAGCATCGGCAGACATGGGTCAGGTGATATAATTTATATGCAAATAAGGTTTACGGATGCTCCAGAGACAAAGGCGTAGGCGAAAATAAATTTTTAATTTGACTATAAGATCTTACATAGTAAATGTATAAGAAACGTTTTACTTTAATTTGCGTCAAAGATCCAAATATACCTAATTATTATTAACACTCGTGCCCACAGAAAAATTTCTCAGTGAGGCCAAAATGGAAATGGATCTGTGCATATGTGTTATGGTCAATATTTTGATAGATAAAATATTTATTATTCGAGGTATATCTCCATAATTTTGTGCATTGAATGACCATAAAACGCACGACAACTTCGTTAATAAAAAAATCGATATGGTGGAATGTTATTTTCATAATTTTCATTTTTTTGTTAAAATGTTTAACATACGTGAGTATCACGATATGTTATTAATTTATGGAGAAGCTCGCCGCAATTCTGCAAGATCGCGACGTATTTATTTAGATCCTTTCCCCCAACGACGGCTGCCTAACAGAACACATCGACATCTCAACGTGTTCTATTGATACTGGTAGTGTTGTCTCTCGTCCTGAAAATTATGACCCAGATCGACAGATCAATGTGTATACGAAGAATCATATTTTGGACATTGTCGAAAGGGATACGAGACTTAGCATACGAGATGTAGTTCGAGAAGTCAGAGTATCTCACTGGACCGTCCACAGGATTCTACGTCAACAAGTATTATATCCATGTCACCTACAGCGAGTTCAGGCATTGTCAGCCCTGAGATTTTGCCCTTTTTCCAACATCGTTTTTCGATTAAAGTTTAATGTGGAATCATAGGAAATCATTTAATAGGACCTTTTGTCTTCTCAGGTAGATCTGTTCAAAAGCCTTGAAATAATGACCTTGCCGTCGCTCTATATCTCTTAATTTTTGTAAAACAGAATATAGGGGACTGGAAAAAAAAATACGATGTGCATACACACAATACTAGGTATAAGGATACATTGTACACCGAATGTCCAAGGCTCACTGTAACCCAAAACAGCCCCAGGTACATTGGGGTGAAAATCTATAACCACGCATTGTCGGTCCATGAATGCTCAAAGCCACAGAAAGTTTTAGTGTGTTTAAAAACAAGATTAATAAATTTTTGATTGCTAAATGTTATTATACTGTTAAACAGTTTTTGTTATAAGAAAATGTTAATGTCTTATTAATAGTTAATTTTGTCTGTCTGTCTTCCTTAATTTGACGAGCTTATAATATCCAGTGTATTGCTTGTTATACACCTGTATGTTCTAGAGCAAATAAATTATTATTATTATTATTATTATTATTATTATTATTATTATTATTATTATTATTATTATTATTATTATTATAGGGCAGGCATATTTGAATTCCTTGGAGAACATTGTACCAGAACTGCTCGACTCCTCTGGATGTAAGCATATCTAAATCATATATTTGAAAATTGCTGGATAGGCAGGAACGGTCCACGTCTTTGGCTAACCCATACACATAAGTTCTACTGAATTTTTATTTATGGGGACAAATGAAGACCTTAGTCTATGCCACTGAAGTGGAAACAGAAAATGACTTGCGGATTTTTGCTGCTGCTCATGAAATAAGGGCAAATCCTGAAGATTTCGTGCATGTGTGGAAAATAACTTGGACATTTTGAACATATTAGGTTGTAATTATATGTTATGTTACTTAATTAGGTATTTAAAAATAACTATATTTTGATTTTCGGTAAGTACTTTAATTATTTTTTTTATATATAAGTTTCTTCGACATGAGTCTTCGAAGGTTTTATTACTTATTTTTTAAATTCCTATTTGGTTTAAGTTACGTTATTATTTTATATATTTTTAGGTATTAGTAATATTGTGTGAAACTAACTACTCAGTGGACAAAAACCCCAACCTGCATGGAATTGCACCCACAATATCTACCCATATATTCCTTATTATTATTTTAAACATTTAAAAATAACCAAAATTTAAATACTTAAAACAGTATCTCAGCATTAAAAAATTATTAATTATATCATCCTCTGTTCAAAAATAAAATTACAAAACACTTGTCTAAACTAAATTCATAAATACTTACAATAGTTGTGTATCTCTGGATTTTTTGTCACTAAAAAAACAAGCGGGGCTTGTGGTAGGCAACGCGCAAATGCACTCAGCTAATGCAGCGAACTAAAAAAAACTAAACTTTAGGGTATATGTACTGTGGCCATATAGAGAACTTTGGTAGAAGAAGAACGATTTTACAATTTGCGAAAAAAGTTGAAAAAAAAGTGGGCCTTACCCCAAATTTTCAAAATGGTTTCTTTAAATTTTAAAAAACATTTTTTTCCATAAATTAGATGTAATTTTAGGGATAGGGTTCAAGTTTTATTAAAAAATAACTATATTTGTAAAATTTATAGCATTTTGACATTTTTATGATGTACCACAAATACAATATTAATTTTCAAACTGCTGTAACTTTAACAAAAATAATTTTCTTTAAATAAAATCTGAAACCTATCGGTAGAATTATGTCTAGTTTATGATAGAAAATGTTTCTCGAAATTTAAACAAGCCAATTTGGAAATCTTTGGTAAGGCCCACGTTTTTTTAAACTTTTTTTCGCAAAATCACTTTCCTTCTGCTGAAGTTCTCTATATAGCTACATTACATATACTAAAGTTTGGTTTGGGTCCTATCCTGATAGTTGTACCATCTTTCACAGGAGACTGGAATTTAATTTTTAGTTTTTCAAATATTTAGAGCTACATATTTTAAAGTAATTTACAATTTTTCTAAAGACATGGCTTTTTATTTTTTTATGTCCCATTAAAACGTCTCAGGAGGGACTTTTCTTTTGGGTACGAAGATACCAGCGACGATATAACATTATTACGTCCTAAGGATGTTTTCAATGGGATGACATAGCTCTTAGACGCCCTTGAGATCTACTGATAAAATAGTCCCATATGGAATGATGAAGGATGAAACACATGATAGTCTCAAAGACCACCGCAAATTTCGCTTCTGTCATTTCCAGTCTTTACATTAAATTAATTATATGTAAGCACTAATGTTTACCGATGCAGTACTGTTTGTATTAAATAAAGGAAGTACTATCTACCATTAATAATAATTGTGGTGAATTATCAATACTCCTTTTCCAAACTCTAATTTACGAACAATTTCTGTGAACTAGAAGCTGTTTTCTGATTGAATGCCTCTATGTTTACATATATGAGTTTTAAATACAATGCGGAAACTATCCGTATGTTAGTAAAGTCATCAAGATGATGCACCAATTGATGAAACAAGTCTGTACCAAAAGTATACATTATAAAAGTTGTAGGTGTTTTTAAATTCATCATTTTATCAATCTGATGAACCATTAATCTACCAAAACAAATGTGACGTATGTGGTTAGATGGTTGGATGATGGTTGGTTGGTCTGTACCAAAAGTATACATTATAAAAGTTGTAGGTGTTTTTAAATTCATCATTTTATCAATCTGATGAACCATTAATCTACCAAAACAAATGTGACGTATGTGGTTAGATGGTTGGATGATTATGACAGTTCACAGTAAATACATATTTTGATTATTAATATGTTCGTTTCTTCAATGTTCAGTAACACAATTTATAATAGAGTTTCCTTTTTTTTTTCCCTTCCACTGCTCGCCGTCCAAGCTTGACGCGTCCTCCCCTATTTTGGCGGACTAGACCAGTATTCGTATAGCACACTATTCGTTTGGCGTTCGGCCGTGGGCGTAGGAAAGTAGGGGAGTACTGACTAAGCCCGCCCTGCCGTGCGTCATCTTCCCACCAATACCCCATGCATTTGATATGTATGTAATAGAATCTCCCCATGATCGGTTAAATATTTTTTCTATCTGTATACACTACTAACAGTCTGCTGTTGCTATCAGTATTAAGATTAATTAATGTGGTGTTTCTGGGCTGTCTGTAAATTCACCATATTTTTATGTAACAACTTTCCACCAATCCAATCATCACACTAACCACCAGAATGATGGCACCTCACTAAATCGTTTGATTTACGAACAGACGGTATTTGTACAGTGTGCTGTATCGTCATAAAATAATAGCGTCCGCCTGATCTGTATGCAACTCAAATTGCACAGGCAGTACTGTTTTCATAGCAAATTAATTCTTTCATTAGGAGGATTTATGTCTGACTTAACAATTCCAGAAAATGAAGCTAAACAAAAAGTATATGGACCCCAATTAGTTATATTTACGTTTAATTACGTTTTCGTTTCAAGAACAATCCTTTGGCTTACGAAAATATGAAAATACTCTAATAAATATAGTTGTAAAAATAAGAGAAGCTGTTTTGAAAACCGTAGTTACCTATACCATATATTTTCTATATTTATTGTTTACATTAATGAAGTAATTAATTAGCAATATTCAAAAAACATTGTGAATTATTAATTAACTGATATTGCTTTTATATTAATCAATCATTGATAATATATTTGAACAAATATTGAGAGCAAACCTTTACTTCCCTTTAAAAAATGTTACGTTAGGTTAGATTTGATCCCAAATAATTAGTCGTCGTCACTAAGATTTAATTTAAAAGTTTAATATAGTTTTGATGTTTTCCCGAAAACTTTTTTTATAAACATTTTGGTAACGTTAAAATAGATTGTTTGTACATAGGTAATATTAAAAGGTTAAATTTAAAGACTATTATTATCTATATCAAGAATTACAAGGTAAGTTAGAAATATGGCCCTTAAAACATACAAAATAATGTTTTAATAGCAATATTTTATTTATCGATCCAAAAGTTACTGTAAAAATATGCTCTATCTAATTATCTTAACTTGCAGAGCAGTTGTGTACAGAGTAATCCCAAATAATGCAAAACAATTGAGGGTATATTGTATGACCGATTTTAATACGGGTTCTTCATATGATTTTTTTTATTTAAGCCCTCTTGGAGAAATTACGAGTGTGATAAATTTAAAGATTCATTCAGTGTTTCAAAACGTTTTGAAATTAAGAAGTGAAATTTGATAGGATATTTAGACTGAGGTTGAAACAAAAACCTTTTTGTGTATTTCCCATTAGTAGTACAGATTTTGAGTAGCCTACACATATGTAGTTTATTTTCCAATATATGATTTGCACATCGATATCTAGTAAGTTAGGTGTAATCTTCGCGTTCTTAAATCACTTGCATGATATTCCCCATGAATAAAATACATATTTATGTAATCTTCATTCGAAAATTTTACATTATCGGCTATTTTTACTTAAACCTATCGATCTATACGGTAGTAATATTTGATATAACTGTCATAGAGAACCATAAACTGTCATCAAATTCAAAATGATGGAAACCTACAAAACATCGATGTATAAATCAGATACTGGAAAGGAAACTGTGTGTAGGGTTGCGAATATACAGGGGGTACTTTGTTTCAATACCAGGGCGAGAAGAATAAAAAAAAACTCGTCGGAAAAAAATTCATCAGCCTAAATATCCCAGCAAACACATAAAGTGTGGCACTTAAATGGGCCATAATTGTATTTGATGGCTTTCTTGTGGCAAAGGTAAACCATTTGTGGTACATCATAAATTATTTGCCTGTTAACCATCATTCGGTGATTTCTGATTTGCCACATAAGGCCCAAAAATGGCCAATCATTGGTCGGCCATAAATTAGGTTATTTTAGTTTTAACTGTGATGGACTTTTTATGGTCAATCATTGGCATTACCCCGCTCCCCTTCCTATTATTTTTAATAAACTTGCTCATGCGCATTGTTTGCCGTTTAGTGTTTTGCGTCAAATCTGCTATTCTGATCTTGGTTTACATCCGCCATTCGCCGCCATATTGTCAACGTCAATTGTCATATATATCAGCGTCCAAATGGTTTATTTTATGGTATTTTATCATATGGTATACAAACTTGTTTTATGTAATGTATTAAATATAATTTAGTTTCTTTGAATCTATAGCTACTCTCAGATAATTTTTATAAAAATAACGAAACGATTCAGTTAATTATATGTATATTCACAACCGACAGGTGGCGCCACTTATATCTCACTGATACTGCGTACTCGAATTTTGGTAAGATATCTACAAGATTTAGGCATTGGCAATTGACTATTTCCTATGGCAATTGGCACCAAGTGCAAGGAAATAATAGATTCCTAATTTGTGTTTGGTCACTGCTGCACTGTCAGAGCCGGCAGAGGAAAACCTTACGAAGGAGTTTATACTAGGAGGTGTGGAGTGGAGACCAACTACCACAGCTCACAGCATAGAAAACAACTATGCTGTGCAACTATACTATATATTTCGCAAATTAACTGGTCGAAAAGTTTGGAACCACCAATCTCCTGAATGTTGTGAAAATAGACGTTTAAAATATTTAAAGCAAATGACAATATTTATTGGTAATTTCTTAATTAACTTTGTACAAGTGTACATTTTATCTTACTTAGGAGATGTTTGTTAATGTATGACTCATTGAAAAGGAACTGTGAGGTACATGACTACATGCAAATATTACTCTCCTGGTCATTAGCTGGTGAGTCATTAATGTACCTATGCCATTATATTAGTAATGGTCAGTCAATGGCATCAGCATTGGCTCTTTGATGGTCCATATAAGCAAATTGGCGGCTAACTGTTTGGCGGCCGGCTGCTGGCCGGTGGGACATTTCGCTTGTGGTACATTTCTGGCATACCATTAAAGTACCTTTATGTTACGACTGGCTACTGTATATATAACCATAAATGGGCCAACAGTCCGTGTTTGCTAGGATCGTTCTTAATTTTATACCATTTCAAAGAAACTAAACCAAACTTTAAATTTATCATCCTTCATTAAGGAGTCTTAACTCCTTCAGGAGTAGGAAACAGTTTTTTGCACTTTGCATTACAGATGTTTCTTGGAAAGCATAAAGTCTTTGAGTAAACATATTTTACAGTTATAGAAGGGAAATTCCACTTTTAAAGTTTTGTTTTCAATGTCTATGTTGTGCAAATAATTACAAATACCTATCTTTAAATTAACTGCATTGATATCAGTAGACTAATGTATTTATGCCACACATTTAAATTGAGTGTCAAATCTCAATGAAAACACCATTACACTTTTGGATTTAAGAGTCAATCCTGAGAAATGAGTTCCGATTAAACGACAAATTGAAGGATCTGCCGAAGCGATTTTTATCGTGGAAATATATTCGTTGCAGTAAGAAGACAATTTGAACTTGTGAGACTTCGTAATGACATTCAGTTCATTTATTTAAGAAACAAAATCGTTTCTATCGTGTAGCTCGATGCCTTGCTGGGTATGTTGTACAGCTGGAAACAGCATGAACTTATAGAACATAGCCAGATCTGCATATATATAACCACGATGAAAGAGAAAAGGGTGAAAAGCGGGGATTAATAATCACTAGAAAGGTCATTTTGAGATAAATTTGAAAATTAAGTATAGAGGGTGCCATTAATAATGATACATAGCTTAAAGGAAGATTGTTAAAGTCAAAATAAAGCGATTGAGCCTAATATGCATATTGAATTGTTGCTCCTTTTCATTCTACAGGGTGTTAAATTTGAAAAAAATGTTTTTAATTTTTTACTATATTTTAAGAACCTATGGACCGATTGTTTCGAAATTTTTTAGTCTTACGTTTTTTTTACTCACGACCAGGGGGCGCTAGTTATATTGTACTGTCGATGTAGAAATATGTCTAACTTTTTGTATTTTACACTTCTGAATTTTTTAATAAGAAACTATTGAACTATCTTCAATTGGAGAGTGGAAATTAGAAAGGGCCTAAGTGCCAAAAACAAAGTTTTGAGATAATGAAGAAAAACTAAATAAAACTCGGATAACTTTCATACGTAAACGTTTATGGACATAACAAACTAAAACAATAAACAATGAAGGTTTATTAACAATACTTGGCAAACTAAATATTGTACTACAACATATTACACATGTTTAAAAGTGTGACATTAGGAAAAGGCCAAGTGCCATAACTACTGATGTTTAATAAAGAAACATACATAAAACACCTGTTCGTTCTTCTTGTGATGCTAAATCATTGTCTTCAATATGAAGTAACTGTTTATAGAAGCGTTGATGTTCTGGATTATTAAGATAAGGAATCATGCTTTGAACAGATTTTTTTATTTTCTGATACCTTGCTATCTGCTTGGACTGAACCACTACCTTTTCTTCTCCTTTTTTTTGGTTTTCTTCCATTATAATGTACTACAAATCCAGAAGTTGTGAGACACAAGGTACACGTGCACATGTCTAGACATTATTGATGCTATAACCTATTTGAATTTTTCACACACTCACATGCAACTATCGACATACACGAAAGGTTCCTATAAGGTTAAACTTTATTCTTGGTACTTAGAATTTTTCATAGGACATAAAGCATGGTACATAGAATGTTTCTACGTGAAAAACTTGATTTCGGAAAATATGGCACTTAGGCCCTTTCTAATTTCCACTCTTCAATTCTAAATATACCTGTCACAAATCGATAAACTCAACCGTTTTCGAGAAGCAGACGATTTAAGTAGCAGGCGTGGAAATAATAAGTGGACAGCTGTGATTACAAAACCATATTGTTTCTGTCAATGCCATTCCATTAATAGATTAGGTAGTGGTGTTTTTTTATTGTTATTTTTTATATTTAAAATTCCCCGTGATGCCGAGGTAATTATATCGAGATAACAAACAACTTGTACATAGACTACTTAAGAGATTGTACGACAGAATAGGTGAAACAGGATCATTTCGCCCTAAAAGATACGTTGGAAGGCCGAAAATATTAACAGCGAACCAAGATGATGTTTTAGTGCGAATTGCTGAAAATACACGAACAAGCACACGTCAAATCTCGGCAGCTACTGGCATCAGTCAGTCTTCCGTTAGCAGAACACAAAACCTTCTAGCTAGGTTAGGGTTTGCACAGTTTCTTCACCAACAACAAAATGATATATCTAATAACCTAATATTTTATAATAAAATATTATTTACGGACGAAGCCACATTTACCCGATGAAGTATTTTAATTGGAGAAATAGTCATTTTTAGGAACTAGAAAATCCTCATCATTCTTTCATTCTTGGCATTCTCATGCCAAGAGAAGTACATTTCCAGCAAGAGTTCTCTATCAATATTTGGTGTGAAATTCTCTTCGATAATATTGTGAGGCCGGTCGTACTACCACGTCCACTTAACGAAGAAAATTATTAAGAATTTTCTAATTAATGACTTGCCACTGCTTCTTGGAGACATTTCCTTAAATTTACGGCAGAACTTTTGGTTTTTGCATGATGGTGCACTTGCACATTAATAAGAGAATATTCCAATATACATTTTCCGCACAGTTGGATTGGACGCGGCAGCGAAGTTCCTTGGTCGGTTAAAATTTTCAAAACAATCGGCCCATACGCTCTTAAAATATAACAAAAGATAGAAAACATTTTTTCAACTTTAATTCCCTGTAGAATGAAAAGGAGCAACAATTGAATAAGGCATGTTGGGGTCAATCGCTTTATTTTACCGTTAACAATCTGCCCTTAAGCTATGTACTGGCTATGTACTGTTATCAATGACTCAACATGTATACGCGATTTCTTTCTACAGCGAAATATTTTTTACAAACTTTCATCATAGAAGTCAGTAGAAATCTGATTTTTAAGAGAATGGAGAAAACTTTTCCCATGTCGCATATTGAGAGAACATGAACACAAATATTGTTGTTTTTGATAACTTTCTTAAGGTTAGTTGTGCAGTAGAAACATATGTAAAAATTAAACAGAATGGTTATTACAGTTTAGTACATAAAACAAATTACACATTTCAAAATTTCAATGGGTGCAAGAGCATGCAACACCAATAATGTAAGATATGTTAAAATTTAAAAAAGCATTTTTTTCAATTACAAAAAAAAACTACGTATTTAAATATCTACTCAAAATGATTCAGGCTGCAATAATTGTATAACGCTTTTAGATAGAACATTATACAGTGTGTTAGAAAAGTAATGCATAAATTCAATATTTCTTAGCGATGTTTCTGTCTAAAATTCTCGGACAGGTCGATTTTTATTTTTAATTCCGCTTGTTTTGATCTAATGTACAATAAGATGACTTTCCAAGCGTTCTGAATTTAACTTCATCTATATATTTTTTAAAATAGTAATAATATACAGGGTGTTTATTAATTTAATGCCGATACTTAAAGGTGTGAATCCTTCGGTCATTTTAAGAAGAAAACTTAATATCAACATATGTCCTAAACCTTTTAATTTTTGAGCTACAGAGTGTTACAGTTTTAAGAAAAAATTTACTTTTTAATTATAATTTTCTTATCACTTCAGATATATTTATGAAATTTTGTTCACACCTATTAATCATTAAGGAGCATTGTTTGATGTAAAAAATGTTTTCAAAACTTTGCCAATGACGTCCGTACGAGGTTTGAACTAAACATTTTTGAAGAAAAAAATGGAACGCCACTGCTTTTTCTAAAAACTAAAATTATTTTTAAAATCTCCATTTATTTTACAGCAAATTCGGTCCCTAGACTTAGTCTTATACGACGCACCATTTTTACGTAAAAAAAATAAAACCAAAAAAGTTTTTTCCATTCTCATAAAGTTCATTGAGACTGCTTTTGATATTTTGTTGCCATTTTGTAGACACCCACCATGCGTGGAAACACTTTTTTAAGACAAAAATTAATTTTCTACTTTAACCAGTGACTTGTGGTATCCCAAACTTTAGAAATTTCCAAGGCTTACTGGATTTTACGAATTTGAAATCAAGACACATTCTGTTTCTTAAACAAGCAGTGTTGAATCCCAGATGACCATTTTTCAACACCATTTTTTCCCTTCACCTATCCTATTTCTGAATAATTGAAAGTAAGCTTGTATAAGTTTGTAAGTACTGCAGATGATGAAACATATCTACTCAGGAAAGTTATTATGAATATCGGCATTTTTGGGTCATTTCGTCGCGAATAATTAACTAAGCTAATGTTGTCATTTCCCACCTATATACATATAAATATTATGATTCCATGCACGAAAACAAAAATTGTCAGAGAATTTGTTATAACAGAAAGAAATGTGGCAGGTATCATCTGTTTCAATATTTTTCGAAAATATGCAGAATTTTGTCTTAATACAACTTACAGGTGGATTTCTGTATTGTACAGATAATAAAAATGTACTTCGCTGCCTGTTAGAGTTACTTACATTCATTTGAAAGCATGTCTAAAATGATTCCAACAAAGCTTGGACTCAAGAATATACTGGATATTGTTTTAGAAGGTCCTCAGCCACCATTCTGGTTGATAGCGATGCAGATATGCAAATCATGGGGTCAAACACGGATTTAACGATTGGAAATTCGAACTTAAACAGCTCCATCACATCTACTTCTGGTACGCAAGTTAAAGTGAAAAGTATGACTTTATATAACTAGTGCAATATCGTACGAGTTACATAGTTACATGTTTCATAACGAATTACATACAAGATTTTTTCTAATTTTGACGAAAAATGGGTAATATAAGTTTTTAATTTTGATTATTTACAAGCAGGAATTTAAATAAAAATTATCTAGTAGGTCAGTGTCAGTTTAAATTTTCTTGTCATTTGCCAAGACATTTAATGACGTTGATATATTCTGTGACGCTGATCGTTACTATTAATATTTATTAGGAAAAATGTTTGGTTTACATTCAGATTCTGACGATATATCGAGCGATATCGAAGAAGTGGCAAGAAATGCCGTATGTTCACTGATTCCTGAAAAATATAAAGCGGTATATGACTTGGCTTATGAAAAATTTGAGAAATATCGTGTACAGAAGAAAGTAAGACACCTCAATGAGAAAGTACTATTGGCACATTTTGAAGGTAAGAAAAATTTGAAGGCTTCTACGCTATGGATACAGTACTTTATGTTGAGAACTGAGCTGACTTTAAAAAAATGTATAAGTAGACATTAAAACATACAATAGTTTGATAGCTTTTTTGAAAAGGCAGTTAGATGGATACCACGCTAAGAAATCAAACGTTTGTTTAAAAGTAAATATTGCGAAGTGTTTGATGGAGGTGGATGACAATAACTTTTTAATGGCTAAGGTAACTAATAATTGCTTCATTTAGTTTATTCAGTTTACTAATTCGCATTTTTTGCTTTAGGTTGTGTTGGTTGTGGGAATAACCAGTGCATGTCGGTAGTCAGAATTAACATTTGTACGTTACAAATGAGGAGACGTATTTTCGAGTAAATATACCAAATACAAAAACTAGAGTAATTCGTGAATTTGTAAGCACCCCGAGAGTTATACTCGTAGGACAAAACTTCGTTGACATTATCAGGAAGTATAGAAACCTACGCCTGGAAAATATTAAACACAATAGATTCTTTGTTAGACATAGAAATGGTAAATGTGGTGTACAACCAGCAGGAATTAATACTATTGGTCAATTACCAAAGATGATTGCTCAAATGATTGGTTTGCCAAATTTTGTATTATTCACGGGATCCTGTTTCAAAAGATCTTCGGCCACTTTACTTGCAGATCCTGGGGCCAATACTTTAAAAATAAAACAACACGGCGACTGGAAGTCAAATTCTGTTGCAGAAGGATATGTTGAAATTTCTATAGAAAATAAAAAAAAAACAATTAGTTTCACTAACTGTAGCAACTGCATTGTGAATATTTATAATTAAATAATAATAATTAATAAAGTGTTATTTATAATTACTGGCTTAAATAAAAGTTACTTTATTATTTTTCTGTTGTGTTTTGTTTAAATCTTTTTTTGGTTTTCATTATGTAACTAGTTACATAAAGCAGAACGTTTTGACACTTGTTTCGATAGCAGATGTTACTTTATATGTCAAAATTAGAAAAAGTGTATTATTATATAAGCATTAATACAACCTCAGGTTTTATAATACATTTTTTTTTAATAATAAATACATCATTCTTCTAAAAGCGAGGTTTTATTTAACAGAAAAAAGTTAATAAAAACGTTTTTTTTTTATTTCAACACTAGTAGTGTACTATTTGTAGAACTACTATTTACTGTTATACAGTATGCGCCAAAAGTATGGAATAAATTCAATAAAAACGAAACAATTATTTTTTGAGAAAAATCCTCGAACAGGTCGATTTTTAATTTAAAAAATACATATTTTAGCGTAAAATGCGATTTTCAAATGTCATTTGTTTTCGAGTAATGACGTCATCGATTTTTTTTTAATGGCAACACCATATTTTTTTCCTTGATTCTGAAAGATCGTTTAATTCTCTATCAGACAGTATTAAAATTTTGCCCTCTTACATAGGAAAGTTTTCGAGTAAATGACGATTGGATGTTAGAAATCGTAAATCAATTAAAATAAAGCAAAAACGTTATCAAGTTTAGTTTTTTGAATTCCATAGTTCTTTTATGGATCACGTAGGTGAAAATCTTTGCAAAGTGTCATTGTCACACCGACTTTCTAATAGGTATTGTAAGCGACATAGAAATTATTATTCAATTTAAAGTATTATGGCACATTTAACTGTTACTCAAAGAATTGAAATTTTAATTCGTATCGGATGTGGGAATATAGCTAGAAGCAGGAAGTTTGCGATTTATTTAATGAAAAATATCCAGATCGCCCTATCAGCCAATCAACAGTCAGTAAGGTACAGTCTAAATTTAGAGAAACTGGCAATGTTGTAAATATTTCAAAACCTGGACGTCCAATCATTAATGAAAATCAAAAACAGAACATTTTGATAAGTATAGTGGATAATCCTCATAATTCTTCACGATTGGTTGCATTAAACAATGACACTAGTCAGAGAACAGTGCTACGTACCTTGAGGAAGGAAAAATATCATCCCTATAAAATTCAACTTGTGCAGGAACTCAATGAAGATGATCCCGATCGCCGCTAACACTTTTGCAAAATTCTAATGGATTTATGTCAAGGAAATAGAAATTTACACTGGCAAATACTTTCAGATGAGGCCACATTTTGTCTGAATGGTACAGTAAACCGTCAAACTTGCAGATATTGGAGTCGGGAAAATCCTCATTGGATGGCAGAGGCACATACCCAACACCCTCAGAAATTAAATGTGTGGGCTGGAATAGTTGACGACAGAATAGTAGGGCCTTTCTTCTTTGAAGGAACTCTTACAGGACAAAGATATTTAGAGTTTCTAGAAAATGACCTTGTTCCAGCCCTTGCAGTAATTTTTCCTAACGATAATGACCCTGACATTCCTGACGATACCATATGGTTTCAGCAAGACGGTGCACCTCCGCACTATGCGCGCCCTGTACGAGATTTTTTGGACAACTGTTTTCCTGGGAGGTGGATCGGCAGACGCGGACCGATAGAATGGCCTGCAAGATCGCCAGATCTTACACCTCTTGACTATTTTTTATGGGGATACTTGAAGTCAAAAGTGTACATTAATAAACCACGTAATTTAGGAGAACTTCAAAATCGCATTCGGGACGAAATACGCAGAATTACCCCAGAAATCATTCATAATGTGCAAGAAGAATTTCTTCACAGACTTGCGCATTGTCAAGAAGTTGATGGATGGCAATTCGAACATTTAATTTAAGTATAAAATTTAATCAATTGTATTTTATTTTACATACCTCAGAATTGTTACTTTTTTATGGATAAAATTTACGTTTTCTAACATTCAATCGTCATTTAAGAGGGTAAAATTTTAGTACTGTCTGATAGAGAATTAAACGATCTTTCAGAATCAAGGAAAAAAATATGGTGTTGCAATTTAAAAAAAAATCGATGACGTCATTACTCGAAAACAAATGACATTTGAAAATCGCATTTTACGCTAAAATATGTATTTTTTAAATTAAAAATTGACTTGTTCGAGGATTTTTCCCAAAAAATAAATGTTTCGTTTTTATTGAATTTATTCCATACTTTTGGCGCATACTGTATGAGTGTAAAATTCATATTACTAAATGAAAGTAGATATATTTTATGGTATTTGTCATTAGGCGTTTCAAAATAATTTTTTGTTGCAAGATTTTAGGCACTTTTTTTGCTAAGCCTATTTATTATCCCAGCTTAAACTTAAAAAAGTCAAAACACAGGAGATTTTATGCATCGGAAAAGCTAATATAATATTCTTTCTGGCTGGTATTGAATACTAGTAATAATTTACCATGTACTATCAATAAAAAATAAAACATTTAAAACAATGAAAAATTTGAGGAAGTAACTAAGGAAGGGACTCATTATTTGATTTCATCTTCAAGGCGTTTGTACTTTATTCCGAGCTTTACCAAAAACGGGATATTCTATTCTACACAGGCGCTAAATAATATGTTGTAATAGTTAAAACAATTATATCACTGAAGTGTTTGAGTCGAGAGCACATCAAATTTGTAGTCGAGAAACAATAGAAATTGTAAATGTAACCCATATTATCGTCAGTGTTAGCATGGTCGTTAATGATGTATACAACTCATTTGCCGTTATAGATTACTATTTGTCATGCTAATAAATTTCAGCAGTTTACAATATCATCGAATTCCAAAACAGCAATTGAATTGATTATGCACAGAAGAGTATCTATATTTCGTAAAGTGATAAATGAGGATTTGATTACTGTTTTGTACGGTGGCATAAAGCAATCAAGTAAGCCTAGGTAACAAATCCTTTTCGTTTGACATGTGCTGTGCCTCCATAAATCAAACCAGCGCATTGCCATTTATAAAAAATTAAGTCATTGTTCGGTTCCATTTGCTATAATTAGAACTAATTAAGTATACATAAAGGTAAACTCTTTCTCCTTTCATTGATTTTCCTTGCCCGCCTGCTATATATAAATTCCCTTGGTTTTACTATCTATCAACATGGAATTTATTGTGAATGATATCGTCCTTCTAGCTCAAATTGAAAAAACAATCAAATTTTACCATTACCCAATGGATTTTTATTGATAAGGGTTTCTTTACAGTTTTTGTTTCCTATAGATGTGTATTTATTACACTGTGATGTTTACAAGCAGCTTGATGAAGGTAACATTGTAGTTACGCTCTTCTTCGATTTAACAAGGGCTTTTGATTGTATCAAGGGAAGTTATTTAAAACATAAATTAGATAGTTTGGGGATTAGGTGGCCATTAGATAAATGGATTAGTTCATTCTTATTTAATAGAGCACTCAGTGTTAAGCTATCTGGTACTCAGTCAAAACAACATAAATTAAATATTGGAGTTCTGCAAGGAAGTGTGATATCTCCACTTCTATATTTACTTTTCCTAAATGATTTAAAACATATGACCGATATCATAACACTGGTGATGTTTGTCGACGATACTACTATTGGCATTGTAGGTAACAATTTTACTGAATTGCAAAGTCAAGCAAATATAGTTATACAACAATTTTACAACTGGTGTGAAAGAAATAGACTCATAATAAATGCAACTAAAACAACATATGTATTATTCCATTTACGAATATGCAAACAAAAAATTGATCTAATTTTGAATAACATTACCACTGGAGAATGTCACAGATACCAAATTTTTGAGCCTACATGTAGACGAAAATCTCTCATGGTTGGATCATGTAGACTGCATTGCTAGTAACTTAAACTTAGCTTATTTTGCAATAATATAATTACTATAATTTACGCACTTTCAGAAGAGGTCCGTTCTCTTTATGTGTCAATGTTTACGATAATTTACCTTTAAATATTAAAAATATTTCTATTTTAAAGAAATTCAAAACAGAACTACGTAATTTTTTGTGCAAACATGCTTTTTACTCTACAGGAATTCTATTCTTGTGTTTTACCTATAAATGCTTAACGTAAAATTAGATTTAATATCCATTTAATTCCATTGTTTTGTAAGATACACACTTGAAATTTTGCACGTACATTTATCTTATTCCAGCATACTTATCATGTAATTTTGGTGAAAAAAATCGAATGGCGAATGGACGTAACTGAGGGAACCCTTTATCCCCTCCAATTATTTCTAAGTACGCCTATGCAGCGCTTTCTTCAAATATCAAACGTAAAGTTTTCTTCTGATCATTTTATTTCTTTTGTAATTTTTTGTTTAAATGCTAAAGTATTTTGTACGGGTTGGATGTGGTACAGGTGCAGAAGTTGGGTTTTTAAAGTCCGATGAACATCCATTTTTGTACAATTTTCTATTTGTAGCGAAATAATCATTGTACTTGTGCTTGGTTCTTCTTCTACCAGATTTGTTTCACTTGTTAAGGGCTTAATTTTCTATGTAGGCCGCAAATTCCGAACTTCTGATCCATAAACTTTCTGGTTTCACGAAGATGTCGATCCGAATTTAAGAAAACCTTCCTTTTAGGATGTGATCTGTTGGGCTAAGGGAGCTCATTTTTTTGTGACATTCATCAGCCGCTAAGACAATTGTAACCCATCAATACATCGTCGTTTTTCTCCAAAATGGAGCATTTAAACAAAAAATTACAAAAGAGATAAAATGATCAGAAAAAAATTCTACGTTTGATATTTTTAGAAAAAGCTGCATAGACGTACTTAAAAATAATTGGAGGGGATAAAGGGTACTGCATCCCTTAGTTACCACCATTCGCCCTTTGATTTTTTTAACCAAAATTACATGATAAGTATGACGCAATAAGATAAAAGTACGTGCAAAACTTCAAGTGTGTATTTTACAAAACAATGGGATTATTAACAAAAATAGTTCTTTAAAAAGTAACTTTAACACCCTGTATATTGAAACAGGTACGCCCAAATAAAAAATGACATAAGAAAAGTCGCATTATTTTTATCCAAAGAATATGTGGTTAATGGTATGGCCTTCTATTTTGGGACACCCTGTATATCGCCGAATAAAACTTTTCTTGTCTTATCGTCCATGTTGGGTGCTGTCTCTCATTCATCATAATAGACCTAATCGCTTACAATAGTGTAAAGAGAGGATTCAGTGCGACCAAGAATGGAATCAGGTGATCGTTAGTGACATATCCTGTTTCTGCCTGGGGATGCACGATGGTCGCGCAAGGTTGAGAAGGCAACGTGGTGAAAGACGCGATCCATAATTTGACAGAGACATCATATCCATCAGACAACAGGCGCTATGGTATGAGCTGGTATCGATTATGGTAGCAGATTACTAGCAGTTTTCGTTAAAGACAACATGACACCCAGGAAGTGGTGAAGTCACATTGCCATTCCGTATCTTCACATCATCCAAAACGCCATTTTCTAGCAAGTCAATGCTTGACCTCATCTTGACTTACAAATAAAGTTCAGATAGCTTGTAATAAGATACCCCAAGAACTTATCGATGATAATCAGACTCGAGCCCATGCGTATCAATGAGTGTATCGTGGGTTCTGAATACTCTATTCAACCAATTTTAGTAGTAGATCTTGCTGAAAATGTAACAATTCAATAAGCAAATGGCGTATCAAAAATTCTTAAAATCTAATGAACAGATACATGGTGTTTATTAATTAAATGCCGATACTTAAGGGTGTGAATCCTTCGCTCATTTTAAGAAGAAAACTTAATATGTCCTAAACCTTTTAATTTTTTAGCTACAGGGTGTTACAGTTTTAAGAAAAAATTTACTTTTTGATTATAATTTTCTTATCACTCCAGATATTTTTATGAAATTTTGTACACACCTATTAATCATTAAGGAACATAGTATGATGTAAAAAATGTTTTCAAAACTTTGCCAATGACGTCCGTACGAGGTTTGAACTAAACATTTTTGAAAAAAAAAAAATGTACGTCACTGCTTTTTCTAAAAACTAAAATCTTATTTTTAAAATCTCCGTTTATTTTACAGCAAATTCGGTCCCTAGACTTAGTCTTATACGACGCACCATTTTTACGTAAAAAAATTAAAACCAAAAAAGTTTTTTCCCCAAGTTCATTGATACTGCTTTTGATACTTTGTTGCCATTTTGTAGACACCCACCATGCGTGGAAACACTTTTTTTAGGACAAAAATTAATTTTCTACTTTCACAAATGACGTTCACGTAGGCATGATATTGAATATTTGAATAGAAAAAACAGTAAGCTCATTAAATGCCCCCTTAAAGCAAATAAAATAAAAATTAGTAGACTGGGTAAAGTGTCATAACTGTTTACGCTTCTTTTAGCAATAAAGTTGTCATTGATTTTTCATTATTAAAAAAATATTATTAGAATAGAAGGTAAAATTTCATAAAAATGGTAAATTTTACAATCGGTGAATTAGCTGACATGCATTTTACTTATGGGGTTGCCGACGGAAATGCATACAAAGCCAGGAGGATATACCAAGAGCGGTATTCAAATCGCGTACTACCCGATCCGAGATTCTGGGATTCATAGATGTCTGCTGGAAAATCCGTTACTTGACAAGTACATTCTTTTTACCGATGAAGCTAGTTTGTCTACCCATTTGTGGGCGGATGAAAACCCTTTTGCAATTGTTGAATCAAATCATCAAGAACAGTTTTTATTAAATGTTTGGGCTGGTATTATTGACGATTATTCGATAGGCCTATTTTTTCTCCCAAGAAGATTAGGTGCACAATCGTATTTACACTTTCTTGAAGAAGATCTGTCGCCAATGCTTGAAGACCTTCATCTTTTATTAAGAAACCAGATGTGGCTAATGCACGATGGTGCACCTCCACATTTTAGCTTACGGGTGGATGAATTTTTAAATCACAACTATCGCGATCGGTGGATAGGCCGCGGAGGAACGCAGTCGTGGCCGCAAAGATCTCCCGACCTTAATAGTTTAGACTACTTTTTCTGGGGTCATCTGAAAAGCTTATTGTACGTAGTGCCGATTCAAGCCGAAGAATAGTTACGAAATTGTGTAATAGTATGCTGCTAAACCATAAGAGACAGCCCAGGAATTTTTGAAAATGTACGTCAGTCTATGCGAAGAAGAGTAGATGCTTGCATACGTGTGGGTGGAGGACGCTTTCAACAACTACTATAAATACATAATTTGGGTCCTTTATTTTGATTATATTTTCTTGTCTTGTTGTTTCGTTTTAGGTTTAAGATTTTGAATTTCTCGTTTTACTAAATAAATCGCGATTTTTAAAATAAAATTTAAAAAAATCAGAGGCGTACCGTTTTTTTCTATCCAAACATTAAATATTATGCCTACGTGGAGGTCACTGGTTGTTGTAGAAAATTAATTTTTGTCCTAAAAAAGTGTTTCCACGCATGGTGGGTGTCTACAAAATGGAAACAAAATATCAAAAGCAGCCTCAATGAACTTGGGGAAAAAACTTTTTTGGTTTTAATTTTTTTACGTGAAAATGGTGCGTCGTACGAGAGTAAGTCTAGGGACCGAATTTGCTGTAAAATAAAGAGAGATTTTAAAAATAATTTTAGTTTTTAGAAAAAGCAGTGACGTATCATTTTTTTCTTCAAAAATGTTTAGTTCAAACCTCGTACGGACGTCATTGGCAAAGATTTTAAAACATTTACATCAAACAATGCTGCTTAATGATTAATAGGTGTGTACAAAATTTCATAAAAATTTCTGGAGTGATAAGAAAATTATAATAAAAAAGTACATTTTTTCTTAAAACTGTAACACCATGTAGCTCAAAAATTAAGAGGTTTAGGACATATGTTGATATTAAGTTTTCTTCTTAAAATGACCGAAGGATTCACACCCTTAAGTATCGGCATTCAATTAATAAACACCCTGCATAGGATTTTACTTTTCTTTGTCACGTAGTATATTAGCGGCGAAGATATTCCCACCGTAAAAAGTCATGGTGACTGGAAATTTACTACAGTGATTGAGCGGTACATTGAGAATAGTGTACAGAGTGAAATAAATATTTCAAGAAAAATTTTAATTTCTATCAAAAATATAAGTAATAAAAACATCATAATTAACATGTCCTCAATTTTCTCCGATATACCTTACAAACTGCATTATAAATAATTTGTGTATTACAAAAACAATTAATTAATGACTACTTATTTAAAAAAAAATACTATAAGAATGTTATCCACTAACATACATTCAAGACATAGTGTATGCAACTCTCATGTTAAAGGTGGCTACTGATTTGGGCCATTTTTTCCAATATCTACATTTGTTATAAAAGTGATGATATAGAATCATCATCATCATCATGTTGGAAGTATGATTTCTGTGATTAGCTAAGGGTATATCTTGCAAATGATCATAAAAAAGTATTCGGCATATGCAAATAATTGTGTTAATTTAAGTTGTATTTCAAAAAATATGGTGCACTGGTTATGTTGTAGAAAATAAAATAGCAACCAAATGTTATTTTTTTTAATTAAATACTGCCTTCTACAGCAGATACGAAATTGAAGGTTGTCATGACTCCAGTATGGACTATTTTGTGAACTCATTTTGTATGTAAGTTGTCTCATTCGAAAATATTATATTCTTAACAAAATTTCTTTATCTAAGAATATTTTTCCAGAAAATTATTAAATTTAGGTTTATATAAATTTTATTGATCTTGAATATTTTGTGTAGTACATTTACATTTCCAATTTGAAATATTATTCCTAACGATAATTTGAAAAAAATTGTAGTCAAATCTATTGCAATTAAAATCACACACCATCATCTTCATTGCACTCTTTTTTATATTCAAAACACTACTAGCTCTCGTAAATTTTATTATATTTTTTTTACTCCATTATATGTGAGAGGAACATCTGGCCATATCTCGTGAAATTGTCTCACAACTGCTACATAACGTGTTTCATATCCTAAACCATAACATCGGACGATATAAATTCCAACGTAAGCATACTTTCTAATTTCACTATGTGCACATTTGATAGAAAATTGTGATACAACTCTTTAGACATCGTTGGACTTTCTGAGACCTGGTTGAATTCCTCATTTCCTAATTATGGAGTCAATATACATAACTATAAGTTAATTCGCAATGATCGTCCCTCACGTGCTGGGGGAGTAGCTTTTTATATTAAGAATGGTATTAAATGTAAAGTGTTGGAATGTCCTGATTTTACTGATAGCGCTTTGGAATGTCTTTGGATAAGTGTGAAAATATCTGGAAGAAATTGTTGTTTGGGTACGTTGTACAGACCACCTTCTTCAAATGCTTCAATTTGTTTAGAACATTTGGAGAATATATTAATTCACTTTTTTCCTAATTTTGATTGTATTGTATTTGGAGGCGATCTTAATATTAATGTGTTGATGTCGGTAATATTTATAGGACTAGATTGTTCGGATTGTTGGAGAGGCATGGATTACACCAATTAATTACATCACCAACACATAAAGTCGGTAATTCAGAGACCCTTATAGATTTGATAATTGTTTCTGATATTAACCTGGTAAGTGACTCGGTTGTGATTGACATGGGACAGGTGTCAAAGCATTCTTTAATAAAATGTGACTTAAAAATTAAGAAAATTTGTCAAAAACCAAAAATGGTGACAATTAGAGACTTTTCTAATTTTGATTTTGATAATTTTAAGTTGGATCTAGCCCTTGTTAATTGGGATGATATATATTCACTGACCTCTGTTGATGAAATGCTACATTTTTGGAATACATCTTTATTTTCAGTTTTTGATGTTCATGCTCCAGTCAGAACCTTTAAAGTTACCAAGAAACCGGCACCTTGGCTTACGCCCAATCTCAAGCTCATGATTAGTCTTAAAGAGCGCGCGTTTGCTAAATATAAAAAATTGAAAACAGATTCATCTCATGACGAGTATAAAGACTTACGCAATTTGGTAAACAGATGTGTCAGGGCGGAGAAAAAAGCATTTTTACTTTTTCAGTTTAAAAATAATCCTAAAACCTTTTGGAAAACCTTGAAATATCTAAATGTCACTGAATCTAATGATAGTGCCTTTGAAATCAATCCCGATTTGTATAATAACTTTCTGTCTGATGAGTTGCCTCAGCCTCCTAATATTTTGGATTTAGGTTTATTAGATAAATACATGGGCAGATTTCCAGGAACGAGAGGAGAATTTAAGTTTAATACTGTTACTGCTGACCAAGTGCAAATAATTATTTACAACATAAAAACTCAAGCTAAAGGTTGTGACAACATTAACCAAAAGATGTTACTATATGTTTTCCCTTTTCTTAGTAATCATTTTACATTTATTATTAATGAGTGTTTAACCTCAGGTATATTTCCTGCGGTCTGGAAAGATGCTCATGTCTTACCGTGTCCGAAAAAGAATAATCCAGAGGCTTATTCTGATTTCCGTCCCATCAGTGTTTTGCCTACATTATCCAAGGTGCTAGAGAGAATTGTTGCTGGACAACTTAATACATTTTTGTCTGAAAACCATGTATTACCTCTTGTCCAATCTAGTTTTAGGGAGTTTCATAGTACAACTACAGCTCTATTATATATCACAGATGATATTTTCAAGGCTAATGACCTAAATCATAATACTTGCTTAATCTTGGTAGATTTTAGTAAAGCCTTTGATACTATGGATCACACAATTTTGCTTAACAAAATGAAATATTTTGGATTTGGTAACAACGCACTGTCATTTTTTTCTAGTTATCTATCTAACCGTCGTCAAAAACCTTGTTCAGGGAACATCTGCTCGTCTTATAGATTTATTAAGCAAGGGATTCCACAAGGGAGTATATTGGGGCCTACACTTTTTCAATTTATACTGCAGACTTTTTCACTCACTGTAAAATTACTTTTCTTTTGATTCGACGGATGCTTCAGTCGCTGCTAACTATATTAATAGGGATTTAGAAACGTTAGTGCATGTTGCTAGTTTACATTGTTTGGTATTAAATGAGAAAAAGACTGAAATGTTAATTTTTGGCAAAAATAGGCTACGGTTGGTGAATAACCCTGATTTTGAGGTAAAAATTAATGATGTACTTTTAAAGCCAGCTGATCATTGTAGAAGTCTTATTATTGATGGTAGTCTTACATTTAACAATCATATAAACAGTCTAGTTCAAAAATCGTACAATAAATTAAAAGTTCTTTATATGCAGTGAGATTTTCTTAATACTGACACAAAGCTACTGTTGTGTGACTCTAATTCTATCGCAATTAGCTTACTGTGATGTTATATATTGGCCTGCGTTAACTGTTAAAAATAAAAATACGCTCCAAAAGATACAAAATTCTTGCTTACGATATTGTTTTAATTTACGAAAATTTGATCACGTATCAGCTGATTTTGTACGCTCCAAGTGGGTTAATCTAAGTGAAAGATTTTGTTATCATTTATTTTGTCTTGTCTTTAAAATAAATTATTTTCACTTATCTACTTACCTTTACGAGAAGTTCATGCGTGGTTGTGATACGCATCAATTGCCTACTCGTGGAAGGGATCTGTATACCGTACCTAAATATAACACTGCGCAATTTGAAAAATGTTTTACTTATAACGCTGGTAAAATTTTCAATGACATTCCTATTTCTATTAAGTCCTCGTCTAATATTCACTTGTTCCGGAAGCGAATCAAGGCCTGGATTTGTTCTAATCGATAACTGTTGCGTTATTTTTATGTATGTTAGGTTAAGTACAATATGTATACATTGTTTCAATGGTTTGTCTATTACTTTTTCTATGGCTGGTTGGTTACGTGGAAGAGCGGCATGTTGCCGAACGGCGCCAACCTTATATCAACTATATTTTATATGTACTCTTGTGTATGAATAATAAAGGCAATATTATTATTATTATTAACTATCAACAATTTACGAGATCACAACTAAAGCTTTTCATTTATTTAAACAAACGAATTGAAATGTATTATTCTAATATTTTTGAATGATGCAAAGCTAGCTTACTTGAAAATATAAATAAATAAAAGCCGAATTATAAGTAACAAAACTTACTTTTGTGAAATATATTTATTTTTCACATAGTAGTTTTTTGCACAATTTGTGTAATAAATCACGATCAAATTTTAGTTTCAGGACAAACAGATATTTTCATAAAAAATGACTGCTTGCTTGCTAGCTTGCTCGATTTAAATGTGATACACGCTCTCACACTGGTTTGACGTCATATTCTCTCCTTTTGTCTAGATCGCACGCGTGATTTTCGTGATGCGCTGAAGAACAAAATAATGTTATTCCGAATTTAAATTTCAAATAATTTTTCACATCTTATTGTAGCTATAAGAATGTAAATTACATTAGGTATTATTTTTACTTTTAATGATACAAGAGCTAGACGTACGTACGTAGATTCAGATATACTTACATTAAAATGATCTTCACAATAGTAAAAAGTAGAAAAGCAGACTTTTCTAATATCTTGACGTATGGCTGCAAACCGTTTTATCTTATTTATTATTTGCTTTGGGGCGCTTATCTTAGGCTTGTTACAGATTATGCGTAAATTCGCGATTCGTTATGCGCGATTCGTGATACGCGAGGAATTCGCGGATAGTGTGTAGGGTCTTGTTCGTTAAAAACCACACATACGATGCATGAATTCCACGCATCGTGCATCGCGAATTCACGCATAGTCTGTAGCGGGCCTTACAACTCATAACACCTTTTTTTGTCACACTATTTTAATATACTTTTTTATATTCCTATCATAAATTTCATCAGTAGCATAATCAAGCTGTAACTCATAATACACTACAAAGTTAATGAGTTATTACAAATTCGTAAACTAAAAGGTAGCGTTCGCAGCTACCTCAGCAGGCTTGTGACGTCACACGGCTAGTCTCTAATGCCCGGCCTACAATTAGCTCCTTGTAAACAGAACTAACTTGGTTCTTAAGCTAGTAAGCTAGTGCAGAAGCGAGTAAGCTAGCATCTAAGCTAGAATAGCTTCAATAGGATGGGGTTCTACGAGCCCTAACAACTAAATGTTCGGACGGACTATTATATTTATAATTAAAAATTGTTTTTAAGTACTACATGTGGAATTTAAAAAATCTACATAAACTTAATTATTAAATCAAGTGTTTTGACCAATAAATCATTCATTATTTTAATAATTATCGATTTGCTGGCCAAATAGTTTAAATGTTTATTTAACGAAATTTGCTGACAAGTTAATGTTCGGACAAAGATTCTTTTCATCAATGAAATACAAGCAAGCTCTGAAAAAAAAATGCCATCTGTCACCATGGCAAAATTAATATATTTTTATGACATTAGCAATAGTGCATTCGCGAACAAAATGCAAAAATAGCAAAAGACCTCAATATTGCCAAATCGACCGTGGAAGAGGTAATAAAAGCGTATGGGGAAACGGGATCCTTTGATGTCCGCGGCAAAAGTTCTGGGCGACCAAGGATTGTAACAGAAAGGAAAAAAAGGGTTCTTGTTAAAATTTGCAAGCAACAAAGAAGGGGTACGGTACGGGATATTCAAACACGATGGAATGAAGAAGCAGATTTAAATGTTTCAAAGGAATGTTGCAGACAGTGGATACACAAAGCTGGATATAGATTTTATAAAGTAAATATTATTTGTGATTGAAATATAAAAAATTGTAATAATTAGCTCAGCGCACTTTAAAGCAATTCACATTTTTAGGCCAAAGAAAAGCCACTGCTCACTGACATACAAAAGAGAAAACGTCTTATTTGGGCAAAATCTAAAGTACAATGGACCAAAGAAGACTGGGCTAAAATTATTTTTAGTGATGAATCCAAATTTGATGTTTGTGTTGGCGATTTTCGGAAACGGGTGATAAGAACGAAATCTGAAGCATTTCATAAAGATTGTATTAAGCGTACAGTAAAGTTCCCACAGGGTGTTATGATTTGGGGCTGCATGTCCACTAATGGTGTAGGCAGGCTTGAGTTTGTAGATGGCACCATAAATGCCCAAAAATATCAAGGCATTTTGGAAAGAAACTTGTTGCCAAGTACGATGGAGCTTTATGAACATGGGAATTTCATATTTCAGCAGGATGGGGCATCCTGCCATACAGCTAAGAGTACCAAAAAATGGTTTGGGGACAATCAAATTAGTGTCTTGTCCTGGCCCTCGAGTAGTCCCGACTTAAATGTCATCGAAACACTATGGCATCACATGAAAAGATCCTTAAGAAATAGCCCCCAGCGATCAATTCCAGCACTTAAGGCCAATCCAAGAAATTTGGAATGCATTTACCCCACAATATTGTAAATCTTTGGTGGATACTATGCCAAAGAGGATCAAGGCGGTAATAGATGCCAAAGGGGACGTTACATCCTATTAATTTTCCTAAGAACGTTCTTTAATTAAGATTGTCCGAACATTTACTTGTCACTTTATTTTGTAGTTTGTTGTTAGATATTTAAAGAAATAATTTATGTTTGGAGTAAACATTGTTCTGAAAAGATTATAACTTTTGTTTTATGACAATAATTGGTATAGTTTCAGCAGAAAAAATTCTAATTGAATTCAAAATGGAAACTGAATATATTTGGAAAAAATAAACTGTCGTCCGAACATTTAGTTGTTAGGGCTCGTATTATTTGTGCTAGTAACGTCTCTCACCACCGAATTTACTATCCTGGCTTTGCAGATTGGCTTGTATTGTATATACCGCTCCAGTATTATACCAAGCCAGTATAGTAAGCGATAATATGGTGACGGAGTACTAGCTTACTATGCTAACGTGAAAAACTAGCCTCGTATAGAGGCTAGTTCTTCACGGGGCTTAACTGATGAAACAAGGTTTTCTAGACTCGCTCTTTTAAAGGTACTTCTACTACGAATAACTGAGAGAAGAAAAATACTCTAAATTTTTTAATTTCACACTAGTTAATAGCTTCTATAATCCTAAATTTTTACACTAATATCAAAATTTTATAGACATACTTATTACGATCATTACATAATCTTTCCAAAATATATTATTATTTTAAATAAAAATGATATACTTTTGTTCTACTGTGGATGGTTTTGTATTAAATGATTTCAAGTTTAGATAAAATGGAGCAGTTTGAGATATTTCGTTAAGACAATCTCAAATACGATTTGCTTTCGTTTTGAGAATATCGTAAATCCGCAGGACCCGCTGCTATACTGTGACTATGTGTTTGACCTTCTTGACCCTATGTTCTCAAGTATCAGATTACTGTAACAGAAGTTCGATTCATTTACCAAGCGATTTTGTATAGAGATAAACCAGTTTCCTGTTTCCGGAATATTTTACTTCGTTCCAAGCTATGGGACGTAGACAATATTGTACAGCACTCTGAAAGCAATATTTAAACTTATAGCAATACGAGTAATGGACTTCTTGTATCATTAATACCATTTCTCATAAAACTACGTTTTCATTTAGCTGTGAAAATGATTGTTATGGATAATTATCCCAAAATTCAATAGTTTTTTATGTCGCTGCTTATTAATACATTTCTTTACAACAAGACATATAAAATAGTAAAAGTAGGTGTTCTAGGAATTCATATTATGATAAAAATAAAATTCACAATTTCCAAGGTGAAAGTGCAGGGATTCTACATCGAAAAATGATACTAGGTTGCTATTTAAATTATGCTTCAAATATACTTTTCTACGCAAATCAGGATGTTAAGCAACAGGGTGTTAAAGTTGTACCTATTTAGAAAACTACAATGTATTAATTTCTGCAAAATCGTTTTCAATAAAAAATATTCTTAGTCTTACTAGTGGCGTGCGTACTGGCAACTGGATGTTTGCAAAGGGAAAAAGGTACGTCATTGCTTTGTCACAGTATAAATTAGTTTTAAATTTCATGCTCAATGAAGTGGAAACCTCTCTTGACTTTTCTGGTGAGAGACACTTACTGTTTTTATGAAAATGAAAAAATAATAATAATAATGTTAACAATACAGTGTCAACAGCATTGCATATGAGAGATTTTTCTTCTAAATAAATAAATTTAAAACTTTAAATTTTTTTGAGAGAACACAGCTCCGTACAAAATGTTTCGAAGAAATTGATAAATTTTAATTTACTATAGAAAGTAGGTACAGGGTGGCACAAATTCGATAGTATTCTCCTACTGTGAGGATACAAAAAATGTAAATAAAATTGGGGATACATGGTGTTAAATCGGTTCAGGTAAGCTCCATTTTCAATCGAAAGTATTATCTTTGGGATTTAACAGAAACGACTAATGACGTCATCAATTATATATTTTAAAGAAACATGCCCAATATATATTTCCTGTTAAAAAGCTCTCTTTTTTCTAATAAACTTTTATTAAAGAAATTTTTCTGTATTACTTCCCGGTTAAAAATTATAAGCAATATCGTTTTAAAGAGCCTCAAAATAAATACCACCTAAAATCACATTAGTGGTGCAAGGATCAAGTAGTCGTTGGAAAATAATTGAATGTTCGTCGTTGAAAGTGCATTAATATCATTAAGAACAAACCCTCATTCTAAATACATATTACAATCTATTCTCTATATAACCTGTTCACATTTCAAGACACATAATTATGCATTACAAGCGTTTGTGATTTTTTCTTTCAAATTATTAATATCTCGAGAAGGTGTTTTATAAACATTAAACATTTAAAACCCCCATAAAGAATCGAGGGGTGCTAGATGTGGTGACTTTCCGGGCCACTGAATAAGTCTATTAATCCCAATCCATTTTTCTGGGAAAGTGTTAGTTAAATATTGCTGCGCAATCATGACCTTGTGGGGTGGACTTCCGTCGTGCTGAAAGCATAGGTTTCTCCTAAGCTGCAAAGGCACATTCTCCAGAAGTGCAGGAAGTTTTTCTTGTAGACAATTTAGGTAACCCACGTTGTTCAATGTATGTTCATTTAATAAGGCCCAATTAAATGCCTAGCGATGATGAAGCACCATACATTTACTCCAAAATGGCCTTGGATTTGGACCGGATTTACAATGTGAGGATTTTTGTCCGTCTAAAGAACGTGCCCACGTGCCAGATATTAGATAGATATAAAATTTCTATTGATACAAATACACTGTGGTAATAAATGCATCAAAATAGCTTGATCCGTATATTAATTTTTAAAGTTTTGCATATTTTAAATATTATTATTGTTAGGTTATATAAATTCACAAATCTATCATAGTTGAAATATAACATTAGGTGGTTTGGGGTTTTGTACAAAATTTGTACGTTATTGTGTGTTATTTAATAATATTGGGCAAAAAATATAAACAGTTTTATTTTAACATATTTTAATTGTAAATTTTGTATAATTTTTAATTTAGGAGTTTCTTTTTTACAATTATTAGATTTTATTTCCCTATATGCAAATTGAAACGTATAATAAATCTTAAATCTTGTATATAAGGAAAGTAAAACATATTTATATGAGAAAGTATGAGCATGGCTGTTCAAACCTTATATTTGAAAATTCTTCTAACATATTGTGATCAATGCTACGGAAAAAACAAAAATTATTAATAAATAAATACAAAAATATGTTTTAAATAGTCTGTAAAATTTTTCGGCACTGCACAACTCAATGGCTCTAAACTGCCTTAGAAAGCTTTTAGTTTTAAAAAAATGTAGTGATTCGAATTAGATGCATTACAGTACTAAACAAGTATCATATGAATGTTTTGTAAGACATTTACGCAAAAAATATCCACTCACATATTGCATTATACATGCATATGCATAGTGCATTTTCGTTTTCTGTTAACAAATTCTGGTATTGTATATAGTATGATAATTTCTTAAACTTTACCCTTAAATTAATATATTACATATTATTGGTGTAATAATATCTTACCATTAGATTCTGCTAATAATGTTATACTCGCGACAAGAATTCAGACGACTTACGTCATATAAACAAATGAATAATTCATTATATTTTCATCAAAATATTTAGGAAACTGCAACTGATAGTAATGAAACTATATACTACATTAAATGTTTGCATTATATATTGCACTAAATTGCAAAAAATGATTGTTTTTAACGCGACTAAATATCGAAAATTACGTTGACAATAAAAACAAATGTGTAACGTCAGTCGTGACGTAAGACGTCTGAATTCTTGACGCGAGTATATATGAATCGCAGATATTAACAAAAGTTTTCCTGACAACGTGAATGATTCATAATTGAAATGGACAGCACATGTTCCTTTAGGCCTATTACGCCTGCAAGTCTCTGCAGGGATTAGTTTGACAAATGTATGCTCTCCGACAAAGTCTAAATTATATTTCCATTGCTAATTGCTTCAATATTCATATTATTAAATCAATAAAGTACACTGAAAAAAAGGCCAGTAACTTTACAGATATACTTTGTAAGAATATCCTTATAGTTGTCTTAAAATAATTCTAAAAATAGTGATGATATTACACTGACACTTGTAATTTTACAAGAAAACTGGCAATATACAACAAAACCATAAACTACCACTAACCGTTGAGAGCGGTGACGGGTGGTGACGCCTTCATTATTTCTTGCTTCATTTCGATGAATGCAGCTTCTACCTAGGACCTAGGTACTTATATAATTAATTTAGTGAGTAGTGACTAGCAATATAATCATATCTAGAGTGACAAGTGAGTGTTTTTAGTACTATAAATAGTTTTGTCTAGTGCTGGTTTTAACATAACCTAAATGAGATTAAGAAGTAATAGGTATGTAAGTTATACATAATTATTGAAGCAAAGAAACATTGGTATCCTTGCATCTACATGGATACCCTACTGTTGATTTATTCATTTCATATATTATATAAAAATTATATTATTTTCTATTAGAATTATATTTTATACATATCTAAAGAACAGGGGCTTCTGGAGGATTAGCACGATTTAAGTTCTGGTTACCTACTTATCTATACACAATTATATAATTGATATTATTTTGTAATAGTTAGTATAAGACCATCATATATCTCGTTTAAATATTATAAAATGTTAACTTTAGTTCTATGAATATATTTTTACATTGTTATATATGTTTTGTATAACGTTAACTGTTCTGTTTTATACAAATAACCTAAATGTGCAGGTACCAAATTTTAATAAAAATAATATTTTATTACTTCAGTACCTGTATGTACATGTCTAAGCTAAAAAAATAAGCAAAGGGCAGTTAATATATAATATATAATAAAGTTGTAACTACTAATTAGCTAACTGAGCCGTAATCGGAGTACAAAATAGCTATTTATATAATCAGTTAGGAACAGTACGATTTTGTATAACAAATATTTTTCATACAATTTGTCCAAAAATTTTAATTATAAATTTAAAAAGGATTATTCTGCTGATTTTAAGATACATGGGGACTATAATAGAAATAAGTATTATTTTCAATTTAAATGAATCATAAATTCCAAAGTACTTAATTTTTTATATAAATCAGAAAATCATATAGAAAACGAATCTTTTAAGGGAGTTTATTAACATTATAAGCAATTGGCATTCATGTTAAGTAGGTATCTAATATGAGTAGATAATTCTTTACAAGATTTAAATTTTTCTGATGTAGGCATATTAATCTATTACGTATAAATGAATTACTATTTAGATTTTTTTTTAGGTGTCTATGTCAAAACGCTGTTAGTGAATTGGAGTGTTGTAAACAAGATGTCTTTAAAGTAACTTTTTCTAAAATTAACTGTACGGGTAAGGTCAGTTTCGACACTTTTTGGCGATAACTTTTATTCTCAGAAAAGATAAAAATGCGACGGGAATATTTTTTGAGAAAAATTGAATAACAAAAATTTCATTTTCTTGATTAGTTTTGATATAGAATATTAGATACGTATGATATTTCATTAAAAAATATATATGTTTGTTATAGTAATGGAAAACTAGAAGTTATATAAAAATATTCCTCAAGCCACTAGATACTACACATAGAGAGAACATGTCTTTACAATGTAGGTATAAATATTAATATAATAAGTAGTAAAGTTACGATAGAAAACGACCAATATTTAAAAACATCATGTAGGTATCTCTTAAACATCGAAATGTAATTCTCTCAAAAATTAACCTCCAAATATCTTGGCTAATTTTTTCTGTCTTTTCGGAAAATAGAAGAAACCTTGTTTACCTAAGTGCCCAAATTGGACCATCCTGTACAATAAATAAAAAAAAATACATTATAATAATAATATACCATGTATTATTACAATGCAAATATACAACTGCCTGTAAAGTTACTCTGCAATTTTGCAGGTAATTGTGCAAGTTACATTGTAAAAATACTTTTTGTATTGTAACATCACAAAGTAATATTACAATTGCAAACTTTAAAATTACACCGCAAAATAAATTTACAGCGTAATATTACATTTTATTTGTAAAATCACAATCGATAAGAAAATTATAGCAGTAACGAGTGGTAAATAAATTTCCATCTATTTTTACTGTAATTATTTTTTACAGTGTACAATACTTTATGATTAATAAAAAAATTACAGATATTGGTAACTGCATTTCATAATTCCTGTTAATACATACCTGTTATAAATGTACTACCTTTCAGGATCCTTAGGGAAAAAATTAAATATTATCCCATACGTTAGTTTACAATCATCGACAGAACAGTAAAAACCATAACAATTCATTATTACTGATCAATAAAATTAACTCACACGAAATGTATCGAGCGCACCTAGTACAACCATTTCACAGGACACTGGGCATCAAACAGACTCAATAAAAAGCCGATGATCGGCCGTTGATGTTCAGTTGGTGGAACAGGTAAAGTGGATTGGCCAAGGGGAGAACTACTGGTGGGGGATGGAGGGAGTTTCAACGATTAGTATATTTAAACTGTGCCCAGATAGATAAATTCGATGAGACAGACTTAGCATGGCCACCCCCGCTCACCTTGTGTTTGGAGCTACATGAAGAAACTAGTGTGTAGCAATTAAATAAGCATTAACAATTAAATAAGTAACCACCAGGAGCTGATAGAAATAACATATGTAGTAACAATTGTCACAAGGCCAAATTTGCAACAATTTAATATGGTATAACGTATATTAGAAACAACGGAGGTAATTTTGAAAAATTTTTGTAGCTAGTTAATTTTAACACATTTTTATTTTATGCTTACAACTTTAACGCCCTTATTTTTATAAAGAAGCATGGTTTCTATGACAAACTAAAATTATTTTTCCAAGTAGAATCTATAATTAAGTCCAGACATCCAGTATTTTTCCCATAATCATTTTAACTGATTTGTTTACGCAAATAATTTTCAAAACTACGTTAGATTATTTTACACTTAGTAAATTTTGGTAATAATTAATTAATTTAAAAATATATTGGTATATTTTAAATTCCATGCCAAAATTTAAATAAATAGACTTACATAAGCATTTTCCCTGCAATTCACTCGTGAATCATATTTTTCCTGCATCTGAAGCCAAAAAGAATAATTTTTTACATATTTTTTATTAGGTATTAATAATATTCTGTGAAACTAACTACTCTGCGGACTAAAGAACTGATCAGTGTTAAATTACATCCGCAATATTTACGCATTATATATTCATTATTATTAGTTTTTGTAGATTTTTTTTGCAGAATTGTAAAGGTAATTAAGCGAATTTTGCTATCTGACTTAACTACATTAAATTACCGGTTTTATTCTAAAAACATAATTAACAAAAATGTAATAAATAAGATTTTTCTTCAGTGTTTAAAAAAATGAAATTAGCAGTAAATATCAATAAAAAAAGTAAATTAATTACAAAAAATAAAGGTTAAATATCATAATTCATTACTGTTATTAGTTGCTTTTCAAATCAAAACAAGTAGTTTCATATGAAATTAAATGGCATAATTTTATAAATACTTCAAGTAAAACCTTCTATCTGGACGTAACCAGCAGCATTGTCGCCGTAATTTTCGGGAATGTTTTTATATTGCAAACAAAGAAATAAGTTGAAATGGTAATGCTGAAAACAGAAAACTTACACCTGCTTTCCTTGACTCCCTATATTTTTGCAATGATGAAGTTCGCATTAAATTAATCTGCTCGTGGCAAATTGTCCAATTATGTTTACACAAAACCCGCCTCCGTCATCGTGAAATTTGTACAGCATTACCTACATAGTATTTACAGTATCTATGACCTATGATCTATGCCACAAAGACACAAAAAACAACGCCTGCCTACATCATCAACACCGTAACACTGCGCTTGTATCCACAGAAACAAAAACCGCGCTGAACGTCATGTGACGTCATAGCAATGATATCGCGTTTTCGCCCACGTGATATTGTTTACATTCCATGACAATTTGTTAATGTTAATATTTTAAGTATTATGTGATTATTTCCGCCATACACATGTTCTGACCTTTCAATATTTTGAAAGTAATATAATTTCAAACTAATAAAATGTATGCAACTTTCTCATTATCTTTATCTTCTCATGCAAACGTAGACATCTTTAAATTTTATAACCGGTAGTTTTTATCATGAACAAAGCGAACAAGACGAACTGCTCAAAAAGTTAACTTTTCTTTACTAAAAAGCGATGAGATTATGTGATGCATGTTAATCACTATACAGGGTGATTCAGGTATAAACTTGATAACTTCAGGAATCGATAGAACAGGTTAAAATAATGTTCATTTGTGATATAAACTTATTTCCTAAAACGCATCGTTTTCGAGATAGAGGGTGTTGAATTTTTTCCCATTTTTCCCTCGTAACTTTTGAACCACTTATCCGACTTAAGTGAAATTCGGAACACAAACACTCCTTATGATCTTACATAAGGTTCTTAAGTTTGAACTACCTACCCCTCTACCTCCTCTTACTTTATTTCAAAACTGCAAAAAAAAAATCAATAAAACATCTACACACCACTTTGACCTGATTAAACCGAAACATTTTTGTCTCCTGTTTTTTCCGACGTTTGATCTTGTTTCTGAGATATTCAAAGAAATTGGTGACAGTGTAGCGCACCAGCCCCGCAAATTTCATTTAACGTTATAGCAACCCATAAAAACTAAACTCAGTGATTTGTGTAAACAGATGTTTTGGGCGCTGCGATAGCCGAGGTGGCTGGGAGACGACAGCTCGTGGAACCAGTCTGGATCGGCTATGCCAGTGTGGGTTCGAATCCCGTCGATAGGCTACGGTGCTTCCGGGGACACTGTCGGACGGCTCTCAAAAAAAAAAAAAAACTGATATTCGTGAAAAACATTGTCAAAAGTATTATTTAAAGAGTGTTCTTAGTATTAAGAAAAAATGCCAATAACCTCAAACATAAATTTAGTAACAGCTACTTATTACAAGATTTACAACAAACTTATCAACTACTAAAAGAATTACAATAATTGCAGTGCAGTCCTCCAGCCTCAATACATTTTTGGCATCGACGAACTAGTGTATTAACCGCAGCTGCTATTTGAACACGATTTTTTTTATGTCATCACAAGCATGTCTTATCCTTTGGATCAGTTCCTCACGGGTATGTATTGGCGTATCATACACAATTGCTTTTAGATGGCCCCAAACGAAATAATCCAGAGGATTCAGATCTGGTGAGCGCGGAGGCCAAGCCACTACTCCTTTGCAAGGAATCCACATATTTAGGTGGTTCTTGGGTTGCCGTCCAATCCATCGACCAGGATAATTCTCATCCAACCACTGCCGCACTTGCCTTCCGTAATGTGCAGGAGCACCATCCAACTACATCCAGTTCGCTTGGCGTAAATTTAAGGGGACATCGTCAAGCACGTCGGGGATAGGGTTTTGCAGAAACTCATGAAATAAATCCCCATTTAAACGAGGAGGCAAAATATGCGGCCCACAGGGGTTATTACTTAAAACACCTATCCACACATTTACACTAAACTGTTGCTGAAATGAAGATTGTCTGACACATCGATGATTGACTTCACTCCAATCGTGAATGTTGTGGTAATTCACAATTCCAGCTTTTGTAAAATTAGATTCGTCGGTCCATAAAACCTTATGCAGAAATTGTGGATTAATTTCTGTTGAATCTAAAACCCATCTACAAAAAATTAAACGTTTTTCAGCATCTCCTGGCAACAAACCTTGAACTGGTTGGAAAGCCCTTCGATGATCTTGTTTGAGTGCTCTCAGTACTTTTATGATAAATGGAGTTGCCAGAAACCACAAACAGAATTATATCGGCATATTCGGCATTTGTAAACGTTCTTGGCATTTTTTCTTAACACTAAAAATGCTCTTTAAATAATTCTTTTGACAATGATTTTCACAAACGTCAGCTTACACAAATCACTGAGTTTTGTTTTCATGGGTTGCTATAACGTTAAATGAAATTTATGTGGCTGGTGCGCTAGACTGTCACCAATTTCTTTGAATATCTCAGAAACAATACCAAACGTCGAAAAAAAAACAGGAGACGAAAAAGTTTCCATATTAATCAGGTCAAAGTGGTGTGTAGATGTTTTATTGAAATTAATTATTTTTTTTTGTAGTTGTAGTTTTTGAAATAAAGTAAGAGGGGGGTAGCATACAAAATACACTTCTAAGAGGGGTATGTAGTTCAAACTTAAGAAGCTTATGTAAGATCATAAGGAGTGTTTGTGTTCCGAATTTCACTTAAATCGGATAAGTGATTCAAAAGTTATGAGGGAAAAACGAGAAAAAAAAAATTCCTGCTTCAACGCCCTCTATCTCGGAAACGATGCGTTTTAGGAAATAAGTTTATATCACAAATGAACGTTATTTTAACCTGTTCTATCGATTCCTGAAGTTATCAAGATTAATCCTGAATCACCCTGTATAGACAGTCCATAGATAATTAATATTTATGCGGTGTATGAACATTTTAAAATTCTTCCTTTTCTATTCTATCTGTGATACTAGCAACAATGAATACTTGGAATACTTTAATCTTATTCTCTATTGATTGGTTGATGTATTAAACACATCATTATTACTTCTGAAATTCTGTAATTGAGGGAAGGGTAGCAAAAAAACTACAGCACTTGGGCTCCACTTGTAGGCACCTGTACCTCCTTCCATTAGGAGATCAATCCGCTTAAGCCGCCAACCAACCTAATAAGGAGAAAAAGGTGGTTACGTTGCTCAGGGGGATCTCTATAATGTAGGCCATAGAAGGCCATCGTTCTCCCTGTATGGATTCTCTTATTGACGAGATGGTAGTGCACTCACAGAGTGCATGAAGTCCATCATTATTACTTAATTTTATTTCTAATTTACATCTAGTGTTCACTCTGTGTATTTTTATATTTTCTTTTTTGTTCTTTTTTAAATATTTGTATTCTGTACTTGACATTTTATTTATTAATATTACAATGACCAATTTTGATAACGATTTGTGTTCCTTTTGATTGTACCTTGTAATTGTGTTCAAACATGAAAATCAAGGACTTAGTAAGTGAATAAATATTGAAATATTATTGGACCATGCCCAGTGAAATGAAAACTCATTACTATGACTTTTCTTTACTTTCAGCTGATCATTTTGGTTTGATGTGATCTAAATTATGGAATATACTCGTGAAAAGAAAATACACCAGAATATTCAACCTACCTAAATCATTAACAGTGGTAAACTGTGTGAAAATGTGTATGTTGGATAACGCTGCTTTTGCACGCTTGTTTTATATTTTATGTGAATTTTAAGTGATAATCTTCTGGATTCCGCCTAGTCTGCCTTTCAGTTACAGACGACTTTCAACTGAGTCAGACGAAAGGTTTGCTGTTTGTTATTTACCATTGTCCATTGCTCATCTGTTGTTTGTTTTCGTCTTTTAAAAAGAAAATGTTACCTACATATTAATCCGTATTTTAGATAGTAAAAGAAAACAGTTGACAAACAACTTGTTTTTTCAATATACCTTTAAAGAAACAAATATAAATCATCGTTATTAAATGAAGGATGTACTTAATTTCAATAACTAGAAATGTTACAAGAAATCTGTTTACCTTTACATTGTGACAAGACATCTACTATTGATTATATTATAAAACAAATAAAAAAAAACAAAAATGAAAAAAATCTGAGAAATCAATTATAGTAAAAAAAAGCGTGGGGTGCTTGATATTAAAAGTTACAATTACTTCAGTAGTTTAGCTATTTATAAAATTAAAGTCGCTTTTTTACTACAATTGGATTATTTTATTAATAATTTAATTTAATCTTATTCCCAATTAATTAGTCGTAATTGATTGTCAGAATTTTCTATTGCTGTAATACAAACTCTTGATACTTCAAAATTATTTTCTACTTTTTAGATCGGTTTGATATTAAAGCGTGTTTTTTTAGTTTTTTGTTTAAACTATACTTAATTTATTTTCTTAATTTTTAGTCTCATCTCATGTCGCAGATTTCTGCGCAGGCCATTGCGCATGTGTGTACTTCATGCACATAACACTTTAACTAACTACTGACACAATACGTGCAAGCACTTTTCTACGTTGCAAAGGAGGAAGTAGATCAAAATAAAAATGATTGACAGTATATTATTGACAGCATTCAAAAATCTGTTTCTATAAAATATGTGAATTAAAATTGTTCTCAACGTTCTCATATCAAAATCTTTTACCGAATTATACAATTTTAGAATTTTTTACTTTATAATTTTACAAAATTTTGCGTTCAAAACTTTCTTCCAAATTTTTGCCAAAATTTTAAATTAAAATTTCTTTGAATTTGAAAATTTACATGTTTTTCAAAATTTTTAAATTCAATTTTTTAAATAAAAATTTTTTCCGAAAATATTTATTTGATTTTTTTTTAATTTTCAAATTTTTATTTATTTCTAAAATTTTTTAATTTTGATTTTATTATATAATTCCAAAATCCAAAATTATTTACAAAATTTTGTATTCCGAAATTTTTTTTAAAATTTAAAATGTAAATTTTTGTCAAATATTTGTATTTCAAAACTTCAAAATTATAAATTTTGGAACTCCAAAATTTTATATATATATTTTTTTAATTTTTAAATCTGTATTTTTTGAAATTTTTTTAATCAAAATTTATCGTTCAAAAATTTTTTTGTCAAAATAAAATTTATTCTTGACAATTTTTCACTTTTTTTTTTAAATGTTTAAACTCAAAATTTCTGTCAAAGTTCCGTTCCAAGTTTTGCAATGTAATTTTTTACAATTTATCTTGAAGTTTACTGATTTAAATTTAATTCAGATTTGTTTTTAACTATTCCTACTATTTTTTTCTCAAAATCTCAAATTATTTCAAAAAAACTTAGAAGTGTATAATTAAAAATGCAAAAATGCAACATATATGTAGAAAAATTCCGTAACGGCATCTATCGTATCATAATCGTACCATTAATTTTCATTAAATATTACTCTAGTGGTAAGAATTCTTTTTACTTATACCGGTAAAGAAGAATGCCATTTACCATCGTTCTATTCTATTAAATAATTGTATTGTTATTAGTCCTTGACCCCTGTGCAAATTTTCAAGCTGATCAGATTTAAAATTGGTCAAAATTACGCTGAAAGATTCCGTTACATACATACAGGTCAAGCTAATAAAAGCGTGTTAATATATCACAAAAATGATTGTATACAGTTCTATCTGTTTTTTTTATTCGGTATATTTTATTTAATATATTGTCATACTATCCCAGCCACGTACTGTGACATAAGGAAAGCGCAAGAATTTATGAGAATTAACGAATTTTGTCTAAACCCCAAAAATTTAAAAAAATAATAAATTCTCCAATTTTGTTACAAAAATGCCCAAAAATAATAAATTTAACTCGCCCAAAGTCTATATCAAGAAAAGAATAATTTAGTTAGTAGTTAATATTTAGTTAAAAATTAATCATAGCAGACTAGACTAAATTCATCATTTTAATACGTTCGTTAAGTACATTCAGGGAAGTCCTATATACAAAAAATATTCAGAAACAACAAAGCACAGTCGGATTTAAAAGGAATGCTCCAGTTTAAATTTGTACGCATTTGGATGCAGTAAGTATTAAAAAAATATCTAATTATAGATTAATTGTATCGATGCATGCAAAAACATTACATTACTACAAAAGCAAATTTTGAGGAAATGTAAATAATATTTTACTGTTATTCATATTACATTTTTGGAGTTTCTAATATAACGAACCATTGATTTTATTTAAAAAATAGAAATTATATTTTCTACGATATTTTTGAAAAAGAAACATGCACCTAACTTCTCTGCATAGTTTAAAGTGTAAAAATTATTTTTACTTAAGGTCGCCGTAAAATAATCATTTTACATTTGTAGTGTTTTTAGGTACAGAAATCTCAAAAAATAAAATACATAGAACAAAAGTAATATCAAAAATAAAATTCTTGATGTATTGTTTACCCACTTTTACTATTTAAACTTTTTTCAAATAAAATAATCACTTTTAAAAAGCGTTTGTAAAAGCCACTTTACAGATCGCAATTCTTTTTGCAACTGCAATACCTTTCTCAAAAGTCTGACTTTCAGTTTGTTTTACATTCGTCAATTCGCAATTGCGATAGAAGTGATACTTCTTTAAACACTTTAAACTAAGTTTACACTAAAAACTAACAATAGCAAACAACATAACATATAAAATAAAGGTTTCAGTTAATATATTTTGTGAGCTCAATAATCACTCAATAATTAAGTAGAAACGAAAAATGGCAGTTCAAATTTGACATTTGAACAAGACTTATATTTTGAAAGTGCAATATTCTTTCAGATATGATTTTGCAATACGCTGCTGTTCAATGCGTATGCCTACATACAAGAGACTTGCAACTTGCAGAAAAATTTGCAGATTGTAAGGCGGCTTTAAGACACACACATTATGTTGCTATTCTAACCCCACATTTTAAGAATTATTTTCAGATACTTATAAACAAAAGTGAATAATCTTATATGCAGAACTATGTAAGTTTATGTTATATTATATTATATTTATTATACAGGGTGTCCAGAAACTCTCCTGACAAACGAAGACCGGAGATTCCTCAGATAATTTTAAGACAATTTTAACCCAATTCACCTAGTCCGAAAATGTTTCCTAAGAAAACAAGAGCTCTTTGAAGATGGCGCCTTGTAAATAGTTTTGTTTAAATACCTCCAGAACGCTTCTACTTAGAAAAACAAAGACTGGTACGCTTGTTTAGCCTTCAGAGATGAATCGATTCCATCAATTGAGAATTTCTAGTACCGGTCATAGGCGTCCGTTTTGGGTAGTTCAACGGTTATTTTAACGCGTAACTTCTTTGTATTTAACTTTTAAGCATTTGTGACACTAGATTATTAAATTTTCAGTTATACTAGTACTAAAAGGTACTCTTACTTTAAGTCGTTAGGATACACCGTTTTCTAGAAAAATGGATTTGAAAATTTTTTGTTTTTTCGTCATTAAAGTTCAATTTATATTTTTTGCACTAGTTGGCTCTGAACTACCAACAAAAGTAAAACATACGTTTTTCATTGTCAAATTGTTGTCAGTTCGCGAAGTTTATCTTTTAATTTTTTACTTTGTGGAATTCAAACACAACGATTTAAATTTTTTTTTAAATGATTTTTACTAATGAGGAATACGCCGATATGCATTTTGTTTATGGCGAAATGAGATGTAACGCTCGAGCAGCGCATCGTAGATACGCTGATAAATTTCCCAATCGTGAGCATCCCACTCACTCAACATTTACAGCTTTTCATCAACGAATAAGAGAAACAGGTTCAGTGGTCCCAAAAAGTAATGAAACAGGGAGACATAATGATGTAACAGCAGAACATGAAGATGTTATTTTAATGGAAGTTGATAAAAATCCAGAAATTAGCGTTCGAAGACTATCTACCATGTACCCCACAATTTCAAAATCTTCCGTAGGAAATATCTTACACAAAGAAAATTTATATCCTTTTCATTTTACAAAGGTGCAAGCACTGCTAGAAGGAGATTTTCCTGCTCGTGTAGAATTCACTAGATGGTTACAAAACCAGAAAAATCAAGATGAAGATTTTTTCAGATACATTTTGTTTGGTGACGAAGCAACATTCACAAAAAATGGAATTTTTAGTGTACATAATGCACATTATTATTCGTACATTGGTGACAATCCCCACGTTGTTCAACAATTTAAGCATCAGCATAGGTTTAAGATAAACGTCTGGATAGGAGTAGTTGACGATTATCTACTTGGACCTATGGAATTACCTGCTCGTTTAAATGGTGCTGATTATTTACATTTCCTGCAAAATATTTTACCTGATTTGTTAGATGAGGTGCGTTTAAATATTCGGCAACTTATGGTTTCTACACGACGGCTGTCCGGCCCACCCATAACTACGAAGACCATTGGATTGGAAGAGGAGGTCCAGTTGCTTGGCTAGCAAGGTCGCCGGATTTGAATCCTTGCGATTATTGTGTTTGGGGATACATAAAAGCATTTGTTTATTCCGTTCCGATACAAAATCGTGCACAACTCTGGCAAAGGATATAAGATGCTTCAACGAATTTAGAAATAACTGGAATTTTTGCAAGAATTCGGCGTTCTCTAAGCAAAAGGGTAAATTTATACATAGAGACTAATGGTCATCACATCGAGCATATTTTGTAACTATCTACCTTTGATACTTTTTTTTGTTACTTTCGTTCCATTGTAACAAATACTTTGTTTTTAAAAAGTAAGAGTACCTTTTAGTACTAGAATACCTGAAAATTTAATAATCTAGTGTCACAAATGCTTAAAAGTTAAAGACAAAAAAGTTATGCGTTAAAATAACCGTTGACCTACCCAAAACGGACGCCTATGACCGGTACTAGAAATTCGCAATTGATGGAATCGATTCATCTCTGAAGGCTAAACAAGCATACCAGTTTTTGTTCTTCTAAGTAGAAGCGTTCTGGAGGTATTTAAACAAAACTATTTACAAGGCGCCATCTTCAAAGAGCTTTAGTTTCCTTAGGAAGCATTTTTGAACTAGATGAATTGGGTTAAATTGTCTTAAAATTATCTGAGGAATCTCCGGTCTTCGTTTGTCAGGAGAGTTTCTGGACACCCTGTATATTATATTTACATTACCGCTTTCTGTCTTTATATATCTATTCATTTTACTTCGGTATCTTTTGTCTATTTGTATTTGTAAACACTATTTAAAGAATATGGTGCCCTTAAACAACTTTGTATTTCAGAAATGTTACAAAGAAAATTAGTGGGCCAAAGAAGCATTGAATTGTAATATAATTCTTGATAAGCTTCTTCTACAAATTTTGCTTATTTTCGTACCTATATATTTGATGGGAACTTTAAGCAATGGATAGGCGATTTTAGGTTAGGTGATAGAATGGCATTTTTTCTGTATGTAATTAACGGGAACTGCATTTCTGTTTCCTTGCAAAATATTAGTTTCCTTTTTACACCTATCACACAAACTATCACAGAACAGTATTTTAATAAAACGCATTATGATGAGTTTATCAGAATAACAAGTATTTTTATGGTTGCCACCTATACCTCGAAATAGAATTATGGAGACACAAAGGAATGTAACTTGTAAAATATGCGGTGTCTAATACTACGTATTGAGAGATCGAAAAGGTAAGAATGTCCCTACTTAAGCATATGAAAAAGTCGCAACCTTAAGTGTCTTTCCAATTCGATAATTCGTTTGGTTCGTGCGAATTCACACAATGTTTAAATTCCATATTTTGCAAAAAACAGCATACGTCCAGGACTTGTGTCATTTCTGCTGATTTTCTATTAAACAACTCATTGTCTGCAGCTAAAGAAAACATATGCTGTTTGTTCATAGTATGATGCTATGACCTATGTGGCTCATTTGTTGCAATTACCCGATTTTAAGCAAAATGGACATGCCTCATTTTTGCGTATACCAATTTGAGATTCTTAAAATTGATATGTATTTAACAATTACAGTAGTATATGGAAGAATAGGTACGTTTTGTTAATAAATCTAAAATGCTCATATATGACGTCCTAAGCGTTAGATCTACATCCGAGCTTAGTCTAGTGAATAATCATTTCTTGAGTTTACGGCCCAACACCTCTAATGCAACGCTCTGTGTGCTATCGCCGCCGTCGTGATTATGTGCGGAATCCTGGGAATAATTCAGACAGAATTCTCCGGACGAAGATGCAAAAGAACACATTATATAGCGAATATGATAATTTGGTTTCATACCCAGTGCTCCCTCCAAAATGTTACGTGTATTTCACACAGCAGGGTCGATGTTGCCTAAAAAATGCAAATTAATAACTTTGTTCGTCAGTGTATATCAACAACAGACTTGTACAATAAATAACCTTGTTTACTGTGTAACAACGCTATGAGAAAAAGTTACACAATAATTAATTGATGAATTAGTCCTAATAAATCGAGTTGAGAAGTAGCAAAGTCTATTAAGATATAATAGGGTAAGAGTGTATCTGGAGTAAGTGTATTATCCAGGATATTTATCAATATACCCATAGAAATATATTTTTTTCTATAGCTAATGTTAAAGTTGTCTTTCATCTTCTAAAAATCGTAGATAGATAGTACTTTAACCTCAAGAATAGATAAAGATCTTTATTTTTTAAGTACGTAAGTACTTATAACCACTAATTTAAACCGTTACGTACTATTGGTGAATACAAATATTAATATTACAATTAACATTTCCAGAAAATTCATGGGAAGGGAAGAATACTTTTTTTTGCTCTGATAAAAATACCCATGTATCGTCGCCAATGGTCCTCAATGTATAACTCTGTTATGAAAGAAAAATGCCAGCCACTCAACCGATTTACTACTCGTATTACCAAATCTGTGCAGGAATAGGATATATGATGTTTATTCTCACAGGTTTAACAGTGCATTTCTTCTGTCTATAGTTGTTGAAGAATTTCATATGGGGCACGTTCTGAGGACGTAGCGCAATATATTTTCGTATAATCTTCAAGACGCTACCTTCGCATTTTCTTATTCTTGATACAGATTGGGTGATCTTTCCTCGTTTTGGTGTCGAAAATAGAAACAAGCATTACAGACTGTCGGTCGTCAATGTTATCAAATGCTAATCTGTGCAACTTATTATGTATGGTACCTTCAAAGCCAAACTTCGCATAAGTTAGGCAGCAGTTACCTCAAGTTATACCCAATTTACAAATAAGACAAATTGTGGTATATAAGTTTCAGAATAAAACAAGTATAATTGAATATAATAAACGTAGGTATAGACAATTTCATTTTTATAGTAACTAAACAGACTAGACAGAAGTTCGTTCCATTTAAAGGTATCATATTTAATTTTAAAACAATTAACACTCACTGAAGCTGCAATATCGATAAGCAGTTGACTCCATTAAACACTTTTTTCTACGTAGTTTGTTTCAACAGGTTGCTATATAAGAGCTTATATCACTTTTAGTTCTGCATCCGGAAATAATGAGAAATTTATGGATTGCAGTCATTCAGGTTTGATTTTGCATAGCTATCTTGTCTGGTAGATTCGTGTTCAGTATGTCAATATCTGTGATCATTTGAGGTGACCATCACATACTCCATTATAGGTTTTACATAGGGCTTAATTCTTTGATTTGATTTTTGTTTTAATTTTAGGCCATGCAAGACTGTCACTGTGTTCCTCTAGTGCTTTAACTCGGATTCTAAACCAGCTGGTGTAATAATACTGATTTCTTACCCATGTGATGTAAAGTACATTGATCTGAATTTAATGTAATTAAACAAGTTTTAAATCGGCAATCAATTGCTATCAGATTGCTTTAAATGGTATACTGTATTTGTCGAAAGGTTTGGAAAAATCTAATTAATATCCACAGGTTCTTCCTGATCGATTTAAATCAGGCTATTTGGAATAAAGTCATCTTGTGATAATAAAGATAAGAGTTATGGAAAAATTCAGTATTAGAGTCACCATAATTCTTTCTAGGGTCTTACCACATTATTTATAATTATCTGCCGGTAATTATCAGAACCTGTTACATTGATGCTTCCATCAAGATGGATTTATCCACCACGACGATATAGTCAAACAGATTCATTAAATAGATTCAAATTTGAATCATTACAGCTTTGACGTAATATTTCTTTCATTCGTTTTTTGTATAATCTTTTGCATGGCAAAATTGATTGTCGAGTACTATTAAGTAAGACAAACTTTATTTAAACAAAAATATTAGAATAATTTGATCTCTTCTACTATCAAGTCGCGGTACTTTAAGATCATTTCGAATAACCAAATAATGATCAAACGGTGGGTTGGTGCGATGTTTCTTATAATAAATGTATTTAATAAATTTATTTTGAACAGTTTCAATGGTCTGCTTGGACGTCTGTTTGGAAGGACTCCAAATGACAGCACCATATTCTAGACGAGAACGAACAAAGGTATTACATTAGTAAGTTATGGTATCAATGTTTTTAAAATCATAGGTTGCACGCTTAATAAAACACGTAGACAGTTTATATGCTTCAGTAGTGATAGTTTGAATGTGATTATTAAATTTTAAGTAATTTTGAAAAGTAATACCTAATTCTTTAATAATTAAACATCTAGTTAAACACTAATCGGGCGTCACTAATTTTATAGGAAAAAACGGTAGAATCCTTGAACCTCGAATGTGACATTATTTTACATTTATCTAAATTAAAATATAATTTATTTTTTACAGGCCATTCATACAAAGCATCCAAATCCTACTGCATAATTTCAAAATCCAAATCAGCTTTAATAGTCCAGGGAAGTTAAGGAAAAATAGAGGAAATTTTTAGGCACAGTAGATATCGAGATGCGGTTTTCTGCATTGTGTACAGGAAGGTCCCAGGAAAAAAGTCTATATCGTCTGGTTTAGCCATTTTTGAAAAATGGCTTTTGGGCCGGAAAATGCATTTTCCAATTGCATCATTACTTGCACCATTATAGGAACAACTGGAAACTCGGAAAAATCGCTTGGAAATCGTTACTCGGGGGTTTCGGGGCTGCCGAACTCGATTCTGCATTAAAATTACCCGGAGATGCACGGGGGTGGCTCTGTGGGGTTGTCTGGGGGTGAATTGGGGGAGAAATGGCAGCGTGCATGAAAATCGCTTCAGACTCGTTACTCGGGGGTTTTCGGGGATGCTAATTCAATTCTAGCATTAGATTTCCCCGGGGGCGCTCGGGGGTCCCTCTGTAGGGTTGTGTTGGGGTGATTGGGGGGGGGAATAATTCAACATTAATAAAAACTCCTATTTGTTATTTGAATACAGTATTATTTTCATAATTTGTGATTTTTCACTTTCTCCTTTACCTTTTCTCACCGAGCCACTCCCGAGCGCCCCCGGTATTTTGTTTGATCAATTGTGCAAAACCAATTTCTAAAATAGTATTAAAAATATTTTCATTCATAATGGTTTTCCAGGTTTTTATGCTGTGGCCTAGGTAACTGATTACTGTCCAGCTTTAGGCGGTAAGTCCTGGGCCAGCCCATATATTCATTTTGGTTGTTCGCACTAAGGATACGGCCCCTACATTCCGCAGCAACCTCTGCAACTGGCCGCATCTCATGTTTTGGAAGGATGGTCACGACTAGATAAGGCTAGGTATATGTACATTAATTATATTATTGGCAGCGAGTAGATCATGGCATAATAACTCGGAAAGCCATTATATATCAAATAACAGCATCCGCATGATAATTTCAAAACCACTATTAACGAACAATAAAATATTCATTGAAGTTAATATATACATATAATTTTCCATCTGATGTTTTGGATATTGAAATCGTCTACAAGTTCTTTGCAGAATTGCTAATTATAATATTTATTATCTACTTAAATTTTTGCTACTAGCTGTAGACTTTATTTATCTATCAAAAATCTTATTACAAGAAAATATTCTTTCTACCTTTCAAATAACTAGATTAAAGTACTAAAATCAACCCTAGAATCTAAATTTATGACATATTAACTTGAAATATTGTTCCCCGCTGAAAAGTTATGAACGGATGTTTACTTGCATCTTGGTTCAAAATATATAATTAAGGTGAGAAAATTATGACGTATAGTCTCGTCGGACAAAACATTTTCTCTATAGTATAAAAGCTGCATAAAGAGAGATTTATGGAACGGATTCTTTACTTGGGTACTCGCAGTAAACAGAACAAATTATGTGAAACATGAATAAGGTGCACTGTTAAAATATAGTTAGCACATTATTATGAAAAAAGTGTACAAGATGAATAATATTAAAAGTTCCACAAATAACTTTTAAAGTTTGATGTAATGAGATTTATAACATTTTCTGCAACACCTGTAAAATTTTATGAAAACGGTACAATGTACTCGGGTGGATAAGTTACCAGATCCAGTAACAATTTTCATACTTTCACCTCGATTTTAGACCAGGGTTGATAATTTTTGAAACCAAAAAAAATAATAGTAAGATGCAACCCATTGGAAAAGGAAGAGAATACAACAAAAATGAAAGGAAAAATAATTTACAGGCGATCTGAGGTCGGGAAGTGGAAGGGGGTGAGTTTTTAAGGGTAAAAAACGGTTTACCTCGATTTATGGCAAAACTACAAGTCCTATGGAAAAAAGTTAAATAGCAAAGTTGTAGGTAATAAAAAGATCTGCTACACTTTTTTCACATAACCTCAAAATTTATGTGAAAAATTCAAATGACCAAGTTTTTGGTTCTTTATTTTTATCTTTTACAAAAAATAATTTTTTTCACGATATTTGGTGAAAACTTACCTTTTTATGTCCCAAATACACTGTAACTTTTTTGATTTAAAATATTTACTTTTTCAACTTATTTTGACTTAATATCGAAAAAGCACCCTAATTTTTAATCGAAAATTCTCACGTCAAAATATCTGATTTTTTTTAAAAGTCGGTGGGCTTTTTGTTCGTTGAAATCTCTACTTTCTGATGGTTTAAAAAAATATACATTATTTTGGTAAACGTTCTCAGAAAATGCAAAGAAACGAAAAAATATTGTAGATGTTTTATTAAATTAACTTTAATTTATTTAGTTGTTAATTATAGTAGTATATTTCGACTTGCAATTTTTTTGTTTATCAATGCAATATGGAATCTTACGTTTTTCGAGTAATTAAAGTATAAATTTTAATAAATAGCTCAAAATTGTACATAATGATTAAAAAAAAAATTTCGGATTTGAGTTTGCCGCATCATTTCTTTGTATTTTCTGAGAACATTTACCATAGTAATGTATATTTTTTTACACCATAAGATAGTAGAGATTCCAACGAACAAAAATCCAACCGACTTTTTTAAAAAAGCAGATATTTTGACGTGAGAATTTTCCATTGAAAATTAGGGTGCTTGTTCGATATAAAGTCAAAATAAGGTAAAAAAATATATATTTTAAATCAAAAAAATTACAGTGTATTTGGGACATAAAAAGGTAAGTTTTCACCAAATATCGTAAAAAAAATTATTTTTAATAAAAGATAAAAATAAAAAAACAAAAACTTGGTTATTTGAATTTTTCACATAAATTTTGAGGTTATGTGAAAAAAGTGTGAATATAAAAGTTGTAGATCTTTTTATTACCTACAACTTTACTATTTAACTTTTTTCCATAGGACTTGTAGTTTTGGCGGAAGTCAAGAAAAACCGTTTTTTACCCTTAAAAACTCACCCCTTCCACTTCCCGACCTCAGATCGCCCGTAAATTATTTTTCCTCTTATTTTTGTTGTATTCTCTTCCTTTTTCAATAGGTTTCATCCTACTATTATTTTTTTTTAATTTTTACCATTTTCAAAGGCTTCAGCACTGGTCTATTTAGTATCTAAAAGAAAATAACTAGTATTCTTTGATTGATCATTTCTTGCAAGCAAGGGTAATCAATGAAGTTTCATTTTTTAGGTGTAGGACCTTAATTTAACTTAGAAAATTAGATAATACAACACTTATATACAGGGTGTGCCCGAATAGGTGGAACGACTCTTGTAACAGACAAAAAATGTTGGTGCTAAAATGGTCTTTTTCACCATTAATGTGCTGTTTCTTTATGAGATACGACAAAATGTTATTTTATCGGAATGAAAAACTAAGTATTTGTGCAAAATTTTAATGTGCTAAGCTTGCTCGATTTTCAAAATTGTTTGTTAGTAATGTATCATTTATACAGGATGTCCCGAAATTAATAATGGGACACAAAGCAAGAGTAGATTCCTTACATCAAAATAATCCGATTAAGCTAAACTTACCTTGGTCCATTTGTAGCTAATAAAAAAGTTACAGGGCGATAAAGTTCAAATTTTGAATCCGAAATTCTTAAAATTCTTAGAAAGTTTTCAAAGAGTTCTTTTGAAAATTTGGGTTTGGGGGGTTTTGGGACAAGAAAAACGAATCCGTACTTAATTTTGCTGTAGATGCTACGAAATGTACTATTGGTTGAAAAAAACTGGTTATAACTTTTTTATCAGTGTGTGTACGAAAGTTTTAATAGAAAAATATTATTCTCCTATCTATTTTTCACAAATAAGATATACGTGTTTTATGCCGATAAATTTAACCGTTTTTGATTTATTTCTTGTTTTTCTATTGGATGCAATAAAATGAAATAAAATAAAAGTTTGTAGTGTGATTGTCCAATATTAAATAGTGTTTCTTCATTTCTTAATAAATTCCTAGCATTTAAAATTGCTTGGCACAGCTCATCCCGTGTATTAATAGGGTCACTGTAAACTTTTGATTTCAAAATATTTCAAACACTTAAATCCATGGGGTTTAAATCTGGGCTTGGAGAAATTGTGCGTTAAGATAGGTTTGTACCTGTACAGAAAAATGGGCAGGGGCACCGTCTTGCATAAAAAAACATATTGTGTCTTACATTTAATGGTAAATCATCAATAAGTTCCTCAAAATCATGTTCTAAGAAATGTAAGTAATAACGGCCATTCAGATTATATGGCAATTCAACAGGACCCAACACATGATTTCCAACAATACCACACCAAATGTTTATCTTAAATTCATGTCGGAAATGAGGTTCTCTTAATACATGCGGGTTTTCATTATTCCAAACATGTTTATTTCTGAAATTGAAAACGCCCCGGTGAGTAAATGTGGCTTCGTCTGTGAACAGCACCTTGCTTAAAAAGTGTGGATCATCTTTGTGCCGGTTTAAGAATCGAAGACAAAATTATTCCCTATCTGGAAAATCTGCAGGTAGTAAATTCTGCACTGGGTTAAAGTGATACGGGTACAGTTTTTCATTATGAAGTAATCTATGAATAGATGATGCAAAATATCCTCCTCTTGTTCTGGAGTAACAGTTGTTGAACGGCTCCTAACCGGTCATAAAGATTTTTAAATAAATTGTGATTTGTTTGTAATCTATTTGGGTAACTTTCTAAATACCTACACACGCACGACGTCCATTAAAATTTTCTTTTGCATATACTCGTATACTATATCTCGCATTTCTTCATTAGAAAATAAATTATGGCGAGGCATATTTCATGCAATATTATTAATTGCAAACAAAAACTTAAAGGAATACACTATTTAACATAAGTTACTTGTCAACCAGCTAATTGTTAATAGTACAATTTGTTGTTGTTCAAATAATCAAAGCTTGCTATGACAGATTTACGTAAATAAAGTAAGTAAACTTTATTTTATTTTATTTCTTCCAATAGAAAAAGAAGAAATAAATCGAAAGCGGTTAAATTTATCGACATAAAACAAGTATACCTTATTTGTGAAAAATAGATAGTAGAATAATATTTTTCTATTAAAACTTTAGTATACACACTGATAAAAAAGTTATAACCAGTTTTTTTCAACCAATAGTACATTTCGTAGCATCTACAGCAAAATTAAGTACGGATTCGTTTTTCTTGTCCCAAAACCCCCCAAACCCAAATTTTCAAAAGAATCCTTTAAAAACTGCTAAGAATTTTAAGAATATCGAATTCAAAATTTGAAGTTTACCGTCCTTTAACTTTTTTATTAGCCACAAATGGACCAAGGTAAGTTTGGCTTAATCGTATTATTTTGATGTAAGGAATCCACTCTTACTCTGTGTGCCATTAATTTCGGGACACCCTGTATATGAAATACGACAAAATGTTATTAAGTATTTGAGTATGAAAAGTCGAGGAAGTGTGCAGAATTGTAGTGTCATATGTTTACTATGAGAAAAATCTGAAAGCAAGTTAAATATCGAAGTAGGCCAAGGAGATTCAGTTTTTCATTCCGAGAAACTTTTCTTAATATAATTTTGTCGTATTTCATATCCAAAATTAGTTTTTTCAAATTTGCAAGGTTTATTGGATTTGAAATAATGGCAGATTTTGTTCCTAAGGGCGCCGTATTCTTGAAATAGTGTTTTCTACAAATACAAATAAGTTTAGACTTTTAAGAACTGAATAATATGGAGATTAGCGAATAACAGATACGTTATCTGATGACACCTGCGGATATTAAAAGGTACCAAGGTACCGAATATATAACGACAGGAAGCGGCCTAACCAACAAATGTTTAGGTAGAGAAATCTTCGAAAATACATCTTAAAAAATTTCACTGTTGATATAAATATTGTTATACTATAAACTTGCATAGTTCTGCATATAAGATTATTCACTTTTGTTTATAAGTATGTTTAAAGTCGTCAGTACTTCAATCGATGTGTTTAGACCGCTGTGGGATCGAATCCCGCGGCCGGTAGACCATATATCAGCTATATTTTTTGTTCTAATTTAAACCACCTTGTATAAGTTACGGTATTCGAAATGCATATGGTGAACCATGAAAAACGGACCACCCTGTATACTGATAATCTATTTAAGACAGATTCTGCTATAGGTCTAGTGGTATCAATAATACCTAAGGGGGTTTCAACCAATTGATGCACCAAATCCGTTTTCTTCCCATAAAAAAATATTTTCTTTATTTTGGATATCCCTGACCATTTCAAATACATTTATTGATTTCTTTCATTTTTCCATAACTTTAATAATATGTTACTTTTACTTTACATAATGGTCAAAAATAATTTTCACAGTAAAAGATCGCGGATATCTCATGATCTATACGAACAGATCATAATGAATCGAAATAAAATTAAATATTTTGAAACTTTATGTAGGTACTTATTATAGGGTTTCATAAAAGCATCAAGATACCTGCGATTGAAGATATTGATTTCTGAGGCATAATGTATTAGGCAGAGAGAGTGGCAAGATAATGCATTTTTTTTGAAAATCACGTTATTATGCATAATTTAGAAATTAGGTGATATTTTCGAGGATAGTAACACAAGAAAAACGTTTCTATGAGTGGAAATCGTTATTACATACTTTATCAAATTAGATCTTACATTTAATGTCAAATGATTCCATAAATGATCTTCCATTTAAAAAACTGAGGTTAGGTAATTCTGTGCATAAACCGGCAAAATTTTTATTTGATGCATTATTGATATTACCAAAGCTATGGAGGAATCCGTCTCAAATAGGACAGCAGATATAAAGAGTATCCTTAAAAGGTACCTAAAGTAAGTTTATTTCAATCGGCATTTTTGTTGTTGTTAAGAGTAAAATATTAAGAATTTTCGAAAGATTTGTAGGGATTAATTAAATCGAAATGATTTTGTAATTAAGTTTCTTAGGTAGGTACATAAACATAAAGGAAGTAATTTTTCCCATAAAAGCTTATAACCCTGAAAATTGGAATTCCATGCCCCTTCTGGTAAAGAACATAACAACATCCCTAGTCTTGTTTAATATATTATTTGATTAACTCGTGATGAACAGTGCGGGAAGTGAGAGCACAATAATACATTGGTTTTTTATACAATAGTGGCAACCTGACTCCACATTCTTTCATCCATTTCTCATTCCTTAGATGTAAGATACTTGTATATATATTGCAGCTTTCTTTAATAAAATATATTACCGACATTTGTTTTCACCCAACAGGTACGCTTACTTAAACATACCTTCATATATATTTCACAGTAGCGTTTAGAAAAAAAATATCTTGCACGGTTAGGATGAACATATTGGTACGTATCCATTTTTAATAAAAGAAGTCTCACAAAAACGAAACAAAAATTGTTAAAGTTTGTAACACCATTTTTATTTATTTCTACGAAACTGTTTAAAGTTGTCTCCATTCAGCTCATAGAATCTATTTTTATATATTTTTAGGTATTAATAATATTCTGTGAAACTAACTACTCAGTGGATAAAAGCCCCAACCTGCGTTAAATTACACCCACAATATCTACCCATATATTCCTTATTATTAGCTTTTGTAAAATTTTTTTACTGTTTTAGAAAGGTATTTTAAGCTAATATAAATCAAATCTCCTACAATTCCTATCAATGAAGTCATACACTGTAAAAAATAATTACAGTTAAAATAGATGGCAATTTATTTACCACTCATTATTGCTGTAATTTTCTTATCGATTGTGAAATAAAATGTAAAATTACGTTGTAAATTTATTTTGTGGTGTGATTTTAGGTTTTGAAATTGTAATATTACTTTGTGATTTTACAATACAAACAGTATTTTTACAATGTAACTTCCACAATTACTTGTAAAAATACAAAGTAACTTTACAGGCAGTTGTATAGTTACATTGTAATAATACATGTCATATTATGACTACAATGTAAATTTTTTTTATTTATTGTACAGGATGGTCCAATTTGGGCACTTAAGTATAGAAGGTTTCTTCTATTTTCCGAAAGGACAGAAAAAATAGCCAAGATATTTAGAGCTTAATTTCTGAGAAAAGTTGAATAGCGAGAATCACATTTCGATATTTTGATTTGTTTAAGAAATACCTACATGATATTTTTAAATTTTGGTCGTTTTCTGTGGTAACTTTTCTACTTATTATATTAATATTTATACATTTTAAAGACATTTTTTCTCTATGTGTAGTATCTAGTGGCTTGAGGAATATTTTTTTTATAACTTCTTGGTTTCCGCTGCTATAACAAACATATATATGTTTTAATGAAACATCATACGTATGTAAAATGCTATATAAAAACTAATCAATATATCGTAATGAAATTTTCATTATTCAATTTTTCTCAAAAATATTGCCGTGACATTTGGACTATCTTTTCGGAGAATAAAAGAAACCTCCTAAAAGTGTCAAAACTGATCAAACTCGTACACAGGACATCTTGTTTACAACATTCGAATTCATTAACAGTGCTTTGACATACCTAGATCCCTAAAAAAATCTGAATAGCAATTCATTTATAACTAATAGATTAATATGCCTACATAAGAAAAATTTAAATATCGTAAGGAATTAACGATTGTTACTTACCTTAAGTAACATATAAGGCTTTTCAGTGAGTTTCTCAATAGCATCACTGCATCAGAATGTTATTTCAAAAGAAAAATATACTCATATTAAGTAACCTAAGTAACATGAATGTCAATTGCTTCGAACCAATAGATTTGTTTTCTATATGCTTTTCCGTTTATATGCAAAAAATTAAGTACTTTAGAATTTATGACGCATTTAGTTGAAAATAATACTTATTTCTATTATAGCCTCGATGTATACCTTAAAATCAACAGAATAATCCTTTTTAAATTTATAATTCAATTTATTATATCTTATATCTAAGTGCCCTTTGCTTAGTTTTTTAGCTTATAAATACATGTACATACAGGTACTGAAGTAATAAAATATTATGGTTTTACAGCAATTTTTTATTAAAATTTGGTACCTACACATTTAGGTTATTTGTACAAAATAGAACACTTAACTTTATACAAGGCATATAACAATGTAAAAATATATTCGTAGAACTAAAGTTAACATTTTATAATATTCAAACGAAATCTATGATCTTATACTAACTATTACAAAGTAATATTAATTATATAAATGTGCATAGAGAATAAGTAGGTACCCAGAACTTAAATCATGCTAATCCTCTCCTGTTCTTCAAATATGTATAAAATATAATATAATAGAAAATATTATATTTTTATATATTGTCTAAGACGAACAAAACAACAGTGGGGTACCCGATTTTTGTAGATGCAATGTTTCTTTGTTTCAATAATTATGTATAACTTACATACCTATTAGTTCTTAATCTCATTGAGGTTATGTTTAAACAAGCACTAGACAAAACTATTTATAGTACTAAAAACACTCACTTATCACTCTAGATATGTTTATATTGCTAGTCACTACTCACTAAATTAATTATGTAAGTACCTAGGTCCTAGGTACACGCTGCATTCATCGAAATGAAGCAAGAATAATGAGGCGTCACCACCCAACGCCCTCAACGGTTAAGTTAGGTTAGCGCGTTTTACACCTTCACATACACATTAGGCATATTTTTACAGTCAATTATATAGCAAATTTGGTATTTTCAGTAATTTTACAGTGTAAAAATGGATTTCACATTGTTAATTGTAAATGTATTACACTATATTCTATAAATGTACAAATTATATTATAATTACATAGGAAGTTTACGGTTTTATTGTATATTGGCAGTTTTCTTGTAAAATTACAAGTGTCAGTGTAATATCATCATTATTTTTAGAATTATTTTAAGACAGTTATAAGGATATTCTTACAAAATAAATTTGTAAAGTTACTGCCCTTTTTTTCAGTGTATGTATGTTCTCTGATACCACGTTGATCGTTTCATGTAATTCATTGACATTTTCTACTTCAGTTTGGTATACCTCGTTTCTTAAATGCCTCCATAAAAAGAAATTGTTAGGATTTAGATTTGGAGTACGCGAAGGCCATGGTACCGGCTTTAACACTCACAGACTGATAAACGAAAATACCACTTGCAGGTTTACCTTGCTTCCCCGTAAGCTAAAACAATGTCTATTAATTCCTCGATCCTATAAACATGTGCAACTTATACTGAAAGGAACATCTTAATTCATACAAACTGACAGTTAGCCACTCGAGTTACCCAGGGTAAAGAAACGTCTTCATCTGATACTTGCATCCGGACATATATGTCAAGTGTCAGACATACATCTCTAGTAACTATTTACGTTCTGACAGAAATTACAATAAATTTGTGTCATGGATATGTGTGACATATTTTGATGGTTTAACTTATAATAAATGTACGGACCGTTTACATATTTATTAAATACACTTGTGTCAACCCACCCATTCATTATCGAAAGACAAAGTTCAGTCATGACATGATGAGAACATCGAAATGAAAGTCGAAGTGTGATTGTACTGGCAGTATTACAGAAGAAAAATAAAAAAAAACGTTTTGTATGGGTTCGAGAGTGGATTTTCAAACGTGAATAATTCGTGCTTATGGCTAGTGATTAATGTCTGAACTCAGTGTCGATAAAGAGCAAGATATTAAACCAGTTTGAATATAATAATTAATTATATTAGAAAGAGGAGGTGGGGGGCGTAGTAGTAGTGGTAGTGGAAGTGATAGTGGTAGTAATAGCAGTAGTAAGCAGTAGTAGTAGTATATAGTAGTAAAAAAAATAAAATAGAAAATCAAATGGTAGTGATTTGAACAACAAAATCAAAATAGAAAGACAGTATCTGCTCAGCTGATATATTGCAGCAGTACAATTTTCATCAAACAGTCAGAAATGGAGATATACAGGGTTAACTATGACTTAGTACAAATATTTTAAGAGGGGATAGGGAAAAATAAGAATTAACGGAATCACCCTTCAAAAAAATACCAAAGTTATTTATAAAGAAAAAAAATTGTTTTAGATATTATTTTAAATCCTTATTTAACGCCGCCAATGTAGAGTAGCCAACCAACAAGCAAGTTGGTTACCTACTCTACAAGCATGCAACAGTCGGTATCGCTGTCATGTCATAATTCAATTCCTGTGTTTACGTTGTAATTTTGTGTTCTTCTTCAGTTTTTAGTGCCTTTTTTAATTTTTAAACGTTTTATAGTTATTAAATAGACATTTGTGTTGCGTGCAGATACTTTCCCACAACATAGTTCGCCGGTTTGGTTTTCTAGGTTATGGGACAAGACTGCCGCGGTTACATTAAAACTTGCCTATTATCTATTTCTTTCGTTCGATTTTGTTATAATAAATAGACATTTTATCTAATTGTACCTGCGGGAAGTGTATTTTATCGGTAGTGAGTGGCTGTAATGAGCGAATATGTAGTTTTACCAGTTTGTAACGAAATAATGAAAAAACGAATGCAAAATATTGGGGCTAACTAGATTAACTGTTACCTGTCTATCAGGTATTATTACTAATAAGAATGTTAATTTTTGTCGTTTCTACATTTAGAAACGCTACAAAAAGACGACCGCATGGTAGTTGACATTGTTGACAGATGTAAGCTTTATCTATGAATCTAAGCCATCTCAGTCGATTCTTATCATAGGCGTCGACTTTCTGTAGGAAAAAAGCACGTGGTTAAATTTTTTGTAGTTAGTCATAGTTAACCCTGTAGAACAGAGAGATGTGTTAAGTTGTATACGAAAGTACACGAAATGTTGTACTTTTAACACATCATTGGTAAATATTACACAAATTCAGTATATCATTTTAATACTAATAATTTTAACACATTTTGTGTAAAACTTATAAAGAAGTTGTAGTGAGTAAAACTATTAACAAGGAAATTTTACACACATTTTAAATTACACACTGGAAAATTTTACTTACGCAACAACTTCTCTTCCCATAAATTTTTTTTTATAAATTTATTCAGCTGTATGACACGATATGATATTAAATTGAATAATAGCAACTCTAAAATGGCTCGTTCTTTGACTAAAATCAAACCTGGCATCGAAATTGTGGCATTGTTGATAACAGCAGCCAGTGTCTATATACCAATAGTTTATACAGGGTGTTTCAGGAGGAGATATATATATATACTTCAGTAAGTTATTTTACGTTCAATTTTAAGCAAAAAATTTCCTATGGACTTAGGTCCTTAGATATACAGGATTTCAAAATTAAAAAAAAATAACTATATTTTCTTTAATAATTCTCGGCTACTATGAATTAAATTAATGAAATTTTGAATGCCGAGGTTTCTTGGGACGGGAAATTAAAATTTTGGCAATAATTGGCTGTGTATTCAGGAGAGCACCACAAGCGACCACTAGGACCTTTTTAAATCGCTTTAACTTTGTTGTGCCACGGTGTATGTAATTTTGGAAAAGAAAAACATTTTCCTCTACCTTCTCTACTTACTTTTCGTTCAAAACTCATCTAAAGATAGTGATGCATGCAAATTATGTATTAGAGTGAATCGAAAGTTATTGTTAGGTTTTGTACAATTTGTTTAGAGATTTAATTTTTGCAATTCTCACAAAAAATTCAGGCTGTTTTGATTAAAAGCTAATAGTTCTTAGTCTCTAAAGTGTTATGGCTTGTTTTCTAGATAAAAGTAAGGTAGCAATCTAATAAATAATGTGCATGCATCATCATCTTTAGATGAGTTTTTAAAGGAAACAGCTGCTCCTAGAGACTTCAATAACATGTAGATTTCGTAAGTAGAAAAAGTAAGGGATAATGTTTTTCTATTCCGAAATGACAAACACCGTGACACAAAAAAGTTGAAGCGATTTAAAAGGATCCTAATTGTCCAAAAAATTTGAATTTTCCATCCCATGAAACCCCAGTTTACAACATTCATGAATTTAAACTCAAGGTAGTCGAGAGTTATTAAAGAAAATGTAGTTAATTTTTTTTAATTTCACATCCTGCATATTCTAAACGAAGCATTTCTAGACCTAATTCATAGGGCTTTAGTCAGCAGAGTCGATAGTTTCACACAATATTGCTAATACCTAAAAATATATAAAAAAAGAAGTATGTACATCTTCTCATGAAACACCCTATATAATATGATTGGCTTAACAGTGTGCCTCAAAAGTACTAGACTAGATAGATGACTAAATATAATATTTCTTCAAAACTGCATTCCAAAATTAGTTATTTGTGTCTCTAAGACTATTTGATCAAAATTCATTCAGAAATTCATCGTCCCTTAAGTTATGACAGACTTATATCTTGCACCTATACAGGTTATTTGCATACTTTATTTGATTTTTAGTATTATCCATTTTAATTGATAATAACTTTTTGTAATTTATCCACAAAAAATGAGGAAATGATAAGTGAATCTATTTCAAAGGGATATATGTTACGTTATTATTCCATGATTACAGCTGTTTGTGAAAATCATGAACTGTATTTGTATTCACATTTAAAATATCCCATTTTTAGCTCTTAATCCAATTAGTGACGTTGCAATTCACTTTACGTCAGCATATAAAAATAAAACTGATGTACCTACCGGTGATATTCAATTTATTAAATTAAATGTTGTATATGTGTGAAACTAAAAACATGATAACAATTTACATTAAATTAAAGTTATGTATATAAAATTATTTTTATTCCAACAGCAAACATTAGGCATGTGCTACCGTTTTTGTAACATATTTTCATTTCAGTGAAATAAATACGATATTTGCATAAAAATTTGTCTGTTCGTATGTGCCAGTTATAACATTGAAATTATGCAGTCGGTTGGTGCACAGAGGAATAAGGAATTGCTAAAATGTAGATATACAGTATGCGCCAAAAGTATGGAATAAATTCAATAAAAACGAAAAATTATTTTTTGGAAAAAATCCTCGAACAGGTCGACTTTTAATTTAAAAAATACATATTTTAGTGTAAAATGCTATTTTCAAATGTCATTTGTTTTCAAGTAATGACGTCATCAATTTTTTTTAAATGGCAACACCATATTTTTTCCTTGATTCTGAAAGATCGTTTAATTCTCTATCAGACAGTACTAAAATTTTGCCCTCTTGCATAGGAAAGTTTACGAGTAAATGACGATTGAATGTTAGAAAACGTAAATCAATAAAAATAAAACAAAAACGTTATCAAGTTTAGTTTTTCGAATTCCATAGTTCTTTTATGAATCACGTAGGTGAAAATCTTTGCAAAGTGTCATTGTCACACCGACTTTCTAATAAGTATTGTAAGCGACATAGAAAAATTTTATTCATAAAAAAGTAACAATTCTGAGGTATGTAAGATAAAATATAATTGATTAAATTTTATACTTAAATTAAATGTTCGAATTGCCATCCACCAACTTCTTGACAATGCGCAAGTCTGTGAAGAAATTCTTCTTGCACATTATGAATGATTTCTGGTGTAACTCTGCGTATTTCGTCCCGAATGCGATTTTGAAGTTCTTCTAAATTACATGGTTTATTAATGTACACTTTTGACTTCAAGTATCCCCATAAAAAATAATCAAGAGGTGTAAGATCTCGCGATCTTGCAGGCCATTCTATCGGTCCGCGTCTGCCGATCCACCTCCCAGGAAAACAGTTGTCCAAAAAATCTCGTACAGGGCGCGCATAGTGCGGAGGTGCACCGTCTTGCTGAAACCATATGGTATCGTCAGGAATGTCAGGATCATTATCGGTAGGAAAAATTACTGCAAGGGCTGGAACAAGGTCATTTTCTAGAAATTCTAAATATTTTTGTCCTGTAAGGGTTTCTTCAGAGAAGAAAGGCCCTACTATTCTGTCGTCAACTATTCCAGCCCACACATTTAATTTCTGAGGGTGTTGGGTATGTGCCCCTGCCATCCAATGCGGATTTTCTCGACTCCAATATCTGCAAGTTTGACGGTTTACTGTACCATTCAGACAAAATGTGGCCTCATCTGAAAAAAGTATTTTCCGGTGTAAATTTCTCTTTCCTTGACATTAATCCATTAGAATTTCGCAAAAGTGTAAGCGGCGATCGGGATCATCTTCATTGAGTTCCTGCACAAGTTGAATTTTGTAGGGATGATATTTTCCCTTCCTCAAGATACCTAGCACTGTGCTCTGACTAGTGGCATTGTTTAATGCAACCAATCGTGAAGAATTATGAGGATTATCCACCATACTTATCAAAATGTTCTGTTTCTGATTTTCATTAATGCTTGGACGTCCAGGTTTTGGAATATTTACAATATTGCCAGTTTCTCTAAATTTAGACTCTACCTTACTGACTGTTGATTGGCTGATAGGGCGATCTGGATATTTTTCATTAAATAAAGTCATATTCCCGCATCCGATAAGAATTAAAATTGCAATTCTTTGAGTAACAGTTAAATGTGCCATAATACTTTAAATTGAATAATAATTTCTATGTCGCTTACAATACTTATTAGAAAGTCGGTGTGACAATGACACTTTGCAAAGATTTTCACCTACGTGATCCATAAAAGAACTATGGAATTCGAAAAACTAAACTTGATAACGTTTTTGCTTTATTTTAATTGATTTACGTTTTCTAACATTCAATCGTCATTTACTCGAAAACTTTCCTATGTAAGAGGGCAAAATTTTAGTACTGTCTGATAGAGAATTAAACGATCTTTCAGAATCAAGGAAAAAGATATAGTGTTGCCATTTAAAAAAAAATCGATGACGTCATTACTCGAAAACAAATCACATTTGAAAATCGTATTTTACGGTAAAATATGTATTTTTTAAATTAAAAATCGACCTGTTCGTGGATTTTTCCCAAAAAATAATTGTTTCGTTTTTATTGAATTTATTCCATACTTTTGGCGCATACTGTATATGACAAGTAGTTCCTCCAAAAATAAACTTTTTAGCTGTATCTTTCACGTCTTGCAATCGGGAAAATTGAGCGTCATGGCTTTAAATTACTTGGTGTTTTTTTTTAATCTGTTTTAGATTTTATATTTTTTTATTTTTGTAGAATTGTTAACTCCCAGAATTTTAGTCACCTACATGATGTTCTACAAGCCCTATGACAAACATGGGAAAAGGATTAATCTCAAAAATTTTTTCTTATATAAGTATAGGTCCAATTCTTTTATGTTTAGTTATGTTATATATTTTTACATTGCAAAGTAGCCTAAATAAGCGTAGCGTTAAAGTGCTAAATAAAAATTGCATTTATTTACAAGGCTGCAGATATTGTTTTTGTATGGGAACGCCAGAGCAGCAGTCCGAGAATACCGACGAAGATACCCAAATAGATATCAATCTGCCCACGGTCTTAAATGCATCATTTCGTTAGGCGTATAGCAAGAAATCCTCATTTATCATCGAATTTTGTGTGGCGTGTATTGAACAGAGAAATGTAATCTGTTTCAACGCCAAATACAAGCGTTACATGCTGAAGATCCTACTCAGCGATTAGACAACATGCATGGAATTGATTTCTCTTATCATGTGGTCACATGGAAGCGTGCTTTACTAGGGACGGCATAAAAAATTATCAAAATACATATAATAATAATAATTTTTCTAGTTTTAAGATTTAGTGAATAAAGGTGAACAAATGATTAAACTTTAAACGTAAACAATAATTATAGTTATAGCAAGCTTCATTTTAATTTATTAGGCTACGTTGAAATTTGAAATTATATTTGTTTAAATGCTTGTAACTTCTAAACAAAAACGAATCAGACCTATGTTCATATAAGTAAAAATATTTTAAATTAACCATCTGCCAAAGTTTGTCATAAAGCCTGTAGAACACTCTGTATATTCCAATAAATACTGCCACGGAATTTGCCGCGCTCGCACCCTACGCGATTCTGATAAACAAACAAATAATGCCATGGATCGAGGAGTAACTGGAAAAATGGAGAAACGACGAGAAGCGTTCGAGTAGTTCGGGAAATGGGTCCAGAGATACTAGAAAATACCTGGAATATTCGTTTGGTCTATAAAAGAAGAATAAACGGCGGAGTCAGTCAGTCTGGTATTACAGTCTTGAATTGGAGTGTTTAGAGCGATTTAGATAGCGATTAAAAGTGAAATAGTGTTTAGTTGAGCTGTAATTAGTATTCAGTAGTTAATAAAGATAAGTGAGTAATAAACGGATTGTTTTTCTGGCAGTAGTAAAATTCGGATTGGGAAATCCGTGACAATACAATATTTACACAAGAATTAAAATGTGAAGCATGAAACATTTAATATGTTTTAAACGAAAATGAAATAAGTTCACAAATTTAAATTCCAAGGAAACATGAAGGAATTAAATACAAAATAAAAAGGAACATGTGGTACAAATGAGAATTTTTTTATATAGTAATTTGCAAAAGCAAATAATGCGGATTGTGTGATTTAATAACATACATCGGAAACCTTTTCTGAATTTGAGGAAATTTAGTGAATGTTAAGAAATAAAATATTATAATTTATTTTATTATTCATGTAAAATCTATTCTAGAATTCGGTTTGCGTAATAAACAGCTAAAAACACACTGACAAAATCAAAGAGGTACCCGAAATAGAATTTTCTCGAGTGGTAATCACGGGAAGTGACAGCCTTGTTTGGGGGCTTTGAGAATAAAGTTGTAAAAAGACGATGGAGACAACATAGACTTCAGCAAGGGCATAAATTGGTACCACTAATTCCAAAATATAAAAAAATACAAAGAACAGTTTCAGCTATCAAAACCTTATCTCTGCTAAACAGACTGTATTATTCATATTAAACCGGTAAAATAAAAATTAGGAGAAATCAAGATAAAGCAAGACAGTGGCCAGCAATACATTAAGTTGCAATTTACTGAACTGAAATACAGGATAAACATTATAAAATATATATAGATAAACATTATAGAAATCGAGGATATATTTATCCTCTTGATACATACCCATTTACAGCTCTCCTAAGTTGAAAATTTTGTCATGTTTTTTTTTAAAGAGTATCACATTTTAATTTTCAAGTTACTTTCAGATTAAATATTCTATAATAATAATCAATTTTATTTTGGAAAAGCTTTGTTAAAATAAAAAATAACTCATAAATGAGATCAGCTTTTACCGTCGAATAGGACCAGAACTTTAGCGCCCATTTGGACAAATTGATAAAAAATGATATATTGGTTTCTAAAACAAATTCAGAATAAAATAAGTAGAAAATACAAAGTACATAAATGTCCAAAATTGTGAAATGTCGCAACATTGAGCGCCGCCGTTAGACATGGGAAGTCTAAGAACCTAATTTTCTTATACTAACCAAATTTAAAGGTTCAAATTTGTTAGAATAAAAAATTAGCCGAAATACAGTTTTTCAAAAACACGTTCACAATTTAATTCCAATTAAACACAATTGTCATTCAATATAAACAAAATTATTTTTTCAAATATAAAACTAAACACTAATGGAACACAAAATAATTTATAATATACTATATGTTTAAATAAATATTGAAACTACCCATTACTACTGTTACAATTGTTATCGATTCATAAATCTATCTATAATCCATTGTTTCAACATTTATCTCCAACAGGAAAACCCAATTACAAGAAATACATAAGCAGAAAAAAGTAAAACAGTTACACATAATAATCATAAATCATAACAAACTCACAAGAAATACTTTAAAACTGGCTGTTTTATACAAAAAAAATAAAAAAAAATAATAATAATTAACAATGACATTTACAGTTAACCTCTATTGCAAATAATACTTTTTATTGTATTCAACAATGAAAAATTGATATTACTGATGTTATTAAACAAACTACATGCATTATAAATAGGTGCTTTCAGCAATATGTTAGTTCTACGTCTATCACAATAAAAAGTTATATTATTTCTTGAACCAGCACGTGGTACTAAAAAGTTATTTAAGAGATTGTAGCAATCTCCATTATCGTGAATCAAGCTGTACAAAAATGAAATAATTGACCAAGTTCGTCGTAAATCAAGGTAAGAAAGAAAAGAAAGGTATTTTAAAAAAATGCCTCTGAACAGATTATATATTATCAGTATAGCACTGATATATTGGGAACCAAATAATAGATCCATACTCAAGTTTACTTCTAACAAAGAAAAAATACAAAATTTTCAATATATGAATATTTCCAAAGTCCTTACAGTTTCTCAATATAAAACCTAGAGCTTTATTTGCGTTACAAGTCATATACTTAATGTGGTTAACAAGTTTAAAACTGTATTTACTTTGTATCTGCATCAGAAATAAGTTTTAAATGTGTATTAATATGGAAGAGTTGCATTGCGTAGTTGCATCGTAAATAAATACATTTTTACTATTGCTTGTTGCTGCACGTTTGTTTTATTTATAAATTAATATTAAAGAAGCTTTAATTTATTTTATTTGCATAATTGACACAAACTACAATTGTGCTGTTATCAAAGCGACTATAATAAAAACTGTTAAAGGAGTTGTTTTACCTGAACATCGTATAACGTGCCGAAATCTCAGGGTTGTTAACAAACAAAGAAAATGCCATTTAATTACCAAAATAAATACTATGAGATGTTATGTGGCACGCCATAGGCCCTGGCTAGCTATTTCTAGTTTCAAAAATTGAAGAATAAAAAAAATATATATAAACAAAACCAAGAGGGCAGTGCCCTTCTAAGAATTTAAGGCTAATATACTAAGATTCTTTTTCTTTAATTAGGGCGCTATGTGATTTGGTTAACTGCTCCTCTCTTGCATTACTTGAGGTCTCGAAAACCACAACAGAGTTCTCCAAAATAAAAACAATTAACGCATAATGCCAAAATTAACAATTTTCGTTTTCTTTTTTTTTTATTTGTTCTCAGAATCAGAGTGGGAAGGAAATATTCAAATATATAACTTCAAGAGAGAAAATCAGTATATTGAGTTAAATATGTGAAGTTTATGTCAAATTCACTAGCAGAGACACATCCAAGAAAAATGTAAAAGTATTAGCGAAAAAATAACAAGTATTGTTATATTACCAATAAATCGATATCTACGATTTGGTATACAGCTGCTAAAAGCCGTTTCTCTATTTATTATTTATTATTGTGATTTGGAAGGTGTGTGTGTGTGTGATTATAATGTGATATGATTTTTGTTATGTGTGTTAATTTTTATTGGGCGCCAATGTTTTATTTATTGAAATAATGTAAACTTGTATTTACGTTAAATTATATATGTGAATAAATATAATTTTGTTTTATGATTTAAATTTATGATTTTACTTAGATAATATTGTTTTACCTGTATTTTTCTATACCCTGGCTATGTTTTTTTCTTATATCAGGAGTGGATTCTAGCAGAGTAGCTAACACATTTTTTATTATAAAATGTTCGAATATCTGTTACCACTCAGTACATATAAAACAATTTTCTAAAGAACAGTACATTAACTTTTATTCAAACATAAATTGACAAGTTCTCAATTGAATTATGACCTCATTCAATAAAAACAATGAAGATTTTAAAGAATATTTTCTTACAAAATTTAACACGATTTAATTAATTATAAATTACCCAGGTGTATATTTCATTTGGTTTTTTTCTAAATTTCTATAAAGCTATTTACTAATATTAGGCAAATAGAAACACACACGAGTGTAATGAAAATTGCCTAGCTTTCTAGGTTCTAATGGCCGTCTTTAATGTGTATTTATTTTATACAACAGTTAATCCTTGGAATTTTTAAAGTTTAAGCTTTTAATATAATTGAAATTTAATATAGTAAGTTATTAAATGTTGTATTTTATTATTTATCGTTTTAGAAGTTGAGTATTGATCATGAGATCTAGCTAGATATCGTTTTGTATACGTATACGTTAAATTTCTTACTCCTTTTATAGACGATATTTCTAATTGCTGTCTGGAATTGATCCTCTCTGGATGATGTAGTAGTCTCTGGATGCTGTTGATACTCCGGACTGGATATCCTGTTGAATTCTGAAATTTTATACCTGTTGATGTCTTGCTGTATATTTTGGAGGTTATTTCCCTCTGGATATTGATTTCTTGGACCTTTTGCAAACCCCCAGGTATAGTTATGGAGATGATTTCCACCAAATTTCTTAAATATCGTCTTGATAGATGTTGACTTGAGTTACTTTCCTTTTATAATGATACTGTAAAACTGGTAAGCATGAATTTATAGTTTTTAATCAAATTTTAACTAATTTAAATGAAATTTTTCTGCTCCACCAAACTTGTGCCTCTTCTCGTTTCACAATTTTCTTCGTAACTAGTCAATAAACTTTTATTTCTAGGCAATTTTACCCTCTAGATTCTTAGTAGTTTTTCTTAAGGTCTATACACATGTAATACTTTTAATTTAAATTATTCTTTTCGAAACACTGTTCACTACACTAATTGTCTTTTATAATCTTATAACTACATTTTAGAAATATATGACAGTTTTTAATTAATTTTATAATAAAATATTCTTTAATTTATGTTTTTCTAGCGTCCTGTCAGATATGTTAAATTTTCATTGTATAGCCATCTTTACATTTGACATTTCTATTTGTCATTATGTTCAATATTGGAATTCTCATTTTATTTTACAAATATTTTATTTGACTAATATTTTCGTCTTACGATATGCATACATGATAAATCTTGGCTCTTTAAGTTTTCTTTTGATATGTCAATGTCTTGGTTTAGAACTCATTTTCTTTATGTACTATGTGTTTTTGTATTGTCATGTCCAATTTTTAATAAAATTTGTAAAATTTTGTCCTTTTTATATAATAATATGCTTATTTAGATATATTTTTAGTATATAATTCCCATAATAATAATTTGTTTATATTTAACATCTATAATAATATAATTTCAATAATAGTTTTTTATATTTGTTGTTTAAAATGAATTTCATAGCATTTAATTTTTATGTAATTTCTACTTTATCACATTATATATACATACACATATATCTATATATATTATTAGTCTCAATGTTGTGATAAAGAGACCACAAATTTACCCAATATACCAAGTATAGTTAAAATTAATGTAAGTACTAACATTATATTAAATCTATTTGCTCTCAAGCAATGTTTGTTGCTTAACAATAGAGGGTTGAGTTTAGTAATCGATAAAAAGCGTTAATATATAATATTTAACAAGAAAAATTGCGGAACTAGCACAACTTTCACTTATCTGGCCAACATCAAGAGTAACCAGATTCCGGAAGGTCCAGCTGAGTCAAGGGTAGGTGAAATCCCATTTGAGGGTTGAAATCAACGTGTTTATCCACGTGGTGAAGGTCTGTGGAAGGAACTGGCAGATCCTAAGCTCCCATCGGTTGGTATGGTAGATGTGGTCCTCAAGGGAGGTTACATAACACCTGAAGTAGGTGTTATTTGCGGGGAGGACAGAACCCCGTAAAAAAACCCTAGAGATGCAAAGAAAATGCGTTAATTAATGCCCAAGAACGTGCAGAGTAAACTAGAAAATTACTCTGAAGTACCTACCTCTTTTATAGAGGGTTTTCTTGAGTTAGAAGGTGGTAGAACAATATTCTCCTAGATGGTATCGTAGTAGAAGAAAACTCCTTCTGGAAAATTCTCTACCAGTAGCTGCAGAAGTAGAGTTTACGACACAAAAATCCCAGAAAGGCTATACTTTTGGTAAATCAATAACCACCACCAAAAGTAAAATAATTTTGTACAAAATCACTTCAAATCTCAATAAGGGTGGTTCCAATTATCACAAAAGCCAATATGTCGTACACCACTTAAAAGCAGTAAAACTAAGTGAGTTTTTTCAAAAGTCTCAAGGTTGTTTTAAAAAACCATTTGGAGGGAAATAGAAAAGATACCAAATATAATAGAAAATAATTAACCATAAAATTAGAAATACCAACCTACTAACGGGAAACATTATCCACACCCAAGGGTTGGAGTTAGGAGAATAAATTAATAATTAATAACGGGTTTTGAGACAGGTAAAATTTGTTGAAGATGAATATAATATTGTATTGTATTGTTAAAAACATATACTGGTCAGATTATCAAGGAGACATGTAATGTTATGCTTAGGCCAGTTACCGTACTTGTTAACTTGATCCTGACCACTGGAATATTTCCTGAAATATTTAAATCTTCTAAGGTAATTGCTGTGTTTAAAAAGGGCGATCCTTCAATGATTGACAATTATCGTCATATAAGTATTGTGTCTGATTTTGGGAAAATCATTGAAAAAATTATAAAGAAGCAATTGTACGCCTATTTCCAAATACATAAATGTTTCAGTAATTCTCAATATGGGTTCAGAAACTCTCGTTCTACCACTCAAGCTGTCTATCATGTTGTGAGTGAGGTAGTGCAGGAGCTTGAACAAGGCAATCTCACAGCTATTATGTTATGTGACTTGTCTAAAGCATTCGATTGCGTTTCCCACGATATTCTTCTGGAAAAATTGAATCAGTATGGAATTAGAGGAATTTTGCTTGAACTCATTAAGTCTTATCTGAGTAATCGTCAGCAAGCTGTGCAGTTGAACGGTGTTACGTCTGATTTCAAATCTATTAAATATGGTATTCCACAAGGTTCTGTACTGGGTCCTCTGCTGTTTGTTGTTTATGTAAACGATTTGTGCTGTTCTGTGTCGCCATATAAGTCTGTTCAGTTTGCGGATCACTCATCATTTATACTGTCGGCTAGTAATAATTCTGCACTATGTTCTGCTCGTGACAAGATTTCAAGCAGGGCAAACGAGTGGTTCTTGTACAACAAGCTAAAATTAAATACCGAAAAAAATCAGTATATGCAGATTTCCTCCAATCGGTGCACTAACAACGTTTGTGAAACAAATAGTGTTAAACTACTTGGTGTTACGTTGGATCATAGGCTTAACTGGTCTGCTCACGTAAATGAGCTAGTGGGGAAGCTTTCTCGGTCGTTATTTATACTCCGGCAGTTAAAAAAAAACTAGTATTAATACTTTAAAAGTTGCATATTTTTTTCTATTTCATTCCGATATTAGTTATGGACTGTTGCTTTGGGGTAATTCTTCCCATGCTATAAAAATTTTTCGTCTGCAGAAGAGGGCAATTAGAATAATGGCAGGCATTGGTTTTCGGGATCATTGCAGGTCGTACTTTAAAGAACTTAAAATTATGCCTTTGCCTACGTTATTCTTATTTCAGGTTCTTGTTGAAATTAACGGGAGGCAGTCGATCATGCTCAAGCAGTCTGACGTACACAACTATAACACCCGGAATGCTCACCTAATCAGAAATAACCGTTTTAGATTATGTATATCTGAAGCTAATTCGCTCAATATTAATTACTTTAACTTATTGCCAGGTACTTTTAAAAACATGAATACTGTTTCTTTTAAATATAAATTAAAAAAATATTTTCTGAGGCATTGTTTCTACTCTGCTGATGAATTTGTGGAACATTTTAGATCTCTGCGACAGCTCACTTCAGCACTTTACTGATACTTATTGTACTCTGATTGTTTTAATTTTGTATTTCTGTATTTCTTAACTTACTTTTTTTTATTCTTAGGCTTTTTTTAATGTATCTTGTGAACTTTCTTAATTTTAATTCTACATTGTAACTATCTTGACTTGCTACAAACATATTTATTTTATGTAACGTGGTCAAATAACTACAATATAGGAATTTGGCTTGTCGAAGATATCTTTTTGTTTTGGAGTTTTTATTAGTCGCGCGGCGCCCATGAACAGCGAACTAGGCGCGAGGAAGACAGATAAATTAGGTGATTTATTTCACTCTCCACATACAAATAATAAAATAGGCAACTTAAAATACTTAGATGTAGGGTTAATTGTATCTAGCGTCGTTACAATCGATATATGTATATATTTATTAATATAAAATGTATATTATGGCGAATGCGCCAGTACAAATGGTAGCAACATTACACTTCAAAAATTAAATGCTATAGATGTTAAATGAATTGCTTATATTATATTATAACATATGTATTGCCTGTTCCCTTTATATAATTTTGACAATAGTGTTTGACAGTTAGTGAAAATTAAAATAGTAGTTTTTTTAAAATAAATAATTTATACCGGTTCTAGGAAATTATTTCTATAGTCACAAAGACAAAGTTTGTGATAAAAAAAATCAAATACATATTACGGAATAAAATCTCTAACGAAATGGTACAGGATGATCAATTTAACTGGAAAAATGCGTAAAGACTATTCTATATTTCTACCCTACATTCTAATAAAGGTGGTTGGAAATGCAATACTTTTTAATTTCCATGTTTGCCAGAAACACTCATTTCTCTATTTAAATCGGTCAATTATTTGTCAATAATAAAATTATATTTATACTGTTGCAAGTTCCTCACTTAATTTATTCAAAGGTTACTTTATAATATATAGATTCATTTTAGAATTTCAAATCTTAGTCAAAGGAAACAACGTTTGGCAACGCCCACTTTGTTTCAGGTGTAAAATAAACTAATTCTTCAATTAGATCGATTACACTGTACATCAGACAGGTTGTCCAGAATATCAGTATCATTACTAATATGGTATATATCTGATCAAAATCAATAAAAAACTATTATGAAAAAAATGTCGTATAACAAATAATATTTCTACAAATATATTTTAAAAATAAAAATATAAGTAAAAAATTCAAAAATATGTTACAAAATTGCAGACTAAGGTACAATTACAGACAATTTATTTGGAATTTGTTTTTTGTAATGTTAATGAAGTAATCAATATCTAGGTAGTATCCTAATAATCCTTCAAATCGTATTATGTGATAACATTTAATCCATTGCTACCCTTTGTTAACCTCAAACTACGCATTTGTGTATTTACATACTTCATGCATATCGTGACTAGTGTGTTTCGTTTTCTTGAACCTTGAAAAGCGACATTTTATTAACCATGGGGTGCATGAATTTATGGCGAATATGGGCAAAATTTTCTGGCAAGGCAGTCATTTTGAACACTTATTATAACTATTTCAAACTGTACTGCCAATAAATCTCTAAGAAAACTTTTCACAAGTATGTTTAAGGGTATTTCTGACTATTATACAGAAATACCTGACATGATCAGTCTACGACGTTGACACATATTCAAAACCTGTTTAGTGGCATAGCTTCAATGCTATTGGTCAGAGAAGAAAATGTTAAATTCCAAATTTAATTGAAAAGATAATGTTTCTAATTTAGTCTTAAAATTTTTCCCATGTAATGTTTTCTAATTATAATGTACAAATGTCGATGTTTTTAAGTGTAGGTTACTTAATATAAAAAGAATGTTACTTTTCATGTAATAGGTAACTAAAGGAGGAAAAATTTATTTTACAATTTTTATTTATTTAAATATTTGTAATAAAATATGCATATTCAAAATTGTATATATCATATTCCCATAATAAAAAATGAGTCGCTGTTTAGAAAGATTTTGTTCAGAAAGATATAGATATTTTTATGCAGTATTGTATTTACATTACATATCAAACATGTTATCAATATTCTGAAAGAAGTGAAAAAATAATACCTTGAAAAGACAAACTCATGTAAAGGATGTACTAATAAGGAAACAAAAATAAAATGCAACAACAATTTGAAAAATATAGAGGAAAAGTTGATGTGCAAATTAATATTAGCAGGGATACGCATGGCATGAAGATCGTTCTTATTTGCTGCATTAAAAATACCACAAAAATATTACAATAATTCAGAAACCTTTATTGCATTGTACACCTTTTTGGATTAGTGAAATATATTTCCCGCTTTCTGTCCTCCATAAAAAATGAACCAATTATTCCGTTCAGTGTTAACCATTTGGTTTATTCTGAGGGTATATTATGGCTAAAGGGTCGTTAAAAAATAACGAGTGGAAACGTGACTGGCAGAAGGTTTCACAAATAATAGAGCTAGTTTATATACATTTTAAAACTAATATACAGAGTTGCGTTAACTTTGCAATTCAATACCGAAATATTAAACCATTTCCACATAGCTACGTAATGACTGTGTTTAGGTAAATAAAAATAATAATAATAACAAATAGATCAAAAGAAGAAAAATTTGATGAAAAAAAAAAACAGTACGTTTATTTAGCCGTAATATATTTTATTAAATTAAAAAACCTGTTTCTCAGTTTTATATTTGGTACTTTGAGATTAAATAGTTTACGATCTGAACTACATCTCTATGCGTGTCTGACCTTCAGACATTTAAACAAAAAATATTACATAAAATTTTGCCTAATTTTATCTTAACTAAATTTAAACTAAATTTAACTGGTCAGATCAGGAAAAGAAATACATTGCTAACTACTGAACCAATTTTTTATAATACTTTGTTTCTCAATTCATTTTCTGAAGAGGAAATGTTAAGTCTTCTTACGAAGAAAATAAAAAATAAAAAGTCATTTGGGCCCGATGGCGTGCCTGGTTTTCTTATCAGTAGAATTATAAAATATATTTCGGGACCAATCGCATATATTGTAAATTTATCTTTCGAAGAGGGAACTTTTCCATCTCTTTTAAAGACGGGAAAGGTTATTCCTGTATTTAAGAGGGGTGATCCTTGTTTGTTGAATAATTATAGACCTGTAACTGTTCCATGCGGATCTCTAAGATCTTTGAGTATTGTTTTTTAGACCGACTGTTTGCATTTTTAAACAAATATCATATTCTTATGCCTAACCAACATGGTTTCCGTAACGGAATGTGTACTGCCACCGCAGTGCACAGTCTCTACGAGAACGTTTTAGGGTATTTAGAAGCTCATGAATGTCCTGTGGGCGTTTTCTGTGACCTTAGCAGGGCATTCGATTGTGTAAATCACGAGCGACTGATATCTAAATTATATAATTATGGTATTCGAGGTCCTGCATTGGCTTGGATCAAAACATTTCTCAAGGATCGAAATCAATTTGTTAACATAACCTATAACAATAAAAATAACATTGACACTTATAGCTCGGATTATGCTTCTCTCACAATGGGAGTACCACAGGGTTCTGTTTTGGGCCCTGCATTATTTTTGTTATACGTCAATAATATCGATAAGGTTTCGTCTGAATGTCATGTCACTATGTATGCTGATGATACATCCTTAATTATTTCTAATAAATCTGATGACATATTGGTAGAGAATTGCACTAAAATAATGTCTGATATGTGTGATTGGTTTTCTGAAAATTCACTTTATTTTAATTCTGAGAAAACAAATATTATAAGATTTCATCCTTTTCAAAAAATTTGCAATAAATTAAATATAAATATCAATAATGTCTCTTTATGCTCGAATACGGATATGGTCAAATTTTTAGGTTTAACTGTAGATGCAAACCTTAATTGGAGGGGTCATTGCGAAGCGGTGGCGTCAAAATTATCATCGATTAACTATTTATTTAGAAATATACGTACGGTACTTTATGTTGAACAGTTGCTCTGTTTATACTACGCTCAAGTCGAGTCCCGACTTAGATATGGTGTCTGTTTTTGGGGGAACTCTACTTTTTCAACTTCTGTGTTTTTGTCTCAGAAGCGTATTTTAAGATGTATTTTTAATTTGTCCAGCACTCAATCCTGTAGACATATATTTAAGCAATATTTTATTCTTACATTACCAGGACTGTATATTTTTGAAGTTTGTTTGTATGTGTTTAAAAATTTTAGTAAGTTCGTTATTAATAGAGATTACCATAATGTCAACACAAGACAGAAATATGATTTCCATGTTCCAACAGCTAGATTAAAAGTAACTTTTAATTCACCTAATTATATAGGTCCTTTAATGTTTAACCGTTTACCTGACGATATTAAAAAAATTAAAAAAGAGCGTTTATTTAAAACTAAATTAAAAACCTTTTTAGTAACTAAATGTTATTATTCTGTAACAGAATATTTTAAATGTTTAAGTTAGCTTTTAGTATTTTGACTATTCCTATACATGTATCTGTCATGTCTAACAGGAAAATAAATTTATTATTATTATTATTATTATTATTATTATTATTATTATTATTATGATGTTCATGATGATGATCATGATTATGATCAAGATGATGATGATGATGATGATGATGATAATGATTATGATGATCATGATGATAGCAAATACATATAAGGAATGGGCGAAGTGTCAGCCGAAGCTGCTTTTCAACTTAACCCTTGAGAGAAGATAACAATATGTATACATTTACAAATACAATCGATGTCCAAGTACATGCAAAAAATTCAGATCCAATCCAACATCCTAACAGATTCATAGATACAAAATAATCATAAATTGAAAAACCAATATAGCGAAACCAAACAGAGTTACTCGTAAATATATAAAGCGGCGGACACCCAGTCAGTAAATGCTACGAGTCTTAGGGGATTATTTTATTATTCAGAATATATGGCGACATTTGTGATTTTAACGCCATTTCTATCACTTTTGAAATAGTGGGCAAAATGCTTATAGGGCGAAAATGGCCTAGTTCCGTTGAATTAGATAATTTAGGTAAAGGAAGGACATTAGCATTTTTCCAAGCACAGGAAAAAGTGGATGTCAAAATTGATGTATTGATAATAAAGGTAATGTGATTACTCAGCTGAGACATAATGAGTTTGAGCATATTCAAGGAAATATGATCAGAACCAGTGGAGTGACTTTTGATCATACTAATGTATTTTATAACATCCTCGGTACTAATGGTATGGAAACCAAAGGTATTATTACAAAAAGGTGAAGCCGAATGATATTTTTCCAGAAGCTGACTCTGCTCAAGTGAGGATCCTTCATGTTGTTGGGAAAGTCGAATGTTCGAGAATCAGGAAGAATATCAAGAGATCTCAAAGTATTCCAAGTAGATTTAGTATTCTTATTTTTTACGATGTATTCCAAGTATGCCTTTTTTCCCTGCGAATGGCTCCAGTAACATAATTTCTAAGTTCCTTAAAATATGTCCAACTTTTTATATCGAGAATAAGCCATGTCAACTTAATCATTTCTTTGATGGTATCAGTGAGCCACGGAGCACGCTTTCTAGTTATTCTTACAGTGCGAATGAGTGCATGTTTACTAAAAAGTTCATTTATGTTATAGTTCAAAAATTTATCCATATCATTTACACACTGCAAGGTATATAGCAGTCCCAGTTTTTTATTCTAAAATCGCTCTGAAAAAGGTTTTCAACAAAATATTTGAAATCTCTGTATGTAACAAATTTTATTGTACGTAAGGCGTAGTTTAATCAGTACCCATAATAAGCCTAAGTCATGTACCAAATTTGGTTATTGTAAGTTAAAGTAATTCAGAGATATTTTTTATTTCGAAATATTTGGCCCCACTTTGAACGCCTGTAACTCCGTCTGTGTGCAACTTTGTTTATAGGCATGTTTGGTTAAAGTAACCGGAAGTAGTTGAAAATATATAGCTGTTGAAAATTTGTTGTATGTTATGTAAGTTATGTAAGTTATTACAACAAAGTAGCAAATTTGGTGGCGATTACATAATTGTTACTCTTTGAAGTTTTTAGTATCAGTTAGTATTACTTTGGTGTTAGTAAGTCTTTGTCATTCTGTGTTTATAGTCAGCCGTAGTCTAAACTCAATATTAAACAACATATTACCAGCATAAGTTAGACAAGTAACCATAACTATTCTGTATAAATCAAATTTGCATCTTATTTACGATTCAAATAAAAGTCTTAAAAGAGAAAATAACACGGGAGCTTCAGCTCCGATATTATTGTCATTTTAATTCAAATTACAACAATTTTGCTTGTCGTGCTCAAACTATGCAGTGTTCAAGTTACGGAGTTTTATTATAATTTTCGCCCCCTTATTATTATTTTCCACTTTTATTCCATTTTTAATTTTCGAGCATAATTTAAAATTTAGCTGATCCCACGGGTTCGAAGTGGTTATAATTAAAAACATGTGGGCAATTTGATAGCGCTGGCTCACAGGAGCCTGTGCTTAACTGCCCGCTGCTTAAATTTAACATGTCGAAACGACGTGCGCAACGTTATGAATATTTTATCACCTATTTACCTTCTCCGGCTATGTAGAGTTACAAATTATTAATTCTGCATATAATTCACGGAATTTCTTTATATTTTGTTTTAGTTTACCTGGTATTAGTCGCAAATGCTATTTTAAAGTTTTATATACCTAAAGATGATATTTAGAATTACTTGATTCAGCATAATAATTTTACTAAGTTTACTTTGAATTCATAAAATTCTCTCGGATATACATGCACCTATCTAACTTTTACTATATTCATCATTTATGTTATTTTGCATATTCAATTCCAAAAATTTTACTAATAAATATAGTTTATACCACCCTCTGTCGACACTTGAGACCACACCGCCGCATATAAATACTGTCGCATAAAATGGCCAATTACGAGGGACTTAAAAAAGTTTAATTGCAATTGGCAAATATTTATATACGAGCGATATTCTAAAAGTGTGATGTAAGGCTGCGATTCTCGGAGTAGTGACGGGAACACATCTTTTGGTATCCCTGATTGACGACTGTGTTTCATCTTATAATTTATAAAAATGGCCCTCCATGCCGTTTTCATGGGTCTAAAAAGAAACACATCAAGTGGTTGACAAAGAGATACCAATGCTACACTATTTTCTTCACACAGGCGAATAACAGTTTCACTGAAATGAGAAGCTAGATTATCACCTATGAGGACCTTTTTGTCCTCCAGTCGTCTGGCATGAGGTAGAAAACTACTTTCAAACCAGTCCTGAAAAGTGCTTGAATCCAACCACCCATGTGACGTGCGATTAAACCTACATCCACTAGCGCAACATGCTTTATTGCAACAGGGGTAGCACTTTGGTCGATTTTCGCGCCATGTGTTATAAAGATGTTCACTTTTATAAATGATGTATTGTAGTAAAAGGTCCGCAGGCCATTATGGTTGTTGCCTTTTTCGAATGGCGATCTTTTCGGGGTACTTTACCTCACGTCTGTAGATGCCTTTCCCTTTTCCTGTTTTCCAAGAAAGATTTTGCGAACATTCTCAATTCTAAAATAGACAATGGAAAACCCCAGTCAGCGCATTTTACCACTGCATTCAAAATTGCCACTTCTTCAGCTTGGGAAAATGCAGATTGACCTCCTGCCACTCTAGAATTGCGCCCATGGTATTTACTGTTGAGTGTTTCAAATGGAATTGTGTACTGCTGACTTGCGGTTCTCATGTTTATACTTCCCTCCACCACTTTCCTCCAGAGCTTCCTCCAGCTGCGCTTCAGTGTAATTTCTACAGCCTCTGGACCCAGGTCTTTTTTTGTAGTCGCGAACCATCTGAAACAAAAAGTTTGTTTACCCTAGGGCGAATTATATCAGCTAATCTCGCCCCGCCATCTTGATCAAAGACACCTCACGACACACAACACATCTGTTTACAATGAGGCGACTTTGATCACACAAACAATCTCGCCCCACCATGTTGATCAAAGACACCCCACAACACAACACATCAAATATTTTTCTTTAAGATGAAGATAAAAATATATAAATTTGTCCAATAACTGACGATACATGAAGCTTATCAACAGGTATGCTATAATGTACATACCTTTCTGCATTCGAAGTTTTCAGCACACAAAAAATGCCACAAATCTGACCTCCGAAAAAATGTTGCCTCATGCGAGTGGATGACTAACAAGTCGAAGTGCAATACGCGGGCAAAAAATAACCTTACATAAAAATATGAAGTGGTAATTAATTTCATCCCACTTTACGGTACTTCAGTTTGATTGATCCTGTTTCCACAGTCGTATCGCGCAATATTAATACTGAAGTAAAATCATTAGTAGCACACTTTGCTGATTTTAAAGCGTTTCTTTAGCATGATATGTTCTGAGTATTTCAGAAACATGGCTGTCAGGTAATATATCCAGTAATTTAGTAAAAATAAAGGGCTATAATCTAGTAGGTATTATAAAGAGAGTCTGGATTATAAAATTTTAAACATAGATTCTTATAAGGATTTGGAGCAAGTATGGGTCAAGTTAAAAATTAGTAAAGTAACGTATGCTATAGGATCATGATACAGACTAACTAAAGATAAAGGTTTACTAAAGGGACTTTTAATATTAACACCATTTGAGTCATTATTATTTTTTTTTTCAAAACGTCAATGATGAGGAGCAGTATTTGAATGATGCTTTATTAAATATCTTTGACATGGTTGCTTCTGAAAAAGTATTTAGAATAAAAAGAAAACAACCAGGGTAGTTAATTCATACTATAAAATCTATGATTACTTTAACAGACAAAGCCTTTGCTAAAGTAGAAAGAAATAAAAGTGATAATAATAATTGGAGCTATTACAAACAATTAAAAAATCATCATTGCTATACATAATGAAAGGAAAGATACTTGGAGTACTGCATCAATAATAATCAAAATAATAATAAAATGTTATTTAAATTTTTAAATGAACTTAGCATTTATTCAAAAAGTAAAATTTTGAAAATTCCCAGATCAACTAAATCAACCTAATGATATAAATAATTATTTTCTACAAAACTGTTAAAAGTGGGTTTTTTAATTGTCATTTTTGATGTTAAAAATTTAATTTTTTGACACGCGTGTTAAAAGTAAATCAAAGTTTATTTAAATTTTGTTTTGAAAATTAATAAAACGGTGTAACAAACACATGAACAACTTTTTATTTTAAATAAGTACAAACCAACATTTTAACTAGTTATTACTATTAACATTTATAGTAAAATTAGAATAATTTGAAATTGTAATTCCCTGCGGAGTCATCATACTTAAGTTGGTTTTACTGTCAACATGTGTGACACATCTATTTTCTGTAGAAATACTACTGATAGTACTGGTGGTCTTGCTAGTAGTTGCAGCAGTAGGAAGTATTTGGCACGCAATTTCCTTCTTCTGTTCCAGTGAAGTGTTACCTTCAGCTACTGTCGAAGATTTCCATCCTCCATGTCTCTTGATGGTAGCAAGATTTGCACCAGAATCTGCTAACAATGTCGCCGATGAACGACGAAAACAGTGTCCGGTGTAGAGTTGAGGATTTGGTAGATTCAAGAACTCTGCAATGTCGGCAGGCATTTTACCAAACATGTTAATTCCGACTGGATTCTTCACACATTTATTCTTCATATATTTAAGAAAAAGTCGTCTATGGTCAGCTTTGGGTGGCCGGAGTGCCATATACTTTCTAAAAAAGTTTAAATAGAATTCACCAACAACACTGAAAGTCCGAGGCACTTTCGTTTTGGTATCTGGTATGGTCACAACAACCGAAGTGCCCAAATATTCGATATTGTCGATGGTCATCTGACACAGTTCCTCCCGGCGACACGCCCCGAAGACACCCACTATTGCTGCGACTTTCATCATCAGATACTTTTCGTCTTCAGCTTCTGTGAGAAATTTGTCGATATGCGTCTTCGTCAAAACTTTTGACTTTTTTGCTTGATATCCCTCATCCTTCCGTTTTAAAAAAGCAATAAGTTTATAATGTTTGCTTATATCTTGATCTTGCTTTATTTTTAACATAGTTTTGATCATGGAATAATTTGACCACAGCGTTGACGATTTCCATATCTTGGCTTTTTCCTCAAAATATGCCAGTAAAACACTTTTGTTACATTTCCCAGGGACCTTTTTAATGTTGCACTATTCCAAAAAGCGTCTATAAGCGATTTCGTACTGTTCCTTTGATTTCGCCGGCAATAATTCCAATGTTGCTCGACTGGCGGCTTCTTCGATTTCGGCAGGAATGGATTCGTTACGCTCATTATCGAGATTATTCATTATACTTATAATATTACTAGAAAATGCTGTCAATATTTTTGCATTTTTTCCGTAACTAACAACGGCACTGGTTGTTATGAAAATTTTGGTTCATAAACATTGCGATCTGTGTGGTATTTTTTGATTTCTTATTTTTATTGAGTTTAAAGTTCTTCCGATTGTTTTGTAGAAAAAATAGTGTATGATATACGTGTTAAAAGTGATTTTATTTTGTTCGTGAAGTTTAATCATCTTCACTCACAAAATAAAATCTTACTTTTAACATGTATATCATAAATAGCTATTTTCTACAATTTTGGAAAACAGTGCAATTGGTAGACGGTGATTTATTAAATTACTATACCCAAAATTTAAAAACTAATTTTTATTCTTTGAATTTTGTACAACATCGGAAGAAATTGTCAAACAAAAAATTTTTGAAATTAAGTTATTTGTTACAGGGCCTGACCATGTTAATGTAATCAAGATTCTTTTAAGTTATTCAAGATTGCTGTCGTTTCTTACCAACATTGTAAATTCATATTTGTTAGACTATATTCATCCTGGTAAATTCAAAGTATCACAAGTAATTCCCCTGCCTAAGAATGAAAATGATGCATCATATGTGATATCAAAAGTTATAATGAAAGTTATGAATAGCCAAATTCGGGAACATTTATATAAATATAACATTCTTCCGCAGCATCAATCTGGATTTAGACCTGAATTCAGTTGTTCTAAGGCGCTACTTATCATAGTTGATGACTGCACTTGTGCTTTTGTATTACTCTAAAGCATTTGGTAAAATCAATCACAAATTGGTGTTGTCCATTTTACATTTAATCGGATTTTCTGAAAATACAGTTAAAGTTGTGCATAGCTATTTTAATAATAGGTGTCATTTTATAGAAACCGATAAAGGAGAGTCACTTCGAGGTGCTGTTTTATGTGGCGTATCATATGGTTCTATCCTTGGACCACTTTTTGTTTACCACTATTTAGTATATATACATGCAATTTATACAAATGTTTACAAAATAGCAACGTGCATTTTTACGCAAATGACACCCAAATTTACTTATGGTTTGAGTCTAATAATCATACAATCGAAAGTTTACAAAAATCATGTTTAAGTTCCTCTACGGAATCAGGAAATAGATCCTCTATTTTTTACAGATCTTTTTCATACAATATTTATAAATTATGCAATGCTATTCCTGGCAATATGAAGTTATTTAAGCCTGTAGCATTTATAAACAAATTTAAAGCATACATTTTTCATCAAGCTCATTAGACATTAGAAATTTGTTGGTTTATTATTATATTATGTAGGTGTAGGACATATATTTACTTTTCCCACTCGCAGTCTCCCACACAGTGCGGCATAATATATTGTTTACATATTGTTTTGGGGCTGAACTTTGAACTTTTTAAAATTAACTTCAACTCCAAATTGCAGTGTATATTAGCAAAGATAATATTTTTTATGTATACATTGTATTATATGGTACTTACATTGCAAATAAATCTGTTATTATTATTATTATACTATGATCATTATCATTATAATTATCATTATCATTATCATTATCATTATCATTATCATTATCATTATCATTATTATTATTATTATAAATAATGTTTAAGCTTTTAAAAATCCTTTTTTATTTTATATAATATGTTTATCATTATCTATGAGTCGCTATTGTTAAATTGACTCTGGTAGAATTAATTTGTTTAGATATAAAAAACATTTCCTACCACATCTATAACTTTAAATATAAACCGATGTTGTGTTTGGAAACCCATCTTTAAAGTCTATTAAAACTTGTTGGATATAGTAAATACCGCATGCAAATTGGATGTAACTATTTCCCCGATCACATGTTGACTTAGCGTAGTGTTGGAAGAGGATAAATATAATGTACATTATGGTACATTTTAATAGTCTAAAAGCGTTAGCTACATAATCTGGGTTCAGCAGATGCCGGCTCATGCTTTCAGCATCCGGTTTCAGGGTCAATTGCTTTTAATTTCCACCCTTTTCCGCAAACATTATTGGATTAAGCCGATAGCTAAGACCTTAGTAAAATAACTCTGTTGACAACTTTCGCTAAGCATGTTTCGGTAGTTTTCCTGCTCCTTGTAAGTGCATTATCAGCTAAATCGCTTAGCAAATTTCATCAAACAAACCGTTTTCTATAAAACTGTTCAGATTTCTCAAATATGGTAGTTCGAATACATATTCGTTAACTTTCAATCACAAGAAAATCGAATATAATACTCTCTCTTATGTTTTATGAATATTCTTCAAAATTTCACGTATTTAAAATTAACTTATTTGAAACAGAAAGAAACCTTTCCTATAGATCAATGGAATAATATACAGGATGTCCCATGAAGGGTCATAGGGAAACTGAAGATAGTGCACGTCAAAATACGTACTTATGCAACTTCTTTGTGAGACATGCAAATACATAAAAATTAGATTACGGCTGAATTTATTGCAGCTCAAATTGGTACGATTATGATTTTTAGGATGAGAACCTGAATTTTATAACTATTTTTATATTCCTCATAATGGGCGCTATTTACAGACACATTAATAGATAAATTGGCCTTATAAATTCTTATTTTCGACAGTTGGACTTTGGCTGATAACAAATTATGAAAGAGGGAACTCTTTTAAGTAGAAACGGTGTACATCATTGAAGTCGCTGTCTAGCCTGTTTCCATATATCTACATTTAATATTGAATTCTAAGCTTTGAACATTGTTCTTTGATATTTCAAGAATATACAATTAACATTGAAAACTTCTAGGTTATGATTAGTTCTAGTGACTAATTTTTAGTTTTAATCGTTTTATAGTAATTAAATAAAAGAATTTATGTCAGGCACATATATTTCCCTGTAACATGGTTCGCCCTACGTTATACTTTTGTTTTTCTAGAGTTGAGGGCCCAATAGAGAATATATTATTTACAAAATTTTATAAAAAAAACTGCCGCGAGTGCATTCTTTTTATAGTAGGTATTCCTTACATTAAATTTCAATTTTCTTAGAATAAATGGGTGTTTTATTTAACACGGCGTCTGTATTCTAGTACTGAATAATTCTGCCGATCCTGTAATAAGTGAAAATATAGTTTTGGTAGCGTGCAACGAAGGAATGAAGAACAAATGCAAAATTCTGCAGCTAAGCGGATTAACTGTTATCTATCAGGTTATTATTAATAAACATCGTTTGTACATTTGACAACGCTGTAAAAACCGCATGGTAAGTATTACAAAATTATATATATTGTTATTATTATATATTATATATTTATTGTTATAAAATGTTACTAACGCACTTTTGTATTTCCTACTTTTTGTTGGTCACGACAATGACAATTTTGTGTATTTTATATATAATGTGTTGCTTTATTTTTGTGTGCACAGTTGTAATACTTTATTTTAGTGTACCTAAAATGTGCGTCGATCTGTGTGGTGTCAATGTATGATAGAAAGGTTATGGCGCTCAAAATTTTTGTCTTACCTTTTATTTTTCTATCCTGGCTAGCTTAGACTCATCTCAGAAATCGGTTCTTGGTCAAGGGAATTTATTGCACAAAACTATAGCTTATTCACTTTACACTACAGAAGTAAGAGATGTTCAATTTATACATCTGTTTATTAATAAAGAAATCAATTATATGATATAAATTGGTGATATCAATTGTTTTAAAACCTTTACCAGTTCTGAAAACACAATTAATAATATTTCCCATCAAACTCATGAAAACATGGGCCTTTTCTTAACTATTAATAATAGATACAAACAGTGGTATATCCAAATTTCAAAGGTTTTGTTTTCTGGCTCTATATTTTACTGCTTTTATAAAAGCTTACACAACCCACTTACTTCTTGAACGTACCACGGGTTGCATATAAGATATAACTACTAACAATAATGATTTATCTACATTTTTCTATCTAACCGACTGAGAACTGAATTATCCTACTTGATAAAATGCATGGCAGCTTGTATTTCACGTTGTGCCTGTTGTAGGAAAGTTTTTAAAAGTTTGGTCAACTTTAATGGCCTTTATTTAAATATAATGATACAGGTAAGTTCTGCAATGTTTATTCAATTCATTGGTTCAGTTTGTATATTGCTCATTCCTTTAAACTTTACTACTACTACTAATTTTATGTGTGTACACAAATCAAAAACAATACCTGGTACCTTTATTTTCAGTTTAAACTTCTTGGAAGCGTAGAAATACTGGTTGGAACTCCACTAGAGTTTTAAGCTGGGCTTGGTTAACCTTGGTACGGCTGGAAAATCCGAAACTGGACCTGACTTGGATTTCAAATAATGTAACCTCTTTTTCTGTAACTCTGGTAAGTACAATTTGGTTTTTCTTTTCTTGAAATGTCTTTAGTTTTTGTAAATTTTCAGGGGCGCTGGAAAACGACGCTGCACACCTTTCTTCTACCCCCATAACCAGTCAATAACCTTCTTTTTTTTCTTCAGTCCATATGGAATCTAGATTTTTGGTTTTTGCTTAAAGTAACCTTCACAATTTTTTTCCATAACGCTTTTAATTTTAATTCGCGCACTACACTGCACTTCTTATAGCTAAATACAATTTTAAATATTGTCCATGTTTTTTATTTACAAATTTCTTTATTTTATTGTGAAATATTCATTAATTATCTCTTTTTTTAGGTAACTGTCTTGTCCTTGCGTATCCATCTTTACTTTTGGCAGGTGTCAGTTAACAAATTAAATTTACGAAAAATCGTAAAATCTGACGTTTGGGTTCTATGTATCTCATCGATTTCTTTTTATGTCTGATTCGTATGTTAACGATATTTACATTGATTGCATCCTTGTTTCATTAGCTATCGGCTGATATGAGTGGCTCTGGGTTAATTTTTGATTTGTATATGTACTTGTTTTTACATCCATGTACTGATATTTTAACAATTTTAATCTGGTATCAACTTTTTAAAATTTAAATTAATTTTTGACTAGGTGATTCTTTTACAAGGTCTGAAAATTTCCATTATATTTTATATGTTCAAAATTTAATTTTATTACAATATATTTTTATATTATTTTTTGAAATTATGAGTATTTTTAAATATAAATTTTTGAACATAAACAAATAATCTATATGTAAATAACTAAAAAGGAACATAGCGGAATATTTCAAAACAGAGTATACTTACAGAGATCGGCATCACAGCTAATTCATAGTCAGATATCATACCATATATCATATTCATACAGAAGCTTTGAATATGATTATTATTTTCTAAAATTACTTTCTCTGGGGATAAGACTTGGCTTCTATTCAAATTGTCTACAAAATTAAAATAGTACTAATTATATTATGCGAACATCATCGATTATTGTTAATATTGTTGCTATTATTAGTATTAACAGAATTTAGTTTCCCAGCAACACATGAAGTTTTAAAATTAATGGGAGTGAAGTACATTTTGCACTGGCCTACAGATGGCGACTGCAGACTGCATCAGATCATTGAGTAAAGAATAGTATCTTAACTCAATTATCAGATTCTGTCAAAAATAAGATATCGTATACGGTAATTAGTCTAAAATAACTTTTCAGTAGGTACTTGCCTTCGCAAATTTGATTATTCGCGCATTTTTTGTGTAATATATGGGAAGTGTGACAAGTACATATTATCGTGTGGTAGCGTAATACCAAAGATGGTTTCCGAGAAGACAATACCGCATTCTCTTTGAACCACAGTAAATAACTGTATTTATGTACATATTGTCAAGGACCAGTTCATATGGCGGAATTCGAAGACCTGCGCACTGGCGGTGTGCTCGACCTACTACCGCTGCTTGCTGGTCACAGCATAGGTAGACCAGCAGTTTCATTCCGTTGTCGGCACTTTGAACTGCTTTCAGTTTTCTGCGGTGACCTCGAAATGTGAGTGCGATAGCGCATTTGATAGAATTTACAGAATCGGTGATCAGGACCGGAATAAGAATTTTTTATTTGCGCGTGAAAGCGTAGTAATTCCACATGAAAGTTTACGTGTATCTATCAACATTATGTAATAATTCATTATAAAGTTATAAATGGGTAATTCAACATGTATTATATACTATCATTTACTGCTACTAACATACAGTGTGAAAATTCGATTTACTTCTTTGGACTCTTTGGAGTTTAAAATATATAATATTGCACTACAAAAATTTTTTATTTATTTACTTTCTTTTTTTTTGTTATTAGTGATAATTACATTTTTTTGGGATTTTTTTAAATTTAAAATTTGACTTTTGAAGTTTAGTGGACAAATAATTTATTATGATTTTTTTTTGTCTTAAATGATCGACGTAAACCAGAAAACAAGTATTTTTCAGAACAGAAAAATTATGTTTACTTAACTTTGAAAATTGTTAAATTGGAGATAAAAGTGCAGTAAAATGTAAATTTAGAAAAAAATTATTTTTTATTATTTTGTTTTGAGACTTACTCTCATTATAGTGACTACAAGAAATATGATCATCTACATAATTTGAAGATGAGCCGTCTTGTGCAGGAAACGTTGGAACGGCCTCTTTGCGTAATCTATTGCGCGAATCGTTAGAAAACATATAACTTTAAAAATGTATTTGACATAGTTTGTATGAACTATTACTAATCCTGAGCAGCTTTTCTAATAAATCTTCTCTATTAGAAGCCTCTGCAATGATCTTTGCTCTAAAATAAAAAATTGTATTTGTGAAAAATATAAATATGTATATTTTAAACTTCACTTTCATGAGAAGTATTTATATTCCAATATTATACTTAAGAAATAAGTTAATAGGTAAGGCAATTGCAGTAAAATATGATTTATGGGTTGACTCAAAATATTGCTTTGATACGGCTCTGTATAACCGATTTTCGCACTCCCAGAGTTGGATGTAAACTGAGGTCTCTGCAGCTTGAAATGGATGCGAGAGCTGCTATGCGCGACTTATTATTTCGGCCCGAGTGTTTCTACTGGTCTCCCTATGCTGTGTTGCTGGTACGGCTGGTCTTTTGGTCTTCCGACAGGACTGCTCGGCTCGCTCGCTGGATGGCAACTCAATTTGTTAACCAGTAGTTGGAAGACCTAATGCGTCTGTGACGTTGACGGATGCGCACTAGTCCCCAATCTAGTCTCTCGAACGCGCATCTCTACGTCATAACTTCCGTAGTGGTGACCGCAGCTGACCGGTGATGGATGCGCGTTCAGTTCACGCGGTCTACCTCGCGCTGACTAGAGTCCGAGCGTCAACAGACACCACTCCACGTGGATAACTTCAAATACTATTCAGCTGGTGTGACGGACTAATTTATTTATAAAATAAATAAATGCGGGGCAGTTAAACATCACTTCATTACAGTTATACAAATAGCTATTTTTCTTTCAAGGTTGCGTAAATCTATACACGTGACAACGCGGTGCCCTGGTGCCGACTACATTTGACGCCTTTTGACTTGTGGTATATACCTAATCTCGAGGCTGACAGAAGATCAGAGTCAGCAAATTATAACGGTTTAATATAGTTACGAATTTTTTCTTTTTTGCTTTATAAATAAGTTTGGACATTTTTTGATGGACAATTCCGTTAATTCTTATTTTTCCTCACTTATCAAACGTAATTAACTAATGCAGCAGTGCCATCTATTGATTGGTAGGAATCTCTAACACTCTAACAATTTCATCTATTTAGCAACTCAAAAAGTACTTGTGTAGTTTGTAAATGTATGTAGATAAAATAGTGTTTCAGTTGCTATATGGAGGATTTAAAGTGTCGTAGACATTTTCAGCATTCACTTAAATAAGTTATTAAATATTTTTTTTCTTCACATGTTTCACTGGTTGGTAATCGATTTAATTTTCAAAAAAGAACTACAAGGTGAGTTTTCTCAGGTTTCTTATCTTATGCAACTTAACATTCTGACATTTTCAATAATTATTCCCTGTCTAGAATCTATATTACATTGTTTTATGGTACTAGTAATAAAAGAATTCTTATATGGTATGTCATTGGATATGCATATTTTCAGGCAATAAAATATTTCCTGGAAATAATGAAAGACTCGTCAACGCTTTTAATTTCAAGAGGTAATAAAGCATTTGTAACATTCAAAATGTATTAGGCCATAAACGTGAGCACTCCTATTTAATAAAGCTTTTAACTACAGTTTAAACCTAATAAACTTCAACAACACTAAAATGTTTTGGGTGTTGTTAAGAAATATTAGACTGCGTTAGGGACGTATAATCTTTATTACTTTCGTGGTAGGCCATGCAGGAAGCAATAAATTAAAATTTAAAAATTTACGCGCCGTGAAATGATGTTTTAATCGAAATACGCGGCGGATATGTAGTAAAGCGATGGTGTCGCATTGAGGACGGTCTTGGATTATGCGGCCCATTAAATCTCGGCTATCATGAAATTAAATCATTTCTACGATTTCTGGCTGCAGGCCGACCTCGTATTTTATAGATTCGCTGATTTATGCTGCAGCTTTTGACTGCTTTTTGCTTCTTTGGTCATTAATAAAGAGTAAAAAAGTCACTGTAACACAATGTAGGATATAAGTTACGGTTTAAATAAGTTCAATTTTATGTGACCGTCGTCTCCACTTACCAAAATTATTACACATACTAGAGTTACCCATTATTTATTTCGTTGATAGTCCAGGGCATTTAGATCAAAATATACCGGAATAGCGGAAATTTTTAGGCACAGCAGATATCGAGATGCGGTTGCATTGTGTTCAGGAAGGTCCCAGGAAAAAAGTCTATATCGTCTGGTTTAGCCATTTTTTGAAAAATGGCTTCTGGACCGGAAAATGCATTTTCCAATTGAATCATTACTTGCACCATTATAGCAACGACTGAAAACTCGGAAAAATCACTCAAAAATCGTTACTCGGGGCTGGCGAACTCGGTTGTAGCATTAGAATTACCCGGAGATGCACGGAGGTGGCTCTGTGGGGTTGTCGGAGGTGAATTGGGGGAGAAATGGCAGCGTGCATGAAAATCGCTCCAAACTCGTTACTCGGGGGTTTTCGGGGATGCTGAATTCAATTCTAGCATTAGATATCACCGGGGACGCTCGGGGGTCCCTCTGTGGGGTTATCTGGGGGTGATTGGGGGGGGGGGAAATAATTCAATATTAATAAAAACTCCTATTTGTTATTTGAATAAAGTATTATTTTCATAATTTGTGATCTCCTTTACCATTTCCCACAGAGCCACCCCCAAGGGCCCCGGGGAAGTCTGTTGCCAAAATTGAATTCGGCATCCCCGAAAACCTCCGAGTATCGATTTTGGAGTGATTTTCACGGACGCTGCCATTTCCCCCCCAATCACCCCCAGACAATCATACAGAGGGACCCCCGAGGGCCCCCGGGTAAGTCCAATGCCAGAATTGAATTCGGCATCCCCGAAAACCCCGGAGTAACGAGTTTGGAGCGCTTCTCGTGGACTAAGTAATTTCTCCCCCAGAGTGACCCTCCGGATACCCCCGCAGCGCCCCCGGGTAAGTCCAATGCCAGAATTGAATTCGGCATCCCCGAAAACCCCGGAGTAACGAGTTTGGAGCGCTTCTCGTGGACTATGCAATTTCTCCCCCAGAGTGACCCTCCGGATACCCCCGCAGCGCCCCCGGGTAAGTCCAATGCCAGAATTGAATTCGGCATCCCCGAAAACCCCGGAGTAACGAGTTTGGAGCGCTTCTCGTGGACTAAGCAATTTCTCCCCCAGAGTGACCCTCCGGATACCCCCGCAGCGCCCCCGGGTAAGTCCAATGCCAGAATTGAATTCGGCATCCCCGAAAACCCCCGAGTAACGAGTTTGGAGCGCTTCTCGTGGACTAAGCAATTTCCTCCCCAGAGTGACCCTCCGGATACCCCCGCAGCGCCCCCGGGTAAGTCCAATGCCAGAATTGAATTCGGCATCCCCGAAAATCTCCGAGTAACGAGTTTAGAGCGATTTTCATGCACGCTGCCATTTCTCCCCCAGTTCACTCCCAGACAACCCTGCAGAGCCACCCCCGTGCATCCCCGGGGTAATAATTTATTTATATGCCATAACAATACATACCCGTCATACATATTTATGTAATCTTAAATATTCAATAAAACAAATTATTTAAACAACCCTTACCGCTTTTGACGCTTAAATAACCATTTTGCACGATTCATCAATCTAACTCATTTACTGGTTGGATTAAAAGGAATAGTAAGTTGTAACGGATTGTGAAAAAAAACTTAATAAGGATCACAATCGTTAAGAGCTACCAGTCCCAAACAATTTTGCCTTTGACCAGGAAACAACCCTTACCACTTTTAATGTTTAACTAACTATTAAAACGCACATGTGGAAAAATGGATGTCATTATGACATTCGAAATATTGTCAAATCACAGTTATTATGTGACAATTGTAGCCAATAGTATATTATGCAACGATCATGTAATGATGGTTATTAATACACGAGCATTAATCGGGATACGAAACGAGCCGAAGGCGAGTTTCGATGGTTTATGCGTATGTATTAATAAGTGTATTAATAACCATTACATGAGAGTTGCATACGCTTTTTTTCTACACCCGATAAATAATCAAAAACCATAAATTTTATATTTTTATTGAACACAATAGGTAACAGTAATTAATCGTATGAACTGCATTTTCTGCTTTCTCCGATATGTGTGGAGGAGTCGATGGTAATTCTTCTATATCGCTGATATCAGACATTTTGATAAATTATCGAAGTTTAGCTAGGAATCTACGAAAATTTAATACGTACTGATTTTGACATCTAAAATAATTACATAAGAACCTAGGATAAACGTCAAATGCACAGCATGCTTGATTGAAAAATTATGGGTTTCTATTGTTTAAAAATCTGTATCGTAATGGGTATCATTATGAAACGGATTATGGGCATATAAGTGCATTGTTATAATACGGGTGTAGAAAAAGTAATTTAAAAGTACAGTGGCTTCGATGTTATTTGACATGCGTGCTGCTATGCAGTAATATTGAAATTGTTGCTGTCACCACTGAAGGTGTCAACAATGAAGAGCGTAAGACGTTTGGAAGCATAAGATGAAATCAGTTGTACAAGCAACTCCTACGGAACTACTTGGAAAACCACTGTTAGCTGGGGAGCGGTTCCGGTTATAGCAGCAGTTATAGCAACAGTAGAATCCAAAATCAATGTGTGGGTGCTGGTAACGAATTCGTCTTTACAGAGTCTAGTTCGAAAGGCAGGTTAAATATTACCATCTGATACTGACAGCGAAATCACGGCTTGACAACACAAAAAACTACAGACTATCAAATTATTCGAAGGAAAGGAAAATAACAAATATTTACATATATATCTCATTGACATTAAAACAAATCATTTTTTATTTTAAAATTGGCTTAAAATATTTCCAATGTAAAAATTAATACGTGTATATAGTTATAATGTCATTCAATATAAGCGAATATAGGGAAACATTAGTATAAAGCAATTTTAAACGCATATTTATTTTACGCTGAAAAAAAATATATTCAAATCACTATTTATATCCTATTTTAGACTGTTACTGATCGCTGACAGTCTCGGTTCATTTAACGCTGCTTCGCTTTAACCCTCCAACGTTATACCTATGGCTTTGTCATCAGAAAATTTAATTGTACGGGTTGATTTGCTTCTCTTTTAGTAAAGAAGAAGTAAGGAAAGAAAAATTCAGTTTTCTATCCTTATTTGGCCTTGGCCAAATACGTGATTAAAATTAATGACATTATGACTGAATCACCCTGTATATAAAATATTTTATGTAATTTGAGGTTGCTAAATTCAACTGTTTCATAATACTTACCATGAGTATGATTTTGATGTACTGCTCAAGTCTTAAATAACAATAATTAACATAAGTTTATAGAATATTTTCAAAATGTTCTTTAAAATTAATAATTCTATTAAAAGAGGGGAATTGGCAGAAGGAAGATTATCTAGTTATGAACAAATGCTATTTTTTCGTTCTCAGTTGCGGCGAAGCTTTTGTGGAGTAAGATGCCGACAGAGGGAAGAGCGGAGGAACGTTTGAAAGTTTGGGATACGACCAATTACAGAAGCGGCTACGGGACATCTCGGAAGACGACCATTATCCGAGGAGTGGTTCTGGCCATAGCAGCCGTAATACCAACCACAGGAACAGAAATGAATATATGAGCGGATCCAAAGATACTGATAGCGGGTTCAACCCACATATCCTAGCTCGAGGACAACAAGAACAGATCAAAGATCCAAGGTAATACCAGACATTTTAATTCTGTTATTGTGTTATTAAAATTAAATTTTCCACCTAAATCACACTCTAAATCAAGAAATGTCAACAGAATTTTTTTTTTGTTAAGCACTAAATGAAGAATGGCTATATTTAAAAGTTAGAGGACCAGTGGTTTACATATTATTTTTATTAAAACATTATAGTGACTACTCCCATACATACATCTGATAAAGCTGAAAAAATTTACAACAATCATTTATTCCATTACACTGTGTAAGTGCAGCAATTTAAAAATAAAATATTAGTTTACTCCACAAATTTTTCAATAAACTGAAACAAATATAACGCTTTAAATCTAAGTCACTTTGTATAATCTTTTTTCAAAAAATCTCTTTCAGGTTTTAAGAAAAAGTCTGTATAATTAAGTACCTATACTGCAAATTTAGATATAGCAAAATGCATAATAATAGGTAGAAACCTTGTGGTGATATTTATTGTATTTCAAGCATATTGATATTTAATGAATGTATCAATTAGTGTGCGAGCACTGGAAATGATAATTATTTGCGGAAATTATTAAATAACTCTCTTCAAGGTCTATTTATTTTTGGAACTGCATTCATTCGTTACGAATTATTCAGTTACTTTTCTATTTCTGCACAATTTGTTTCTCTGAACTATTCAGCACGAGGCACAAAGAGTAAAAGAACAAAAGCTTCTGTAAAATTTTCTGAGCATGTATAAATCCATTAATTTACACAGTCTGGCATGAATTTTCAGTAAAAACAAAGCTGAAAATGTAATTATAGCTGGCAGAGGTAGCACCGGGGGATTTCTGTAATTCAATGTCCAGTCCCGTGAAAAGGGGAATTTCCCTTGGAGAGTATATACACCCGGTTCATCCAGGAAGCAGCACTACCACTCTTGGCGTACTTTGTTCCTACATTTGAAAAAAGTATACATGGTGATTGATCGAAGTCATTCGTTTGAGTGTAAGATTTGCTTATTTTTCCTAAACATTTTTCAATACAGCCAAACCGGTTATGTCGAATTCAATAATAATACCTCAAGATATCAAATGTCATTTTTTTTAGCAAAATTACTGATTGGCAAAAGTTTTAATTAACAAGAAATTTATCCATAAATAGAAAACCTCGAGGGGGTTTTGGCAAGACAAATTAACGATCAACTAAGTGAATTTAAACTGACGCGCGCCTACTAAGTATAGTATAAATTACTGACTAGCAAAATTATTTCGATACAAAGAGAAATTTATCCGATAAAAACAAAAGCTCTTATGTTTATACTGTTGATAACAAGCTACGCACTTTTTATCACTGTCAAAGTGACAAGTCACTATTATGCATGGTGTCTTGCAAGTCGTTACAATCATTTTAGGAGGTGATAGAATACTTGATTTTGAGTCGATTTAAACAAACATCCCTATATACCAAGTGTTTAATATTTGTGATAATTAATTTTTTAATATTATATTTTCGTGGAATCGTGCTTTTCTACAATTATTGAAATATAGAAGAAAAACAAACTTTGGAATATTTAAATATTACAACTTACAACCGACGGACCTGAGTACGAACCTGAGATGTGCGAACGACATACAAACTTTAGTAATAAGCAAGCATTTTTCTATATTAAGAAACAGTTTATTCACATTATAATATGCAAGAAATCTATCAATATCGGTTTTGTAAAAGTAAACAATCAGTTAAACTATTTATTTCAGAGAATAGAATACGATTTATGTCATCAGCGTACATTAAAAACTTACTATGATGAAAACACGAAAACATAAATGTTTATCACTAAGATAGATAATAAAAAGTAATGGCCACAAATGAGAACCTTGGGGAATATCCGAAGTAGTTATATAAGGAGTTCAATGAAACCCATTTAATGATACAATTTGTGACCTGTGATACAATTTGTAAACGTTTTGAGATGAACCGTACAAACCCATCAAGGGATTCATATTAAATGAATTTGAGTTGATCAGATCACTTGATGACTATATGCATAGTGAAATGTGTTATCAACGTGGATCTTAATGATTAATCTGAGGTTAAAATAAGCGCCTAGGTCTTTTACATGTTCAGATCATAGTTATACAAAATAAAATTCACTCTTCAACTCCGAATACGAGTTAGACAATACTGTAGCATTAGTTAATATTTTGAATCTTGACACATATTTTTACGTCGTTTGAAAAGATAATGCAATGTCAGTCAAAATCTTGAACTATATCGGTAAAGAATAATAAAATAGCAAAAATCAGGCACACCTAAACTAACTAACACTAACTTTAACGTGCAACCAAAACAGTGAGGAAATTGGTGTCTGCCATCGAAATTAGACTTACGTAACTGAAATAGCAAATCAGGTAGATCAATATATCTTTCTTAATATTTATTTTCGGGAATTAAGTTTACATAAAAATGTATGCTTACTTTTTGATGCGCTGTTTTCCTGAAAATATTAGGCAATAGTATAGAATCATCCCACAGTTTCATCTGCAATGAAATTAAGTGTCAGCTGTATACTTTCAAATTCTACAAAACGGAAAAGATCACAGATTAAGCTAACGTATATACAATAAAAATACAGTGTTCACTAAATCTAATACGAATGTACACACAACGTCAAAAGTCTTCGACTCCCCCTCATTCTTGTTAAAGAAATATTTTTTTCAGAAAATCCAAGTACATTTATAAAAGTATATTGATTTCTGAATATTTTTATTATACTTAGAAATTTAAAAACCAGCAAATGTGTGACATTTCTGACAAAATGTATTAATTCAAAAAGAAGCAACAAAGCAAATTCTCTACTTGATTAATATTCGGTATCACCTCCACCACATTCCAATGGCATATTAACATGGCTGTGCATTGAGATAATCAAGTGGTTAACGGTCTCTTGCGGAATATTGTCCCTTTTCTCTTCTGCCGCCACGACTAACTCATCTGCAGTCTGAGGTGGAGAAATATGATTATGAATGGCTCTAGCAACGAAATCTCACTTATTTTCAATAGGATTCATGTCAGGAGAGTTGGCTGGCCAATCTAATCTATTGATATGTCCTTCTTCGAATGTCTCTTGAACCCTTCTTGCGCGATGTGGTCGAGCGTTGTCGTCCATAAACACAAAATTTTCACCTAATTCATTACGTAGATAATGGGCGTAATAACTTGATCGATTGGTAATATTCTGTGGTATGCGAATTAATGGGGTACGGCGGATGAACATTATTCCACCCCAAAACATTACGGAACCCCCTTAATACGGAGCAACTTCACGGGGAAAATGAAGTCGCTGTTGACCTGGTTCTCTCCAGACTCTTTAATGATTGTCTTGAGCAACTAGCCCAATTCTGGCGTCGTCTGTAAATAAGACCCAACGCCACTGGCGTAAAAGTGAACCCCTCCATCTCGCGCCCACTGGAGACGGGCAGCACGATGCCTTGGAAGTAGAATGGGGACCCGTAATGATTTTCTAGCGTTGCGTTGTGGAGTCGTCTTCGAATAGTAGGTATTTATATACACGACGAAACGTCCCTGAGAGCTGAAGCTGGAGATGTGCGGTGTCTAAGGGCATATTGCACCAAATAGCGATCCTGCCTTTCATTATATACTCGAGAACGTTCACTACGTGGTCTCTTCTCCACTGTACAAAATTCTTCATATCTGTGTACTATTCGTACAACAGATGATCTAGGCATGCCCAACATGGATATTTGATGATTAAAGCAGTCATTCTTGCTCGGGTAAACGCAAAAATGTCACGTCCTTGATTATAATGTACAAAAATTCAAAGGAACACTTGGCTGAATACACTGCCAAACTGACCAGATTTGTAAAGACATTGGTATAAAGTAAAGGTTCATGGTCTGCAATTTTTTGTTATATTTTTTGTTCCCTAAGTACATGTAGCTTTTTATCACATGAAGAAAAAACACTAGGTTTAATAGAATCATTTTATATACAGGGAGTTCAAGACTTTTGACGTTGTGTGTATTACTAAGTTTGGGGATATAAAAATAAACTTCAGTCACTAGTTTGGAAAAACTAAACTAACTCAAAATGTATGTCATTAAAGTGGAACTAATAAACTAGCACCGCCTTTTCTATCTGGTTTCGTGACTTCCCTGATAGATAATATTAGTGATGATGCAAAATAATATTTTTATTTTTTCATATTGTTTAATGGAATTCATGAAATTAATAACTTTATGAATTCGCTGCTTATCAACGCTGGTGTGTTTTAATAGCCTAATCAGACTGATGCGTTAAGTTCTAACCCCATAAGTCCAGTTTAAATTAAAATATGACCGTAAAAATTAATTAAAGCCCGCTGATGGCACAGGCGTGACATTATACATGAGAGTTTAACTGAATATCATTAACAAGTTATTTCATTTACATATAAAACTAATGGGGACGCAGCTAGGGGGTACTTTAATAAACTACTAAGATTTATTGTTTCCTTAATAAGAGAGAAATTTTTAAAGACGCAGTTATGTCAATCGCCTTTTACATCTAGTATAAGTGAAATAAGAATAATTATTATCGTGGTTTCTCATATATACAAAATAAATGTCACAATTGTAATCATATCAGGGTTAACTATGACTAGGAATAAAAAATTTAACAACGTGCTTAGGAGGACATAAAAAACAATAAAAAAATTATTTAGGAATTCTAGCAGTACCTGATAGATACAGTTAATCCGGTTAGTTGCAGTATTTTGCATTCGTTCTTTGTTCCTTTGTTGCACACTGACAAAACTACATTTTCACTCATTACAGGTCTGTCAGAATTATCCACTAACACAATACATAGTGCGTGTTAAATAAAATATGCATTTATTCCATAGACCTTATAAATCATGGACGCGCCCGAAACCGTTTTCTGCCTATACAAATCGTTGATGCTAAGATGTGTGCGACAGAAATAGAGCTAGTCCGGGTAAAAACCCACAGATCATTGGCCGAAAAAAACAAAAACCGTAAATGACAGACGTATGACAGACGTGTGACAGACCGAATTATATTGGATATTTACTCATTTATTCAGAAATGTAATTTATAATTACATTTTGATAATAACAATTTGTAAGGAAGGTTTTAATTATTTAGCAAAGGTTTTGTCAGGTTATGTTTATATATTTTTCTGTCACAGAACATCTGTTTTTGCCCGAACTAGCTTCATTTCTCTTGTACACATCAGGACAGCGGACCTCTCTTTCTAGGGCCGGTCCATGATTTATAAGGTCTATGATTTATTCTAAATTGAAATTTAATATATGGAATAGCTACTAATAGAAAACTCGGAATGAACCCACGGCAGTCTTTAATTATAAAATCTTCTACGATTGCTGTATTTTCGTTGGGCTTCTCGACTCGACTAGAAAAACAAACAGCACATAGCATAGGGCGAACCATGTTATAGGGAAATATATGAACCTATAAATTCCTTTATTTAATAACTATAAAACGTTTAAAAATAAAAAATTATCACTAGAACTGAATAAGAACCTACAATTTTGCATTACTAGTTGCCTAGTCTCTAAATATCAAAGAACACCGGCCAAAGCTTATAATATCACATTGTATGAGTCAAGCGTCAAGGATTTTTACAGAACACTGTAAACCTCTCGAGATGTTGTAATTTAAAATAGAATTTAATGCAAACATTGTCGATTATTGTTTATATTGTTGCAATTCTTAGTATTAACAGAATTTTATTCCCCAACAACATACAGTATGCGCCAAAAGTATGGAATAAATTCAATAAAAACGAAGCAATTATTTTTTGGGAAAAATCCTCGAACAGGTAGATTTTTAATTTAAAAAATACATATTTTAGCGTAAAATGCGATTTTCAAATGTCATTTGTTTTCGAGTAATGACGTCATCGATTTTTTTTTTAATGGCAACACCATATTTTTTTCCTTGATTCTGAAAGATCGTTTAATTCTCTATCAGACAGTACTAAAATTTTGCCCTCTTACATAGGAAAGTTTTCGAGTAAATGACGATTGAATGTTAGAAAACGTAAATCAATTAAAATAAAGCAAAAACGTTATCAAGTTTAGTTTTTCCAATTCCATAGTTCTTTTATGGATCACGTAGGTGAAAATCTTTGCAAAGTGTCATTATCACACCGACTTTCTAATAAGTATTGTAAGCGACATAGAAATTATTATTCAATTTAAAGTATTATGGTACATTTAACTGTTACTCAAAGAATTGAAATTTTAATTCTTATGACTAGAACTCAGCAGGAAGTTTGCGATTTATTTAATGAAAAATATCCAGATCGCCCTATCAATCAATCAACAGTCAGTTAGTCTAAATTTAGAGAAACTGGCAATGTTGTAAATATTCCAAAACCTGGACGTCCAAGCATTAATGAAAATCAGAAACAGAACATTTTGATAAGTATGGTGGATAATCCTCATAATTCTTCACGATTGGTTGCATTAAACAATGAAAAATATCATCCCTACAAAATTCAACAACAATGCAGGAACTCAATGAAGATGATCCCGATCGCCGCTTACACTTTTGCGAAATTATAATGGATTTATGTCAAGGAAATAGAAATTTACACCGGCAAATACTTTTTTCGGATGAGGCCACATTTTGTCTGAATGGTACAGTAAACCGTCAAACTTGCAGATATTGGAGTCGGGAAAATCCTCATTGGATGGCAGAGGCACATACCCAACATCCTCAGAAATTAAATGTGTGGGCTGGAATAGTTGACGACAGAATAGTAGGGCCTTTCTTCTTTGAAGGAACCCTTACAGGACAAAGATATTTAGAGTTTCTAGAAAATGACCTTGTTCCAGCCCTTGCAGTAATTTTTCCTAACGATAATGACCCTGACATTCCTGACGATATCATATGGTTTCAGCAAGACGGTGAACCTCCGCACTATGCGCGCCCTGTACGAGATTTTTTGGACAACTGTTTTCCCGGGAGGTGGATCGGCAGACGCGGACCGATAGAATGGCCTGCAAGATCGCCAGATCTTACACCTCTTGACTATTTTTTATGGGGATACTTGAAGTCAAAAGTGTACATTAATAAACCACGTAATTTAGAAGAACTGCAAAATCGCATTCGGGACGAAATACGCAGAGTTACCCCAGAAATCATTCAAAATGTGTAAGAAGAATTTCTTCACAGACTTGCGCATTGTCAAGAAGTTGGTGGATGGCAATTCGAACATTTAATTTAAGTATAAAATTTAATCAATTGTATTTTATTTTGCATACCTCAGAATTGTTACTTTGTTATGGATAAAATTTACGTTTTCTAACATTCAATCGTTATTTACTCGAAAACTTTCCTATGTAAGAGGGCATCGATGACGAAAACAAATGACATTTGAAAATCGCATTTTACGCTAAAATATGTATTTTTTAAATTAAAAATCGACCTGTTTGAGGATTTTTCCCAAAAAATAATTGTTTCGTTTTTATTGAATTTATTTCATACTTTTGGCGCATACTGTATGAAGTTTAAAAATTTATCGGCGTGAAGTACACTTTACACTAGTGGTATATCAGATTCTATCAAAAATAAAATTTCAAATACGGTGATCAGTTTGAAATAATTTTGCAGTAATTATCTTCGCAAATTTAATTTTTCCGGAATTCTTTGTGTATTTATAAACATGTATTTATGTATCGGGATGACGGATAAGATGATTATGAGAAGTGTGGTAAGTGCATATTACCGTGTAGTAACGTAATACCAAAGAAGTTTTCCTAATAGACAATGACTGATCAAGTACAAAAATTTTAACCACATGCTCAGGGAGGTCTAAAAGGCAATAAACAATTTATTTTGCAGTTCTAGCAATGTTTAAAAAATGCCTTCTTTCCTAAGGAAAGTCGGCGCCTATAACAATCAGTCATCGTCATCGTTTTTTACAGAGTTGTCAAGTGTAGAAACGACGAAAATAAACATTTTTATTAATAATAATAATGCCTAAGTACCTGATAGATAACAGTTAATTCGGTTAGCTGCAATATTTTGTATTTGTTCTTCGTTCTTTCGTTGTACACTGCCAAAACTACATTTTCACTCCTTGCAGATTCGTCATAATTATCCACTAACACATCCGACATAAAATACTTTATTTAATCACTATGAATCCTTTAAAATTAATCACGTAAATGTTCTAAAATAACATAACCTAGAAGACTGCATTGCTAGTTGCATACTCTCCAAACCTCAAGAACCTGCAAAGCTTAGTTATACAGGGTGTCCGTAAAACACGTGTACAACGGAAGACCACAGACTTCTGGGTTCAAAATAAGCCGATTTAGTCCAATTTACTTATTTGCAAAATTGCTTCGTTTAGCCACTAGAGAGCGCCAAAGTTCACGAAAAATTTTTGTTTATTCCGAATATCTCGAAATCGACTTGATCGATTTTAACCATTTTTGGGCTACGCAGTTATAAGTCTAACCGACACCTTTTTGACATTTAAAATCTTTTGCAGACATTAGAAATATAATATAGGGAAAAATCATATATCATGCAAATATAAGCACATATTTTTTTTACTCCCTGTATAATTACTCTCAGTTCTTTTTCTATTAGTAGCGGACTTTATTTAGAAACTTTTTTATACTTTCAGAATATTGAATAGATTAGTAGTTTAGGCAGAAAAAATATTTTTCGTTTTGCAACAAATAATGAAAATTCCAAAACTCTCATTTATATTTTATTTAATAAATACAAGACAATGAGATATTAATATAACAAATAAAAAAGAGTTATGATGTCTTTACAATAAATGCTCAGTGACCATCGTTTTCTCGTATGCAACAGGTAATCCGTTTTACGAAGTTGTAGTGCAGCATCTCCATGATTACTGGATTACCTCGTAAAATGTTAACTGCGTCTTGGATTCGTCTAAAAAATTCCTCTTCATTATTAACTGCATAGGCATATGCTTTGGTTTTTACTGCACCTCATAAAAAATAATCGCAAGGGATTAAGTTTGGGGCTCGAGGTGGCCATTTTATAGGAGCATCGTTTCCTCTTCCAATCCGGCTGTTAGGATGCAGATTATGTAAATACTGACGAAAGGGTATTGTAAAATGGGGGGGTGCACCATTCTGCATAAACCACATGTTACGACGAAGTAGTAACGGTAAATCGTCCAATAAATTAGGTAATACTTGCTGTAAAAAAATTAAATAATTGACTCCATTTAATTGATGTGGAAGTACAACCGGGCCAATAATAAAGTTGTCGATAATTCCCGTCTGAATTCATATTGAAAATGTCTTATTTCTGTATAGTGTGGATTTTCATCAGTATAAATGTGTTTGTTATGGTTATTAATAATTCCTGACCTAGCAAAACATGCTTCATCTGTAAATAACATGTTTTTGCTGAAATTGATATGATGCGCTCTTTGATCTTGTATAAAATTACAAAATGCTAAACATTTTTCAGGGTCAGTGGGTAACAATTCATGAACCGATTTAATGTGGTACGGATGTAGTAACTGCTCCTTCAAAACATCACGAACTATGATTTTTGGTATCCCTATTTCATGTCCAATGAGTCTTGCACTAATTTTTGGGTTCTCTTCTATCTTATCTAGGATTTGTTCCTCCACCTCTATAGTTTACGTGGTACGTTGACGCTCTTGAATCCCGTTCATTTGGTGGAAGGACCCAAATTCGCGAAGTCGCCTTTCGATGTTGGCAAAAATTTGATGATTTGGCACTCGTCGATGAGGGAATCTGTCCATGTAGAACCTAACACTTTTGCGGCCGTTACCTTGACAATATCCATAAACCAAAAGAATGTCTACTTGTTCGGAATATGTATACGTATCCATGATGAAATATTGAAAAATGAGGAACAGAAACAAACACAACAACAACAAATAAAGTGAGATCTAAAGTAACTAAGTAATTGGGCAAGAAGAATAAACCGAGAGACTAATTGCAGAACGAATGCTGATATTGTTGACATACGAAAAATATTTTTTCTGCCTAAACTACTCATCTGTTCAAAATTCTGAAAGTATAAAAAAGTTTCTAAATAAAGTCAGCTACTAACAGAAAATGATTTTTCTTATATTTCTAATGACTGCAAATGATTTTAAATAATGTCAAAAAGTGTCGGTTAGACTTATAACTACGTAGCTTAAAAATGGTTAAAATCGGATAAAGTCGTTTTCGAGATATTCGGAATAAATAAAAATTTTTCGAGAACTTTGGCGTTCCCTAGCGGCTAAACGAAGCAATTTTGGAAATAAGTACATTTAACTAAATCGGCTTATTTTGAACCCAGAAGTCTGTGATCTTCCGTTGTACACGTCTTTTCCGGACACCCTGTATATCTAAGGGTCTAAGAAACATTTTTATAGAACATTGCAAACATCTTGGAATAGTTTAAAATATTAGTAATTATTGTTGCTATTATTTGTATTAACAGAATTTAATTCCCCAACAACACAACAAGTTTAAAAATTTATCGCCGTGAAGTGTACCTTGCATGAGTAGCCTACAGATGGCAGATGGCGTCTGTAGGTGTCAAAAAATAGTTTGAAATATTTGTTTAGTGTATTTAAAAACATATCGTATTCAAATGATGATGATAAGGTGCTGATTTGTGGGAGTGCGACAAGTGCATATTACAGTGTGGCAACGTAATACTACGTTTTCCGAGTAGACAAAATATTATGCCGAATTCTCTTTGAACCACATCGAACAACTGCTGTAACGTTTTAGAGGTAAACGTAGGGCAGTGTTTTAATGTATTTGTATATATTTGTGTGTGTTTATTTTTGTTTGTTACCCTTACTGGTTTTTACTGACGGAGGAAATTTACTTGATTATGGTCGCTGGGCCTATCTTTAAACAAAAGGAAGGTTTGAGGGAAGGAGAGGTCCCCAGTAGCACTCAGCAAGTACAAAAATTGTTGTAATGACATCCTTGAATTCTCTCCAAATGTCCTGGACATAAATATCAATAACTGTTATTACCTTTGACATCTTTGATTTGCATCAATAAGCCTAACTTAGAGGTAGTTGGCTTTAAATAGGGGTTAATATAGTTTCGCAAAAAAATTCACTTATAAATTTGGAAATTTTTTGATGGACAGTTCCGTCCGTTCTTATTTTTCTTTGTCCCCTCTTAAAATACTTGTACTTAGTCCTAGTTAACCCCGTATAGAATCTATTTCTGTTTGTAGTAGAAGGTGAGGTGCGCTGTGAAAATATTTAATATAATTTATTTTACTATATTTTTATGTTTATTTTTATTTCTGTTAAATTGATTTGGTCGGAAATAAAACAATTAGTCTAAAATATCGTGTTTATTTCAATTAAAAAAAATTGAAAATTTTTTTGTTTTATAAAGAGCACGTAACAATCTTAAAGACGTCGCCAACATTTAGAGATTTTCGATTAGAAAATATTGAAAACCACTGGGACTGAAATTAATTAAAAACTGTAGTAATAAACCACTTAGCCATAAATCAATATTAGGAAATTCTACAAAAATTGCTTAAACATATTTCCAGGAGCTAATAAGAGTGCTCCTAAGTGACGGTTAATATTTCAAATCAGTTTTTGTTTGACAAAGTACAAAATGTCTTCCTCACTTTTTAAGATATGTTGCAGTTTTTCCTGTCCACAACCTTCATACACTAGACTCACTCTCTGGCTCTCCCTCCCATAGTCTTTTAACATCATTTCTCACTGTTCTGGGACTACTTTCACCAACTATCTTCAAACCATTTTTAAAATGTTATAATTTAATTATAATTTGGAGAAAATGTTCTATTCTTTTACGTTATTCTAAAGGTATTTAACCTAATCAAATAAATTTTGCTATAAGTTCTATTAAGTCATATCTATGTTGTTTGAAAATTTGAACTTCTGCACTATATGTAAAACAAATTAAATGTATCGCAAAATTTCATGTTCATTTATTATTAATTTTTTCCTAACTTTAAATGAAAGTGACATTTTGTTAACAGTAAATTATGGTAAAGGGGAAACATTTGTAATTTTTTATATTTATATTCACTGCCTGTATATCCTAAATTGTTAATTTAGGACAAAGTTCAAATTTATGAGAAAGATACATTATGTAAATATCGTATAATAATAATCATAAGTAAAAATGAACGCCCTTATTTCAATGAAGGGGACAATGCCTTATGAGATGAGATCATCGTAATGTAAAAAGGATCGTTAACTTTAACTGTTCAGTCAGATAGAAGCACCTTATCCAAAGTAAATGAAGCGAATTATAAGAGTATTTTTATAAATTGGCACCCTTCGTCACGTGAATAAATGAGTTCTAAATCAGGATTAAAGATTTTTTAGCACATACTTAAGTTAGTAACCCGGAAGCTATGGTTCATCCATCTGATTGCACGAATTACTTTTTAATATTAAAGTTATTCAAAAAATAACTTAATATAATATTTATTTTGATATTAGTTTTTTATTTTCATTCCAAATTTTATTCATTTTCACTACTATTTTTCTTAATATACTTTTTAATAAATAATAGTGAATGTTTTTGCATTTAAAAATTTACTTGGAGTCGAGCCGGTTCTGTTCATGGATGTGAAATGAGTTGAACACTTTATCAGCCCGCTACATAACCTAACTTAATAAAGTACGTAAATTAATCAATTTTAATATTATTTTTCTATTTGTGAGTTCCGTTTGAGTTACAAACAAGACAAGAGCTAACGTTACTCGGTTGTTATATGACAGTTTATAGAAAAGTGCATCAAAAAGTAGCATCAGTAGGTCATATGTCCAGTCATTTTCTGCCAGGTTCTATCCTCATAGAGATCTTCCGTTGGCTTGGCATAAAGACACGATTCAATAACTGCAACTAAGACATTAAGATGTGAGTTCCATCCAATAAAATATGAATTCTATAGAGTAAAATCCTTATTACAACAGAATAAGAACATGTTTCCCATTAAGATGTAAATGGTGTAGTTCCCAAGAAAATGTTGCATCTGTCACTAAATACAATTAAAGAATTACCATCTCAGGAGAACGCAATTTTGTTAATGGCTTTTATAGCAGCAAGTTTTGCTATATTCTTGCGACACATGAAGCTGTTTTTTACCTAAAAATCCATACAGCTTTGCATATACTCATTTTCATCAACAAGAATTTTCAGTTAACGTCTTGGCTGGAATCGTGAGTGAATTACTTATTGAGCTACTTACTCTTTCAAATCATTTAACTGAATATGACTACTTACATATTATACAATATGATTTACCTGGATTGCTAGAAGAAGTGTCATTATTTAATATATTTGTAACAGTTTTTCCGATACTTAGTTATTTTCTCAATATTCATTAAACATGTTCAAGATAAATTTGATTGAGTTGTATCAAAATATTTATGACTTATTCGATAATGAAAGAAATAATGCTGTATGTAACTTATAGACTTTTAATCGATAGTTACTTTGCAAAATTTATTGAAAACAAATTATTTCAATAGAAAAATTAATAACTCAAATTTCACTCATTCCGTAGATTGTTACTATAAATCAAATTTCATAAATCTACTCCAAAAATCTTGAAAAATATTTGAATAAATGTGATATATTTTGTATTTTAAAGATTATTGACTATGGACCCTTTGGTACTTACTGTGTTGTTTTAAACAAATTTCATAGTTTCCTATATTCAAACATTATGTGTAGGTAAGGACTTAATTATAAACAACCTTGTACCACATTAATATATTCCTTTATACACCGACATGGTAGAAACATTTAGATTTGCTTCTATTTCTTAAACAGAGTTGTTTGCGATGACCTCTGGAAATCTTAGAATCAATAGCTCATCGAGTACTCAATAAATATTCTATTAATTCTATTGACATAGATTTGATTACGTTATAGTGCCCGGTTACATTATTCAAGGATTTGTACCATAAAATATTAATATAAAGGTTATATCTAATGACAATCTACAAAAGAAAAGTGATTGAATCAAGCAGTAGATGGTGCATGCTTAAATCATGTGTTTGTACAATCCGTCTATACAGGATGAGTAAGAACTAGGTATACACAATTTTACTGAACATTCTTCTCGCCAAAACAAAGTTTTAATTCTAATAAATTTTCGTTCTAACATGTTCATTACAAAGATACAGGGTGTTGAAATTTAGGAAACAAAAAATAGTTTCTTTTCTCATATCTCCCAAATGTATAGAAGGATTGTTTTGAAATTTGTTGTAGTGAATGTCACTATTAACAGTTAAAAGCCAATGGCATGGAATCATCACTATAGTGAACCTTTTTTTAAAAAACTATGTGGCTGACCACTGACTAATTGTTTTGGATGAAGCCATTACTATAATACAAAAAAGTATTGTTACATAATTTCAGTAAATAGCTCCCTTTTGGAGTAAATCAACTTTTTACATTAAAAGCAGTGATAGGAGAAAGCCATATTTATATACAAAAAAAATTGAACGGAAACTTTTTTGCCAAAATAAATTTACTAATCAATTAAATCGGGACTTCTCGGAGGCCACCTCATAGGACCAAAACAATCAATCCATCTATTATAAAAATTATTATTCAGCCACTCTGTCACAAATTTGCCATTGTGAGGAGATGCACCATCTTGCTGGACGTACATTTGTTGTCTAATATTCAACAAAATGTTTTACAAATAGTTTTCGAGAAACTCCTTGTAACTATTTGTGTTCATGCGATTATTAAGGTCTTGTAACTTCAATAAATGACCATTGAATATTCCTCCTCAAGTATTGACAGAAAATCGGTGCTGGAATCTTCTACTTCTCTTAACATATGGTTTATTCAATGAATAATGATGCAAATTTCGAAAATTTGTAATGCCGTCTCTTGTAAAAATGGCTTCGTCTCATTTATTCTTTTAATAAGCCACTGACGAAAACGTAAACGGATGAAGAGCATCTGACGCCTGTACAAGTGTAATAGCTCTCTATGTCTCAAAAAAAAACCTTTGTGAAAATCTTAACTGCACAGAAAGTAGGCACGTACTTGTAACATTCAATTATTGAAAATATATACATATATACATATTTTCGTAAAAAGTTGATTTACTCCAAAACTAGGAACTATTTACTAATGATGTAATACATTTTTGTATAAAAAATGGCTTAATCTAAAAAAAAAAACTGATCAGCTTTAATATTAGTCGGGGTCGCAACTAAGTTTCCACGCCACTGACTTTTCCTAGTTTCTTGGCTCTTCACTGGTAATAAGTATTAGTAGTGACTTTCACTACACCAAATTTCAAAACAATCCTACTATCCGTTTTCGAAATATGAGAAAAAAAATTATTTAATTTTTCTCATATTTCGATTTTTATTCATTTGAATAAAAATGGTTGTAAAACTGCAGTAAAAACTTTTGTTTTTGGCGAGAAAAATCTTCAGTTACATTTTTTACACCCACTTCTGACTCGCTCTGTATACAGAGAACAACTAAAATGCTTAATTAAATTGTAAAGTTAATTTCAAATTGGCAAAAATATTTTATTAATTTTAACCAATTTTCATGCGAAGTCTTGTTTCACAAAAAAGCAAATAATAACTATATAAAACATACAGGGGTGTTATTAACTAATAATTTCATATAAGCATATTTCAGTTCAGTTCTTTGAGATATACTTCGTGTTACAAAAAAAAACTTCTACTTAAAACTCACCCTGTACAATGCTTGCCCATGAAATCATTAAAAATGTATATCTAGCTGTATTTGCTGTACTTTTATCAAATCAAATCAAATATGTTTATTTGCCCAACAGAAAAAATATCCATTTACAGGACAAAAATTAACACAAAAGTAATGCACAAATAATAAAAAAATATATAAAGAAAAAGTAATTAATATGCACGCATTCTTACAACATGACTAATACATTAAAGAAAATTACTTAATTATTAACAATAAACGTTAAATAAAAAGAAAAACAAAACAAATACAAAGTAACTGTAATTACAAAAAACTTATAGATCTATTTATAGATTTAATAGGAGAAAAGTTTATATCAGATATGATGTTAAAATTATGAGACATGATATAAACTGGAGACTGTCTTAAAATATTCGTATTGGCTACTGGTAAATAAAAAGTATCATTTTGCCTAAGACGAAAATTAGGAACTCTGATATTAAAATATTCTAAAAATGACATGCGATCAACATTGTTGTTAAACAAATTGTACAAAAATAATACACTATTTCTGGCCCGTCTTAATGAGGGAATATCGAATCTAGAAAGCAATAGTTCATAGTTGTAGCCCCATCACACTTGAAGGAAAGAAATTTTAAAAATTTCCTTTGAACTGACTCGACATTCAAACGAAGTGTTTCATAGATAGGGTACCAAATTATAGCACCGTATTACAACTTACACCGTACAAACGAAAAATAGAGCATCTTTAGCGCATTAATATTAGAAAAAGATCTACAATTTCTTATGATAAAACCTAGCATCTTAAATGAGGATTTAACTACACTATTAATATGTTCTGAAAAACTTAGTTTAGAGTCAAATACAATGCCCAAATCTCTTGTACACTCCCTCTGAAAATCAGTATTGTTTAAAGAATAACGAAATAAAATAGGTTCGTGTTTCCTAGAATAAGTAACCAATTTACATTTGGATTAGTTCAAATTAAGCTTAAATGTTTCACCACTCTTCAATTATTGTTATTCGAAATTGTAAAAATTCACAGTCATTACTGTCATCAAATTTTGCAATAAATTTTCAAGTCATCGGCGAAAAACAACTATTTACAGCTAATATTTTTTGTAAGATTTTATGTATATATCTATATAATTATTATTCTGTAGATTATTTTATGAAAAAACATTATCAAAAAAGTGATATAAATCACTAGAAAATATTATACAAATATGCAAAATAACTTACCTACCTTACTTACTTTTGACTATTTAAAAGTTAAAGCCAGTTATACAGGGTGGTCGCGATGTAATGGGCCAAAATTCATGACTAGATTACTGACGTGAAAATATTGCGATGTAGACAAACTCACCTTAGTCCAAAAGTTGATACTTACAGAAATACAGGGTGTTTAATGCAAAATATTATTTTAGTTTTTTTCTTATTTATTTCATAATAAATGCTCATATGGAGATGCAATTTTGGTGTTAGGGGTTTTCTGGGGCAAGAGATTGAAATATATATATGGTTTGCTTGTAGCTTGAAAACGACAGAACTTTTTTATCTTTCAAAAATCTAATTCTCATGTAGCAAATTCTGATTTTACAACTTCTTTTACACAAAAAAATTTTTTGATAGTCGCTGTCTTGCACCGTTCTCGTAAAATTTGCCATTGAAATTTCCAATGTATTTGCATTCAATTACAAATCGACAAAAATTTTCAAGTAGGCTTATGTTAAAATCCAATTTTGACATTTTCCACTTATCTTAGTGCTGTCAGTAATATTACAGTATTATTCGTGCCTTATTAAAAGTATTCTTTACTTTATGATCTAAATCGTAGTGCGAGATAACATGCCACGCCATAATTTATTTTCAAATGGAGAAATGCGCGATATGGTTTGCGTTTATCAGATTATGTTGGACGTCGAGCGCTTCGTCGGTATTCAGATTTGTATCCGAATCGAAGGCAACCAAATCGGAAACTATTTCAAGAACTTTTTAATAGACTTGGAGAAACTGGTGGTTTTCGTCCTAAAAGAGACAACGCAGGGCGTACTGTTACAGTTCACCAAGAAGAAGAAATTTTAGTAAGAGTGGTAGGAAATCCAGAAGTTAGCAGCAGGCAAGTAGCTAGAGAAACCGGTGTTAGTAAAACAACAGTTCTCAAAATCTTTCACAAAAAAAATGTATATCCCTACCATTTTACACCCGTGCAAAATCTTTTAGCAGCAGACTTACTAGCTAGATTTTGCTCATTTTATGCGCAATCAGCAAAACCTTGACCAGGAATTATTGGATAATGTTCTATTCAATGATGAAACGACCTTTACTAGTCGAGGAATTTTTAATTTTAGAAATAAGCACATATGGGATCATGAAAATCCTCACGTAGTCAGTGAGCGTCACTTCCAACATGAATTTGAGATAAATGTTTGGTGCGGAATCATAGGAAATCACCTTTTGGGTCCACATGAGCTTCCTCCAAATCTAAATGGTGACTTGTATTTAGATTTCCTGCAGCACCATTTAGTTGACTACCTCGACGATTTACCACTGAATACACGGCAAAATCTATTTTTCATGCAAGATGGAGCTCCCCCTCATTATTCTGTCAGAGTACGGAACTATCTTGACCACATTTTTCCGAATCGTTGGATCGGTCGTGGGTGTCGAATATTATGGCCTCCTCGTAGTCCTGACTTTAATCCTATGGATTTTTGTTTCTGGGGCTACATGAAATGCCGCCGAATCATTTCGTAACAAGAATCTCTATTTTAAAATACGGCAGTCTTTGAACAAACGCGTTAATAAATGTATTGAAGTTGGAGGCGGACATGTTGAACATTTATTGTAATATTCGATATTCAATTGTTCATCACAATTTATAATTTGAAATAAACTCTTGTTCTTTTTGACATTCGTACCTTATTTTGTTTACTCGAATTACCAAAGCTAAATATCTTGAGAACGGTGCAAGATAGCGACTATCAAAAAGTATAGCTTTTTTGTGTAAAAGATGTTGTAAAATCAGAATTTGCTACCTGAGAATTATATTTTTGAAAGATAAAAAAGTTCTGTCGTTTTCAACGCATTCGACCTAGCACAGGTGGCGCTCTCTATGAGCAAACCATGCATATATTTCAATCTCTCGCCCCAGAAAACCTCTAACACCAAAATTTCGTCTCGATATCAACATTTATTATGGAATAAATAAGAAAAAACTAAAATAATATTTTTCATTAAACACCCTGTATATAATGTAAGTATCAACTTTTGGACTAAGGTGAGTTTGTCTAAATCGCAATATTTTCACGTCAGGAATCTAGTCATGAATTTTGGCCCATTACATCGCGACCACCCTGTATTTAAAACATGCCAGTTGATACATTTATAGAAAATGTTTATTTATTTATTTATTCATTACAAGAATTATTCATAATTATTATAATATTAATTATTAATGAACAAAGCTTTAACCTTTTGAAAGTCATATCATTATATTATATCTAAAAATGAACACTTCGTGCAATGCAACAACTGGGGCCTAAATGAGTTCCCCACATGACGTTTTAGAGATTTAATTAATTATTTAATATAAGGCACATACCTGCACACCTGGTAGCTTTGACATCAGGTGCATTATTTATCATTTCCAATGACATTTCTCTTCATCAATATAAAATATAGTTCAATATACAGCACCTTCACCTTCCCCGGTGCATTTTGCAGCCATCGGGATGTTTGAGGTGACAAAGCAGGGCATTTAGGCGTCATTTTCACAATTTGGGGCATTCACAATTTACATACTGAGCAAAAGAGCTTTGACGGCTGTCTCCATACAGCATCAATCACGAGATACAATGATTGATGACTCGGTTCGTTTTTTAAATGAAATAATACTGACTAAACGGGTTTCGCAGGCTCTCCTCGTCTTCGTGTTCTAACAAAATGAAACATTTTTCGAATATCTATATTAAGCGGGTGTCAGTGGTTGCTAACAAGTGCACTGCCATGAATGATAATTTGTGATGTGTATTAATGTTTACGAGAAAAGTTTTTTAAAGGGAAATGAATGGGGTATACTGTTCAACTTTCCTTGAAAATGTAAATAGTGCTTGTTTTGAAAAGCCAATTTAGAGATTACAAAGTGTACAGTGTGTCCACGATTTGTTATTCGTAAACAGTAATTTTAGTGATTTCCATTTTTTAAATTCATAAATGATGTTACACAATAATAGCATTCACTGCTGATACTTCAATCCTCTTTTCAAATATATTAAAAGTACCGGAGTATTGTGTGAAAAACTATCGACGAATTAGTAAAGTGTGTATTAGTAATATATTAAAGCCAATCATTTAATATATATGGTTTAATTTTCTTAAGAATATTTTAATGGTGAAAAATTGAATATTGAATTTAATATTTACCTATGTGCATTAAAAAATGTACATATACCGGGTGTTCCCTCTAAGACTTTCAATGTGAATATCTCAGCTTCTATTGCAGCCAGTGCGGCGACATTTGGTATACGGCGCGTAGAATTCGATGATGCCATTAATTTTTAAACAGGATGTCCAGTTTTGCAGAAAATCGATTTAATTTCGATGTTTTGGTAGTCAACCTCAGTAAAATTTGTATTTAAATTTAAAATCCTTAATTATGAACACATTCTGATAAAAAAAAGAAAATTTTCATTTTGTCATAAAAAAACGCCTATGAAAAGTCCCCAAATTTCATTGTTTTGTCATGTAAAATGTGTATAGCCTTGAGTCCAATTTACACACACGCAACAACAGCATGGATAGACGTCAAAACGTAAAGTGACAGAAACTGTCAAAGAAACTATGAGTATTTTTGCAGGAATTTTATTATAAATACGTAACACGAAGTGCGTACGTATTTGCAATAATGCTACAGTTTTGTTAAAAAAAAATGGAATTTAGAAGTTGATTAGCTGCTCGCGTGCGAGTTTCATCTGGCATGAATACACTGAAAATATGTGAAACATTTATTGTTTTTTTAATTTTATAACAAGCATATTCTCGGAAATAATAAAAGCGATAGGGGACAATCCTTACGAACAGAAAACTAAATTTATGAACACGCCACATGCCCTTGACTCTACTTGAATCTCGCTGTCACAAAACATATCTTGCTGCTATGCTGCGAAGTTACCGCAGAGGTGTCGGGACACCTGAACGATATGTAAAACTTAACCTAGAGTTCGGGAAAATGTTAGTGTACTTAGTAGGTAATTATAACTTGCATATTTTTTTTCGCCTTTTTCCATTGAATATATGAGTTGCATTTTGTACTTATGTTTCATATTATATACTTAATTTCAAAGAAAAATTATGGGGTTAAATTTATAAGAAATAACCCAGTCATGCAAAGACTAGAATTATCTTTACCTGATTAGTTTCAGATGGAGAAGCTACTGGGGTGTTACTTTCAAGAATAGAGATGAGAAGACATATTTCAGTATTTGTAGGAGAACAGAATGAATATAAACGTATTAATTTCACCTTTGTGGTGCACAGAAATCAAAAATATCCGCGAAAATGTTTTTTTCTCACCTCTAGTTGAAACCTAGAAAACAAAGTGCTGTCATGGAAGCATGTTGACATACACAGTTACGTTAATCATTCATTGATTAAAAGATTCGGTAAGATATTGAAGAAGTCAGATGCCAAGATTAGTTTATATTCGTGCTACAGATAGATTAGAGACGAGGACAATTTTGCTAAGGACAGAGAGAATGTATACGACGATTACAGATGTGTTGTAATGCAGATGGTGACTCATTTGAACATCTCTTATGAATAAATATCTAGGCGAACCATTGTGATTCGCAATTACTTCCGAGAATAGTTTTATTATACAATTAAAAACACAATAAATGTTTCACATATTTTCAGAGTATTTATAAAGCTCAGCTCACGTGAGCAGCTAATAACCTCAAAATTCAATTTTTCTTTATCAAAACTGCAGCATTATTGCAAATACGTACGCACATTCAATGTACCTCGTGGCGTTACGTATGTATAATAAAATTCTTACAAAAACACTCATACTTGCTTTGACAGTGTCTGTCACTTTACGTTTTGACGTCTATCCATGCGGTTGTTATGTGTGTGTAAATTGGACTCAGGGCTATACACATTTTGCATGACAAAACAATGAAATTTGGGGACTTTTCATAGGCGTTTTTTTTATGACAAAATGAAAATTTGTTATTACTTTGTACTGTACTGTACTGTACTGTACTGTACTTACTTTTTATACAAATGTTTGATTTCCTGAAAAATGGAACACCCTGTATAAGAATTGATAGTAGCTGAGATATTTGAAAATCTTAGAGGGAACACCCGGTAACCCACTGCAACAAAAACCCCTCTTAAAAAATAGGTCTGTCAACTGAATTTTGATATCAGTCGAAATACGTAGGCTTTTAGGCGCTATAAACAACAAGTTAAAAAATGTATAGTATTTTTCTTCTCTTAGTTTTTCGTATTGGAAATACCCTTAACAGCGAGGTTAGAAAACGTTCTCTCTGTTCTCTCTGTTCACGGTCTATTAAATACACGGTCGAGGCCATCAGCATGTAGCCAATGAAAACTGATGACTTTTGTCTGTTGACTGTTGTATTTTATCTTTATTTAAGGGAATTTTGTGACGTCACCTGGCCCCGATGGCCTCGACCGTATAGTTAATAGACCGTACCCTCAGTTAGCGTCATAAAACAAAAGAGTATTAAAATTGTCAATTATCAAATGTCAAAAAAATAGTGTTTTGTACCTAGATGCACAAACACAACAACCAAGACTCCAGCTCAGATATTTGTAAGTATGCAAAAACAAATAATACATAGGAGAAAATGGACGACTAGATATTAAAATAGTCTCTGCTTTATATAGTTTTCCACTATCCGTCAATTTGACGTATTTACTGGCTGGATTAAAAGGAATAGTAAATTGTGTTTACAATTGTCAGATCGGTAAGTACAGTGACTTACTGATCGATAGGCAGTAAGTTATCAAATAAGAAAAATGTATAATTTTATTTACCAGCATTTTCATACCGTTCTCCCGACTTATCTGGTATAACAGCCGAACATCCTATATGCCACGTTTGTTATTTTTGATAGTGGAATTTTGAGATTATTTAGTAAGTTATAGTTGTCACAGGATTGTCACTTTGACATTAAACAAATTGATATCTAAAAATTATTTAAACCATATAATTTAGTTATTACATGGATCGTGAAAAAACTTTTCACACTCAACTACTCTGCGGCCTAATGCCCCGACTAGCATTGAATTGTGCCTGGAAAACCTATAGTAAACAGCTAAAGTCATTCGTCAGCAGCTCACCAGACATATACCGGTTTCGAGTTTATTAACTCTCATCAGTATGCCATAGGTAAGTTAACCGACAAACAACCTTTGATTTGTTTAGTTCCAGAAATGGAAGAACTTAAGCAGAGCATATGTGGTCTCAACAAAATGGCACCACAGCACACACAGCCCGTGAGACAATGGCGATTTTGAGTAGGATGTTTTCTGGATGCTTCATCTTCAAAAATGCGGATATAGCATATCCGCCTAGGATTCCAGATTTTACTGTACCTGACTTTTGGTTATGGGATTATCTTAAAGATATGGTCTTTGAGAATATCTTCAAATCTTAGATGTACTAAAAGGCAATATCCGTTAAGAAATTGGCACAATCCCACCTGAAATGCTGGAAAAAGTTATGAAAAATGTTCTATTAATTTTTTATGGACAGACCTATTCAAATAATCATCAATTTGTAAGCAACTAGCAAACTCACACATTTAACATTTTATGTTTCTTAATTTTTGGTTGTTAATTTAGTCAGTGATAAATACACTTTTAAAATTGCGACACGTATGCAAAGTCGCAGACGTTACTATCTACCATCTTTGTTAGAAACAAGAACAGATGCGATTTAATCGATATTTATGACAATTGCCCATTACCTCAGTCTATATAACACTGAATAGTTGCCATTCCATTAACACTTTAAACAAAAGACTGATTCTCCAAACTGCAGGATTGAACCTAATACTTCTTATCACTGCATATTAACCAAGACTAGTTTCCAGTAGTTGAGCTAATGTCGTCAAAGATGCAAAACTAATACTGCTAGCCAGCGATAGCGTGAAGTAAGGTAAGGACCTTGCCCAAATATGGGCACTTTATTATATATACGAATGAGATATTGTTTATTTTATAAGAATAGATAGATCTCTGAATTGTCGAAAATCTGCAGTCGACTCCAGAGTTTGCTGAATATTTATGATAGAACACTTGTTAGTTAGGTACACCAGTCAAAAATAAAACAAACAGCAAATTATCGTATTCGATTACGTTTCGGCTTTTTATTAAAACTATCTTCAGATCAAAATTTTATTATATTCTTCTATTGCCAGGTTACTAATTAGATAATGATATTTTCTAAATAGATTCTTTCTGTATGCTTCCATTCTTCAAGAATCCCTTAAGGCTGCTTTTAACACAGGCCTTAATATTATAAAGTTACTTCTTTATTGATTGTTATTTAAAATAGAACACTTGCTAGTTAGTTGGTTACACCAGTCAAAAATAAAACAAGCAGCAAATTATCACATTTGATTACGTTTCGGCTTTTTATTTAAAATCATCTTCAGATCAATTTTTTTTTAATAAAAGCTGAAACGTAATCGAATGTGATAAATTACTGTTTGTTTTAATTTTGACTGGTGTACCCAACTAACCAGAAAGTATTCTATTTTAAATAACAGTCAATAAAGAAGTAATTTTATAATATTAAGACCTGGATTAAAAGCAGCCTTAAGGGATTCTTGAAGAATGGAAGCATACAGAAAGAATCTATTTGAAAAATATCATCATCTAATTAGTAAACTGGCGAAAGGAGAAAATAATAAATTTTTGATCTGAAGATGGTTTTAAATAAAAAGCCGAAACGTAGTCAAATGTGATAATTTGCTGTCTGTTTTATTTTAGCAGGTGTACGCAACTAACTAGCAAGTGTTCTATTTTAAATCACAGTCAATAAAGAAGTAACTTTAGGTTATTTATGATAATAATCATATGACTGGTGGTCACGAGACACAGTTTTCGAGTTTCTAAAGTATGATATAATAATAAATACGTAACCTTGTGAAGATGGTTTTGTATTCATTCGAAAATTTTAAGAGCGCCTATCTTGGGAAATTTATTTCTTTTTATTTCTGAAATATAGAGGGTGGCAGTTATTCAATTCATATAGTGTCCACAGAATTAAAGAAAGCAAAACATTTAAATTAAATTGTTTAATAAAATATTTGTTGCACTTCTCTTAGAGCGAACAATTACTGTAGAAGATTGACTAAGGAAGGCAACAAGAGTAACCCTTCATTTCTACAGAGTGTTGGTGGTTCGGCTGTCCTAAACTTAACAGGATAGTAAACATCGAACGAAGCAAAAAAGACATGGTATGGCTATTTTTATTAATAAATCTCTAATTTCATGTGCAATGACCACAAAATGCAATGTTTACCTCTTGTTCCAATTTATTATGTTCAATTTTAATAAAACGATTTTTTCGTCAGCAAAATTCTCGGAAGCGTGAGAATCTACGCAAGTCCGTTCGGGAGTATAGGTCAGTTGGTATCTAAACTACAAAGAGTTAATGTATTTGCTTTTTGTCGGAAGTGTTTTGCGTACCACTATTTCCTTAATATTTCTTTGTTTGTTAAAATGTTTTGCACCTTTTGTCTTGCTAGATTAACAGGAAAGGAATATTTAAATTTCTTGGAGAACATTCTACCAGAATTGCAATTAAGGTCTTTGCATGATGTGGCCCCGGCACATACAAGTATATGTGTAGTTCAGTATCAAAATCATATTTTTGAAAATCGCTGGATAGGCAGGAACGGTCCACTTCGTTGGCCAGCCCATACATCTGACTTAAATACACTGGACTTTTATTTATGGAGACACATGAAGACCATAGTCTATACTACAGAATTAGAAATAGAAAATGACGTGCAATAATAAGATTTATGCCGCTTACCGTGGAAAATAACGGTGTACATTTAAACATATGTTATGTCATGTTAATAAGTATTTAAATGGCATTTTTTTGATTTCTTTTTAGTACATAAGTTATATTTATTTCTGCGACATGAGTCTTCTTTCTACTACAATTGACCTATTACCAGACTAAAATAACATCAGTAATTAATTAAAGGTCACTAGATACAACATAAAAAATTAATACTTATTTTTCAAATTTCTATTCAGTTTAAGTTATGTTACTGCTTTAAACATTATAAAATTACGAAAATTAGAAACACTTAAAACAGTATCTTAATATTAAATAAATCCTTAATTCTACCATTCTCTGTTCAATAATAAAATTGCTAAATATTTGTCTCAACTAATTTCATTAATTTCCAATAATTGATTGGATTTTTTTGTCATAACTAGAAAATAAACTACCGCGTGATAGGTAACCTGCAAATGGGTCATTTCATTTGAAATCGTCTAATTGGCAAAGCCGACCCATTTTAGATTTTGGTGTAACTTTGAAAAACTCTACTCTAGGATCCCAAACAACAAAATTTACACGAGTTTGATTATTACAAGCGCTTGTTTCCGCCTATTTAAATAAACACTCTTAAAAATTGCTATTTTTAAGCTTTATTAATTTTTGCTGTCAAATTTTTCGGTTTGAAGATATTTGAATGATCAAGACGGAATTGAGAGTGGGAAAGATAGTAGCTTCAGTGTAAATGAAGATAATTGGCTCGGACGATTCCTTTGTATAATAGCAGCGTGCTGAAAATGAGTGTTTTTTAGTCATTTTTCGTGAATTTCAATCGACTCTAGCGTCTTAACTGTTGAGAATTAAAAATTCATGCTCCGCGGGAATTAAGTATACATATCATAGACAAAATTCAGCCACAAGTAGTCCACTCTTTATAAAAGAAAACTTTGCTTGTAGTTTTGAAATTTTTAAAAATTCCAATATTCAAGCTATGAAACGAGCGTGTTGACTGCGAGATAAAAATCTGATACAGAATCTACTGTTCTTACCTTCAACTTTAAATGACTACATCACTTGTTTTGTTATTTTTATGTTTAGTGCATGTACGAGCCGTTTTTTTACAGCAAAAATCAACTCAATTTCTTTTTTCTAAATAACTAGTAGTTTCTTTACTGTATTAGAAAGGTATTTTAAGCTAATATAAATCAAATCTACTAAAATTCCTATCAATGAAGTCATATGTATGTTCTCTGATACCAAACATCTAGGTATGCCAATGAACAATTCCACAGACAAAGCTCTATTCAATAATTATCTAAAGAAATTAATCTATCTAAATTTCCTAACCTACTTTAATGAAAACACTATAAATATCTAACTTTACTTTTGGCAGTGGGAACACGAAATTCAACCACAATAGATGAGATCTGATCTATTTCTGCATTTTTTAGGATTGCTTCTTCAGGTGGCCTCCTCTAAGTTGAGTCAAATATCTAATTATAAAAATTATTATATAAATTAAAATTATTTGAAATTAAATATCGACAATGACAAAAGTGACAGTCTGTCAATGAATTAAATATGACAATACCTACTTGAATAATGTTTACCCTTTATGTAAAAGTTTTTATATATTTTTAGGTATTAATAATATTGTGTGAAACTAACTACTCTGTGGACAAAAGCCCAAAAGCCATTATTATTAGCTTTTGTAATAGTAAGGAATATATGGGTAGATATTGTGGGTATAATTCAACGCTCGTTGGGGCGTTTGTCCACAGAGTAGTTAGTTTCACACAATATTATTAATACCTAAAAATATATAATAACTAGTAGTTTTTATCTTATTTTTTTTTCTATAAAAATTCCGTCTTATCTATAGAATTTTTATATATTTTTATGCATGCGTATAGAGATAAGCTTATTTCCGTTATTTGACTGTATTGCATTTAAAAGTAAATACGAATATGCGTAAATTAAAAAAAGAAATTAGCAATATTATTAATTATTCATTATATTATTAATAATATAATTATATTCGGGAAGTAAATTCGAGTTCATAAGTATTAATAAAATTACTAATGATTTAATTTCTGTCATTTTTCAATTTATATATTTTCTTGTAATTCGATGCCGTCGATTTGAAAAGTTGAATAAAAAATAATTTTTTCGTTGAAAAATTGTTTACAGTTACTGTCATTTTTGATGATAATTACTTTCAGAAACAATTTTACACCCTAAATATCCATAACTTTATTAAATCTTGAAATATTTTTCATATTTATAATTGTTTTTGATGGTAAGCAATTTTAATTCATTAGTAAAAACGTCCAGATTTTTGGTGTAAAAAAACGGCTCATACATGCACTTATGAAAATAACAAAACAAGTGATATAGTCATTTAAAGTTGAAGGTAAGAACAGTAGATTCTGTGAGTATCAGATTTTTATCTCGCAGTCAACACGCTCGTTTCATAGCCTGAATATTGGGATTTTTAAAAATTTCAAAACTACAAGCAAAGTTTTCTTCTATAAAGAGTGGGCTACTCAGGTCAACTTGTGGCTGAATTTTGTCTATGATATGTATACTTAATTCCCGCGGAGCATGAATTTTTAACTCTCAACAGTTAAGAGGCTAGAGTCGATTGAAATTCACGAAAAATGAGTAAAAAAACACTCATTTTCAGCACGCTGCTATTATTCAAAGGGATCGTCCGAGCCAATTATCTTCATTTACACTGAAACTATTATCTTTCCCACTCTGAATTCCGTCTTGATCATTCAAATATCTTTAAACAGAAAAAATTGACAGCAAAAATTAATAAAGCTTAAAAATAGCAATTTTTAAGAGTCTTTATTTAAATAGGCGGAAACAAGCGCTTGTAAAAATCAAATTCGTGTAAATTTTGTTGTTTGGGACCCTATAGTAGAGTTTTTCAGTTACACCAAAATCTAAAATGGGTACGCAACAATTTTTTTTATTTTCAGACTATTTTATATGGAATGAAAACTAGTTTATTTAGTAACCGTTTATTCACATTGTTGCCACGTTGTGATTAAATTCCTTGATATAATACAATTTATTTTAAGAAGGGCTTGGCCCTTGTTATCTTTTTTGTTTATTTATTCTTTATCTATCTTACATTGAAGTTATGGCAGTCAAACTTGAACACTTTGCATAGTGAGATAAATAGACGATAGTGATCTACTTTGTAATAGATTTTGTATTTCAGAAGAAGGAATGCTTTCACAAAGTTCAGTAATGTCAGCAAGTACTGATTCTTAATTGATATATAAATAATCCTAAATACAGGTATGAGCTTTAAAGTTTTATGGTGGTGTGTTGTCAGTATTTGGTCATATCAGACACAAATAAATTTTTTATTCAACTGTTCGTGACTAGCTACGGTCCAAAAATGTTCCCTTACAACAATACGAGGTGTCAAAGTTTTAGGAAAAAAAGGGAAAATAATTAATATTTTTGAAACCACTTCAGATATTTTCATGAAATTTGGTATGTGGCGACTATTAATAAAGGTGCATATTTTGCAATATAAATATAATTTCTATCATTAACAGTGGAGTGCGCACGAGCACTGACTAATATTTTTAAAGAAAAAAGTGGTACGGCACTTTATCCCAGATAAAAATTATTTTTGAATTCACCGCTCAATTTGAAAGAGCCCTCTTGAGTTTTTGGATTGCAATGCGTCGATAGTATAAAGCAAACTATCATTAATTTTGGATGTAGAATCACCTCCTTAAATATTCGCATATTATTTAGGAACACCCTGTATAAAGTTATTTGTGAATCGAATAAAGATATATCGCTGGATTATGTTATGGAAACATAACATTATTAAAACGGCTATCATCTAGCAGCCATACGCTATTCTATACCGGACTAATCAGTCAGAGACATGAAGCCTTCTACATCGCACTAGAAATCATTGGAAGCTAGCGACCTCTATCATAGTGCCTACTGTCGAGATGGACAGAGTTAAGTTTTCAGGTTTAATTCAATGCTGGTCGGGGCATTAGTCCGTCGAGTAGTTGTTTCCTGGAATTCCGTCTTTGCAACATCGCTGATTCGCTATGGAGGTCACTAGCTTTCAATGGTTTCTACTGCGATGTACAATGGAGGATCAAATGGCCACTATATGTAGCTTTGCTACTTTGCGATATCAGTATATAGTTTCATTTAATAGTAATGTCTACTAGGAACTGATCCATTATGAGCCATAATAGATTATAAGAAATCCATTAATGATTTGATTATGCTATAAATGATTTCATTTGTTAGATAAGAGTATTTTCCAAATTTTTGCTATTGCTACAGTCTAAAACTGAAAATTTAAGCAAAATAATAATTTGTTTATCCTATTATTCTAATATTTAAATATTTTATTTTAGATCTCGTGGATACATTTCAGAAGAATGGATATCATATTTGTTATTTAATATCTTCCAGAATTTTAAATGTTGGTTGAATAATGTAATTCCAACATTTCTACCATTCCTAATGAGAAGTAATATACTTTGATGTTGATATTACAAATTCGGGGGTAAAGAAATTTGTGTAACTTAATATATTTGAGAGTTGTTACTTTTTTCTTAAAGCAAATTCAGATTGTAATTACTTGGGAGGGGGTTCTGTTTCTCACAATCAGTTCCTCTAATTAATAAAACATTTTTAACAGTAACGAAATTGCTTTTTGTGGCATTGGTTATTTTTTTTACCTGATAAGTTTCTCTCAATCTGGAAAAGTAAAGATCAAAGAAATAAATCCCTATGGTTAAAATAAATAAATTTGTAAGTTCTTAAAATTAAGACAAATATACAAGGTGTAACAGTAGTAAGTATTCAAAACCTGTGAACTTGTAAAACAAGACGAAAAATTACGAACACATAAGTACAACTTTTGTCAGTGGCGGCTCCTAACGGAGATACGCTTACTTAAAGGTATAACCTCAGAAACAGTTTTTAATGCGTAACATCAAAACGGTTCAGCATTAAGTCACGAAATTTTGGTGACGTGCTTAATAAGTCTCATAAAATACATTTCAAAATTTTCTACAGGGGTGTGAGAAAATGCAAGGCTCTGGTACAAATTTAATCATATCTTTTTTGTAGTTAATTTTTTCTAGTTTCTGACTCTAAAATATTAAGTATTTAACATAAAAAATGTACTCCTGTCCGATCTACTGGGCTATTTAGGGCTATCTTGGGGCTACCGCCCCGTTCTAGGCGGGACACCTCGGGTGAGCCGACCATCCGCTATGGACTACAAACTTTCGACTGCTTTTATTCTTTCCATCAATTCCCTTCGTTCACTATTATTCTATACAGGGTATCCCAACGAAAATTTGACCCCCCCCCCTATAATTGGAAAACCGAATAATATTTCAAAATTCGCCGAGACCCGTCGATTTTTGTTCTTGGGGGGAGCTTTTTGGACAGTCAAGCCAACTCGGTATGTTCATCCCCCTAATGCCTAGCAACCCCAACTTAAAAATTTCAAATGCAACTACCCCACTTGTGGCACATCATTTTAAAGCCCTTTTCATTACGAATACAGTGACGTACCGTTTTTAGAAATCGGTTGAGATTTGACAGAATTATTGGTTACAAACGAAAAGATGACAAACCAACTTACGCGTAGTAATTTCTACACAAATGCCCACCACTAATAAATTTTTCATCTACTACACATGACCGCATTACCTAATTGTTATTGATGTGTCTATCAGTTTACAAAAAAGTCAGAAATGAAATAAAAAAGCTGAAGCAAATAATAAATCAGATTTATTTGATGAATTGCTCAAAATGACCCCCGTTAACTCCCAAACAATAATACAGTCTGTTTTCAAATTCTGTTCGAACATTATTAAAGACATCCGCAGTGATTAATCGGCATTCTTCTACAATTCTATGACGTAGCACTTGCACTGTTTCTGGCTGAGTGGCGTACACTCGTGATTTTAAATGACCCCACAGGAAAAAGTCCAAAGGGGACAGATCCGGAGATATTGGTGGCCATTCGACGGGACCTCTTCTGCCAATCCAATGCCCCGGGAAATGGTCATCCAAAAATTGTCGCACAGCAGCAGCATAGTGCGGGGGCGCACCATCTTGTTGGAAGGTTATTTCATTTTCTAGTAAATTGTCGTCACTTTCTAAAATCTCTGTTATCCTAGGATCAATTGTACTTTCCAATAATTCTAGATAGGTGTTTCCATTGAGATTACCTTGGATGAAAAATGGTCCAACAAGATGGTCGTCCAAAATGCCTGCCCAAACATTCAATTTTTGAGGTGTCTGAGTATGAAATTCCCTGATTAAATTCTCACTCCAATAACGACAATTGTGTCTATTCACTTCGCCATTCAACATAAATGTGCATTCGTCGGAGAAACATGTATTGTAGAGAAGATTTGAATTCAGTAGAAGTTGTTCACTAAAGTATTCGCAAAATTGGTTACGGCGATCAAAGTCATCTTCATGTAACTCTTGAACCAGCGTCATCTTAAATGGATGAAACTCCTGTGTTTTTTCAAAATTCGATGAACGGGATACGCCAGAACTTCAACTGCTTCATTTCGAACTGGCCCAATTACTTCACGTTTCTTGTTTAAAAGCGAACCTGTTGCAACAAATTTGTCAATCAGGTGTTTAACGTACTGGTGGTTTACATTTTTTTCAGGATGATTGGCATTAAAAATTCGTGCTGTAGCTTTATCGCAATCGTGATTTCGATAATATATTGCAACAATTTCTACTCTTTCCGCGATAGAATAAACCATTTCGAACACACGTAAATACTTTCAATAACGGCTGAAACTAACGATTTCTTGGTCACAAGCAAAAAACACCGACTTTTTTTGTAGTACTGACTTTTTGTTATTTTGAAAAGGTCTGAATTCCTATAAACTTAAGTATCTTCTACCAATAACTATTTTAGTATCTAGTTTTATTTGCTTCAGCTTTTTTATTTCATTTCTGACTTTTTTGTAAACTGATAGACACATCAATAACAATTAGGTAATGCGGTCATGTGTAGTAGATGAAAAACTTATTAGTGGTGGGCATTTGTGTAGAAATTACTACGCGTAAGTTGGTTTGTCATCTTTTCGTTTGTAACCAATAATTCTGTCAAATCTCAACCGATTTCTAAAAACGGTACGTCACTGTATTCGCAATGAAAAGAGTTTTAAAATGATGTGCCACAAGTGGAGTAGTTGCATTTTAAATTTTTAAGTTGGGGTTGCTAGGCATTAGGGGGAAGAACATATCGAGTTGGCTTGACTGTCAAAATAGCTCCCCCCAAGAACAAAAATCGACGGATCTCGGCGAATTTTGAAATATTATTCGGTTTTCCAATTATAGGGGGTCAAATTTTCGTTGGGATACCCTGTATACAATGTTTAATTAGAAATTCTAGAAGAAAAGTGGTGAAGGCTTGCAGAAAAAATCTTTGCAAAGGCCAAGTCAATGACTGACATAATAAATTTATATGTAGTCGTAAACGAAAATAAGTGAAAAAAAAAACTGGAATGAATTCAGTAGCAACCACGTGAACAACTGCCTTATACCCACTCAGGAGGAGGAGGATTGAGAGGATGTCATTTCAATGACGACCAAGGTGTGGAACGTTTAGACACGACAAACTTCATTTTTCCATGAGGGAATGGAAAAACTTCAAATTCGGCGGGAAAAATATATTTATTAATTTGCTATACTTGTTCTACTTATATATTTTTATTAAAATTGTCTTTTACAGTGTCAATAAAACAAATTTCGGTTTATATTTGGTCCACCTCCGTAGAAACAGTTCATGGTTGATATAGCCAATTAATAATATAAAATTATATGACAAAAGCAATATTTCGCTTTGCTTCCTGTTTACACTGCTGCCATTAATTAATACGAAAAATATTTTCTCTACAGTATTAGCAATGATCCTTATGAACAAAAAGAAAAGTGGTTGCTTCCACACTGCATTACCAACTGATATAAATAAAGTGAGTACACTGCATGTTTATTCCTGCATCCCCATTTATTTGCATATATTCTAAAAAGTTCCAGCTTAGTATTTTATATTCATAATAATCTCTATTTTATTTTTGGGGTCGATTTCCTACTGTTTTCATTTCATTTTCAAAAATGGATTATCCTGATATCCATTAAAACCAAATCTTTCGAAATTGTGCTTTATTCTATCCCCATAGAAAAACAGCCTTAAGAAATGCATTGAAAGATTTTATTCACACTGATATAAGAACTATAAATTTATATAAAAAGAATAGTTCGCATGGTGTCATCAATCGTAGGTATACTGAGTGGTACTGTGTTTACTTCTATAATTAACGGCGATCCTTGTAATCACTAGACACACTAACTGACTAGTTTCCGAGATACAAGGTTCTAAAATACTTAGAACACGATGGAAAGATGAGTTCATCGTCCCCCGAAGAAAAATTGGAAAGAAAATTTCCAGTTTTTACGTTTTGGTTAATTACAATAAGTATCTCTAGCAAAAATATTACGGTAATACAGATGAGATAAGATAAGTTACATTTTGTCAATCATTAGAGCAACAAATGACGATGCCAGTAAATATCTGTTAGAATATATAGTCTTTGTACGATAACGCACTACATTTTGCAAATAATATTCATAACTATTTAACGACAACTCGTGAAAAATACGTGAATAGGAAATTACCTGAATGGCCCCATTGGGTGCTTCTCGAGCTACTGGGCTATTTAGGGTTCTCTTGGGGCTACCGCCCCGTTCTAGACACCTTGGGTGAGCCGACCATTCGCTGTGGACTACAAACTCTTGACTGCCTTTATTCTTTCCATCAATTCCCTTCGTTCACTATTATTCTGTATACAATTTTTAATTATCAATTCTAGACGAAAAGTGGTGAAGCTTCTTTCATCATTTCTTCATTAAGTGTGTGTGAGAGAAAGAGGCTGAGTTGCTAAAAATACATACTTGTATTATATATTGACGAGGAATGTTTATTAATTGCGATTAAAGTTTTATTATTACATCATGTTTCAACTATGAAATATTTATTTCGAAAGTTCTTTACAATATACCTAAGTGTTGTCCAGATTCATATTATAACACGAGATGTTAAAGTTATGAAACATCGAGTGTAATAATATGAATTTACAACAAGAATATTCTACACAATTTTATCTATATTCATTTAATAACACGGAAAACAATATTTTTGGCAAAATGCGTCAAATGATGCGACAAGAAGCAGCTATATTTTCTATAAATAAAAAAATTATCTGCTGTTAAGTTTACAGATAAAGTTTTCTTATGTTTCCTTTCGCATGATTACTGTCGAAACTAATTCTGATGGAAGTTTATCCTCTTATATAGAAATAGCGGCAAACTGAGTCTAGTTCGGACAAAATCCAAAGCGCGGTTTGAGTTGGAGTACCAAAAGTTTGAAGATTGGTGAAAAGCTAACAAGGTAAATCAAATATCTGAGAAAATTCTTTTCGCTTATTTTCCAGAAAACAAGTATGATTTTTGTTAGAAAAAATCAAGAATGCATTTTTGAAAGCTCAGAGGGTCACACAAAACCAAAAAGTCCAGAATTTTTGCGATAGAAGTATATAAGTTGATGACATGATGAAACATATTTAATCATGAACGTTGCTATGATAATCGGCATTTTTGGAGCCTGTCACCTCGAAGAATTAAATAAGCACATGTTGGGTCATATTCAGTACGATGATTTCTGTATAAAAAATGTGATTCCATGCATGAAAACAAAAATTGTACAGAAATTTGTTAGAACAGAAGGAAATGCGGTAGATATCAACTGTTTAAATATTTTCGAAAATATCTGCCTCGCTGAAAATCCTCGCCTGTCGGAGTTAATACTTTTGGAAGCATTCCAAAAATAATTGCTGCAACCAAGCTTGGATTGAAGAATTCCGAAGAATACACTGGACATTAGTTTAGAAGGTCGTCAGCCACCATTCTGGTTGATGGCGGTACATATATGCAGATGTTAAATGTCATAAAGGGCTGGAAATCTTCTACAGCAAAAGGCTATGCTGAGAATTCTTTAAAGAATTAGAAACAGATATCAAAGAGGATCATGAAGCCAAAATTCAATTTTTAATTGTAACAAGTGTATGTTTTTAATAAACCTTATCCTTTATAATAATTTTTTAATAATAAATTAATAATTTTTAAAAAACGTTAAAAATGTATTTCTTTTTTTATTTCAGCGGTAGCTACGAAAGTATAATAGATCTGTAAAATTGTGGATATGCATCTGTGTCTAAAGTAGATTTGTAATCTTAAAAATATACATATATGAAAATGTTAAGGTGTCAAACAGAATTGAACATAATTGAGAATCGAAAACATCATAGTTACAATTTTTAATATTTCTTATAGTAGTAATAGGACCAGCGATACAACAATGACTTAGAACACATATTCCTTAAATTCTTTGAAATGTGGTTGTTTCTAGCAATATTTTAATATTAAGAGCTAAAATAATTTAAATCCATGGATATATTGAAAACTATTTGGTAGTAAAGAATGTATATTCTCCTACTAAAGTATGTCAAAAAAAGTATCAGTTAAATTAAGAATTTCAGTCTCAACGACACCCTGTAAGAGGTTTATTGTTTAGAACTTCGTGTCAAAGCAGCATGAAGCAATGCTTCTGCCGCAGTCAGTCACGGTGGGCCTCTGTGCAACACGATCCCTTCATTCGAACAATTCTCTATGACAAAGTTGGAGGTTGGAAAACGTAATTAGATCAAAAAGTTTAGGTAAGCTTATTAACATTCTCAGAACTTATTAGTTGTCAACAGAAGGCTAAAGTTGAAAGTGATCAACCAACTATTTCAAGTAGAAAACTTGATGAAACCTAATTACAATTTGTCGAACCCAACTCAATTAAAACTCTAATCTATAATGTTTATTAGTTCCGCCGCAAAGCCATTCACAATTACCTGCCGAGGTTAGTCGAATACAATGTGTCCCATTTATTTGGGAATGATTTGAAACCCCGATAACTTTTGAACTGAAAGAGTTAACCATACGCGGTTTTCATTGACCTCTTAAAATGTCAAAGGAGTTCACATTAATTATTACATTTTTTACATCAATAATGTAGTGTGTTTCAAATTTATTAGCCAACAAATAAACAAGTACAAAAAACAAAACATATAGCAGGCAATAAAATGTTTTATAGCAAAATATAAGTCTGATTCGTCACTTAAGTCTAAGGCTTGTTTGTGGCGATTCAACATATTGTTACGGAAGCTCACTTACCTTTTTAGTTTGTCAATTATGTTCCTGTTTGCGTTAAAATTTACAATTTTTGTAATCCTCTTAAGCCGAGGACACATTGCCATGTGATGCAACGTCAGAAGGATCTGACACCGCGCATTCTTATGTATTCTTATATATTGTGTGTACACTGCTCTAACGCTATACCACGCCACGCTACGCGACGCCATCCTACGTGTTGCGAATCCCGACTTGTTAGATTTTCATCATGTCGCATGGTGTAACGTGGTGTCGCGTGGTAACAGTATGCACCTGAATTGCATGTCAAACACATAAAATAATAGATAAAATTGATGAAATTTTGTAAATGTTAGATTCAGAAATTTTTCTCATCTCAACACTAAACGAATGATTTGTTTTTCGATAAAAGAAGGAATAGATTGTACCATTTGAATATATAAAGTCGATGTGTCATAGAATAGATTATTAAAGAAATTATAACTGTTTGTCTTATATGAACTGATTACTTTATCTAATTAATCTCCGTTTTTTACATTTAAAATGTTCATCAAAGTGACAGGGCGTTGGTAGCACGCAGTCTATACTTCCTCTATTTTCCTCAGTGTCTCCAGTTTCTTCTGTCTCTTAATTTTCTTCATCCGACAGTTCAAGTGTCAGGAAATCGATGTCAGTAGGTTCATCAACGTTTCAAGTTCGACTTTTGCAAGTGGTAAAAGTTATCCAACAGCTTATGACCGAGCTTATGATAGCCGCAATTATCCTTGCAGTCCTTGCACCCACTTCGACAATAACAACAGCTTATCTGAGTAATGCTAGCGGCGCTGCATGCAGTGGTTATTGGCAGTAAACCATTGATAATGTATTTCCAACCCCATTGCGTTGGTTCCAAATGAATTTCTTTCCACCTCTACCATTTGACGATAAACCCAAATTTTTGACTACCTTTTTAAAACACAAAAATTGTATTATGCATCAGTACCGGTAACAGAATGTAACGTAACGTGGCATCGAATGGTGTGGTAACAGTGTACACACAGAGTACATATTATTATGTCACATCACATCAGGTAGCATGGCGTGGAGTGGCATCAAAGCAGTGTGCTCCCGGCTTGATTTTGCCGCTTTCTAGAAAATTCTAGACTATATTCAATTTATTTCTCGACACGTTCTCGAAACCGCAGAAACTTTGAGAATTCTAAAAATATATATAAGCGGATCGGTTTCGCCGTCATAGTTCAGTTTATATTGAGCTGTTGAACACGAATGACCATAACGTCAAAGTAAAGATATTTTTCAAATAACTTTAAGATTTTATAAATGAACTATAAATTTTGTATGTAACTCCCTTCTTCTAATATACACATGTTCTATCGTCGGCGGACTTCTTTTTGAATTACAGTTTTTTAAAGTGTCTGAAAAATATTTGACAAGGGGTTCTTATAAACATTGTTTTTAAGAAACCCCCATAAACAAAAACTTAGAGGTGTCAGGTCTGGAGACTTCCCTGGCCACATTATTGGAACATTAATCCCTATCCATTTTTCATAGTATATTTTACGTAAATAATTACAGATAATACGTGGCCTGTGAAATGGAACTAAATAATCTTGAAACAACATTGACTTTCTTAGTTGCAAAGGCACATTTTCAAAAAGAATCGGAAATTCTCTTTGAAGAAAAGTCAGTAATAATATGGTCCAATAATTAGATGGCGGCCAATGGTGCCACACCAGAAGTTAAGACCAAAATGACTGACTGATTGATTATTTATAGCGTTGACAAAATCAGGGTTTTTTGTTGACCAACAATGTTAATTTTTTTTGTTAACTAAGTCATTGCTTACCTGTCAGCAACTTTTGTGAGTACCATAATTTGGAAATTAAAAAATGTATTCGTTTTTCTATATTCAGTCCACCTAATTGGCCAATGTATTGTAACTTGTTGTGATGATATTTATTTACTGCTACTCATAGTTCTTTGCATTGAGGATTTCAGATTTAATTCTCTGTTACCTTGCCTAATTGAATGTCTCAGATTGTCTTCAAAATGTTGTAATACCTGGGTTCTTGCACTGCGAGCTCTTTTCCGAATTAATTTTGATTTAGATCACGAAATGCACTTTTGTTTAGAACACTCCTTTCTAATCTCATAATATAAAATATATTTCATGACGTCATAATAAGCATTTCTATAACTTCCAAAAATAATATTATTAGCTCAAAGGCAAGCCTCAGTCGTCTTTTTTGAAACCTCCTAGCGAAATTTTTAAATGCTGACTAGTTTGTTTTGAATTTAGGTAGATACTACCTGTGGAAACTGGTCTATCAAATATGAAATTCATATTATCTTGGTTCTTGAGTAATTAATGAAAATCTATGATTTGCGGTCAGTGGCGTAACAATAAATTTGCTGTACCATTTAGTTCAATACACGTGCCACTGCTGCATCATTTTGATTTACAGGATTCTTATAAGAAAGAAGAAAGATAACCGATTTTTTCCACCAAAGACACCTACAGCGCAATAATCAATTTATTTAAGACATAAAATTCGAAGCAGTAGAAGACATAATAGGGAATTTTACGCAATTGACTCGAAGTAATTTCGATGATTTGAGCTTGTTGGCTCGACCGAGGAATATCAACACACTTTCCAGATGCAACAGGATATTCATATTCAAGTTTGCAATATCTTTTCCGAACATCCAAACAGTCCGTATAGAAAATAGTATGCGTTATTTATTCTTAATTCCTGATACAGCACTTCACTATTCAATATAGAAATTACTGATTATGAACAAACGTCGACTGCTCAAGGAATAATACTCCATAGTCCGTATTTTGAGAGGCATTCGCACTGAATTTGATTTGACCTACATATATCAGAAACGAAAAACACCGAAAAATGAGCTTGTGTTGTTTGTGCATTTAGGTTGCAGCCAATAATGGTTATATTTTGTTAACCTGTATCGGATGTCCAATTTTTTAGATTTTCGTGCCTAGTGCTTTTATTATGCACGAAAATTCATTATTCTTACCATCTTGGCTTATATCATACTTGCAGGGGTAGTGATACAAAAATGCAATTCAATAATAAAAATAATATTATTATAAAAATGTAGAAAGCAAATACACACAACGCCAAAAATCTTGGACTTTCGCTCGTTCTTGTTAAAGAAATGTTTTTATCAGAAAAAGCAAATACATTTATAAAAGTATATTGTTTTCTGAATCTTTTTTTTGTGAAAAAAATATGTTCGATAAACTCAGTACTTAGAAAATTAAAAACCAGCAAGTTCTTTACTTGATTAATAGTCGAATAGTATGACCTTCACCACGTTCCAATAGCATATTGACACGTCTGTACATTGAGATAATCAAGCGGTTAACGATCTCTTGCAGAATATTATTTCATTCTTCTACCGCCACGACTAACTCATCTGCAGTCTGTGGTAGAGGAGCATTATTACGAATGGCTGTAGCAACAAAATCCCACTTATTTTCAGTACGATTCATGTCAGAAGAGTTGGCTGGCCAAACTAATCTATTGATATGTACTGCTTCGGGTATTTCTTGAACCCTTCTTGTGCAATGTGGTCGAGCGTTGTGGCGGTTGAACATTATTCCACCCCAAAACATTACGGTACCCTCTTCATATGGAGCAACTTTACGGAGAAAATGAAGTCGCTGTTGACGACCTGGTTCTCTCCAGACTCTTTGTCAATTTTCATCACTAACCAGGCTTATTCTGGTTTCGCCTGTAAATAAGACCCACCGCCACTGGCGTAAAAGCCAACCCCTATGCTCTCGCGCCAACTGGAGATGGGCAGCACGGCCAATTTACGTTTTGGAGTCTTCAGATAGTAGGTGCCTATATAACACGGCGAAACGTACCTTGAAAGTGGGCCCTGAGAGTTGAAGCTGAAGATGTGCGGTGTCTACGGGCATATTACACCTGTGTACTATTCGTACAACAGATGATCTAGGAATGCCCAATGTTCGATATCTGATGATTAGAATGTGCATTGCATCATGGTCTGCAATGTTTTATTGTCTTTTTTGTTCCCTAAGTACATGCACTTTTTTACCACATTAAGAAAAACCACTAGGCTTAATCGAATCATTTTATATACAGGGGCTCCAAGATTTTTGACGTTGCGGCGTTTAGTTGGCCACGACCCTAACATCTAGTAAAGCCGGTTCAAGACGATGTCTCCAAGGTTGGTTCCAATGTTGGTTCCAATGTTTGACACAACTTTCGTCATAAAAGTATGGCAAGTGTGCCTGTTACACGATGAGGTGAACTTTTGTTGCAACATTAGCAATACGTAGCAATGGAATACGTACGCTCCTGGGATACATCAAACATCCGATCGCTCGTATGGGTGTGAACGATGCTTCTAACATGCTTTCAACGCTGGAAGCTAATTTAACACGGTTCAGATTTAGCAACAGAATCTGGGACCGGCTTAACTGGCAATGTGGGTATTGGGACCCACGGTGTCATCCCCCACTCCTCGCAGTTAGGGGTCTGCAGTGGTATTTATTACGCTTCTGTTCACATGTTGAGTTATTGTGGATCCACTAGAATGATTTAGAGAAAATAACTCTTTTTTTTCTTATCTGTTTCGATGAGAGAAAACAACCCTGAACATTTCTGACGCTGTTACACCGTGTATAACTTACACATGTACATGTATAAAGTGTTAGAGGCAATATGTAATATTACCAAGCAATAAATAATCTTTCCATAAACAGTTATAAGAAATACCAGTCAGTAACAAGAAATTTCTGGTGAAGTGGCGAAGGGAGTTGCTTCCAGTAAAACTGTCAGTGACAATATTCCGCTTGGTCTGTAACGACCACACTAACGGAATGGAATGTAGTTGGAACTTATTAGACCGCAAGTCTGTCTAAACTGCTCCGCTGCCATGTAACAACGGTCGTTAAATCCATTTTTAGCGGGATATGAATATATCATCGTAGGCATGCGGGGCACGCAGTTGAACTATTCGATGTCATAAGTGACAGACTGTTATTAATATTGTTTTTAGTGGAATACTTTTGTAATCACATTGCAGTAAACGCAAGATCATATCGCTGGTGCGGTTACGCTGTCACAATGAAAAATAATAATCGTACTTTATCACACTTTTATTAAAAATGTCGCTTAATTATAGTTCCATCTACCATTAAGCGTTACGTTGAATTATATATCAATTTTCTGTTTATCTATACAAAATATCATATAAAATACCTTCATGTACATCAGAAATATGACATTTGACGACTATTTTTACTTATTCTTAACCTATGTATGTATATAACAAGGTAGCGGAGCATATAAAACCAATGTTATATACAGGGTAAGGCATCAAACGTTTCATATAATATATAGGACACAGGATACTTTGGAAGATATGAACATAGGTCAGATTAATTTTTCTTAGAAGTTATAAGCATTTTTAAAAAATATAATTTTATATTTCAATCAAAGTAGCTTGATAAATAAAAATGATGGTTGCTATAACAATAATTATTATTTGTGTTTAAAATTTAAACATTACTATAAAAATTGTTCAAAGTGTTCACCCTCAAGCTTCACATTGGCGAACTAAAGATTCATCATTTGAACCTGAATTCTTTCAATGAACTGCTAAGAGGTACTTAGTGATTTCAACAAGCTACTTCATATATTATGTCATTATAAGCATATCTTATCATTTGGATCAATTCCTCACGGGTATGTACTGGCGTATCATACACAATTACTTTTAGATGGCCCCAAACGAAATAATCCAGAGGATCTGGCGAGCGCGTAGGCCAAGCCACTGGTCCTTCGCAAGGAATCCACATATTTGGGTGGTTGTTGGATTGCCGTCCAATCCATCGACTAGGATAATTCTCATCCAACCACTGCCGTACTAGCCTTCCGTAATGTGCAGGGGCACCATCCAACTGCATCCAGTTCCCTTGACGTAAATTTAAGGGGACATCGTCAAGCACGTCGGGGAGAGAGTTTTAAAGAAACTCATGAAATAAATCCCCATTTAAACGAGGAGGCAAAATATGCGGCTCACAGAGGTTATTAATTAAAACACCTATCCACACATTTACACCAAACTGTTGCTGAAATGAAGATTGTCTGACACATCGAGGATTGACTTCACTCCAAACGTGAATGTTGTAGTAATTCACAATTCCAGCTTTTGTGAAATTAGATTCGTCGGTCCATAAAACCTTATGCAGAAATTGTGGATTCATTTCTGTTGAATCTAAAATTCATCTACAAAAATTTAAACGTTTTTCAGCATCTCCTGGCAACAAACCTTGAACTGGTTGGAGATGGAAAGCCCTTCGATGATCTTGTTTGAGTGCTCTCAGTACTTTTGATTGAGATAAATGGAGCTGCTCGGCGTGTGCTTAAAGTTCTATCGATATCAAAGAGATTAGGAATTCGCTGATTATTTCTTGGCAGTACATTACGATTATGATCATTGTAGTGGCGCAAACCATATTCCGAAAATCGACGATGTACATCTACAAAAACTTGTGCATTTGGAATTCTTCTCTTAGGGAAGCGTGTTCGGTACTCTCGAACTGACACGTTGGAATTTCCGTCACAGAAACTATAAACATAATGTATATCGGCATATTCAGCATTTGTAAACGTTCTTGGCATTTTTTTCTTAGCACTAAAAATGCTCTTTAAATAATACTTTTGACAATGACTTTCAGTAACGTCAGTTTACACAAATGACTGAGTTTTGTTTTCATGGGTTGCTATAACGTTAAATGAAATTTAAGCGGCTGGTGCACTACACTGTCACCAATTTCTTTGAATATCTCAAAACCAAGACCAAACGTCGAAAAAAAAAACAGGAGACGAAAAAGTTTCGAAATTAATCAGGTCAAAGTGATGTGTAGATGTTTTATTGAAACAATTTCTTTTTTGTAGTTTTAAAATAAAATAAAAGGGGGGTAGCTCATAAGGAGTGTTTGTGTTCCGAATTTCACTTAAATCGGATAAGTGGTTTAAAAGTTATGAGGGAAAAACGAGTAAAAAATTCCTACTCCCTCTACGCCCTCTATCTCGGAAACGATGCGTTTTAGGAAATAAGTTTATATCACAAATGAACATTATTTTAACCTGTTCTATCGATTCCTGAAGTTATCAAGATTGAACCTGAATCGCCCTGTATATAGGTACTATAAGGAATTTCCAGTATCCTCAAGTATTTATACATTTTATTAAGTTAATGTGAAAAATCCCACGCAGTTTTAACTTTGATAAATTGTACGAGGAAGCTCTCTGTCTCTGAAACTTAGATTGTAATTAAATTAATTATACAAAACAACACTCGAGGAAATTTTCGTTAGCCGGCACAAAAAATAAAAGACAGCCCTTGTGTATACTTAAACAACAAAACTTCTTACTGAAATAACATCAGCAAGACGTCAAATTTTCAAATTAGTTAAATAAACTTAACGCCACTAGGAAAACAACCCTTCAGTTCTTGGTTAGCATTGTATTTATTTTAACAAGAAGGCGCCACGACTACATAAACAAAGCCTACTTTGTCGCTTAATGAATGTCTTTATTCTAGGCAGTTAGCAGACATACATGTTCACGTATAAACTAACAGAAGATTAATTCGAAATCGCATTAGAAAAGCGATTGTTCCCTACAGTCAGACAAGTACATATCTAAATCCATTGCAAGTGGTAATTAACTTGGTTGGATGGGTGCGTGAAGTGGAGCTCTAGATATATACCCACCTGTATTTAACACACTCAGGTATTTCTTAGAACGGATGATAAATTAGAAAAATACAATGAGTTTGAAGGAATGGAATGGATAGGATGAACATTCTAGATTTGACCTTTTAAAATAGTTTATTGACGTTTTACATATTAGAAAAAGCCTTTTGCTATTAAAATAAACCAAACATATCTAAGATATCTGCTGCCGTTGCTTACATATTGTAAAATAACTAAAAATAGCCGTTTTAGAAAATGTCATCTAGCTCTCAAAAGAAAGAACTAAAAAGGGATCAGAATATGAAAAATCGATTTTCGAAAGAAAATTTCTGCGGTTACTAGTTTCGGTTATACAACATTAAATTGATTTTTTTTCTTATGGATGCTATATTGGATCATGACAGTAACTAATGTAGAATAACATTACATACACATCAATATGTACAGTACACAGTACTAATTTACGTAACCAAATAAAATACAGAAATGTTCTACAAATCTACATAAATACTTTTAAGTGAGACCCATTTTCGCATACACAAAGCTGAGTTCTTAATCTGATGCTGTCCACAACTTTTTGAATACTTTGTTAAATGGATCCATAAGCAGCAGAAATTCTGTTAGGTTCTTTATTTTCACAGGAATTGTAGTAAATGTTATCTTTCGAACTATCCCAAAGAAAAATTTAATTTCTTGAGACATGTACACCGCCGGAGAGTATCGATTTAAATATTGGAACACCATTATAGAATTTTCCTGAACCACGTAATACTTATAATTTAATGGATGGTTATCAGTGCATTCTCCATTTCTATCATTAAAATATTTTAACCAACAATAAAAGCAAAGTTAGCAAATGTCGAATTTCTGTCAAAAACAACTACATTTAGTATTTAAATATTTTTTAAAATTTTATGGGTTATTATTCAAATAAAATAGTAGTTCTACATATTGACATATTCAAAATTTTATTCTACATCTGTTACTGTCAAGATTCAGTCACACGGCGCACAGTGGCTCAAAGCGCCACTGTGCCATCCAAATTACTGTACACCCCTTAGGGTTGGGCCGTTTGAGTTGATTTTTTTTTAAATGTTCATCATAAAATTGTCTATCGATCCCTCTTTCTCAATTTTTGCTTTGGGTCTTCATTTTTGCGGAATTTGACCCCAAAAATGGGTTTGCATGGAAAAAACTAGATTTTTCGCACAAAACCCTACGGAACACGAGATTGAGATTTTGCCGGACTTTTTTTATGGGGAAATGCTCGTCTTGGAAAGCCCTACAAGACTGTCCACTTAGATTTCGGAGAGAAATTTTCACTATCATACATTTCCATCCGAACAGTTCCAGGACAAATCAATCAGTTCTCATTAACAAAGAACTATTGTATCCAAAATGGTCACTTTTGTCAAAAAATTGAATTCCCAAAAATCATTTATGGAACCTTTCTGACCTTTTTCAAAATTACGGGAAAATTCGGAAAAATGTGTCCAAAAATTCTGAAAATTTTTTTGCGTATTCCTTGAATGTGAGATGATAATTTTTCCAATACTTTCCCAGTTTTCAGTAGAACGATTTCTGATATGTGAAAATTTTTTGATGATTGTGGCCATTTTAAAAGCAATGGAAAATTTCTCCGAAATCTAAGTGGACAATCTTGTAGGGCTTTCCAAGACGAGCATTCCTTTATAAAAAAAAGTCCGGCAAAATCTCAGTCTCGTGTTCCATAGGGTCATTTTTGTGCGAAAAATCTAGTTTTTCCATGCAAACTCATTTTTGGAGTCAAATTCCGCGAAAATAAAGTCCCAAAGCGAAAATTGAGAAAGAAGGATCGATAGGGAATTTTATGACGAATATTTAAAATAAAAATCACCTCAAACGGCCCAACCCTAAGGGCTGTACAGTAATTTGGGTGGCACAGTTGCGTTTTGAGCCACTGCGCGGCGCCCACAAGCAAACGAAATTTTCTTTAGACGAAAATCGATTGGTCATATATTTTTATCACTTTGCACCAAATTTCAGCTCTTTTTGATAAGAAATAATGATGCTATATGGCATTTTCTAAAATCAAGGTTGGTTTTTTTAATGGCAACCACGTTTTTTTATTGCAACGTGTGAAAGCTTAGGTATTTTTAATTAATTTAATGTGCAATATGTATTGGGTTGGTAGGGAAAATTGTGGAGAAATATATACCTAAAAAACCGTAAAATTTGAATTTTTCATTTTCAACGGGATAGCTGAGTCAGTACAAAGAAGTGCGTGCACGCAGCTAACATAAGAAACTATTTGAACCCTTAATTACTACATCGTTGTATTGACAAAAGAGGTAAAATTGAATGGACTGCAAGGTCCCCTTATGTAATCCCAGTTTACTATGTTTTAAAAAGCAAGGTGTATCGTGACATATCAGAAAACATATAAGACCTGAAGCAACGCATTTGCCATGCCATGAGATCAGGTAAATACCATAAGACAATCAGGAATATGGAGAGAAAATTTGCTGACAAACTCCATCATTATCAAGCTGCAGAAAGAGAAATTTGAAGTTTACGACTTTTTTGATTTTTCGCCAAAATTTTCCCTACCTAACCTAACCTACCTAACAAAATACATGTTGTATACCAAATTAATCAGAAAGACCTAAGCTTTCATATGGTGTAATAAACAAAAGTTAGTTTCCATTTAAAAAATAATCTTACGCCACTGGATATATTTTTGAGAATTGAACTTCACCAAAGTGCATGCTTTTTCGAGACACACTGTATATCTAATACATACACTCATATATCTATATTTCCTCTAAGAGGTATAATCAGACATAGAGATAGTAATACATTATACCACAACTTAAATTTAAATGATTTTATATGAGTTTGATAACACATCAGTAGCAGACACTGATAAAAAGGAAAACTCGTAAAAAGGAAACATCCCAATAAATCAAATAATTACGAAACGATAACAGCAAAATTAGATTTGCGAAATTTTAAAATTCAATTTCATTAGTGTCACATTTTAACGGCAACCGTATTGCCTCTTTCAGGATTTAAGATCCCCCTTGTGTTTTCACTGAAAGACGTCTTTCTAGTGGCAAGGGAAATGTACCATAAATTGCCTTATTTATAACCCCAATCAGACCTAATGGAATTTACCGAGAATGTTTATGCAAGCAATTGATTATACACGTTAGATATTTTTGTAAATCCTCTTTACATTTAACGCAATTTACATACGAATCGAACATGCAAAAATTATACTTTACTCAAAGATAAAACAGCCGATAAATACGATAGCTCTATAAAAGTTGTTAATTATGATATAAGTGTTAAAAGTGACATTTTATTTCGTGAGAAGGAAAATTCTTTTCGATCAAAATAAAATTACTTTTAGCGCATATATCATACACTATTTTTTTTTATACAATTAAAAGGACAAATCAGCGCATCTCTTATTAAACATAACATTTCATTTTGAAATTCAATTATCCATGAAGTTTATTGTTGTTAAGTTTAACTAAAGTTCGATAGTTTGTTGACAAGTAATAACTTCATATCTCGTGAGATGGAAAGCGATCAAGAAAGTGAATTTATTCTGGCAAAAATCGAAGAAGCTGCCACTTTTGAGTTATTGCCTAGTAGGTCATAGCAACAGTACGAGTTTTCGTATAATCGTTTCTTGAAATGGTGTGATCTCTACCCCTCATTCTAATCACAGGGATTAGCCCAGAAGTCGGAGACTTGTGCGGGAGAGGGGGCGGCATATTATTATTAAGCAGGCCGCATTTGCTCCCAGGAACGACTTACGTTGGTAGACCCTAACCACTATTCAGTGCAGGAATGAGGGAAACCTGGAAAACCTCATTAATTAGGGGGGTAGTCAAATATCAACCGGTTTCAATCTCTCACATTCACCCAAGCCAACATTCTTCCACCCTACAAATATTGAATATAAGCACCAGTACTACATTTATTTACGATTTGCATACATAATAAGCTTTTATTGCTCTCTTTCATTTCTAAACAGACTATTGTTTCTTGACAGACTTTGGTAATCTTACTACTATTAACACAGTGGATGGAAGTCCAGTACAGTAGCGGAGGGTTATATAGAAGACTGGTTATAAAACAAGAAGAGCATCGCGGGCCAAATTTTGTTCAAAACTGCTGATAACATTACCTCTCCCTTCCTTGGTACAAGTTTCATAGAAATAATTACTGCTGCAGCTTCTAATGAGATTGGCCATGGAACGACTTATTCTAATGGTAGTTTACTCTAACTGTACATTTATTTAGGTAAATAAATATTTATTTAATTTAAAATGTCTGTTTTCTATTTTCGTGCCAGTGTTAACAATAAATCACGTCATTTATCTTTAGCATCAATGCTAAAAGTAAATTACTTTTAACACCAGTAACTTAAAATTACATTTTAGACAATATGCGTTAAAAAATATACTTTTAATTATAATATATTGCGTGCAACAGTAAGCAATACATTATTAATCGCTTAAACATTTACAGCAAGATGATGGTCCTGCTCGCCTTAGTAAAGTAAGTTATTTAAATATTTTATAATGTTCGATAGATTGGAAATGGACATCATAATGATTTAAAATAAAAAAAATATTTGCTGGTATGACCACAGAATATGTCATCTTAGGACGAAAACATAACAGCCTCAATATATAAATTTGCTAAAATGAAGACTTACAAAAGATACTGTAATAAAAAGGTGCATTGCAACAATAAATTAAAAGTTAAAAAAACATTTCTTTATCAACAGTAGATTCTCTTAGCAAAATTTAATGCAAATATTTTACTGGAAAAAAATCAACTAATAATGGGCTAAAACATAATTCCGTCAGTGTATGCTTCCTGTCTTTGTGAAAGTTATTTTTTTTTAAACTGTAGTTATTAACAAAAATAAATTACTCCAAACACTAACAAACTATGAAACCCTGAAAGATTAAGATTACAAATAAAGACTAATAAACTATTAAATTTTATCAGATAAAATACTTACATTTGACAATCAAAATGAAATAAAATTAATACGGAAATGAAAGAAACAAAATAATATATTAAAAAAAAATAGGATAATAATTAAAATCAATATTAAATTAAAATTCTCCATTCACATCATCATCATTATTATTATAACAATATATTATGCTTTCAGCTCTGGACTGATTCTTAAAGTTGCACCACTTTTGTTGATATCCTTAAAATTATAGACAGCATAATGGAACCTTAGCAAACAAAATACGATATTATTAGTTACACTATACACTTTCCAAAACTCGACTGTTCAAAGGGAATGCAGCAGTACATACATTTAAAGTTTAGACGGCTATATTCTTACAGACTTGTTACCACACCTAGCACATATTAACGTCAAAAATAATTCACATTCTGAACTTCAGACTAGCGAACTTCCTTTATTGCCATTATTATAAGTAAAATAACAAGCATATCTCTTCTAGTTTTATCATTTGTAAATTAAGCTACCTACTAAGTTCCTGCTAACTAACTGTAAACAAATTGAGTTAGGATGTTGTTTTGAAACTCGCTTTGTGTTATCTGTTTCACTCGGGGAAGGCAGCCATTCTCAATATTACAATTTCAGTTTCCTCTATTAGCTATCGCTAGGTATTTAGCAAAGTTGCAGTGTTATGAATAGTCTAACTACTGATCTACTCCGTGCATTAGTGGGTGCTATATAGATTATTGCGGTGCAATGTATTGCGGGGCGGATTATTAAAAGGATTTGATCCTTTCAGAAACAAATCTCCAAGAAAAATAAAGCTCATTAGATCAATAATGTAAACTTCACTGAGTATTTGATAAATAATGATTTTCTGGATTGTTATATCGTGACCTGGGTAACTGTTCGCTGCCAGTAACAGAATTAAAGTGCACGTCGCTCGCATTATCTGGGATTCTTTGCCCTGGTTGTTCTCAGATTAGGCTCTGTGAGGACAGACTTGCTGTCGGTATCTCTGGGCCCGCCCATTGATTTTGTGATGCGATGGGATGCAACCAGTTACAAAGGCAGTTAGGGGACGTTTTGAAAGACCACCATTATCCGAGGAAATCAATATATGAGCGGGCCCAAAAATGCCGATAGCGAGTCCCGCAGAGCAGCTAATGCTAGGGATATGCATTTTAATTCTATTATTGGCAGCGGCCAGTTACCGAGGTCACGGCATAAGAACCCGAAAATCAATATTTATCAAATAATAGCACCCGCCGTTCTGGTAAACCAGAGAATAGAACCTATAGCAGAACTACAGATAGGGAAGTATCAAGCAGATTTTAGAAAGCGGAGGTCAACAAAACAATAGTATTATTTGTGGACTTCAGGAAAGCATATGATTCGGACAAAAGAAGTAAACTAAAATATTGAAACAATTTGGGATACCAATCAAACTGATTAGACTATTGAAAATGACATTATAAAACACTAAAAACAAGGTACGAATAAAAGGTGAATGTTCGGAAGGTTTTACAATTGACACAGGAGTGAGACAAGGAGACCCACTCTTAACGCTTCTTTTTAATTTAGTACTAGAAAAGGTTATAAGAGATAGTCAGTTGAACAGAAAAGGGTATATATTGTTTAAAAGTCACCAAATTGTAAGTTATGTAGATGATGACATTTTTGCTAGAGATAGTAGGGAATTAGAAGAAGTAACGAGAAAACTTGTTGAGGAAGCACTTGATAAAATCAAAAAATTTGTCCAGAGGAGTAAAATTTAGAATAAATGAAACAATTTTAAGACCAACAGTGCTATATGGCAGTGAAACCTGGGTGCTCAATAAAAAGTCAAGAGAAAACATTTTAAGGTGGAAAAGGAAGATCTTAAGAAGAATTCTAGGGGGCAAGAAGACGGAGGAAGGCTATGTAAGGAGAAATAATGAGAAAATATGTACAGTAGCTAGGGCATCTAGAACGTATAGAAGATGAAATGACAGTTAAAAAAATTGTAGGGAGTAAACTAAACTACAAGAAAAAAAGAGGGAATCCGAGGAAGCGATGGAGAGAGGCAGTGGCAATATATCGAAGGGAGAAAAATGTAACGGATCGGAAAGAAAGGCGAAGAACAGAATGGAGTGGAGGAGAATAACGCAGCTTTGGGCCTGAAAGGCCTGTAAATAGCTTTATATATAAATGTTTGTTCTTCTCTTTTAGATAAGATAGTTTGACAAACAACTATATTCCAACTAAGTATTATAGCTACAGGTTTTTTCTGAACTGAATATCACTTGGTATATGTAAGCAGAAGTATAACTTTGTTCAAAGAATGAAAGAATTTGCATTGTATAAACCAATTTCTTCAACACTACATTTTAAATGAAAAAAAAATGAGGTTATAACCTTAGAAGGATACAAAATTCGATATCTTCTTGTGTTTAAACTGTGGCTAACGGCCTGTTATTTTTTCAGGTACTGTAAAAACATGTGCCACACATATTATATCTCACACTGAAAACAGTTCTGCCAGTAGGCATTAAACATAGCTAAATAATTTGTCCTTTTGTATACGCTATATTGATGAGAAATAGTTAAGTTTGACAGATGGTTATATTGGTTGTGAGTTATATTAGTTGTTAATTTGATACTGTAACTATAATTTAATGTTGCTGGGGCATTGATCCGCAGAGCAGATGTGTCTTACAATGTTATCGATATTTATCGATTTTATTTTGCCCAGTGCGACACAGGACTTACTTTCATAGTATCTGCAAAAATAATAGGATCACATTGTGCACCAGTTGAACCTTATTTAAGACCCAGACATTGAACAGCAACAGTGGCTATTTGTAAGTACTACAAATATAAAGTGTTTCTCCAAAATTATAATTCAATATAATTTAAAATTTGACATAAAAGTATGTATTCTCGACAGCATTTAAATAACAATCAAAACGTAACAGTAACAAATACGAAAACCAAGATCCCTAAACAGAGGAGGTTACAAACTCGTGATTCCAATCACTCCACTCGTCTACAAGCTCGTCACTCAAGTGACGTCAGTGGTACTTGACACGAAAATGTCAAATATTATTTAGTAATAAATTTGGTTTTTCTTTGTATTTTAGAAGTAGCTCTGTACCCCGTGTTATTATTTTAGTTTTAGTTATTAGTTTAGTGAATTGTTTTTATATTTTGGCGCAATAATTGTTGTTCTGATATTTGCTACCGTTACGGATTAATTTGTATTCCAGTGCTGTTGAGAAAACATACTTTTCTGTCAAATCGCAAATTACGTTGAGTTATATTTCTGGGGGCACAATTTATATTGTGACTATTTGTAAAATTAAAATGAAAAATGGAAATTGGCGAATCTATTATATTCCATAGTGGCCCAAAAGAACCTTAATTAACAAGAGAGAACGGAAGGTGCTAAAATGCAATCGAAAATCTACTTTTTATCTAGATAACCAAAGAATTTGCATTATGCAATTTGATGCTGAAGAATTTAAAGATATATGCTGTAGTAGAATAATGAATGCAGCTTTATAGAAATTATAACCAACAGGTATACATTTTTGTCACATACATTAAACATTTTAGCAATTTTTTGCCTTAATCTGAAGCCTAAATCGTGCAATTGCACTGTGAAAACTGTATCATAAAGTATTATTTCCAGTACACAGGTTCTCCAAAACACCATGCCCAAAAAGTGTAAGTGAACTTCCGGAGTCGAAAGCCATAACAAGACAAGTATGGTCACCAAAAATTCCAATTACCAATGTATTTTATTTAATCAAATAAGATAAATATAACTACAAAAATGGTGCAGATAAGTACCTACAATTAACTGAACAGTAATTGTGATTGCGTTGTACCACTTGTAGTTACTATTGGTTTGTGAGAATTAATATATATGCCTATTGCATTCGTTAATTATCAGTTATTAAAATTCTCTTAATTGGCCCGAACTAAAATTATAGCATGGTTGTATTAGTTTCTAACCAAGGAGGAATGACATCAAGAAATAAGAAAATGTATATAAATCTCTTATTTAAACATAGACAAAAGATAAAGAAAACAGGAGGAAAAATGATTGGAAAGTCATCAACATTAGATAAAAATTAATTAATGCACAACATTGAATGAGTACATGCAAATTTTGATTCTGAAAGAGTAACTGGTAGCGTTCTTTCTGTGAAACTGGCAGATTTGGAATACTGGAGTAGCATATTGCAAAATGAATGGTTTGGAATGTTACAGCAATAGAAATTCCAAGTTCCCGATGACTGCCCGTTCAACAAATGACTGTTTTAGGTGGTAGAATTTGACACGGTTTTATCAGCGTGTATAATTTAAAACAAGGGTCTGTCAGACCTCTAAATTAATTACGGGAAGGATCATACGATATGACAGCAGTTATCTACACGAATTTGTTTACTAGCTTTCAATTTGTACATACGTTTTCGATTAAAATTGTGCATTTACATGTGGAATAAAAGATACAAAACATTTTTGGTTAACAGAAAAAAAATAACTACCCACCGCACATTATTCTGCGCCATTCCTAGTGTTCAGTTTTAATTTTCATTTACTCTTTCGTTGGCAATTATTCCGTGAAATAAAAAGTTTTTCAATAGCGATAGCCCGGAAAATTGAACAAATATGCGTATACAATGTTTCAGCTGAGTTAAATTGTGTTTTGAGGGACTTTGTAAATCCCATATGAAAGCAATGTGTAGGACTCGATGGCATAAAAATTTCATATTTATACGGTTTCCCCAGCGTCGTGATATTCGTGGTTATTTTGAATTCTTATCGCTGTTTTGACTTTAAACGGACAGATCCAAAATACAATTGAACTCAACTGACAGCAAATTCAAATTAAACTTTAATGCCTATATCAGAAACAATTATTTATGAATAAAATGTTATACGTTTTACTTACCGTTTTTGTTAATAAATATATATTAAAATGTGTTAAACAGATATTTGTTTTTCGTAAATAGTTGTAAGTAATATTGTATAAAGTGATTCAGAACTTATCTAACAAAAATTTGGGAATAGATGCGTCATGAAAAATGGAGTCATCGTAGAATAATTGTAAAATCCTTATAGTTTTCGAGAGAAAAATTATTATTTATCTAGTCGTTTCAACCTTTACATCACTGGGCTACTGTAGTCTAGCCAGGCTATTTCAAATATCCGATTACTTATCGTACTAACTTTTTTATGATGCAAGTATTTACATTAGTTTTTCAAATATCAAAATTGGCTTACATATACCAACTTGCAGTTGATGGGTATCGTTTTAATTTATGGTTAAGTGAAAATGCTTTAGCAAAACGATTTCCGGGTAAACATGTTCCAAATGCAGCTACTTTTACAGCGGTGTACAGTGAATGCAAGTGTAGTGCAAACGCAAACGTAACGCGGGAAATTTGTAACCAAATCGTGGAAGAGATGGAGGTATAGAGCGTCTACGGCGTGTTGTAGCAGTATGACGTATCATACACGAGGCTCAATTATATCCGTACCATGTATAGTGTCTCCAAGCATTAATATCAGGGCGATGACGATGACGATGATGGTGATGAATTTCTTTCCTTGGCAATTCCTTTCAATTTTCGTCCTGCCGCCGATTATACGCCTTATCAGGTTTTATATTGGACCAGTTTCCAGAGCCGTGCGGAAGTGAATTTTTAAAATATTTTTGAACTGCTCCTTTTCATTTTACTTTTATAAAATTGTATTTGTAAGTCTCATGTACACTCAATAATTTTTTTTAGATAAGTTCTTGACAACTCCTCAGGAAATTTTTTGGAATAGCATCTAATTACTGTTACATCATTCTTAAAACATTTTTTCATAAGTCAACACCTGCACTGCTGGTATAAATTCCCATCAATATTGTCATGTCTTTTTTAAACATTCTGTATTTGGAAATTTTACTGTTTAATATACAACTCGAAAAAATCTTATACTTTGAGTGTAACCCACGAGTAGGTTCAGAAGAGCAGACATTTTTATAGTTTTTAAGAATAGAGAGAAAATTAGAGATAGTAAAGACGCGACGTGAGAAGGGTTAAAAATATATGACAAATAAATCCGTTATTTTAAGGGGAACATAGAATTAAAGGAAATAAATAAATAAAGTGAAGCATCAACGTACTTAAAAGCAATACGGTTTCACAACCTGATGAGGTAAGAAATATTGGAAATCATACAATATCTAAATAGTGAACTGTGATGAAAACTGTGATGAATTTAAAATTCTGCTAAAAAAAGAAATAATGGCAATATGTGATAAAGATACAAAATTACAAATGCAAGGTGGGAAACTGTAAGGACTAAATCGTCGATGATTAATAATTGCAAAGCAACTCCTACGCGGTTGATAAGGAACAGTAGTAGCTATACATGCATTAGCAGCAAATATTGAAGCAAGACTGCGACAGCACTGACGCTATAAGATCAGTCATGAGGTCGCAAACACAGTGTTACTACTGAGAATGTCTAAAGTGAAGAGATACGAAATATGTGGCAGTAATGGATGGGATCAGTTACTGAAACTGTTATCTCAGTAATATTTTAGAAGACCACAGTAGTTTGAAGAGCTGTTCCAACCGTACAATCTTATAATCAAGATGAATATATGGGCGGACCCAAGAGTTTCGATACTAGCTCCACAGATCCGAATCCGAGAACAACAAGAGTAGACCCTAGTTATGGCTAGAATAATGCTGTACAGTAAATCTGTGTCTAGTGGCGACTAGTCACATAGACCACGGCGCTACAATCTGACAACCTATAGAAGTTTGAATATACTACTTCCTTAATTTTCTGTGCACTGTGTTCAATTTCTAGAAAATTTCGGGTAACTGCAAGCAAATAGGCTAGTATTTTGAAATATTGAACATTACCATTAAGTGATATTTATTTATTATGCAACAAAGAAATTACATGTTCTGTTATTGCTATAGTCATTGCAAATACTGGAATTCTCTTGATATTGAAGCAATTTTCAATATACTGATTACTTTTAAAACATTCTTTAGTAATATTAACATGATCAGTTTATAGACAATATATTTATTACGTAGGTAAATATTTCAGTACCTCGTAGATATTTTTATATTTGTGCGAGGAAAATATTTAAAATAAATATAGCTGCTTTAAAATTGTAAAGTTCTATGTTATATAAGGTATCGTCTGAGAAAAACAGCTTTGGAATTTTGGGTATTATATGCTTTCAAGGAAAGTTCTATGTACTTTGTTGTTCATATAACTTATATTTAGCATCAGAATATTACATTATTTTGATAACAGGGTTTTATGTGTTACACAGAATCTGGTAACATTAATAACTCACAGCGTCAAAATTGTAACATAAAAACGTGATGTATAAAAAAATATAAAACCAATATTAAACAAACACTTTTTACAGATTCGTGCTTATTATTAATCCAAGTTAAAGTATATCTATTGGCATAAAAAATACATGTACATTTATATATTTTCTACACCGAACTATATAACAAGTATTAAAATCAACATTTCTGTCGGTTGCCGAATCGCAACACAGAATATTTTTTAAGACGCAGGAAAGAAGTTGAAACTTTATATTTATTGGACCATTATTTCTTTCCATCTGATCCCTAAATTGCTGATATTATTATCCGTTTATTTTCTGTTTTCGAAGAAGAAAGGAAAGCAGGAGGTTCAGCTAACTTCGCACCCAATTACACGCTCCATCGCACAGGCCACAATGTCACATTCCACTTCCTAAAACATGTCTTTATGATTGTTTTCTTTGATTAACCCAGATCAGTATGCATCAGATATTTAGATCCTTGTACCACGTACCTGTTTACGTACCGTTGAATGAAATCAAATGGTGCGTTAAGTTAAGAGCAAAAGCCTCATAAATGGATTTTTTTTGTTATTTTCTATTTCCTCGTAATTTGACTTCGTGTATTTCTTTATATTTACCGCTGCCATAGACAAGTATAATGTAAATTGAGTTTCAAGCGGTTATACAGTATGAGCCATCGGAAACTTGCCACCTTTTGCCTTGAGGGAGGTGTTATAGATGTACTTGAAGAAATGTATTTGGATGTATTGAAAAACGCTAATATTATTTTGTTTATTCAGTAGATGCAAGCAACTCTCGAACTGGCTAAGAATTATATGCACTCCATAGAAAATAGTATGCCTAGTAATTCTAAAAAGTTTTGTCATTTCATATCTGCTCTGCACGTGAGGAGCGTAATATATTTAAAAAAAACATACAATCAAACCATTTTCACTGTTATTAACTTTTCTTATCATTATGCATTTAGTTTAATTAGTAATATTTATAAATTGCCTGTCTGAGCAAGTTTTAGAAATTGTATGTCATTTAGGTGAAAATAAGGGAGCTAGTTCTGATGGTATGCCGACGTTTTTTATTAAAAAATGTGCTAAGAGTTTGTATTCCATTAACTATTATTTTAAATAAATCATTTGATGAATGTGATTTCCTCAGTTTATGGAAGTAGGCTTATATCATATAGGCATATAATGGAAATAAAAATTTAGTTACTAAAATTACAAGTCTATTAGTAAGATTAATATTTGTTCCACGGTCGGGAGTAGAAATCAGTTTCTATGACATTAAAATTAAAACAGAAGTAGTCCATTATTCCCAAGGGAGTATAATGCTCCCAAGGGAGTTTACCTTATGGAGAACGTTTTTCATGCAAAAAAAAGATAACATTGAAATTATTTATTGACATTTAAATTAAATGTTACATTTGTACAATTTTCAAAATTAATATTAGAAGGAATATTACTTTCGTTTACATTTACAGTTTTTGTGATTGCGCTAGTAGTGGTAGCTACTAAAACCTGATTAGCAATTTTGGTCTTATTTTCAATGGAGTTCTCGACATAACCCTCAGCGACTGTCGTTGATTTCCACCAGCATGACGCTTTATTGTCGTGATATCCACACCAGGATCTGCCAGTAATATCGCTGAAGATCTTCGTAAGCAGTGACCAGTATAACATGCAGCATCAGGTAATTTTAAATACGAAGCTACTATACTCGGAATTTTTCCCATGGTATTCTTGCCAACTGGCTGCGAACTACATTTTCCTGCTTTGTAGTACAAAAAAAGGCGCTTATGCTTAACGTGGAGAGGACGAAGGGACAGGCATTTTCGAAACAATTCGCTTGAATTAAATATGTTTATATTTCCCACATCGGTAACCAGAAAGGTTCGTGGAATCTTTGTCTTAGTGTTTGGAATTTTTACAATCAAGGAAGAGCCTACATCCTCAATATCATCTACAGTTAAATTGACTAGTTCATCAGTTCGACAAGCTCCGGTAATCCCCAGAATTAATCCAACCTATAAAAAATCAAAATACTTAATAATTGAAATACCTAACAACAAATGTAATCTTACCTTAATCATTAAGAATTCTTTGTCATCTGCACTTGATAGAAAACGGTCGATTTCACCCTTTCTCAATATTTTCGATTTTTTCGCTTGATATCCGTCACCGGTTCTTTTCAAAAATGCGATCAGCTTGGTAAATTATCAAGCATGACTTAGCCATAAAATATTGCGCCCATAATGTGGAAGACTTGTAATTCTTTGCATTTTCACTGAAGTAAGCCAACAAAACATTCTCGCTGTATACTTGAACATTTTTCTCGGCGCACCACTTTTTGAACCGATTGTAGGCTATATCGTATAAAGATCTTGACTTCGTAGGCAGCAAATTGCTTATTGCAATATTTGCAGCCTCCACAATCTCTTCCGACTCACAATTATTCATTGTGCACTAAACAAACTTTAAGCTAAACCAAACTAGCACCTTAATTTGACAATTCTTTTTGTTTGTTTATTTTGTAGCTAATGCTAATGAAACACTCTATAAATATCTAACTTCACTTTTTGGCAGTGGGAACACGACAAATTCAACCACAATAGATTATTTTCTTTAGATAATTATTGAATAGAGCTTTGTCTGTGGAATTGTTCATTAGCATACCTAGATGTTTGGTATCAGATAACATACATATGACTTCATTGATAGGAATTGTAGGAGATTTGATTTATATTAGCTTAAAATACCTTTCTAAGAGAGTAAAAAAATGTTACAAAAGGTAATAATAAGGAATATATGGGTAGATATTGTAGGTGTAATTCAACGCAGGTTGGGGCTTTTGTCCACTGAGTAGATAGTTTCACACAATATTATTAATACCTAAAAATATATGAAAAATGTATGTTATTCTTTTCTTTAATAAATTTATACACTTCTTTGTTTTTTTTTTAATAATCTGTGGATCACTGTTCATATCTGTCGTGTATCCCTTTGTTGTAAATAAATAAATAAATAAATAAATAAATAAATAAACGGATGCCTAGCTTATTATATCGTTTAGGTTGAACAGTTAGGTAACAATTTAATGATAAATATTGCAAAAACGGTAAGAGATATACAGGGTTAACTATGACTAAGTACAAATATTTTAAGAGGGGATAGAAAAAAATAAGAATTAACAGAATTTGCTTTCAAAAAATTTTCAAACTTATTTATAAAGCGAAAAAAAAAATGTTTCGGTATTATATTAAATCCTTATTTAACGCCCCCAATGCGAGAATCAGACTATGCAACCAGCAAGCAACCGTCATGCAACAGTCGGCCACAGTCGGCAGTCGGTCCAGTCGAGTCGGTTCGCTGTCATGTTATAATTTGATTCCTGTGTTTACGTTGTAGTTTTGTGTTGTTCTTCAGTTTTTAGTGCCTTATTTTAATTTTAAACGTTTTATAGTTAATAAATAAAGGAATATATGTCGGGTACAGATATTTTCCCACAATATAGTTCGCCGGTTTGTTTTTATGGGACAAAACTGTCGTGGGTGTTAAACGTTTTCTGTTATGTATTAGATCCCTTTCTTCGATTTTGTTATAATACATAGGCATTGTATCTATCTGTACCTACGGGAAGTGTGTTTATCGGTAGTGAGTGAAAATGTAGTTTTACCAGTTTGTAACCAAATAATGAAAAACGAATGCAAAATACTGGAGCTTAACTGTTACCTACCTATCAGGTATTATTACTAATAACAATGTTAATTTTTGTCGTTTCTGCATTTAGAAACACTGCAAACGACCGCATGGTAGTTGTTGACAGATGTAATGTCAACTATGGATCTAAGCCATAAGCCATCTCAGTCGATACTCATCATAAGCGCCGACTTTCCGTAGGAAAAAAGGGTTTTGTCCCATTTTTTAAATATCGAGCTAAAATTCTGGAATAACTTTTTTATTGTCTTTTAGGGCTCCCTGAGCACGTGGTTAAAATTTTTGTACTTAGTCATAGTTAATTAACCCTGTATATAAGGAAGGTTATATGAAACATGTTAAAATTACAAAAGGAATTCAAAAATTAAAGAATATACAGGATGTTCCATTTAAGAGAGTTTCATTTTTTGCTTCTAAAAGTTGACAATCTCGTGGATCACACCTTACCACCTGTGTTCTAAATGTTCACGATACCAGTTAAGAGTTAAGTACTTTTAGAGAAACATCATGTATATGGTGTGCTCAATAGAAGCTGGGACACCCGGTATAAATTCATTTATATCTAAGTAATGAGATGATTTATTTTATCTATGATAACTGTGTTCATTTCCAGAAGTGTGTTTAGTATCGAATATTTTGTGGCAGTAGACCTAATAAACATTATTGAAATTGCCTTAAACAGTACCTACCCAGAAATATTTCATTAGGCACTTTGCTAATAAATATTTGTATATATATATATATATGTGATAAGAATATTAAAAATCCAATTTTGTGCTTCTCATTGCTAAACAAGCATTTAATAATCACAGAGAATATTAAAACTGTTGTGGCGTTGTGGTCTTTCTTTGTTATAAATATTTGCATAACATTCACATACAAGATTTTCAAACAAAGCGCTAAATGGGATTAAACTCCATTATAGCGGAAAATTTTAAAATCCTTTTAACAATTCCTAATTCATTAAATTTCCTCCTTTTAAACTATGCCGTTTTCGGTCTGATTTAAATCGATGTTTACAGATTTAATTAAGAGATAACCAAACATTGCATGCTCTTCCATCTATTAATCTGATTTCCCTATATAAAGAAGTTTAATTGCTATAAACTCATTGTACGACTACATTTTCATATAATTTTAAACCTTCTCTCTTTTGAAATTTGACGTCAAGCTATATTTCCAGAAAAAAATATCGGCTATAGGTCACTCCACCTCAACATTTTTATTTTTAGGTTCTGAAAAAAAGTGAGATACTATTTCGCAATTCGCGGAGTCCATAATATTACGTGTTTCAAATGTTCAGTTTAGGACGACAAAAATTAAAAAAAAGTTTAAAAATGTGTTATTTGTTTTATAGGAGACCGAATCATTTTAAACAAAGAGTTTTGTACAAAAAAACTAGTGTAAAACAAGAAAAGAGAATAAATTGCGTTTATTCATAGTCTAACTCAAAAATAAAACAAACTTCAACTGAATTTGCATAATAATTGTATAATTGTACTGTCTACGGTCTTCTGTTAAAAGTTCAAAGGATCATTGGCTGGTAGTTGATCAACGTGTTGCTGTAACTAAGAAAATTTTATAATTATCTTGTCTTTATGTAGTATATTTATTTTGACTTTAAAAAATTGGGATCCTCAGGATATCCTTAAGACGTACATTTTTGGACATTAAAATGTACCATTGGTCATAAATTTAGGGATATTAGATGTCCGACGGATGTCTGTAGAAGATCCTGAAAATTGGACCAAATGTATAAAAATTATGCATACATTGGATGTCTCATATAGAGCGTTATTTAGATGTTCAAAATTATTTATAATTGTTTATAAGAAATAAATATTAACATATAGCCGCCCTAAAGTTGTTCTTCAGAAACGTGAGACGTCCCACTGATGCACCTAGAAGGGCTCGTAAAAGGTCATTTTGAATCTTTTAACGATGTATCATGTACCAGATGTGTAGAAAATATGCGTACAGGTTGCCCCAGTGATATAGCGTATATATTAAAAATAAAACATCAATATTTCGGTTTGCTTATAATATTTACTAATTTTGTATCTTTCATGTGGCTAAACACAATTTATCGATACTAAAACTTACCTTACAGAAAAAGATATACAGTATTCCTTTAAACAAGTAGAGTCCTCCAATTTTTAAGTCACAGTAAAAAAATACTGCATCACATATAAGACAATGATAAAACTTAGATTAAAAATTATAATATTATATCTTTTGCTAAAAAGCTACAGTAACACGATCAACTACTATCCAATAACACTTTTAACTTTTGACACTAGGAAGTAGTTAGTACTATACTATTACCTCCAAATTCAAGTTTAGTTTGTTTTATTTTTACATTACAAGTAGACGAACTTTACTATGTTTTCTTGGTTTACACTAGGATTTTTTGTACAAAGCTCTTTGTCTAAAGTGCTTCAGGTCCTAGAAGACAAAATACATCTTTGTTTATATTTAATTTTTGTGGCTCTAAAATGGACATCCGACGAACGCCTCTGAGAGGTACAGTGTACACAAAGTACCATGACGTCCATAATTGGTCCTAGACCGTACCGACCTAAAATGGACTTAAAATGAACGTCCCGTGGATATCGTGTGCTATATGGGGCATAGCACACGATATTATTTGTTTTGCAGCTGCTGCAGAAAGGGTCCAATCATAGTTAAAAATTAAAAGGTTACTAAATAACAAGCAAGAAAGCATTTCGTTATACATAGAATATACTAGTTTCCATAAAAAAAGTGACAATTATTAATTACTCTTTATGAAAATTTATACTTTTGTATACCCAAAGCATCCCTTCTGGGACATTCCCTATATATATATTTTATACACGTCTGGTACATTCCTAGGATGTCCAAAACGTCTATTCAAGGGCCATTAATAGGCATTTCAGGGATGTCCAGTTGTCCTGCAAAAAAAAAACGAATCAAATCATTTTTTAAGATGATTATATACCCATTTTTTATATCCGAGTCACAGGGTATAATCTATATGTTTAGCGATTTTGCTTGCTTCTGACATCAAGTTGGTTATAAAATATTATCTGGTAAAAAGGCAAAATCAAATGTGAAATCAGTAGCAGAAGAATTTGTCTTAGGTAGTATACTATTTTGGATGCATTTCAGTTGTTCTAATTTTCTACATCTATAATATACGAAATAAAAAGGATCATATTTTAAATATCTGTTGATAGTTATATTTTTTTTGTAGGTCTCGTATTAAATTTTACTTTGTTTAGAAACAGAAAATTAGTAGGTTTTAATTTCTTCTACTTCTCCAATTTTTTAAGAATAGAAGACAGACGCATATCTGATGCCGTTATATTATTATTGCAATAATTTTCATAGTGTAGTTAAATTATTTGGACAGTTAATGCGGCAGGTGATTTTTAATCTGACATAATTTATTAGTAAACAGTACTGATTTAGGGTTTAATTAAATTACTGTATTATAATAATTATTAGTGTAGCTTTATTTCATTACGTAATTATGTATATGCCATAGGTATTTTTGTTAAGCTATTGTAGGATGAAATATTATTTCCATTAAATCAATATCAAACACTTTTATACGCGTTTATTCGCTCTTAATGAAACAGTGATATTATTGGTTTAATATAAACAATATTATTAAAATAACTCTGTATGAGTAATGTATGTATCTATCTAATTATAAGAATTTATGGTTTTTATATTAATTTTACATTGACAATGTTATTAGAAAAAAGGTTTCTCACAAAAATGATAAGAAATTAATTATAACTATATATGCATATAGTTTCATTAACAAACATAATAGATATACATATAATTCATAATACACGGAAAAATATTGCCATGAAAGTTCAAGCAACTGTAGCACATATAGCTCCAAATGGGTCTTGCATTAAGCGCTTCCTATCTTTAAATTTAAATAAAACAAGTGAGATATCATAAAATTTCTTTATTCGTTTGAAAGACCTATTGATGCCATTATGTGTTGAATGTGTGGTAACATCATTAAAATGCCCGTCACGACTTCTCTGGGTGGAGCGCATCTGAAATGTCCAATTTTCCATTACTCTGGCGCATAAATCAGGCTGAATTTGACCGATGGCATGAGTTATGTTGCCTTTGAGGACCGCTATGGTTTGTGGTTTATTCGCATACACCTGCGATTTAAGAAAACCCTACAAGAAAAAGTCTAACGGGGTCAAATCGCACGATCTCGGTGGCCAGTTCACATCACCTCCACGTGAGATGACCATGGCCTCAAATCGCTAGTGCAGAATATCCAATGTGGCATGAGCTGTGTGGCACGTAGCGCCGTCCTGTTGAAACCACATATCGTTGGTGTCCAGATCAGCCAAAAGAAGTTGGTAATCATTGACCTATAGCGCTCGCAAAATTCGCCAAGGTGTGGTTTGCGAAAGGCCGAGTTCTTGTGAGCGACGCAAAATCGACTGCCTCGGATTCTGCTGCACACTCTCACGGACAGCGACGATGTTTTCGGCAGATCTTGGGTTTCGTCGATGTACGGATGTTGGTCGATCGTTTACTGAACCAGTGGACTCATATTTATATGCGAATAGTTCTCTCGGTAGGACAATTATGGCGACCGTAAAATGGGCAAAGCGCGCGGTACGTTGCCCGAACAGAACACCCATTTTTATGAAACAATTTTATTATTTGCACGTGTTGTTGAATGCTATATACATCCATGGTGATTTGGCAAAACAGACTGTGTAAATGACAACTAATTTGACAGATGTAGCTTCAACAAGATGGCCGTTATCAACTGTCAAAGTTCGGAAGTCCCTGTTGGAAGACTCAATACAAGTTGTGACCGACACAGAACAGGTGCATTTAGGGGGTTCCAAAATATTGCAACTTAACCGAACATATCTATATACAAAGATGCACACAGGTGGAGATCTATAAAATCTGATAATTACTAATAATATGCATAATGAAATAAAAAAAATAAAATTAAAACTAAAGAAATTGTTCAAAATGGGCACCATTTTCTCTAAAACATAAATTTGCCTCAATTGTTTGCAAAATATTTTTTTCATCTTGTACTCTTTTAACACTAGAGCGGTCTCAAATATTGCTGAAAAACTTTCCTGTCTCTCAGCCCAGTCTTTCAATATTAGAAAATGTTTCTCTATGGGAAAACACTTGATTTGGAAATCTTCTATGATATTCTTCCACACTTCTTCTACAGTTTCATTCACAAAAACCTAGCACAAGTAACATGTCAACTTGTACACTTAATGTAAATTTTCCTGTCATTTTCAACAACAAACAGTAGCAGAAATAAAATAGTATTATTATTTTTTCAAAATATTTGGCCCCACTTTGAAGGTCTCCAAAGGCACTTTTTGACATACGACCCGTATTTGTGACGTCATCGTTGTTCGAGATATGACGTCATCGACAATTTTTTTAAATAGCAACCCCCAATTTTGACCATGCCATTTGAAAGAACGTGTCATTCTACATACACATCATGAAAAACTATGGTGTTACATAACAAAAATTTCAAGAAAATAATGTTTGAAGATTTTAAAATTTAATTTAACGATACTGAAAATGATAATGATTACGTAAAAAACGACTTAATTAAATGTTCAAATTGTGCACCGTTGGCTGCCTGACAGTAGCCAAGACGATTAATAATTTTTTTTTGGACATTATCAATAACTTCAGGAGGTGTACGATGTATTTTGTGACGAATTATTGCTTTTAAATCTTCTTAATTAACCAGTCTAGTAACGTATACTTTGCTTTTTAAGTATCCCCACAAGAAATAATCTAGGGGTGTCAAATCAGGCGATCTGGCTGGTCACTCAATCGACCCCCTTCTCCCTATCCAACGATTGGGGAACAGCATCTAAATAAGCACGAACAGGTGTTGCATAATGGGGAGGTGCACCATCTTGTTGAAAGAAAATGAAATTTCTTGGTAGATCATGTCCCTCTATATCTGGATATAAAGTTATTAGTTCAGGAATGAGGTCGTCTCGAAGAAAATCCAAATATCTAGCACCAGTTAGGTTGACGTCAAAGAAATAGGGACCCAGAATTCTTCCGTCGACTGTGCCGCACCACACATTTACTTTCTGGGAACTTTGAGTGTGATACTCCATCATCGATCGGGAATTCTCGGTAGCCTAATAACGGCAGTTTTGCCTATTGACATGGCCGTTCAAAATAAACGGAGCCTTGTCAGAAAAAATAAGTTTTTTACGAAATTGTAGTCATTATTGCATAGCTCTTGCATTTGATCGCAGAATTGATTTCGCTGATCAAAGTCGTCTTCAGATAGCACATGAACTTTGCGTTTTTTATAATTTTGTGAACTGTTGACGCTGCCATATTGAAATCAGAAGCCAATTGGTTAAGTGTTGGGTAATGATTTTCTTGTATTGCCAACAAAATATTGAGCTCATCGTCTACTGATTTTGACGGTTGACAAGATTTAGGAAAATCACGAACATGTCCAAAGTTATGGTATTTAGACTCAATATTGCTTGCCATGATTTGGCTAATGGGATGTCGATCAGGATGAGTTTCATTCAACAATTCAACTACTCCTTTTTGGGTTCGCATTCTGTCTCCAATCCGATCATGCAAAGAATTTCAATTCATTCTCGTTCAGTTAATTTAATCATTTTTTTTTTATAAAATGACAAAGTTACTACTCAATAAACACTTCAAACGCACTGCTTTTGCCAAACAAAAGATAAGAACTAAAGAAATAACTCAAAAAACAAAAAAAACTATTTAATAAAGTACGATTTCAAGTTTTTATCTGACAACAATAAAAAACATTCTCGGTCGCTAAGACTACTGTCGGGCAGTCATGATTTTTGACGATGCGTACGTAGAATGATACGCTCTCTCAAATGGCGTGGTCAAAATTGAGAGTTGCTATTTAAAAAATATTGTCGATGACGGCATATATCGAACAACGATGACGTCAGAAATGTGGGTTGTATGTCAAAAAGTGTTTTTTTTAAAAACAACATCGACGTGCTAGGGGATTTTTTCGAAAATTTCTCAATTTCAAAAATAATGAATTTATTCGTTACTTTTCGAAAGCACTGTACATATAGGTATATTTAGTTAAATTGCAGTATTTGTGTCGGTTCATTTATGTGCAATATCCTGTATAACACATTGAGTAATATTCTAGCGACATCTGATACAATTTGTATTTGGAACTATATGAGCTACAGTTGTATGAAGAAAATTTGTATTTTATATTTGTATCTTTGTATATAACTTGTGTTGTTTTCTGTCATGTTGTTTTCTGGCATGTTGTTTTATCAGATGTTTTAATTTTAATTTGCAGAAAATAAGGAAAAGAATTATAGACACCATTACTAGTTCTGGGAGGTAAATATCTTTCTCTTAGATAAGAATTATTTACCTAGTGCAACTTTTCTACTATTGTAAAGCATGTACTGAACAGAACAATATTACATTGATTTCATGGCCAAAATTACAAGCGTTACATTCTGGAAATGCTCTTCAGTGATTAGAATTTTGTCGCTGGTTACTTCAACAACATGCATAACATTAATTTCGTTTATCATGTCTGATACAGCGTGTTTTACTAGGGACGGTGTAAATAACAATTATAATCAACATATCTGAGCGACGAGTGACGATTTCAGCAACGTTTTTGTAGCAACGATTGGAGGAGCATTTTGAACAATAATTTATTTATATAACTTGATATTGTTCAAAATATGTGATGTCAGTACGATGGTTCACCACCACACAGAGGGAGATAAGTAATTGCTTGGTTAATTGATCATTTTCCGAATAAATGGATATGTCAACAAGGTCCAAAAACCTGACCACCGTGTTTCCCAGATCTAAATCCTTCGAACTTTTCAGCAGGTACTGGAAAGAATTCAGGATGCAACTAACCAGTTAAAAAATGATCTAAATTCTAATATTTGGTATGTAGAAGAAGCAAACTATTGAATTTAACAGTAGATACTATTGAAGATAATAAATTTAGAAATAAGTACTCCAAGAGGAATTCCAATATATTTAAAATTACCGGAAGCAGAAAGCTACACTGGTCATTGTTTCCGAAGATCATTTGATACACTGCCAGCTGATCCTGGAACTGCTTTCGCCAATTCTACAAGACATGGGTCCACGGTTGCGAGGCGAATTGAGAGTTGTGATGGATTTCAATAGTAGTACAGATGAGAGCTAAAGGAAGCTTGTTGCCGGGAAAATAAAAAAGTGAACAACAAAACTTATAATGATTTTGTTAAATGGTGTTCCTTTAAAAACATGAAACAATATACTCGCGACAAGAATTCAGACGACTTACGTCATACGAACAAATGAATAATTCACAATATTTTCATCAAAATATTTAAGAAACTGCAACTGATAATAATGAAACTATATAGTACATTAAAAGTTTGCATTATATATTGCACTAAATTGCAAAAAATAATTGTTTTTAACGCGACCAAATATCGAAAATTACGTTGACAATAAAAACAAATGTGTAACGTCAGCCGTGACGTAAGACGTCTGAATTCTTGACGCGAGTATACACTGAAAATATGCCTTTAGCCTATGTTTTGAATAAATGTGTGAAATATAAACCGTCCACTTTGTGGTTGTATTATTCGATGTTAAGGTAACGATTAACATCATAACATCGACATTATCAAATATTCAAGATTAATTGCATTCTTAAAAAGAAAAAATGATGGCCACAAACCAAAGAAGTCAATAATATTGAATAGAGAGGAAATTGACACTCCCAGAGAGATGTGTTCGATGAAATATTTTTAATGATCAAGGTTGTCGTCTTCGAAGATAAAATAATATATACCCACATTACTTTTTAAATTAGTTAGAACTGAGTTTTGGCATATGTGGACCTTGTCGTAGAGAAGAGTTATGTAACATAACAATAGATGATATTCCGGATTTAGATAAAACTTTACTAGTAACTATAAAATATATTAGATAATAAAAACAAGTCACCAAAATATGTGGATCTGTACAGAAGATAAAATGCGTCTCTTCATCTACCGTATACTGAGCATCGACGTTTTCTTTGTATATTATAACAATAATGCTCAAAACTGCGTCTCTTCATCTACCGTATACTGAGCATCGACGTTTTCTTTGTATATTATAACAATAATGCTCAAAACAGGTGGATGGTAAAAATACGTTAGGTCAGATTTCGTACAAAATAGCTTAAATTATCAAACCCAAAGGAATATACCGGATATTCCTTTCGGCTACTTTATTAGCCGACGCTGGTATAACTAATATTAAGCGCCATGGTGGTTGGATATCAACCACAATTGCTGGAGGCTATATCGAAAAATCAGTGTCCAGTAAACTGGAAATAGCAAAATGTGCAGGTACTTTGGATCTGCCACAAAATTTTCCAAAAATATTAGTGTTACAAAAAGTAGTTCTGCAGAACAAGCAGAAAATGAACAGGATAAATTCTGTCCTAATATTTTTATAACTAATTCCGTTAAACGTAAACGTAAACATGTAATTCATAATTATATAATTATGAGTAAATTGTAATTTATTATTTGCAGTTCTTTAAATTTTTTCATGAAATGTGGTAGACAAAATGATATTTTCCTTCAATAAGTTAAATTTCTCCATATTATTTTTATTTCATATTATATTTAGTATTTTACCTTTACAATAGAGTTGCAGAAAACAATAATTACTAAATTTAGATAAAGTGCTACAAGAAAGGATAACTTCCAAAGCGATGTATTTTATCCGTGTGTAAACAATAAATCTGTATTTATAAAAATATAAATCAGGTAACATCTCGCTGCGTGATATTTTAGCGTTACGGTACGTGTCATACATTTATTCACAAGAGGGCGGTAGGTCATCTCATATACCATAACTACATAATTTATTTGTCGCGACGCAAAAAATATGGCTGTTTTCTGCCTGAATGATATTTACTGCACGGAAAAACATATGTGAACTGGATTTATAAAAAATGATGACAATAATGGCGCAAACCTTTTCGACTTTACACTGAACAGTTTTATTTTCTTTAAATATAAATATTTAAAGTTAAACAGTTTATTCAAAAGTAATTAAATTCATAATAATAAAAATGAGGGATTAGCTCAGAAGTCGGAGACTTGTGCGGGAGAGGGGGCGGCATATTATTATTAAGCAGACCGCATTTGCGCCCAGGAACGACTTACGTTGGTAAGCCCTAACCACTATTCAGTGCAGGAATGAGGGAAACCTGGAAAACCTCATTAATTAGGGGGGTAGTCAAATATCAACCGGTATCAATCACTCACATTGACCCAAGCAAACATTCTTCCACCGTACCATACCCGCAGAGAGGGTGCCAATCCTCTCCATGAATATAGCTTATATACGGTCTTCCGGCAGCTGGGCGCGAACCCACGCCAATCTAGTCACCTCGATTCAAGTACTGACGCCTTAAACCGCGCGACCACTGACCGACCCAAGTACTAAGTAAGTAAGTCACATATCTAAATTTACTTAATTACTAGCAAATAAAATTATACAAAGAAAGTAAACTCTTATATAAACAAAAGATTCAAATAAATAATTAAACCACATGGTAAAATGATTAAAAATACACCTAAAAGTTAAATAATAAAAAAGAAACCGAATCAACTCATAGCCACACAAGGAATAACAAACTCACACACTCAAAATAACATGATGAAGATCATAACCATTTTTGAATTAATTGATGGATGGTGCAGAACAAGTCAGGTAGATGGTTCTACAGGTAGAAAACTTGATTTGAAAAACTCTGACGTACTATGGTTATAAAATATTCTCTTTTTAATTTAAAGGCATGATCTCGAAGCCGTTCATCAGCATTCATTGAAAACAGATAAGTCAGGTCAATCGAAAACGGAAGTTCTCCTCGGATTCTTCTTTGATTTAAAGGTGGCAGACGAAGTAAATAATATGTCATAAGATCATGGGTTAGTTGAGGAATCATTTAGTACATTTTCGCTGGACCGATTCAAGAAGAAGCACATCACGAACATGAAGAGAAAACCAAATTATTGCAATGAATTCCAGTTTTGGACGAACAAATATCTTTGCCGAAGGTGACTCAAAGGATTTTTTTTAAACATAGCAGGTTAAGTTAACAATGCTGCTAACTTGCTTCGACTAGCTTAAGTTGTTAGTGATTATAATTAATTTGCTGGCCTATTACTTGCACTGTAACACTATCGATATTGTAGGATAGATAAGGATTAGTTTAAAGTCAATTTATGTCAATATAGTAAAACAGATACACATTGCTAAATTTATTATTACACATGAACTTGCAAACCAGCATTATACCTTTGCAGGATGGCTATATGATGTCTATCTGGATTTTGCAAATGCATCCGACCGTGTATCAAGAAATTGACTAATAAAGAGAATATAGTTATCAGGAGTCTGAGGAAATTTCCTGGAATTGATTAAAACCGCTCTGACAAATCATGCTTCTTTCCTATGAGAGTAGATCATTCATATTCTGCTCAAACATTACTACGTTTAAGTGCTTCTTAACTTCATTCTTGAATACATTCTGATTATTATATACAGGGTGTTCGGAATATTTGTGCCTTAATTTTGCCATATAAGTTGTACTAAGCAAAACAAATTTGATTTAATTATTTTTTTTTTCTGACCAACGGTAACAGAATTATGACAGCAAACATGTCTTGGATATGTGACAACGTCGCCCAAATACCATTTTAGGATTGTTATGTATTTATACATAATAATTACAAATAGGTACACCTCAACATAGGTACTTACTGTGAATGGGTTTCTTAGAGCTCCTTTCACAACACAGAATGTGTTTAAAATGACTTCTGTTTCCAGTAAGAAGCGTTTACTGTACAAACATCTCGTAGCCAGAGAATTTTGCCTAGATTCGCCGTAAATTAACATGCCATGCAGCTGGTTATGGTTACGATAAATTGTTCCATTTTTGTTTATGTACAAACATCAAAGAAAAACTAGACAAAAATGAATCACACTAGCTGCACGCACCATTCAGACTAATATTACTTTCAGGCTATCACCAGCAGTCTGACGCTGCAATGTTGTCAAACTTTACAGTACGTTACAGTTTCAACGAGTCCTTTTACTTAAACCTTAGTTGTACCTTAGTTGTACCTTAGTTTGTAATTTTGTAACATTGTTTTGCATATTATTGGAGTTGTATGTTCATTTTTGAAATGTATTTATAGACACACTATTCGTTTTAGTCATTTTTTCATAAGAGTTTTTGTTGCTTTTAGTCAGATATATAAGCCCTTAAAATTGCGGCACTTATATTCCGGACACTCTGTATATATGTCTACAGCACACCAACCAACAGCGATCAATTAACTACATGTAACAGTGGCCGCAACATAAAAGTTTCTAACCTAATACCTATTCTGCTTCTAAAAGGGTGATATGGTGGACTATGATATTAATTTGGTCTGGAAACCCTTATGTTGCGACAAATGCACATTGTGTACATAAAGGATGACGAAAATAAAAACATATTTTAGAAAATTGTGGTAGGTCAATTTCTATTTTATATGAGCATCCTTTGAGTTATTTTTCTTAATTGTGACGTCGTTAAGGTTTATTAGATGACGTCATAGTTTAATGTAACATCCTATATATTTTTTTATCTTTTAAAAACCGATAATATTTAGTTTCTAGTGGTCATAGGTTCCCAACTTCCAGTAAGTTAACAGTAAACGAAAAACATAAAAATGAATGAATAATTGAGATGTCCAAATTGATAGCCTTTTTGCGCTTGAAGGTATGTGTCTTGAGAAATATTGTTAGAGGCTAATATAATCTTGTTTTTATTATTCAATATTGTCCGGTCACCAGGCTAATATCCGGTGGTCAGAGTATTTAACCATTTGCTAAGAGCTAATGGATAATGCGGAGGTGCACCGTCTTGCTGATACCATAAGTTTTTACCAGAAATTTTATAGTTGTTATATATGAATAAAAATCACTAAGTTAAGGATTCAATAGCTGTAGAAACTTATTTACCTTGGTTCATTTAAATTGTCATCGAAAAAGTAGGAGCTGATTGTCTTATCCTAACTATTCCCGCTTTTGTGGATGTTCTGCTTTTGCATCCTTCAAGGGCATTACTTTGTCCAATGTCTACAATTTTGATGACTGATTTCACCATTTAATATAAAACCCAACTCATTAGAATAAACTATATTTTTTACTTGAATTTTATTTAACGGAATTCCATTCTTCGATTTGGATTATTTTCAGAGATTCCTTGCACAAAATTTACCTAAATGAATGCCACTTTTCTAGTTTTAATTAACACTGAATGCCAAAGTGACAGAAATATCAAAACCTCTGGTTGATTATTGAGTAAATTCTCTAGCATAACCAGAAAAATATTTAATTTCGTATCTTCATCAATAGGTAAACCGCATTTCTTTTGTAGATTTTACACGGAACGAGTTTCCCTATAGTTTTCCATAATTTTATTCACTATTGATTGGTTTATAGATCTATATGGATACTTAGTCATAAATAAAATACATATGTATATCTTGCTAAAATTTTAGTTTTAAGAGAAACTGAACAAACGCATTGTTATAAAGCAGAGCAATAACAATGATGAAATGATAGAATTTCTGACAGGTATTACCATTATTGCCTTTAATAATAATATTGACATCAACCTATCACAATTATCAGAGTGTGTTCAATTGATTCGTGCCCAAATTAGTTCATTACTTTAAATCAAGGTAAGTGCACAGTATAACATCTTGGTGGTAACAGCTCTAAATAAACGTGTTTACACTAAAATATCTATCTAACCTCTCTGTATTTCGAACTGAAGAGCAAGCAATTTTCTGACATCTCGAATGGTCTAGTCAAATCATAAATACAAATATTATTAAAAAGTAGGAAAGTTTTCTACTATCTCTAATCTATGACAATCTAGTATGAACTCCAGATTTAGTAAAAGAGTTTCTTTCAACTTCCAAAAGTATACACAGAAGTAAATCTTGTCAAATCATTCTTGTTTTATTACTTGTTTGTTAGTTTAAATACGTTATTTAAATTTATCATGCTGTACGATTCTATAATAGTACTTTAGAACATAGTATTCACTTTCTTTTGCTCTTGATTATGTAAAATATTAATGACAATACTATTTCACATTTATAAAATCTACATGTACTTAACTATTTTTTTAACTACATTAAGTTAAATTGTCTGAAGCCTTAAACGTAATAACTAGTTCGCAAAATCTAATGTCAAGAAACAAAAGATTTTCTGGTCAAAGCACCTCTACATATTACTTATTACAATATTTGTCTGAAACCCCTAATTGAAAGAGTTTAGCTTAGCAATTCAATAGATTATTGAAAGTTTCCTATGCGGTGTCAAGTTAAATACAATGATTCGCAAGAACAATTCACGCCGACTTTAGGTAATAAATTATTATAAGACAATATCTGGTTTTAGTTCGTATGGAAAATATAATTTAATTTGCTATTCACATTCTAGAAATAATACGGGTATGCTTCTATTTACAAGAGAGCTTAAACCATGTTTACTTAATATGGAATAATATACATTTCAGATTAAAGTGTTGCAACTCTACTGAAAATAACATAAATAAGATCAATGAAAATTCTCTTATTTTACTAAGGTTAAAATTTTATCAACTGCATGTCTTAGAACGCGAAGGTATTCTGTGACAGTAAACACGTCGGATAAAATAGTTGCTTGTGATTCATTTATTAAAATGTAATAAGAAAAATGGATAGAAACGAAGGCACATAACACTATTTAAAAATCAACAATTTCATTGCCTTGGCTTACGATGGGATATACAAGCAGAATATTGAAGGAAATTGCTTAATGTTACCCACTGATCTTGAGACCTTATACATGTACAAAATCTTATACTGAACATACAACAGGACAAATATTCTTTGATATACCCACATTCCGTGGATCACAATAGTAAATATTAAGTGAGCATTCGTGGAAATCATGTTCTTGCTCTTGCTGAATTTTACGTGCTAATTTAAGTTGAATGCAGATTTACAATGAGGAAGTAAATACTTCTGCATAATTTATCAAAAGTCTATCCTACCACTCTATCAGTTTTAATTTCCAAAACTTCGAGCTTGTTAATTTTATCTGTATTGTATTTAACTTATTTAAACTACCATGGTTTCTTTTGAGAGAACTCAGCCAAGGCGAAACCACCGACAGTAAAGAGCGGTGCAGTATTGAGGCGCATATATAGACGCGGTTTTTCCTTCGAGCGCCTCAAAATCTGCTGAAAGTACGCTAGAAACTCCATGCACACGTATAAGCTTTAAATTCAACCAGTTAATGAATCTCAGAGTACCACTGTTGTCTGAGGCGCAGTACCTATCGTATTATACATATTAAAGCACATTACGCCTGCACGGACTAGCACGTGCCTGCAAAGTCGGTTCATGAAGGTCCCCGGACTCCTACAAATACAATTTTATAAAGAAAAATCAAAAAACGCAGTCAAAAATGATTTAAAAATACACTTCTGCACGGCACTGAAAACTGGTCCACTGTAAAACCTGATAAGGCGCAATCGGCGACTGGGCAAAAGAGAAATATTCAAGGAAAGAAATAAATAACATTTTATAACGCCGATTTTATACAGCAAATTTAACTGCTTTTGTGGCTATTGTTATTAATTACTAATAGATTAAATTTGTAGTTTTAATTACTCAAATAGTTTGACATACGTGACGTTACAACAACATTTTGGACCCGTTTTACCCAGTTTCTATAAACTAACACAAATGTTTCTGCTTCTTGTCCGTTTTGAACTTTGCAAGAAACTATGATACGTTTCCGTAAATCACCTACAGTATGTATGCACTTCGGTGCGATACACTTGTAAATATTCCCACAAAAAGAAGTCCAAATGATTTAAAGTCGGTCATGGTGCCGGTCCATCTCATCCAATCCCTTGATGTTAATGCTTCGACATACTGTACATGGTAAGGATATAATTTAGCCTCGTGTATGATACGTTACACTGCTGTAATAGGCCGTGGAAGTCTTGGACTCAAGGCCGTAGCCAGAAAACAATTTCGGGGGCGCGGGGCGCGGTTTGGTTTGGTGGAACAATAGAAAATCATAAAATTGTTTTAATAAAAGAAGTAAAATGGTGTTACTTATCATATATATATATATATAATATTTATTAGAAAACCGTTACAAAAATATTAACTTCTTATTACAAAATTAAATTGAGCTTCTTCTAGCTTGCTTTGCAGCGAACAAATCAATTACCTCCTCGGCGTCGATGTCAATTCTGCGGTGGCTTGACATTAACGCCAAACCGTTTAGTCTTTCCTGGCCTGTGGAGTTTTTCAAATAAGTTTTGAGGCGTTTCAGAGACGAGAAAGTCCTCGCAGGGGTACATGTGGAAACAGGCAGTCTTGCCAAGATCTTTAAAAGTTTGTGAATGTTTGGAAATAGGGCCTGGTTGCATTCTCCGAGAGCTTCAATAGTACATGTTGGTCGATCTAGTTCAGATTCTTCCAGCCATTTTATCCGCCACATGTCTAATTCAGGTTTTACAAAGTCCCATTCCAAATATTTTATATAGAGTTCAAAGTAGTTTTCTTGATAATTATGATTAATTTGTTCTTCGACTGAAGCTGATCAATGAAATCATCCAAAAGTGGAATCATTATAGTAATTCTAAAATAAGTTTCAGGATCTTTTGTGTTGTAGTTTGCCCTATGCTCTTGGCGTGACGCTATTCGCGGAATTTTCATTTCCTCGTTTATAGTACTGAGAAAATTCTATGCATTCTTAAAAATTTCAGCAAATTTTGAATCAATATTTTGGCGAACATCTTCAATAGTCTTTATAATTAAATCGATATGTTGTAAAGCTGCTGCCAAATCACATAGGGAAGATTGAAGTATTTTGCATAGTATTAGTGTGTATGGGAACATCATTCCTAAGCAACATAAGCTTATAATAAAATGACTGATCTCAGAAAAGAATTAGCCTTTGACGATGTTTCAGAATCCATGTCAGTGCTTAAGTCGTCTAGTGTTTCAACAATAGCTTTATAGATTTCCTTAAATCTTAGCAACCCAACGGGTCTCGCACATAGCCGTAAGGTTTTTCCATTGTGTGTCGGGGAAGATTTTTTCGATATTCTGTTTTAAGCAACCCGTTTTTATAATTCCAATAGTATTTCGAATAGGCTGAACCTGGCAAGAATGACCCAGATCTAAATTCAATGATTGTGAGGTACAATGAACGTATAAGGCTTCAGGATGTGATTCAAGAATTACTGCCTGCACGCCTTTAAAATTCCTTTCATCGAAGAAGCTCCATCATATCCTTGTCCGATTAAATATTCGCAATCAACTCCCAAAGATTTTAATTAAGATAAAATTGCATTAAATTGCAGCTAAATACTTTCCTTTTGTATTCTCAACAGTTACAAAAGTTAAATAATCTTCACGCAAGATCAACCCATTATCCTTTGGCTCGGGATATCTCACACAAATGGACATCTGTTCTTGTCGTGAAACATCACTAGTTTCGTCAACAAGGATTGAAAAATATTTCACAGAATTCAATCCTTGCACAATTTTTTTCTGAACTATTTCACCACAAATTGCAATAAGTTCATTTTGTATGGTCGGGCTTAGGTAGGTAGCGTTCAACGTTATACTTTTCGTGTGCTTTATTCAGAGCCAATTCCTTACGTCCACATAATTTAATTGTTTCAATAATCGGAATGAGCCGTTTCCGGTTTTCAGCTATTTGCGATAAGTATCCGCTACCAATCTGACTTAATATTTGATTGAGATTTATTATACACCTTCATAAAATTGCCAGCGAATAATGCAGAAGATTTGTGGTACTGGCTTTCACTGTGATGTTTAAAATCATATATACTCGCGTCAAGAATTCAGACGTCTTACGTCACAGCTGACGTTACACATTTGTTTTTATTATCAACGTAATTTTCGATATTTGGTCGCGTTAAAAACAATCATTTTTTGCAATTGAGTGCAATATATAATGCCAACTTTTAGTGTAGTACATAGTTTTATTACTCATCAGTTGCAGTTTCTTAAATATTTTGATGAAAATATAATGAATTATTCATTTGTTCGTATGACGTAAGTCGTCTGAATTCTTGTCGCGAGTATATAGCATCTTTCCATTTATTGAGCAGCTGAATAACTAAGGATTTCAACTGCTGATGAGAGCCTTTACCTGCGCAATCTCTGGCAAATAATACACAGTATTTGCATAAAGCACCTTGTTGCCCTGTACTCGTGTAAACCAACGAGAAGCGTTCAAACCATTGCATTTGAAATTTTAGCTTTCTTTTATCGTCACTTACTGGCAACTTGAATGTCTTTTCTGCCATCCAAGGAGATTTCAACAATCTGTACTTCAAATCATCATCAATTTTGGTGTTTCATCCCGTATAATAACCCACATCTAAAATATGCTAAGAAACATCATCCACAGTTCCAGGAACGGCACTAAAAATAGCAGAAGTACTTGTGGCAGTATCACTGTCGAAAACACTTGAACACTGATTTTCAGCAAAACCTTCACTACCAGTACCAGGTTTAGATTTTTAAAATAAATATTTGAATAATGTATTTTCTTGCGTCCTTTTTGCCATTTCAAATGTTGAAGTCACCTGTAACAATTAAAAAAGTAGCAATGTGTTAATTCCATTTGTACACAAATATTTAGGTACTTCGATAAATATTTAAAAGAAAATGAATACGAGTAGTTAGTCTACTAAGGCATCTAATCCTTTTAATTTTAATTACAAAAATCATAACATCACTTACTTATTTGACTACTAATTCATAACACTATTATTTCACACAAAGCATTATTACTTCTCTTATATCGCCTTAGTCGCATTGGATTACTTTCCAAGACAGAATTGCCCCTCCGCCCTCCGCGCTAGACGGCGCGCTTATATATTCCGCAGACGCGGCACAACGAAATATCGAGAATAATCCATCTCATTCTATGCCTATTAAATATTCCCGAAATGCAGTTCGAGCACGTCTCCGAAGTTTCGTTGACGTAGTACGTAGTTTCGCCACTCCTAGATGTCGCTGCGCCGCTAACTACGTATCTCTCATTTCATTAATACTTACTAAAAGAAATATTTCTTTTTACATCATTTTGGAGGGGGAGCAATCCTCCTTGATCCCCCCCTGGCTACGGCCTTGCTTGGACTTCCATCTCTTCCACGATTCGGTTTCAAATTTCCCTCGCGTTGCACTACATTTGTACTCACGGCACACAGTGGTAAAACTAGCTGCATTTGGCACATGTTTACCGGGAAATCGTTCTGCTATAATATTTTCACAACGTAATAAATTAAAACGATATCCGTCAACTCCGAGTTACTACTATACATATACGCAAGCCATTTTTGACACTTGAAAAACTAATGTAAACACTGGCGTCACAAAAACTAGTGCCTAGAAAAAGTAATCCGATTTCAATATTCGGAATCGCCTGTCTAGAGACTACAGTGACCCAGCGATGTAAAGGTTGAAAATACTACAACTTCAATAATATTTTACTAGGAAACTACAAGGATTTTATTTAACAAAAATTTTATGATATCGACCCCATTTTCCATGACGTTCTATTCCCAAATCCTTTTAGATAAGTTCTGAATCAGCCTATATACTTGGCCGCACTAGTCCAACGTAAGTTCTGTTCCCACAAAAGTTAGGGATTGGTTTCAAAGTGTTACAAATATTCGACCAGTTCAGTGGTGAATGTGTCACCGAACTGTGGGATACCCTCGCTTATCAACAACCTCTACGTTAAGCTTAAACGAACTGCGTCAGATGACATTGCGCTGAGAAATCGTGTGTTTTGGAGGCGAGCCGATAGCTCAAAAAAAAATTATTACCTTCGGAAATACTGAAAAAAATGTTGAGGATCTCCCCAGTTCAGAATATATATTATAAAACTCACCTTACAGCCTTCTCTTTTTATTTATAGAGTGAACCCAAAACTTTCTCATTTTCCTCGCTTTCTTCCCCTCCTCCGTTTCATGCGACTTCGTTAAAATAAAAATTTCTTTTTCCGAGATACACTCAGTTACTATTTAAAAACATAAAAATATCTGCCATACACAAAATCTGCACAAAAAGTTGCTGGTCCGTGCAGTTCCGTGCAGGTCCATGTAGACGTATATGTACGATGTTTTAGTCTTAACAACCAACATCAATATGCGGGCCTAGAATAATGAAGGCAAGCCAAAAATTTTTATCTAATACTAGAAAAATGCTAAGCGAAACGAAAGTCCGTAGTACTTTAAATATCAGTACAGACTATAATAGATTTATGACCAGAACATTAAAAATGAATCAAAAGTATCTATATCTATAAAAAACAATAAATAAATAGTCATAACATATTGTCTGGCATAATCATCAGGTAACCAAAAAGGTATATATAAAGTCATATTAAAAATGTTTTAAACATATAAAATTAGCTGACAACAGGTAGCTACAGCAATCAAAAAAATAATACTTTTATTTTTTGCTATTTTCTGTTTTGAGAATATCGAAATCGTGCCTTTAAAAAAATGTGATGACGTCATTACTCGAAGGAAGGTCACCCTGTATATTAAATTATTATTTGAAAAAAAATCGACCTATATTTACCTAATAATGAACTTGTGAGTGACTTTAGGGGCGCACTGTACAGTCTGCCACATGTTTTAAACACTCTAGTTAGTGTCTAATTTAGATATCCATTTTCCTCTAGTAGTCTGCATTATAACTTTTATCCATTCATCTACTCTTAAGGTAGTAGTCTAGACGGCAGGTTTTGTTAAATAAAACATTCACCCTCCGAAATTTCTAAAGAAACTACCCAGACATCCCAAGGGCTTCATTCGTAATTTTATAATATTTAATCTTCCAGAGGTATGCTGATGCAGGCACGTTAAAACAAATGAAATGTCATTATTAAAGGAGCAGATTAATTAAAGATCAAGACTGCCGTGCAAACTGCAGAGTCGTGTTTTATTGTTAGGGATATTATTACATGAGGATAACACGTGTTAAAAATTCATAAATCTTTGATAAAATGGTTACTGTTTCTTCAGAGGACTGATACGTATGAAATGTAAAGATGACAACATGTTTACATTTTAAAAAGTATGCCACAGTATTCTGTACATAATATAGAGTGAGGTAAATTTTATTTCTGTGACACATTACCGTTCTAAATACCGTTATATTGTTTTTGAAAAATTACCCTAAAGTTTCTTCCTATGCGACCTGTGTTCTCATTTTCTTTATTATACAGTGCTTTCGAAAAGTAACGAATAAATTCATTATTTTTGAAATTGAGAAGTTTTCGAAAAAGTCCCCTGGCACGTCGATTTTGTTTATAAAAAAGGCACTATTTGATATACGATCCATATTTGTTACGTCATCGTTGTTCGAGATATGACGTCATCGACAATTTTTTTAAATAGCAACTCCCAATTTTGACCATGCGTGTGAAAGAGCGTATCATTTTACATACGTACATCGTGAAAAATTATGGTGTTACATAAATTTCAAAAAAATAATGTTTAAAGATGTGGGGTTGTTAGATTAGAAATAACAAGTCCACGGTTTGTAATACGTTAAATTATATTAATAAAGATATAACAACTGGGAAAGAATGTTCTACCAATATAGAAGTCTGGACGGATGTTCAGTTGAAGGCAAGCGAAAAGTAACTGGTGTGGTCCTCGCCGGACCTTTCGAAGAAGGTCTCGGGAGGCTGGTTAATGTCTGGCCATGTGTTTATTTTCATAAATGGGCTCAGATCTAAGGGTTAGCTTTATGTTTTTGTTGGCATTGATTTGTTTGGTGCCTTAGTGCAAACGTAAATTGTAGGGATCACAGATGTAAGTCGGTGACCAATGGCGGTGACCGCTACAGAAGATTTTAAAATTTAATTTTCACATTGAGACTTTTAGCTCTCACAGACAGATTTAGCAGCAGCCGGACTATTGCAAATCAGTGGTTCAAAAACATAAGGGGATGATTGGCATGCGTACACTAAATCACTGAAGTTTTGGGCTCTTGTATTACTGTACACATTGGGCGCTGCATCTCACTCGTCAACTGCTTACAATGGTATAGAGAGGATTCAGTGGAACCAAGAATGGAATCAGGTGATCTTTAGTGACAAATCCCGTTGGGTCCTGACCGGAGATGCGCAATGGTCGTGGAAGGGTGAGAAGGCGACGCGCGACGTGGTGAAAGACGCGATCCACAATTTGACAGAGAGCATCATGTCTATCACCCAGTAGGCACTATGGTATAGGGTGCCACTCGCTCTGTCCTGTGCCCACAGGCTTACTGAGTCCACGCCTGGTAACACCGTACTATGGTACGCAAGAATCTGTTAGTCCTTCTAGAAATTTCTCTTACCGATAAACCTGTTTCACGTAACCTAACAATCCATTCCCTCTCAAAGTCACTTAGCTGGGAAATCTGTTCAGATCTACGAACTGTAGGCATAACAGATGTAAAAAATATCGTTTGCAACAAGCTTCACAACACTTGAAACACAAATATGGGCAGAAATTTTTAAAACAGAATGCTACGTTATCGCTGTACGACCTAAGCAAACTTAACAGATAAATTTTAAATTTTAAACATTTTTTACTTTCATTGAGAGAAGCAAAAAACGTCAGTTTGACGACAGTCTCTTCTCAAGCGCGCACAGAGAAGATATGGACGTTTTAATAGATCATATTATGTCTTTCATGACTGCTGTGGGTGGAAGATAATGTTAGACCTCGTGCAGCCAAAACTGTTAGAGAATATCTGAACGATGTACCAGCACTCAGACATGAATGCCATCGAATATGTCTGAGATGAGTTGGAACGTGAATTAGAAATCATATACCATCTCCAATAACCACACAGGAGCTGAAAGGGTTGTTATTGCAGGAATGGAATAATATCGACCAGAATATGATCCTTAATTTAACTGAAAATATGCCTCATCGACTTTAAGCAGTCATTCATGCAAGAGGAGGGAATATACAAAATGTTCTACAAGATCAGGGTTAATGCAAAAATTTTTTCTTATATGAACTTAGATCCGATTCGCTTATAGTTAGAAGTTACAAGCATTTTAATATAATATAAGTTTTTTTACAACAATAACATAATATAGATAAAAACATGTTCTACTAATAAAACAGTACAAATCTGTTACAAAGAACAGCAATCGAACAAGTAAATAAACTAGTGAATCACTGAAGCGGTTACAAATGCCGCTTATGTGTGATTAATAATAAGAATTGACCTTATTATTACCGACTATAATCCTAAACTAATATATGAACACTCGTAGACATGAACACATAATCACATTTAATGTTAAAATACATAAACTACACATAATACATTTATTTATAAGTACAACAAAAGACACAAACATGTAAATATAATTATTTTTTGTAAACAATCACTAAAGGGGAACAAAAGCTAAACTTCATTTCTGTGGCTGACTATATTGTGAAAAGTGCCTCGACCTAATTCCTGAATCCAAAGCTTTACTCTACACTTAAATGATTTATACACGTTTATGGTTTTTAAAGAATTTGGCAACATATTATATAATCTGAAAGCAAGATAATTAAAATTTCGTTGTCCTACTGTTTTTATTGACCTTGGATTTATATAATTGTCCCTGTTTCTCGTACTGTACATGTGATTTATTGGATTTGGTATTAAATACTTTTTTTGGTAGGTTTTTAGCAAAATATTCAAACAGAATAATTGCCTGACATACATTAAACCGCTTTCTGTAAACAATTGATCGCTAGGGTAAGTGATATTTTTATTTTAAAAAAATATAATTTCATATTTCAATCAAAGTAGTTTGATGAATAAAAAATGATAGTTGTTATAATAATTACTATTTGTGTCCAAAATTTAAGCAATAGTTAAGTAACCTTTATTAACCAAATTAACAAATTTTAAGACTATAAAAATTGTTCAAAATGTCATCGGCGAATTATACAGTATACGCTAAAAGCATGGAATAAATTCAATAAAAACGAAACAATTATTTTTTGGGAAAAATCCTCGAACAGCTCGATTTTTAATTTAAAAAATACATATTTTAGCGTAAAATGCGATTTTCAAATGTCATTTGTTTTCAAGTAATGACGTCATCGATTTTTATTTTAAATGGCAACACCATATTTTTTTCCTTGATTCTGAAAGATCGTTTAATTCTCTATCAGACATTACTAAAATTTTGCCCTCTTACATAGGAAAGTTTTCGAGTAAATGACGATTGAATGTTAGAAAACGTAAATTTTATCCATAAAAAAGTAACAATTCTGAGGTATGTAAAATAAAATACAATTGATTAAATTTTATACTTAAATTAAATGTTCGAATCCACCAACTTCTTGACAATGCGCAAGTCTGTGAAAAAATTCTTCTTGCATATTATGAATGATTTCTGGGGTAACTCTGCGTATTTCGTCCCGAATGCGATTTTGAAGTTCTTCTAAATTACGTGGTTTGCTTGTTGTTTACTTTTGAGTTCAAGTATCCCCATAAAAAATAATCAAGAGGTGTAAGATCTGGCGATCTTGCAGGCCATTCTATCGGTCCGCGTCTGCCGATCCACCTCCCAGGAAAACAGTTGTCCAAAAAATCTCGTACAGGGCGCGCATAGTGCGGAGGTGCACCGTCTTGCTGAAACCATATGGTATCATCAGGAATGTCAGGGTCATTATCGTTAAGAAAAATTACTGCAAGGGCTGGAACAAGGTCATTTTCTAGAAACTCTAAATATCTTTGTCCTGTAAGGATTCCTTCAAAGAAGAAAGGCCCTACTATTCTGTCGTCAACTATTCCAGCCCACACATTTACTTTCTGAGAGTGTTGGGTGTGTGCCTCTGCCATCCAATGAGGATTTTCCCGACTCCAATATCTGCAAATTTGACGGTTTACTGTACCATTCAGACAAAATGTGGCCTCATCTGAGAAAAGTATTTGCCGGTGTAAATTTCTATTTCCTTGACATAAATCCATTAGAATTTCGCAAAAGTGTAAGCGGCGATCGGGATCATCTTCATTGAGTTCCTGCACAAGTTGAATTTTGTAGGGATGATATTTTTCCTTTCTCAAGATACGTAGCACTGATGTGCTCTGACTAGTGTCATTGTTTAATGCAACCAATCGTGAAGAATTATGAGGATTATCCACCATACTTATCTAAATGTTCTGTTTCTGATTTTCATTAATGCTTGGACGTCCAGGTTTTGGAATATTTACAACATTGCCAGTTTCTCTAAATTTAGACTCTACCTTACTGACTGTTGATTGGCTGATAGGGCGATCTGAATATTTTTCATTAAATAAATCGCAAACTTCCTGCTGAGTTCTAGTCATATTCCCGCATCCGATAAGAATTAAAATTTCAATTCTTTGAGTAACAGTTAAATGTGCCATAATACTTTAAATTGATTAATAATTTCTATGTCGCTTACAATACTTATTAGAAAGTCGGTGTGACAATGACACTTTGCAAAGATTTTCACCTACGTGATCCATAAAAGAACTATGGAATTCGAAAAACTGAACTTGATAACGTTTTTGCTTTATTTTAATTGATTTACGTTTTCTAACATTCAATCGTCATTTACTCGAAAACTTTCCTATGTAAGAGGGCAAAATTTTAGTACTGTCTGATAGACAACGATCTTTCAGAATCAAGGAAAAAAATATGGTGTTGCCATTTAAAAAAAAATCGATGACGTCATTACTCGAAAACAAATGACATTTGAAAATCGCAAGTAACTGCAGATGGGTAGAGATTTCAATGTAGACAAGCTGCTCCATACGTTCCCATAACATAAGTCCAAAGGATATGCGGTGCATATGCTACTGAATCTTGTTGATCTATCAATCCATTTATTCGAGAAATTATCATTTAACCAAGCAGTTACTTGTCCCTCTCATGTGGTGGTGTTAACCTTACGTCATCAAATCAAATTTTTCAAGCAATTTCTATATATATATATATATATATATATATATATATATATATATATATATATATATATATATCATTTAGTAAAACACATCATCAGACCACATGACAAGCAAAATGAAGTTGAAGTAACCAGCGACAAAATTGTAATCATTGAGGAGCATTTCCAGCGAGTAACACTTGTACATGTAGACTATGAAATTTACCGAAACATAAAATCGTAGAAATGTCACAAATTTATAGACACCACCAGTGATGATTATAAACCTGTAAAGAGAAGGATAAAGGATAAAGTGAACCGAACAAAGGGCAGCATCGGTTGCAAGTAGCAGTAGAAGAGCAGAGACTTTAAAGCCGGGTTGACATGCCTATGATGGGTCTGACATTGCTTTGTCTCTTACGTGCTTGTCTGATGCCCTTTCAAGGAAAAATAGGTCTGCTCTTGATGACAATCGCATTAAAATAGATAGCTAAGCCTTAGGGAGAGGTTTTCAGGTGGACAGGATTATAAATCTTTTAGAGAGATTGGAAATGTTTAAATCCGTCCTCTCAATGGAACTAATTTAGAGGCAGAAAATATATCTGGGAAATAAGTCTTCTTATAATAATTTCTAAAAATTATTTTAAATCATAATATATACTTTAGTTGCTACTGTTTGATAACAAAATACGGTATTAAAATTTACATTAACATTTTTGTCAATATTTATAAGTATACAGAACTATTTTTGTTATCGGAAAATTAAACATATAAGACAAATAAATTAGAATAAACTGTTACTTATTATACTGGGTACCCAAATAAGATAAGAATATGTGTGAAACACTTGATCCCAGACTCTTGAGTTCAATATACAGGGTGAATCAAGTGTAAATAGTCATTCTTCAGGAATAGATTCCTACCAAATTTTAAGAAAAAATGTAAATACAACAAACTTTTCATCTTGATCTTCGTTTTTGTGAAGTTTTCCACGGTTTTCCAGCCACGGTTTATGACGTACAGGCAATTGTATCCGGGACAGAGGAGTTCAAATCATAGCATAAGTAAGCTGCACTTTGTGCTACTCCAGCATCATGCCGGCAACGAAATGCTTTTAAAACAGGACGTCTGGGCAGCATCAAAACGTTACTACTTAAAAATAAAAAATTCTTTAATTCACACCCTAATAAATATATAAATTATATCCCAATACCAAATCGACTGTTACCCCATGCAGAGGTAAATTAAAGCATGTTTTTATTCTAAAAAATCGTGTTTACAAAAATTGCAGAGTATTTGTGCGACAGGTACCTACGAGCCACTACAAACTGTTATTCTTCGGAAAATTAAAAAAAATATATTAATAAAAAATGTTAAACTGAAATTAATAATTAATTTTTAAGTACACGTATACGCTTATTCATCTTAATTCGTGTTCACAAAAAAATCGAACTATGCCTGCGAGAGGAACCCACGAGCTACTACCAACTACCTCTAGATCCTTGTGTCAGGCGGCCGGAAGGGTCGCACAAATTTATTAATACAAATGAAGCCGAAATATATTGTTTTAATACTATACAGGATGGGCCAATAGTGTGTGGACGGAAGATTGTGGTTATACAGATATATATTTTTAAAATCTGCTGTTAGTGGGGGGTGGGGGGTAGTAAGAGCTACAAACTAAAAATGTTTTTACTGGAATTCCTAGACATATACAGGATGATTCATATTAAAGTTGCATTTTTTTTAATGGAACCCCCTGTATATTATTGCATATTTTGATTCCTCGGTCAATTCTAGTGTGACTTTATGTACCATACTTGGTGCCTAAAATGTACCGTTTGGACGTTATTCGATATTTTGTCAAAAATTTGATGTCTAGAAACAGCTGAATATCACAGGTGGGCGGCAACATAGGAGGCTGTGATTGGGGGAAATTATTGACCACCCTCCGTACTACCAAGAGCTAGAAAGTCAATTATGAACTCTATTTGTTATGGCTGATATCGTCGCTCTAATTTTGAAAACTTCAATCTGGATAACTTGATTTTTTTAAATGGAACCCACATATTTTTTTCACGTCACCAGATAACACATTTCATTACCTTTCACCCGATATAAAGTTATCTGTATTTATCTCTAATACTTTTCTTCTAATCCACAATTACTTTTTATTATGATGGATTTATGCAAACCAATTAATTTAAACTAAATTGAAAAATAAACGGTACGTTTTAGGCACCAAGTATGGTACATGAAGTCACACTAGAATTGACCGAGGAATCCAAATATGCAATAATATACAAGGGGTTCCATTTAAAAAAATGTAACTTTAATATGAATCACTCTGTATACGTCTAGGAATTTCAGAAAAAATATTTTTAGCTTGTAACTCTTAATACCCCCACCCCCCACCAACAGAAGATTTTAAAAATATATATCAGTATAACAATTCACCTAACTTCTAATTCATGTTAAAATAATTCGAAGTGGGCCTGCGAGAGGCATCCATGAGGTACCCACCACCCTTAGTCTCGTCTGTCTGCCCGTTGGAGGGTAGTAAGAAAATGTTAATGAAAATTGTTAAGCTGAAATTAATATTTTCTTTTTAAATACCTCTATATACTTCATCTAAAAATTCGTATTCACAAAAATTTCGAGGTGGGCTTGAGAGAGGCACTTATAAGGTACATAAGGTAAGGTAGTACCTCATGGATGCCTCTCACAGGGCCACTTCGAATTTTTGGTGAACACGAAATTTTTGATGACGTATATAGGGGTATTTTGAAAAAGTCTTCATTGCAGATTTTATTAATAACTTTTAAGTACCTCTGCGACGGGCAGACAAACGAAACCAAGGGTGGTTGGCAGTACCTTATGAGTGCCTCTCGCAAGCCCACCTCAAATTTTTTGTGAACACGAATTTTTAGATGAAGTATGTGGGCGTATTTTGAAAGAGTTTTTCGTGCAGATTTTATGAACAATATTTTAGTACCTCTCCAATTGGCAGACAAACGAAACTAAGGGTGGTTGATAGTACACGAATTTTTGGATGAAGTATATAGAGGTATTTAAAAAAACATTAATTTCAGCTTAACAATTTTCAGTAATAATTTTTTACTACCCCTCCGACGGGCAGACAGACGAAGCTAAGGGTGATTGGTAGTACCTTATGAGTGCCTCTCTCAAGCCCACCTCGAATTTTTTGTGAGCACGAACTTTTTGATGAAGTATATAGGGGTACTTTGAAAAAGTCTTCATTGTATTCAATTTGGTACGTATTTATTACTTAGGGTGGATCACCTATGAACTAAAAACCTAAATTAAATTATAACCAGTGGCGTAGATATGAAGAGTTTTTGCAACATCCTTTAAGGGTAAGTACATATATCTTTTTACTTTCTGGTTACGGATTTCATTCTTATATAACTGGATCTTTAGGTTAATTTGGTCAAGCAAACAATAATCAGACATATTAACAAAAATAAATTAATATTAAAAAATAAGAGTTGCAAAATATGTAAAATAATAATCGTAATGTGTCAACATTTTATTTTATTCTAAGAGAGGTAAGAGCCTTTTTTCCATAAGTAACAATACATAATATAATATAAAATGCAAACACATTTAAAATTTTTCTAATTGCACAATTAAAAAATAACATGGAGAAGAGTAAATAAATAAAAGAGTACATATAAGATTAACATATTCTGGTATTTAAACATAAATAATTATTACGTTATAATAATATAGTGAAACAGCACAGCGAAAGTACTGAGAACAAAACAAGATGACAGAGGCAGCTATACAAGTGGGTCGAGAAATTTGAAAATAATTTAATGAATTATTTTGGTTCAAAATCCATGTGAAGGTTAGTTTATAGTAAAATATTATTTATTACTTTTATCATTAATATAATTGCTGAACATACATATATTCGTGGTTGTCAGTGAAACATGACAAAAGTTTACATATCTAAATTCGTTGTTAGGCGTTTTCAATTAGAATTTATTTCTAATTTTTTCAGCATTTAACAAACCATTAAAAATTATATAACATTGTATATATACATTCAACTTGCATAATTCTTCGATTCGCTAAACTAATTATTTTAAATTCTTCTCTAAAATACCTTGTTCTAACAATATTGTAATTGGAAAGTTTATAGCTTAAAAGCTTATTCTGTACCTTTTCGATAATATAGAAAGGATGTCACAATATTGATGCGTATTCAAGTTTGGGTCTTACAATAGTATTATACAAAGTTATTGCTGCTTCTATTTTCTTATAATTCCTAGCTTGTCGCAGCCGCACCCCATTAATTCGCATACCACAGAATATGAGCAGGCAAATTTATATCGAACACGTTATTACGCCCATTATCTACCCCGTACGTAATGCATTAGGTGAAAATTTTGTGTTTATGGAGGATAACACTCGACCACATCGCTCCAGAAGTGTTCAAGAGACACTCGAAGCAGGACATATCAATAGATTAGATTGGCCAACTCTCCTGACATGAATCCTATTGAAAACATGTGGGATTTCGTTGCTAGAGCCATTCATAATCATATTCCTCCACCTCAGACTGCAGATGAGTTAGTTGCGGCGGCAGAAGAGGAATGGAACAATATTCCGCAAGAGATCGTTAACCGCTTCATTATCTCAATGCACAGACGTGTCAATATGCTATTAGAACGTGGTGGAGGTCATACCGATTATTAGTCAAGTAGAGAACTTGATTTGTTGTTTCTTTTTGATTTAATAAATTTTGTCAAAAATGTTACATTTACTGGTTTTTAATTTTCTAGTTACTCAGTTTATCGAACACAGGTATTCTTTCCACAAAAAAAGATTCAGAAAACAATATACTTTCGTTTTTCTGATAAAAAGATTTCTTTAATAAGAATGAAGTAGAGTCCAAGACTTTTGACGTGTCTATAAGATTCTGCCGTTTACTAAAAGGAAAATATTAGTGTATTATAATTCTATTGAGAATAATATTATCATTTCTCCTAAATATATTATATAATTATATATAATTAATAATTATATGATTAATTTTTTAGCTTTAACTTCAGTATATATGTTTCAATCTATCTAATAGTACCTATGATTTTTATATATTTTTAGGTATTAATAATATTGTGTGAAACTAACTATACTCAGTGGATTAATAGCTAAAAATATATAAAAACTTTTACATAAAAGGTGAACATTATTCAAGTAGGTATTGTCATATTTAATTCATTGACAGGTTGTCACCTTTTGTTATTGTCGATATTTAACTTCAAATAATTTTAATTTTTATAATAATTTTTATAGTTAGATATTTGATTCAATTTAAAGGAGGCCACCTGAAGAAGTAATCCTAAAAATGCAGAAATAGGTCAGATCTCATCTATTGTGGTTGAATTGTCGTGTTCCCACTACCGAAAAGTGAAGTTAGATATTTATAGTGTTTCATTAAAGCAGGTTAGTAAATTAGATTCATTTCTTTATATAATTATTGAATAGAGCTTTGTCTGTGCAATTGTTCATTAGCATACCTAGATGTTTGGTATCAGAGAACATACATATGACTTCATTGATAGGAATTGTAGGATATTTGATTTATATTAGCTTAAAATACCTTTCTAATACAGTAAAAAAAGTACCTATGATTGTTTCTATTTGAAATTTGAATCATTATCCATAATTTGTATTAAATTTGTATTAAAATGGTGGCCTTATTGCTTCTAATAATTTGAGATACATTTATCTGATGATATTCTTTACGCCATCTTTTTATAACAAACAATACAATAACCATACTATTATTAGAATCGATATATTTTCGAATGTTGTTAATCTGTACTGTCACCTGATACGACAAACTTAAATAGCTAATTTTACTTGTCATTAATTCTTCTGATCCAAAATTCAAAAAATATCATTACATCTACACTTATGACATCTATAAATCCCCTCTAAATTAGAGGGAAAAGCAGAGGGCAAATGTCTATTCGATTCGCACGCTTCTCTTGTGATCCGAGGAATAAGACGTCAATAGCATCAGTTATTGTTTCTTTTTTATGTGCCACAATCATGAAAAGGGGATGAAGAGAACATGAATATCAAAAAGAAATTTTATCCGCATGAGTGTAGTCGTAAAAAAATATAAAAAATAAAATTAGGCCATCTACATTTAACCTTGTATGTTTATCATTGCTTGCTTTTAAAGTTAAGTTATTGCGGTGTAGGTATTGGCGAATAACATCAATTCGGTTTCCACGGTGCTTCTCTTATATATGATAGGGCGGCGACACACATAAAATCAAGTACTTAAAAGGCCCCTTTTATCTGTAGGTAAAGAATACGTACAGAGGCAAGAGCTCGTGTATGATATTATGGAACCCAATATTATAAGTATTACATTAAGAATCTTTGAGAAACAAGTTAAGTTGGTAAAATATAAATCCATATTATAAGCAAAAAATAACTCGTGACTTGCTATGATTTTTTAAATGTTTTTTTTTGGAAAATCGTATTAGGGACTTTTGTATTAGAAATTTGATAACACTGCGTTTTCAGCACTATCTAAAATCCAAATACCCAAAGTTTAATTAATTTACGTTATTGCATGTTTTTTCATAGAGCCTGAAAGTTCCAAAAATTGAAAATTCTTATTTTACTTTGAAAATAAAAAGGGATGTTAGAAATGAGTAAAATACAATATACAAAAAGTGAACATTTTTCAAGTACTTAACATTGACAGGATGTCACTTTTTGTCATTGTCGATATTTAACTTCAAATAATTTTAATTTTTATAACAATTTTTTTAGTTAGATATTTGATTCAACTTAAAGGAGACCACCTGAAGAAGCAATCCTAAAAATGCAGAAATAGGTCAGATCTCATCTATTGTGGTTGAATTTGTCGTGTTCCCACTGCTAAAAAGTGAAGTTAGATATTTATAGAGTGTTTCATTAGCAGGTTAGTAAATTAGATTTTTTTAAATAATTATTGAATAAAGCTTTGTCTGTGGAATTGTTCATTAGCATACCTAGATGTTTGGTATCAGAGAACATACATATGACTTCATTGATAGGAATTGTAGGAGATTTGATTTATATTAGCTTTCTAAAACAGTAAAAAAATGTCACAAAAGCTAATAATAAGCAATATATGGGTAGATATTGTGGGTGTAATTCAACGCAGGTTGGGGCTTTTGTCCACTGAGTAGTTAGTTTCACACAATATTATTAATACTTAAAAATATATAAAAACAATATAAAAAGGTTGATGTATCATGTTACGAAAGAAAAAACAATACAAATTACCATTAACAGTGCTGGCAAAAATTGATACCAATAAAGGAAAATAACATTGGAATGAAACACAATTATTCTAGATAAGTATTCAAAGTTATGCACACTGTATGTGGCTATTATTAAAATTTGAATTTTTTTCGGTATCAGTTTCATGAACCATTTTTCAAATTAAGAGCACTAAACATGTATTCCTTTTTTATTTCATACTGTTCGTTAAATTACCATGTCCGGCTGAGAAATGGAACATTACAGTATCTGATACCATCTGCCGCCTAGCAACACTATTAAATATTTTGCTTAATTTTATTGAAGTTGAAATGATATTAATACTTTTAAACAGTTATTAGAATACACCTATCTATTTGTAATATCATTTATTTTTTAATGAACTGTCATGTTGTTTCCTCAGCTTTATTTAAAATCTCCTCTGAAATTTCCATAATACAAAACAAAACATAAATTCGATTATTTGATTTGACTAGCAAAAGATGGCTACCTAATATTTTTTAAATTTTAATGATTATAACTTTTTATTAATTTTAAAAAGGGTTATTTATAAAAAAAGTAGGAAAAAAGAAAAAGTTCCGTAAAACAGCGTACTGTAATAAATCACCTACCAAACTTCTAATGTGGTATGACTTCTCTCGGATTGACAAGGTGACATGATATGCAAAAATGTCACAATTTTCATTATTTTTTTTTAATGCATCCATATCATATTTTCATATTATTAAAATTTTTGAAACAATACAGTATAGTAAAATTTATTATTTCACGGGATCACTTATTTCGTCACGTCAGCAAAGGAAATCGGAAATTTCCAATTTAGTTATTTTTTCGCAGTTTGTTTCTGAGGTATTGGACAATCGAGGACAGGTCGACGTTACTATACGGACTTCCAAGCAGCGTTTATTAATAATAATAATAATAATAATATCTCTACTCCTCATTCTGATCACGAGGATTAGCCCAGAAGTCGAATACTTGTGCGGGAGAGGGAGCGGCATATTATTATTAAGCAGACCGCATTTGCGCTCAGGAACGACTTACGTTGGTAGGTCCTAACCACAATTCAGTGCAGGAGTCAAGGAGACCTGAAAGATTTCATTGATTAGGGGGGTAGTCAAACATCTACCGGTATCAATCTCTCACATTGACCCAACATTCTTCCACCATTCTTCCATCAAACCTGCAAAGAGGGTGTGAATCCTCTTCATAAATATACTTTATATACGTTTATATACGTTCTACCGGCTGCGGGGTTCGAACCCACAACGATCTAGTCATCTCGATTCAAGTACAGTCGCCTTAAACCAAGCGACTACTGACCGAGAAAAATCAGTTTGATCAGATAGATCACAATATACTCCTCTTGAAATTATAATGTTTTGGCTTTTCAGAAGAATTTATTAAATTATTCACTCCTAACTTAAATGATATATAATTTATGGTCAGATATAAAAATTTTACTTCGAAGTAATTTTCTCCTACGTCAGTCGTACCTTAAGGTTCTAACCTGGGCCCCATATTAATTTTGTTTTGTATCAATGATTTCCCTGAAGTCATTACTTGTGAGCATTTGTTATTTGTTTTAAGCTCTATTCTGTAATGAAGTACCTATCCGATAGACTCCATTCATTTACAAAAATGTTGCGTTAATCGAATGTCTGCATGATGTGAAATTAATCGTTTAAAGCTAAATATTTCTAAATGTAATGTGATGACTTAACACGAAAAATTATTGCTACTATTTATAACTACTCCATTGATGATAATGATATTAACAGAGTTGAATTATTTACAGATCTGGATATTTATTTTCACTGTAAACTTACTTTTATTGATCACATTAATCACGTTGTGTCTAGTGCATTTAAATCATATGGTTTTATATATCGCAACTGCGGGGATTTCTCTGATACGCGTACCTTGAAGACTCTGGTTTGTGCTCTTGTAAGATCTAAAATGGAATATGGTTCGATCATGTGGTGTCCGATTTATCATGATTACAGTCAGTTCAAAGGTAATTTGTATCTTTTTGGAATTTACTCGCCTAGTGGTTATAAGATTGATTTCCCAGAACTTTAAGCAAAAAATAATTTTCGGATACCCTGCGAAAATAGCAGACACCAGGCCATGTTTTACTGTAGCGCTTATAGAACGAATTTTTCATCAAAATCTCCTGTTTGTCTAATGTGTGAACTTTATAATGTAATTACAGATAACTATGACATTCATAATAATAGTCAAAACAGTATTTGTAACTGGATTATTTGTTTAGTTTAGGCATGTTTCAGTTTTTTTTTTGTATTTCAGCTTATACCTTTAGATCATTGTAGTGTATACTTCTTATTATTTTATTCGTCTTATTTACATTTATATATTTACTTATAGATTATTTAATTGCTTATTTAGTTTGTAGAGAGTTTGTTTGCAATTGATTGTAAAAACAATTCGTTTTGGTTTATATTATTCTTTACTGTTTTAGAAAGGGATTTTAAGCTAATATAAATCAAATCTCCTACAATTCCTATCAATGAAGTCATATGTATGTTCTCTGATACCAAACATCTAGGTATGCTAATGAACAATTCCACAGACTTCATTGATTGGAATTGTAGGAGATTTGATTTATATTAGCTTAAAATCCCTTTCTAATACAGTAAAAAATGTTACAAAAGCTAATAATAAGGAATATATGGGTAGATATTGTGGGTGTAATTCAACGCTGGTTGGGGCTTTTGTCCACAGAGTAGTTAGTTTCACACAATATTATTAATACCTAAAAAAGTTATATTATTCTGTTATTCTATTATGCTTGTAGTTACTATATACATGTATCACATTAAATATTTATAGTATTCTTATTTCATATTACTATATTATCATATTATCATATTATCATATTATCATATCATATTATCATATTATCATATTATCATATTATCATATTATCATATTATCATATTATCATATTATCATATTATCATATTATCATATTATCATATTATCATATTATCATATTATCATATTATCATATTATCATATTATCATATTATCATATTATCATATTACCATATCATCATATTATCATATTACCATATCATCATATTATCATTTATTTATACCCGACATGAGGACTGATTTTGGATAATAATTTTTGTACAATTTTCAGTCAACGTTTCTCCCGTAACAACTTTTTCGAATTTTCCTAATCTATAGATTTTAATGTTAAAATGACCGCTATGAATTGAGTCCACAGTTTTGTATATAATATTGAATAATTTTTTTCATTCCTCCTCATTACAAAAATCCGCTATTTTGACGTTAATGTCACACAAAATAATAGGTATTAACTACGTAATAAATATTGATGACATTGTTACGGCCTCATGCGTCCAATGGGCACTTCAAATTAATTATTATGGCAAAGCATGCATCGCACAAAGGCTATTAGACACATGCTGGACTTCCTTTAATGTGGTAAATAACGGATGTCGTCGCATAGTTGTTCCTTTGTCGAGTACATTAGCTTCCAACAACAATTTCTGGATCACGCATGTGTCATGAAAAGAATCATTCAAGAAATAATGCGGAATATCCGTGGAGAGCCACGTATTCATATTTTTATGGCTTCAGCTACACGATTTGAGTTTTGAGTTTTAACAATAAAGCCAACATTTTGCTATAAACTACGAACTCTAATATGGCCATGAAAAAGGAAAACTTTGTGATAGGAATTTATATTCCCCAGTTTATTATTTTGTCATAAAAATTATTACTCTCAAGTTTGAAGTATTTTACATTGTTCATTATAAATTTTACGAGGCAGGTATTTTCCGAAATTTTAGGAAAATAGTTATTAACAATTTAATATATAATTATTTTATAAATATATATTATCATACATGATTGCCTCGTTAATGAAATCATAGTAAGTTTAGAACATTAAACAATGGTTAACTTTGACTAAGCACAAAAATTTTGACCTCATGCTCAGGGAGGTCTAAAATTTTATTTCGGAATTCTAGCTTGATTTTTTACAGCGTGGTCAAATGTAGAAACGACGAAAATAAACATTTCTATTAATAATAATACCTAAGTACCTGATAGATAACAGAGTTAGCTGTAGTATTAATTCTTTGTTCCTCATTACAGGTTTGTCAGAATTATCCACTACAAAATACACAGCCTGCGTAGATAAATAAAATACCCACTAATACCTACTAATAGAAATCTCGGAATACACCCGCGGCAGTCTTTAATTATAAAATTTTGTATGATTATCGTAACTCCGTTGGATTTGCCCTCAACTCTAGAAAAACAAGCAGCATGTAGCGTAGAGAGAACCATGCTTTATGAAAATATCTGTTTCTGACATAAATTCCTTTATTTAATTACTATAAAACGTTTAAAACTAAAAATTAATTATTATGGGTATGTTACTAAAACTGAACTATAACCTAGATAACATACAGAATGCTGCATTTCTAGTTGCATACTCTTCAAACATCAAAAAACACTGGTCAAAGTTTATAATATTATGTTCTAAGAAAGGGATGCCTATCAGAAACATCTTAAAGTCCGCAGCTCGTTTCGGAATTGAAAATGAAGAAAAGTTTGTGAAACATATTATGAAACTTTAGAAATTTTGATATTCATCCTCACACAACAAAGTTATTCAATGACTTTTAAATTAGTAGAGTAATTACATCTATAGCACACGTTGAATGGCAAGATCTCTTTCTAAATTGAACTCTATAGTTACTTAATGGAACGTTTTGATTGTTCGAGCTAGATCATTGAAGAGTTTCTAGTTACTGAAAACCAGAATAAAACAGCTAATAATTTCATGTTCTATAAAAATCATAAGAACGTTTCCAGATCAAATTTTATAGAGCAATTTTTGTTCTAAGAACATTTTCAAAACGTTCTTACAACACTTATTTTTAGTTCTTCAAGCTGTTCTGTAAGGTCTGCAGTAATTGTTGAATAAATGTTCTCACATGTCTTAAAAAAATTTTATAACACAGTAACACAAGCAATCTCAAAAATTCTATAGCAATTCTAAAATGTTATCTTAGAATTCAGGTGTAGAACAAATAAAAAACTTTTATATAATTATTTTTTGGCAGCGCATATTGTTTCGTTATACAATTTGTGTGTTCCATGGTGTTCTATTTAGAGAACTTTAAAATCGTTTAATTGTATCTTTTAAAAACAAAATGTTTCTGTGTCGCACATCTCAGAAATAATATGGATGGTTAAATAAGTACCAATAAGATGAACCTAATCAACTTGCATAAGAGTACATCCATCGTTACGAATTGCTTAGTTGGTTTGTATAGAGTCCATTAGGAAACAGTCCATTTTAAAGCAGAAAAAGATTTATCGTATAATATGTGGTACATAATGGTAACTTTTTAGCGCCTTCAGGTTTATCTTATATTTCTTATGATGCTGGAAATTTAATAAAAAAAAATGTTTTCTAAATTGATGAATTTAGCAACCAACTGTATACAAAATAGTCAGAAAGTGAATATAGTTAATGTTATTGATAGCATTTCACCTATTTATATTGTATAAATTTTTAATTATGATTTTTTTCTTGCGTCACAATATGGCGACAGAAAGAAAGGCTTTATCTTGTACTTCCAATATATAGATTTTCAGTAATAGTGATATTTTTATGTCAATTGCTGGTAAGCAGCTACTATAACCGATCTATGCCATTTAATATCTACAGTATTGTCATAGTCTACGATATCTTCTTCTAACAGTATATTTATTAGGTAGGATTATTTTAATTTTGCTTAATAAAGCTAATAAAATTCTTCAACTTCAAAATAAGGTTTGGAGTAGTCTAAATTAAATATGTAAATAACTAAGTATAAACAATAAATTTCTGTACGGAAAAATTAATTTCTATTAGTAATCAAATAAGTCTTATCTATTGTAATGAAATTTTCTTTTTGCAAGCAGACAATAATTTCTATAAATCACGACCATGTTATACAAATTTGCCCATTTTATTTTGATCAAAATATTTCGTCCTTTGACAGGCAGGTCTCGACAGATGGATGCCTAGTACCTATACCTACATATATAAATGGTAGTTCTATAGCATTTTTTTTATGGATTAAAAAGGCCTGTTTACCACAACATCTTTGTTTTAGGTTTTTCAAGGCACTGAAAATTGACTAATGCAATTTGTGAATTTGTGAAGTTAAATCTAAATGGGTGAATAAAAACACTGTTGTTGGGTTAGTAAATACAATTTTCTGTTGATTTCACGAGAAATACTAGAATATGCTTTTGAAATAACAGAAATATTAGTAGAGGAGGCTCTTAGTACCACTAGCATCAAGAATGTCACTTTTCTATATCATAACTATATAGGTGGATGCCAGTACTATTACTACTACTAATCGAATACGTAAATTTAAATTTTTTGTTGAGTGAACTAGAGACAGCAGAATATGCTTTTGGAATAACAGAAATATTAGTAGAGGAGGATGATACTACCATTAGCATCAAGAGAAGGTCACTCTGTTGTATCAAAACTATACAAGTGGCTGCTCCAGTACGACTATTACTACTACTACTGCTACTAATCGACTACGTCACCCCAAGTTTTCCGTCCAAATTTGTCGACATCAAGGAAGATGCTGGATAAAATGTATCTGCTCTTGCGTTACTAAGTTGAAAACGTTAGTAAATATTTTAGGAATTTAACAACAGTGCTTAATTGTATATGAAACAATGCAGCCACCAAAAAAAAAAACTGAAGAAAAAAGAAAGGTTCAACACGACTAACAAAATGGGTATGTAATACAGATCCAAAAGCGAAATAATCAAACAAACTAAATGTAACCAAAGAATCATGAGTAGAATTCGATGACGAAGACTCTTATTTTGAATCAAAAAGATTATCATTTAACTAAGGAAAAGGTGGATTTCCAAAGGTGGTATCCATGTCCTACAATATGTGTAAAAAAATAAGATGAAAAAATTGGTTTTACAAGGTGAATACTGACACTTCCGTCATATTTTCTCTGGTTTTATCATTTCACTTCCTAGAATAGCGTAAAATGTTAAAATATTGATAACAAAATTATTTTTTAAATTTTATTGGTAACAGTAATTTTGATAATATTCAATATTTCTGATATATTTTTTGTGGTAAGACTTATTCCACTTTCTTAAATACAAACAAACCAATTCTATTTGCAATTTGCTCAATTTGCCGTTGGGATTATTTTAAAATACTTATACAGGGTGTCCGGAAATTATGCGTCAAGACTTCAGGAGGTGATTCCTCACAAAAAATTAGGGTCACAAAGTCCTATAACAATTTTTCGAAAACTCAATATTAATGGAGATACAGAGTGTTAAAGTTAAAATTTAATTTTCGATATTTGTAAATATCTTCTTAAGAAATCCAAATATTTACATAAAATTTGTAAATCGGGGGTTTTTGCGGACGAGAAATTCAAATATGTTTCTAATTTTGACGTCACTAGTAGAGGGCGCCACTTGTGGCACATCATGTTTCTTTAAATGATAGAACTTTTTGCATCTTAATGTATCCATCTGACTATCGAAACTCCTACCTGTTTTATTTGAAAAAGTATACCTTGTTGAAGTGGGTAGGCGTAACCATTTTTGATATGATATGATATTTCAAAATAAAATTCTAGCATTGAACGCCTTGTATTTTTGAAACCAGCTACATTAGGATAAGACATATTTGGCTCAATCGACTTTTTTGGTCACCAGTATCTCCAGCTTCGAGATTTCCCAACCTTTCACAGACACCCTGTATGTATTTATTATGTTAATCTATAGGCATATAATTTGATTTTTGTATATCTCCAGTAGCATTTAATCCGCTAAAAGCTACTGTAGTATCCTTTATTACCGCTATTTTAACTTTACAGATAAAAATTTGCATATTTTCAATTATTTCTAATTAAATTTGGAGACATAATTCATTTACAAAACCATATTCGCAAGAAAGGTGAAATAAGATAACCTTAATATAATTGATGGCGCCCTTTCCCATAAAAATCAGATTATTCTTCCTATTATAATGAAAGGCAGATAAGATAAAGGATTTTAGGGTTTACGTAAAGAAACGTGTTAAAATTCACGTCGGGTTTTCTAATGTAGAAGAAATTCGCGTATAATTTAAGCAGGCTGTGCCATGAAAATGTCGGAGCTTGGATGATCGGGCGGGAGACTAAAATCCACCGGTAAATATTGCGTTTCTGATACCCTCTCAATTTACGTTTAGAATTCTAAAAATTATACAGATGTTTTTAAATGAAGTAGCAAAAATGAGACCACAGATACCTTAGATGAAAATAAATCTATTTAACCTAACATTCCTATATCCCAAGTCGCATAATAAAAAAGATACAGGGTGTCAAATTAGTTTCTAATTTTGACGTCACTAGTAGAGGGCGCCACTTGTGGCACATGATGTTTCTTTTAATTGGCGTTAGGAGTAACAGTTTTCGAAATAATCTTATTTGAAATATTCAGTGCACCGATTGAATCGTTTCAGGTAAAGGACCTTTTCTACTGTAAATACAGCAAAATCTTACTTGAAAAAGTTGTTAGTAAATTATGGACACGTGCAAAATTTCAAAAAATCGGCCTGCTTTGACAAAATCTTTGTGCTTTGTTGAGCAATGGTTTCATTAAACCTCGTCGATCTTCTTGAAATTTTACACGCCTCCATAATTTACCGTTCTAAACATCTTTTTCAAGTAACATTTTCCCGTATTTTCAGCAGAAAATGTACTTTTCCTGAAACCAAAACAGTTTTTACTCAGTACACTGAGCATTTCAAACAGGATTATTTAAAAAATGGTTACTCCTACCGAGTTCAGGAAAGTATACCTTTTTCAAATAAAACAGGTATGAGAATCGATTGTTTCGATAGTCAAATCGATACACTAAGCTGCAAAAATGTTTTGCCATTTAAAAAAACATGGTGTGTCACAAGAGGCTCGCTCTACTAGTAACGTCAAAATTATAAACAAATTTGAATTTCTCACCCGCAAAAAAATAAAAATTTATGGCAATATTTCATCTTTATAACTCAATGTGAATATGACACTCGATAAATGCATAAAGCCAAATAATTTTTTCTGATGATAATTTCTATTTCAAACCATTGCTATGAAATTAATCTACTAAGCAATTCATTATGAAATAAAATATTCTATATACCACGGATGAAGAGAAGTTTTAGGGTACTCGTAAATTGTTACGCTTCTGCTGTAAAAATTTACTAATACCTTAAAGCTTCACTTTTTGCTATAGATATACAAGGTACAAGTAGAAATATTTTAAGAGGGAATAGAAAAAAATCAGAATTAACGGAATCGTCCACCAAAAAAATTTATAAACTTATTTATAAAGCAAAAAAATATATATTCGACTATATTAAACCTCTATTTATGGCCTTCTGTCAATCACGAGGTTATATACTTATATTCCGCAAATCAAAGATGTCACACGTGGCAAAGCACCGCTTCATCACGTGTATCAATTTACGCCGCTTTAAAAGAAGAAAACTATATTTACTAAATGTAGATGAGTATTTAATGATTTACCTAATGACAAACATAATATGGTAGCACAGGGAGGTAGCACCTAGCTTAGTTATATTATATTTCCAGAATTGATATTTGGAGAGATTTAAAAAATGTTGAATCATGTTCTGTGTTATAAGTTGTTTACAGGGTTAACTATGACAGTACAAATATTTTAAGAGGGGATAGGAAAAATTCAGAATTAACGGTATCACCCTTCAAAAAAATTCCAAACTTATTTATAAAGCGAAAAAAACATTATTTTCAAAACCTTATTAACCCGACCTTATTAATATCTCGGAGACTATGCCGCCTGTCAGCTTTGAGGTTAGGTATATTTTCTGTCAAAGTCAAAGTTGTCAAAGGTAGTGACGAAGCACCGCGTTGCCACGTGTAACGATTTACGGCACTTTTAAAGAAAGTTTTATTTACAAAATACTAGATTATTGAACGAGAAACATGATATGTTAGCACTGAGAGTAAAACCTACCTGATACTTCCAGGACTGATATATGGAGGTTTCAAGAAAATTGAACTATTTTCTGTTTTCTAACTTGTTTACATTATAACTCGTCGTCGAAAAAATTGTTGTACTTGCTGGGGACCTCTTGATTTCCCTCGACCATTTCATAAATAAAATAATACTTTTTTTCTGTAAGTATATCTATTATTGTAGTTTAAAAATGCTTTATTTTTATGTCACTAAGTAAAAATGAAGTTTCAAAGAATTTTAAAAAGTATGAAATTGGTTCTTTTTTATTTTCAAGTTAGGTATATACGTATTTAAAACTCCAGCATGTGTAAAACAACATTCGTGGACGTTGTACAATTCGTACAAATGTACGAGGATTTGGCATATTCAGTCTACATATTTGGAAAACGTCTTTGATATTCTGCTGCTGCACGATATGCACTTTCGTCGCACTTCCCATAAATTAGTACCATATCCGTAATTTCTGCGATTAAACGAATTTGAATGTGCAAAAAGCAAATACTGAAAACTAATATCAAAATATTTGTGATATTTGACGGATCTTCCGATGCTGGCGCCATCTGCAGGTCATTAGCGCAAAGTGCACTCAAGCTCGTTCCATTTTTTAACTTATTATAGAATTAAATAATAATAATACTAATAATAGTAACGATATTAACAATAATCGACCATGTTTGCATATAATAATATTGTAGTATTATTATTTTAAATTTCCCGAGGCGGTTACAGTGCTCTGTAATATTATTTTTCTGACCACTACTGCTGTTTGACATTTGGAGAGTATTAGAAACAATGCAACCAACAACACAGCATAGGTTTATATAGACTGACAAGTGCTATGTGCGTGTAATCCCGTGTCACGGAGGAAGTGCCAAAACAATACTAAAATGAAGATAACCCACGATTGTACACAAAAGAATAGAATATTGATTATATTGATTGCCATAAGAATATTTATCTGAAGAATATTAGGTTCTCGGTGGTGGCTGCCCGAAGACTGAACGGTTGTGTTGACATTGTAATTTTAGTTTTCCGTTTTTAGTGCCAGTTTCAGTTTCAAACGTTTTATTTATTAAATAATGGATAGTTGCGATATATTGCGACATGTGTAGTTTTCCACAGTTTTCTTTAAACGTACGTGGACATATTTTCTAGAGTTGAGAGCAATGCAGTGGAGTTAGAGTTATCGGACAAAATTTTCTAAATGAAAAACTGCCACGGATGTATTCGAAGTTTTCTGTTAGTATTTATTTCAATCAATTTTCTTAAAATAAATGGGCAATTTATTAAGTCTATGCGAAGTGTGTATTTTGTGGAGAGTAATTCCGACGGACCTGTAATGAGTGAAAATGAAGTTTTGGCAGTTTGGAACGAAGGAATGAAAAACGAATGCAAAATACTGTAGCTAAATGGATTAACTGTTATCTATGAGGTACTTAGGTATTATTATTAGTAAAAACGTTTACTTTTGTTTACATTTGGCAACGTTGTGAGAAACGACCGCATGGTAGTTGACATATGTAGCCATCTTGGACGATGACTGATCGACATAGGCGCCGACTTTCCGTAGAAAAAACGAGTTTTGCCCCATTTTTAAAACATCGAGCTAGAATTCCGAAATAAATTTGTTATTGTCTTTTAGGCCTCCCTGAGCACGTGGTTAAAATTTTTGTACTTAGTCATAGTTAACCCTGTATATTAAAGCTTGTCATTGTAAAGATTTTTGTACTTGCTGAGTGCTGTTGGGGACTTCTCCTTCTCTCAAACATTATTTTTGTTTAAAGCGAAGTACTTGGCCCGACGACCACGACCAGGTGGATTTCCTCCGTCGGTAAAAACCACAAAGGATAACAAAAGGCACACGCAAAAAAATATAAATACATAAAAACACTGCCACACATTTATCGTCAAGGCATTACAGCAGATGTTCAATGTGATTCAAAGAGGAATCGGCATAATATTCTGTCTACTCGGAAAACGTCTTTGGTATTACACTACCACACAGACTTCTCAGACTTCCCATAAATCAGCACCTTATCCGTCCAAAAAATTAGGCAGCTACTAAAAAAATACTTCAAACTAATCACCACATGCGAAATGTTGTTTTTGACAAAATCTGAAGCAGCCGCCATCTGTAGACTACTAGGGTAAAGTGTACTTCACATCTGTAAATTTTTAAACTTCTTGTGTCGTTGGGGCATTAAATTCTGTTAATACTAATAATATCAACACTAATAGTAATTAGTAGTATAATAACATCCCAATATGTTTACAGACTTCTGTAAAAAATCATTTTTTGACCCATATAAAATAACATTCTAAGCTTCCACTAGTGTTCTCTGATGTTTAGAAAGTATGCAACTAGCACTGCAAAATTCTAGGTTCGAGTGACTACTTCTTAGTTTTAAACCTTTTACAATAATTAAATAAAGGAATTTATGTTTGTAAAATTTTAGAAGAATCAGTGGCGTACATTACTGTTCTTAAACAATGTACACTGCCTACCCGGCAACTACGCTAATGTATTATATTTTAAATATGTTGAAAAATTATCACCTCGCAAGATTAGCCAAAAAATCATTTTCAGAATTTAAATTATGAATAAAAAAGTCAATGTAACTCTAACCCTCTAACTTATGAAGTTTTGAACCAAAATCTGTTATGATAAACCCCAATTATTTTCGTAGTACAATACTTTGCTTCTTTGCTATCATTATAATTGTGTATACAGAGTGTGGCGCTAGTTTATGCAGGGTGTCCCTAAAAAACTAAGTGAAGTAAAACAATTTAAAAATACATGTTTTTAAACGTAATCGACAACGGATTTTTATTTCTTACTTTAAATACGCTATTGTGTTTGATGGATTCACAGGAGCGGCGTTCATATTTTAGCTCTTTTTGTAAATTGTGGTATTTAATTTACATTAAAAATACGTAAAGATCGAACTTTTTGATATAAGACTTTTTTATTTCAACAGCAACCAAGCATAATTGACAAAATCTCTGATCAACGGTAATATAATTATTACAGCAAAGAGATCTTGAATGTGTGACAGCGTTATACACCTATCATGTAAGGTGTATCTACATAATATCACAAATTTATCTAAATGTACTTAACCGTGAATGGTTTTTTATAGCTCCTCTTACAATTCAAAATAATGTTTGAAAGTTATATTATGTATTCAAAACGTCCATAGGCACATGTGTGACGGACAAGCGGATAAGCCGTCGTAATTTACTCAAAACATTAATTTGGACTAGAAAACCTTATGTTGCGGCGAGTGTACGATGGTCAATTTATAGAGCCCTGGAGATGTTAAAATAATACAATGAAACGTCAACGAATAACATTGGTGTTCATGTTTTCCTATTGACCTATAATTCAGCTAATAATAAACAGAGAAGTTACATCAGGGTCACAAAAAACCTTTTATGTTGATATAGTTTCAGGATAACAACGAGTTAACGAATTGCAGTGTTATCATAGGTTACAGTTTGAAGGATTTTTAGGAAATCTTCTATTATGTATTTCATTAATAGTAATACAAAGTCAGAGACGTTTGCTCAGGTTCACCGTAAATTAACATGTCATGCTACTCTACTACTATTAGCTATTCTACTGTCATGGTTACTAAAAATTTCCATTTTTGTTTATGTACACTCAAAAATATCAAAGCTATAGCTAGAAAACAAACTAAACACAGTAATCACAATATGAATTAAGAATATACAATGTACTTCCTAGTTTTAGTTGGTAATGAGTTATCGAAGAGCTTTGGTAGAAAAAGCTGTTGAAATGGTTATTGGTTTGGAATTTTGGAAGAAGAGTGGAATGAGAAAACGGAGCCCAGGAAAATGCGAGCTCGAGCACTTTCTCAATAGTCCGAAATACTCTCCAAGGTGTTTCTAAGACAGAACTCGACCAAGTAGCTTTCGCAGAACCGTAGCGAAGTGGTGAATGTGAAGCCGGTGGGGAGATACTTCATAGTGACATCGTCGTCCAGCCAAAAAAATACCACTTCAAACCCCTGCTACGTCCTGGAATCCAGACCTAATCTTGCTCTCCCAAACCAGACTTAACCTTCAAAGATTACGGCCGTCTCCGAGGATTATCTTAGTAGAATTTGTAGTAGTGCATGCTTGTACATATACAGGGTTAACAATGACTAAGTACAAATATTTTAAGACGGGATAGAAAAAAATAAGAATTAACAGAATTTTCTCTCAAAAAAATTCCAAACTTATTTATAAAGCGAAAAAATTTTTTTTCGAGTATGCAACCAGCAAGCTACCGTCATGCAACAGTCGGCAGTCGGTCCAGTCGAGTCGGTTCGCTGTCATGTTATAATTTAATTCCTGTGCTTACGTTGTAGTTTTATGTTCCTCCTCAGTTTTTAGTACCTTATTTTAATTTAAAACGTTTTATAGTTAATAAATAAAGGAATATGTGTCGGGTACAGATATTCTCCCACAATATAGTTCGCCGGTTTGTTTTTCTAGGTTATGGGACAAGACTGCCGCGGGTGTTAAACGTTTTCTGTTATCTATTAGAACCTACCTACCATCCCTTTCTTTGATTTTGTTATAATACATAGGCATTGTATCTAACAACTGTACCTACGGGAAGTGTGTTTATCGGTAGTGAGTGAAAATGTAGTTTTACCAGTTTGTAACCAAATAATGAAAAACTAATGCAAAATACTGGAGCTAACTGGATTAACTGTTACCTACCTATCAGTTATTATTACTAATAAGTCGTTGTCGTTTCTGCATTTAGAAATACTGCAAATGACCGCATGGTAGTTCTTGACAGATGTAATGCCAACTATGTATCTAAGCCATAAGCCATCTCAGTCTATATTCATCATAGGCGCCGACTTTCCTTAGGAAAAAAAGGGTTTTGCCCCATTTTTTAAATATCGAGCTAAAATTCTGGAATAACTTTTTTATTGTCTTTTAGGGCTCCATGAGCACGTGGTTAAAATTTTTGTACTTAGTCATAGTTAACCCTGTATAGGTACATTTATTTTAGTATCTATAATTTTTAATAAACCTTTCTGTGACTAATTTCACATTTTATTGAATTTTAGTGATTTCTGCGTTTCTAAATGAAAGTACATCAATAATTAATCATTGTATTAGCTACGTACTTCATCGAGAACCAATGATAAGGTTGACTGAATTCTAGTAATTGCTGATTTTCTAAATTAAAGTAGTTAATGAATAATTTTTCATTATATCAACATTATAGTACATCGGAAACCGATGTGTTAAAGTAGATGAATGTTACAGGTACATAAAATTTAAAGTCATTAAATTTCTTTATTTTTCATTTGGCTGATTAATAGAAGTAATAACAAATAATAGCTATTTATTGTTTTAAGTAGCATTTTATCCACGATAGACTGTTCCCGCGTTTAATATTCTTAAGTGGAAAAAAATAAAAGGCAATTAAAACACGAATGCAATAAAAGTTTTATCCATAATCACATCACAATTATATTTGTGGTCAGAATTATTGGAATTTAATAAAAAAAATATTCACACAACGTGGTAGGTTTTGTTATACCTACTGATTGCTATGGTACGTATATATTATTTAATAAACAGTTCTATCTGAGTTTAATTTCATATCTGGTAATTGACGTATAACATTTGACATATAATATAATGTATAATTTTATTATTATTTCTCTATAGCACAATTCAGTTTTAATTTATTGCCATATCGTAGTTTTACATTACTAGTTTGACAGTAAATATAACCTAAAAAAACCTAAAGTTTGTTCTAAGTCATATTTTATTAACTAATATTATTAATAGTTAAATAGTTAATTTATGAATACAATGAAAACAGTTACCTAGTTTTTAATTATTGATAGTAATTTAGATTCTATAAAGAAGTAGGTATGGTACATTTTATCTTTTTTTAATATTATTTTTATTAGATATGTGTTTTTGACAATAATTTTTAATGGATTACAGTAACACTGAAGGGCTGCATTCCATCCAATTATACCATATTGTAATATTGACTCCACCAAGGCGTAGTAAATTGTAATTAGTATATATCACATGTCGAAAGGTTCATTTTTGACTACCTACGTAAACTGAGTATACATATTTAATATTTGTATTCAGTTTTTACTAGTTTTTGATCCCAAATGAAGTTTTCTACTCTTCCTTTTTACATTCTGCTTCTACTCTGCATGAAACTAAACTAATTTAAATAATTGTCTTGATAAGTTAATATGTCACCACTGTTGGGTATTTATTTGCAGTCCATAAATTAAAGAATTTATATGTACTTACAAATTTTGCCAAAGTACCTATACTGAACATGCGTTGGGATTTACTTTGCCTCCCAACAATATTTTATTCCATTTAATGAAATTTAGCATTTCTGCATATTGTCACTAGAAGGTACCCCCTAATCTTCTTGCCATTTTTACCCACTTTTAAGTATCTATATTTTAAATTTTAATTGCGTTAGTTGAGTGATAACAGATGACGTATGGTAAAAAATTAACTGCCACGACAGGGTTATCTGGCCATAATAACAGGCACGGATAACTAATTGTTCATAGCGATCTTTCCATCAGTTATGTCCACCCAGTTATCCTAACTTGACTGCCATAATGTTCAATCATAGGCCTGATTGAAAACTACTATAATGGTTTACAAAAATATGGATATCAGAAAATATAGTAAGCTTATTGCTTATCTAAAGAATAGGTCGAGAGGATACAAAGCAAAAAAACTGCAGTATTGGATTGAGCACATACTGAAGAATTCTTTACTGGGGCTTCCGATAAAGAATATTTAATGATTAATCTCTTTACCTTTTACATGTTATTAGGTATATAATGAACTGTGAATTGTATTAGGTTACACTAATAATGGGGGTTTCTGTTGCCTGCCGATGCTGTGAATTGACAAATTTGAAAATTACTGATGTACAGGACGTTGGCAGTTACTTGTTTCAATACCTAACACCAAGACAAAATTTGTAATTATAGAAGAAGCATTTTGTGTGAATGCTGTTGAACTCCAGAATCATATACTGGCACGAGACGCACTTTATTGGTCGATAAAGGTGCTGATCTTACTGTTAAGAAATGAAAGATAATCTATGTCAAGGGAGAATTTATTTTTTGAGCGCTGAGCGGGGATATGAGAGGGCATGTGTTCCGACGTCGATCGATAATCGATGTTACTCGACCTCTAGGAGTCTCTCAATTCTCAGTTTACATTTTATTTTCATAGGATCCCTACATATTGCTCTTGAGAGTCACTACCAATATTTAAAATTAAAAGCAAATTTTATTTCGCTGTTTGTATCTAATATTGGTTGTAAAGAAGTTGTACAAAGAAGAAGGAAATATACTCCACTCTTAGTCCACTTAGTCTCCAGTCTTAGTCCACTCTTAAAACAAATGTTTATGGAAAAAAACCACTGTTAAGGAGTCCTTATCTAACACACTTGATATTGCAAGGCAAATCCAAAGAAAATATAGCTGATCCTTACAAGAAGAAGACGATGTAATTTTTGCAAATTCTTCACAGAAAGGAAGTTAAATGTGATAAAACAAAAAACTAAATGTCTAGTAGTATAAATATATCAATTTAAATGTTTTCTTGTTTTATTACGTTGTTTTTGAATTGTTAAATATTGTAAATAATTTTTTGTTTTGCTCTGTCTGTATATAGACAGAATTGTTCTCGAACTGATCATTAGTTTGCTCCTGAAACCGATCCACTACCAGTATACTAATTATAACCACTGGCGCAAAGTTATCCCGATGTTCATGGCCAAAGAAGGTGTGGCAGATAAATAATGGGATAACCGCGACCATCTGAGATTGCGTGTTTCCGCTTGACCAACGGCCGCAATCTACACAAAACTCAGCGATGCAAAAAATTACTTAGCATACAAACGAAACCTGAGAGAACAATGAATACTGGCTCATTTGTTAAGGGTTACTGTAAATCATTCATACAATATGCGCGTATTGTGTCTGTATCTGTATTGTATTATTTCGTTATTCAGATATAAAAATCCTATAAATTATTAATAATGTGTTTTTGCACCCAATCATAAAAAAGTAAAAACAATGGCTCATAAATGTAAATAGTGAAGAAAATGAGGTTTTGATTTAACAAAAAAAGTTAAATATTTGTTCTATGATGAATTTTGTACCCTATATAAGGATAAAAGACATTATCGTCGTATGAGGCGCCGGTCCTACCGTAATAGCCGTAGTATCAACAACAAGAACCAAAATCAGTATATAACAAGTAGGAATTTTGAGTAAGTCTGTTTTCACAGAGCCTCGAGAAGAACAAGGGTTAGTCCAAAATTTTCAGGTAAGGTTAGAAGGTACATATTAATTCTAAAACTGGCTACGATCAGTTACCTAAGGTATAAGAACCGAAAAAAATAGTTTGAATGTGTAGATGCATTCGATTTAATTTTTGTTTTAATATTTAATTTAACAGGACAGTTGTTATAGACAATAGGGGATTAATATCTTTTAAATTAATATAAAATATGATCTTTATATAAGGTGAATTTTAAGTTCCTCGGCGTTTTACTTTTAACGGGACACAAATCTAAAAAAAACTCAAATTCTACAAGTAATGTTTTTTCGAAATCTCAAAACCAACCGAAATATGGGCGTTTTTGCGTTGCGAGTTCATCCTGCAACCTGTAAGTTTGCTTATTTTATTAAAAGAGATTGAGAGACCTGAATCTCAAAGCAAATGATGATGGACATGCTGGTGAGATACCTAGCCTATCTAGATTATCACAAATTGAGGAACATATCAGATATCGTTTACGAACATACAATAACCAGTGCCAGAAATACTTCAGAGCAAGCTTATGCATCTCAAATGGCAATGTGGCAATGTCACAAGACATCTCCAGTAAGTATACATTGGCGAGTGGCATTTACAATGAAAATTTGACTATATTTATTCTACTAATAAATTTCCAACAGAGATTTTCTTTAAATCTTTGCGCCAGTGTTATTGCTTATTGGACCTATTTGTTTTTTCTTTTCTAGACTGAATGACTGCCTTCAACTATATCCATTCTTTCAAACATAATCTGTCTTAACTACTCGAGGATATGCTTAAAAATGTTAGACGATCCATGTGGTTTCTACACGAAGGCACTCCATCTCATACGAAGCATATCCCCAAAGTAAGGTTTATTTGAAAATAGCGCCGTTGAGATGGCACAGTTGTGGCACGCGTATGCCTGTTCGGTCTTTACATTTACTGGCGTTTGCATTGTGTTTGTTGAAAGTTCCAAGTGTTTATAATATTTACAAAAAAAAAAAAACGAATGCCCCTTACTTGCGAAATGCACTTGTGATCGGTTTTCTAAATGCAAGGAATGTTAAACCAGTGGATATTCATGATCAGCTGTGTGAGATGTATGATGAACATGCCATGAATGACTCCATGGTATCAAGACTGGTAAAAAATGTTAATGAAGGACGCGGAAACTTGGTTAACCTCTGTGGTTAACGTTGTTTTGGTGCAACCTATCGAAGAAAAAATTCTTTGTGACAATTTTTGGCACCTACCGCAGACACAACTTCGTGAAGCTGATCAGGCACAATTTCGGAATAAAGTGATCGCCAAAAGATGAAATCATGAAACACCTATTTTCAAGAATCTTTTTTTCGATCAATTACAGTAAATCAACGTTAACCACAGACGATACGTGCCGCTGCTTGGGTGATAATGGGCGTTTTGGTATTCATCAAAATTATTCAACCATCTTCTTACCATGAAGTCACTTATGGCATGTTCACCATATATCTCGCACAGCTGATGATAAATATCAACGGGTTTAACATTCCATTTCACAGATGACCGAGCTGTCGACTTTATTGAACATTATAAACACTTGGAACTTTGAGCAAACATTATTGAGCAATATGCAAATGACGTCTAATTTTTTCCAGTGAACATAAATACCAAACACTCATGAGTGTAGTCACAACTATATCATCTCAACGGCGCTATTTTCAAATAGAACTTACTTTATGGATGTCTTATATTAGGCGCGAAGTACAACAATTTTTAAATAACCGATTTCCGAACAGGTGGATAGATAGCAATGCACCAATAAGCTAGCCTAAGAGATTGCCAGACATAAATGTGATTTTTATTTGTGAGGTTATATGAAATTTTTGATATTTATGATTGAAAGTGACAAGTGGAAGAGTTTCGTGAACGGATAGAAAACGCTTTGGAAATAATACGAAGAATAAGATTTTTTTCTAAAAGTATGTACAGACAATTTGTACGAAACCAATGGCGACAATTTTGAACATCTTTTGAAGCCAAGTTCTGAGGTTTGGTTTTTATTAATATCTTCATGTTGCTTGAAGTGAAAAAGAAAATATTTTTTAAAGTCTGCCTCAACCTGAGAATCAGCCTGTATTGTGTTATTTTGTCATTTTCCTTTTTTGATAAACTACTATGAATAGAAATAAAACCGTAAACACTAAGTTATAAACTATTTAAAGTGATCATAATAAATTTAATATATACGAGTCTATAATTTTGCCACTTGAATTGTCTATTTCAAATTGAAAACCTCACGTATTGACTTGTATGTAGGTGTAGGTATATTACCTACATGGAATTCTAATGGCAATTTATTAAAGTTTATGAATGCTTTTTATTTTCCCTGGGTACTGCATTATTGATTTTGAAGTAGATATGCTCGTTAATCGATTAATGAGAATAAAGAATAATATCGTTTCTAACCGAATTACTAATCTAGTTTTGATGACTTTTATTTTGACCACTACCTACAAGTTCTCAATAGAACGAAAATACTTCTAAAAGACAAGGCTTGATCTAATATCAATTCATTAAGTCATTAGAATAAAACCATTGTTAAGACATTAAAAAAGTAGTAAGTAGATACCTGAGTTAAGTGATAGGTAAATATTGTTTAGATGTAGTTTTAATAATTGCATCATATGATTTATATAGGGTTAGCTATCACACAAGTACACAAATTTTACATGCTAAGGGAGGCCTAAATGATCGCGAACATTATGCCTCCACGGACATGCACAGCACGAGCCTGCAGAGCCTGCTCATGAAGGTCCCATGTTATTTAATAGAGCACCGCATACTATACCAACACCAACATGGACCGTCTTCTGCAACGACCGTCACTGCAGGTCGTGTCGGTGGCTTGCAATTTCTGTGCTTGGCCACGCTAGTCCAATGTAAGTTTTGTTCCCATACAAAATCAGGCAATAGTTATATCTCATTTAGTTTAAAGCTGTTAGAAAAACTTTACCAATTAACTTGTGAATATGTTGCTGAACTCTCGGGCACCTTGACTTATCTCTATTTACTTAAATAAACTGTAATTCTTTTGTCAGATGCCACAGCTCTGTGAAATCTTGTGATTTGGCATGGCAGGAGTGGACGATCAAAGAACTCGAAAAAATGTTTTTGTGGCATTTGGAAATACTGAAGAAAATTTTGTTGATCTTTCTCCAGTTCAGAAAATAAATGATGAAATTCACCATACAGCTTTCTATTTTTATTTATAGGGTTCACCCAAAACGTTCTCATTTTCCTGGCTTCATTCCCTTCCTCCTCTTCATACAACATCGTTAAAATAAAGATTTCTTCTTTCATGATACACTCAACTACTACTTAAAAATTTCCAAACGTTCATAACCTGCACAAAAAGTTGATGGTCAGTGCGGATAAGTGTTGGAAGCTGTGCTGGTTTGCAGCTCCGCGCTGTTGCTGGTCCATGATAGTTTATGCTGGTCCGAGTAGGCATATTATGTGCGATCTTTAAAAGACAATAAAGACGTTATTTTGGAATTCTAGGTCGGTGCTTCAAAAATGTAAAATTCCTTTTTCCTCGAAAAAAAAATCGGTGGCTATAACTGTCGTTCGAGATGGCTTAGCACTGTTAACTACCATACGGTCATTTCCCGACACAGCTTCTTTATTACAGCTATTGCTTTGACACTTCCACCTTGCACTGTCACACAGGATCACATAGCAATTGTCAGGCAAAATAATGTCTCTATGATACACATTTGTTGGCAACTGGCAACTCATATTACGTCACCGTACTCTTCAAACGTCGATGTTACAGATCACCGTAAACGTCTCGAGAAATTACAGTTTAAAATAATACAATTATTTGCATTGCAAACATCGTGGGTTATTGTTAGTATTATCACTATTTAATTCCATAACAACACAAGATGTTTAAAAATTGAACGGTGCGAAGTGAGCTACTTGCGCAAGTGGTCTACAGATGGCGATTGCAACAGATTCTGTCAAAAACAAAATATCGCGGACGGAATTTAAATAATATCAGTAAGGTAGGTGGTATTCTGTGTGCTACCATACCGTATTTCTAATTAAATAATAACGATCTGTATTTTGTAAATAAAAATGTTTCTTAAATTTTTTGATATATATAACAACGCGGTGCTCTGTCACTACCTTTGACCTATACCAAATATAACTTTGTGGCTGACAAGCGGCCAGAGCCATCGATAAATAGGGGTTTCATGTGGTTTAAAAAAAAAATTCGCTTATAAATTTGTTTGAAAATTTTTGGAAAAGCGACTTCGTTAATTCTTATTTGTCTCTATCCTAACTTAAAATATTTGTACTTCGTCATAGTTAACCCTCTATACAGGTTCCGAAAGCTCAGATCTTTCCATTACTTTTATATAAGAGAAACAAAGTACGTCAAAATATTGAATAGATAATGCTATATTGGCAAATTTTCTCTATCCAAATAATACTGTTCATGTATAGCAGGACGATCTCAAAATCTTTCCTCCACAAAATCAAATCTCGCGGGACATACAAGCTTATGCAACGAATCACCGGCAAACTGGCGATCGATATTTAATGAGTTGGCAGGAAGAAGAGTGTTAGTAGAAGAAAAACTTAGGAAAGCGGAAGTGGGCCCAATGCTTCCTGGAAGCAACCAGTTACAGAGGCGGCTATAGAAAAGCACCATTATCTGAGAAATGGTTCCGACCGCAACAGTCGTAATACCAACAACAGGAGTCGAAATCAATATATGAGCGGGCTCAGATATATCCACAGAAGTTAGTCCGAGAACAACCAGGGCAGCTTAAAGACTCCCAATAAAGCTCTCTAGTTACCGAGGTCATGGCATAGCAATCCTAATTTTAAATAATTTGTCAGCCTATAAACTGTTATACATTCTGGAGAAAATGTGACACAGTGAAGAGATATTTTTTTAACTAGATTACATTTTTTAGATTGCATCTAAGAGCGATAGCGACCAGCTCAAACATTTATCTTAAACTTGCGTTGAAAATGGCTAGGAGTTATTGCATGGGGAGTTTATATTGAAATATTCTTGAAAGTTGTGAACATCTGTAATTCCTCTAGGAGTGAAACAAGCCTCATCAGTGAAATTAATTTTCTTGTGAAAATTCTTATCCTAATGCAAGATAAACTCGCAAAAGGTCACTCGTCAATCCAAATTTTGAGGCAATGGCTCTTGCACTTTTTGAATATGATGTAAATGTAGTAGATTACGTTTAAGAATTCGGTGTACAGAAGTTTTTGATAATCCCGTGTCTCGAGATAAACGTTTATGCTGTTTGCAAAATACTTTCTTCATCTTGTACCCTTATACACTAGGACGTTCTCGGATATTATTGAAAAACTTTCCTGTCTCTCATGATAAAAATATTGTTTTCATTAATGCATTTTCTCTTGAAAACCTTAAAGTTTTTTTTTATAATTTAACAAGAGTAAAAAAAGTGTTTTAAATTAAATTCTGCACGGAATATTTTAAGGGTGACTCATTCTCAATCAACACCATGTAGTGTTTCAATTTACTTGAACTCGTAGTTAAAGAAGACCAATAATAAACCTAAATAATGTATCAAATTTATTTATAGACTTCTTTCATCTTATATTTTATCATGTTTTCCTATTGTTTTAATACGTTTACACATTTTTACGTGTTAAATGAAGAATGAGTTACAGATCACCTGGTAACTTTTAGCTAAACAGTTAAATGTTAGTCACTTATCATGCGTGTATATAGGGTGTTCATGAAAAATAGTTTTTTTTACTAAAACTTTTACAGTTTTTCCGTATAATTTTGAAATTTACTGTCGATGGGTTTCTGAAGATGCCAAAATTGAAATATAATATCACTTTTTTATTCTCATAGGGGGCGCCAAATAATGTATCGTGATGTAAAAACAAATTGTTATATTTTTTCTGTCTAACATTAAACCATAAACTCTTTAAAAATATAATAGTTTAGCCTTTTTTCAGAAGAAGACTGTCATTCATACCTTTGGGAAAGCCATGCCTATGATCGACGTGATGTCCAAGTGACATATTTTATTTCATTAATATTGTTTTAATTCTTGTTCAAATAATATAACATGTTCTTAGCTCAACCCTTTCGTAGCCTTAATTGACAAAAATTGCATACTAAAATAATAAGTAGAACATTTTTTACTGAAATAGTCCAAATCACTATATTTTTAAAAAACGTATACTTATATCCCGTAGTGTTGAAATCGATACGATAATAATTGTAAAAGTAATTTGAAGTTTTCGCAAAAAAAATGATTTACTTAAGTAAGTATATTCTTAATAGTTTACACTATTACAACGCGACGTGTGCCTCATTACTTATGAAAAACTTTGTATTGAGATTTGCGGCTCATATTATTACACAAAATTACTACTAAACACTTAATTAAAAAATATACTAACTTTAACAACGTAATGTAGTTATTCTTTTTTAAAAGCATAACTTTATAATTTGATGAAAAGTTAACGATCCATATCTTTTAGGAGACCTCAACAAACCAACTGAACAAAAATTGGGAAGATAAGATTAAAAAACTTTCAAGAATCTTTTTGTATATTCAAAGAAATTGCTACGAAAACGAAAAGCAGAACTTTAATCGTTCTAGTTCAATATTCCCATACATTATAATTTTTTGTGTTGAGGTCTAGATGAAATATTAATTAATCAAAGTGATAATAAAAATTTATGCTTGTGTCGTAGCGTTTTTTGCATGAGAAAGAATAATTACCCTTTCTGTTATTTATCATTTTGATTAAACGTTTCCATTTTTAGTATCTATCCAGCGGAGAGAAGTGGATTTCCTTTTACCGTTTTTAATATAGAAGTGGATGTAAAATGCTGCATACAAAGTAAAGCATGGAAATGGTGAATTTGTATGTGTACTGCAATCATATTTTTAATAAAAAATAATAGTTTAGTGAAATAGATTTTCATATGTTGAATGTTTCATTTCATTTTCAGAACTTTTAATTTGCACGTATTTAATATTACAGTTTGTATCAATCAATTAATTAAACTGTTGAATTATTCGCACACTATTGTAAATTTAAAATGAATAAATAAATTACATTTTTATGAAACAATTTGAAATATTTCCATCAAAGGCATGACAAAACAACGTGATCTAAAATAAGCTTATAATAAATAGTAATGACAATTTTGATTTATTTAATTAAATATAGACATTTAATAAATTTATTCAAATTAAAACATGTGCGACATATTATAAGGCATTTTATAAGTTTGCAGCAACTTTAAGAGAAAAATTTGGCACGTCATAAAAATTATATATCAGAAGTAGAAAAAGAAATTATTTGTGATCCAACTTAAGTTTTGATCATTTGAACAGTGTAAGACTCAAACACAAATTCCTTGCGTTAACCTATTCCTAATAACTGAAAGGCACCACCAGCAATAGTGGATTGACTTGAAAGTTATTTTTCTAGTAACATAAATTCATCCACTTGAAAACAATACTCTGGTTCAGTCGCAGTGAGGCTTTTGCGGAATTAAGTACCACTGAAGACGCCGACAGTAAAGAGCGGCGAAACGTTTGGAGTCATTGGCGCAACCAGTTTTAGAGGCGACTACGGGACGTCAAGCAAGACCACTGTTTTCTGAAGACCGATTCTGACCATAGCAGCCGTAATACCAACAACAGAAACCGAAATAAATATATGGGCAGGTTCAAGGGTACTGATAGCGAGTCTGCGTCTACAAAACCTAGTCCGATAGGAGCAAGGGCAAGTTAAAAAATCCTTACTAACACTAGGGATGTGCATTTTAATTTTACTACTGGCAGTCACTAGTTACCTAGGTCACGGTATAACATAGTGTGTCAGAAAATAATATTTAATTAAGAATTATTCTAGTATGCTTGTAAGTCCACTACGTATTTTATTCAACATCATTATTAAGTTTACTGGAATATGGCCAACTTTAAAATCTAGATATGTATGAATGATTCAAAATCATAGAGTTGTACATTTTGTGTGATTTTCTTAAATTATTAGAAAAGAAGAGGATACCTGTTAATATAACAGTATCAGTAAATCAACATCGCTTTTTGTTGAAAAGGTCAACAAACTGGCATATACAGGGTTAACTATGACTAAGTACAAAAATTTTAATTACGTGCTCAGGGAGCCCTAAAAGACAATAAAAAAGTTATTCCAGAATTTTAGCTCGATATTTAAAAAATGAGGCATAACCCTTTTTTCCTACGGAAAGTCGACGCCTTTGATGAGTATCGACTGGCATTACATCTATCAACAACTACCATGCGGTCGTTTGCAGTGTTTCTAAATGCAGAAACGACAAAAATTAACATTCTTATTAGTAATAATACCTAATAGGTAGGTAACAGCTAATCCAGTTAGCTCCAGTATTTTGCATTCGTTTTTCATTACTTGGTTACAAACTATATTTTCACTCACTACCGATAAACACACTTCCCGTAGGTACAATTAGATACAATGCCTATGTATTATAACAAAATTGAAAAAAGGGGATGGGTAGGTAGGTTCTAATAGATAACAGAAAACGTTTAACACCCGCAGCAGTCTTGTCCCATAACCTAGAAAAACAAACCGGCGAACAATATTGTGGGAAAATATCTGTTCCCGACACATATCCCTTTATTTATTAACTATAAAACGTTTTAAATTAAAATAAGGCCCTAAAAACTAAAGAAGAACACAAAACTACAACGTAAACACAGGAATTAAATTATAACATGACAGCGAACCGACTCGACTGGACCGACTGCCGACTGGGGCCGACTGTTGCATGACGGTTGCTTGTTGGTTGCATATTCTGATTCTCGCATTGGCGGCGTTAAATAAGGATTTAATATAATATCGAAAACAAATTTTTTTCGATTTATAAATAAGTTTGGAAATTTTTTGAAAGGAAATTCTGTTAATTCTTATTTTTTTCTATCCCCTCTTAAAATATTTGTACTTAGTCATAGCGTCAGTGTGTAACGTTCTATGCATTTAAATCACAAGCGATTTTTTGTAATATATATGGTATATATTATAGCTTACCGCCCGTTACTAGCTTAATGTTATTAAATTATTAAAGATTTCGAAATTCACATTATTATTAGAACAAGTTTGTATATATTTAATAATTGAAAAGAACTTGTTAGATAAGAGGAAGGTGTAAAAGTAATAATTACTTCAGCTGATACTTTTATATATTTATTTGAAACAGTTACAAACTCTTGGCCGAGCAGGTACAGTTTGTCATTTCTTATAATATTTCTATTAATTATTAAAGTAAATAAAATAAAATTTTACAATCACGAAGTGAGTCTCAAGTAATGTTAAATCTTTATCTGAAATCAAACGTACTTTAATGTGTTTGTTCTCAAACACGGCATCGAAACAGCATTACAGCACCACAACACCACACAGAAGAAAATGGTGCATGGCAAATTCGGTAATTCAGTAAATGACCACCGATTGTGGCGCCGCCACAGGTTACAGGACGTATTAAGGCCTCTTGGGTTTGTGCGATATTTGGCACAATAAATTTAAATAATATTGTTATTAATAACTGTCATTCATTATAATAAAATATTAGTTTAATATTTTTATATAATGATGGGTTATTGCCAGTTTAATGGAATAAACCTATATAATTTATTCAAATAAGGAAAATATTGTGTCTACAGTTAACAAGAGATGTAATAACAAAATGAATCATTATCTACAATCTGTAAGTTAATAGAAATATCTTATTATAGGTAGTTTTAATTATTGAAATTTCGGACACCTGCGGACGTAATGAATAAGTAAAAATGAATGTTAAAGATGTTTAAAACAAATAATCCATTTTGATAGTTACTATTCCTGATTCAAAGACAAATAAAAGTCGAACTCTTACCGTCACAAATAACATTCAAGATAATTCTATCAATTTTTTGTCATTCCATAGAAAGTATGTAGCCTTGAGACCTAGAAACGAAAACATGCCAGCACGATTATTCTTAAAATTTAATAAAGGTTAGTGTTTTAATCATTGTTAGGAATGAGTGTCATTCCCAAAATACCAAACGATATCTTAACCTACCTAGTGTCATTTATACACAGGGTATTACTTTCGCCGAACATCGGCTACTTTATTGGTCCATGGTCCATTATTATCAAAATATTTGTTTAAATATATAATGAATAGACTTTTATTCCACACAAAAATATATGTATTTTGAAAATTCAAATTATGGTGAGTAAATGTAGTGTTGTATAAATGTACAATAAAGAAAATAAAAAAGTCTTTTTGTATATTCATCCTGTGAATATTCTGATGAATTATCTTCGTCTCCTAGATTGATAGATAACGTCAATTAAATTATCGAGTTCCCACATTTTCTCCTCTTCTTTTTGTATATGATGTATACGTCTTTGCCAGTTATCTGCAGTTACTTGTTCCAAGGAATTTTTTAACAAAATTTTTACGTCACATAATTTAAACGTCGTATTATTTCGCGCTACATCTCCTTTTACCTGCGCCTAGACTAATTCGATTGGGTTAAGTTCACAGTGATAAGGTGGTAACCGAAGAACCGTTATTTGGCGATTTGTTGCCATTTCATCGATAACATATTTTTTCTGATCCTTATTAAGATTGGGAAGGGTCAAAAGTTCCTTTTTCACCATATTTGTTTCAAAATAAATGTTTTTTCCGGATAACCATTGAATTATATCGGCTTGCCTCCAAGCAGTCGTAGGCGTCCGCTCGGTCTGCCGTGGATGGTAACTGGCATTATCCATGACAATTACGTACCCCGGAGGAATAAGATCCAACATTTGTGTAAAATACTTTTCGAAAACATCTGCGTCATGTCTTCGTGATAGTCACCTGTATTTTTAGATTCAAATAAAAGTAAACCGCCATCTACAAAACCACTGGCACTACCTATATGTGTCACTATTAATCTTCGCCCTTTACCTGAAGGTGCCTTGAACCCTGTTGAATGTCCATCCAAAAATGCTTGTCGAAAACTTTTTACATTTTGATCTTGCCATACATTTGTTACAGTATATCCCTCGTTGACCCAAGTTTCGTCTAGATAATAAATATTGCTCCCTTCGTCACGGAATTTTCTAATTGATCTTAAGTAGGATCTTCGCCAACAAATGATTTCATCTTTATCGATAAGAAATGACTTCCTGTTCTGCTTTTCCCATCAAAAATTCGACTCTCGTAAGACGGCCCATTTTACTTCTACTGATTTTTGGCAAATCGTTGTCCTCTGAAAGTTTACTTAAAATTTTGTTTAGCGTTGGTATTTCTTTTTTAAAATAAAATGAGTGTACTTTTCTGCGAATGACATTTTTTATAACAACTTTTGACCTACCTGTAGATGATTTTGGGGGATTTACAGTATCTTGCTCATTTTTGTTTCTTTTAAAAGTCTGTAGATTTTCCAATCCCTGTCATTTTGGAACACTTTTCCACGATGTCGTCAACACTGTTGGTAGGATTTTGGTGTTTCAATGCATTAAATACATTTAATATAATAATCTTCTCATTCTGAGACAGCGCACATCTTTTCACGCATTTAGCAGGTACGTAATCTGATAAGCTCGACATTTTACCCAAACAATATTATATCTACTGGCACAATATTCACTAAACACAAGTCGAATTTTACTCTACTGCACTAGCACGTCTTCGTATATTCAGCTCTAAGACTGGATTGATTTGTCACAATACACTGGCTCCTGCTCTATGATGTGTCCAGTAAAATATACTAATGTACACCCATTACATGTTAGCATTAGTGTTACCCGGTAATTACCTGAAACGAAGTATTACCACGCCCATGGCCGGTTCTTATTTTGGGGTTTTATTACTCTCTTTCATTTCCAAACAGACTATAATTTACTAATAATTCTTACAAATAATGACATTGTTTAAATATTTTACCAATATTAGTTCATTAAATGTGTGCTGCCTGGGGTATTTTAACTCAGTATGACTTTTGAATACAATAAAATCAATAATTTAACTGAATTATTTATTTACAGTTTTTTCAAAATGCTCAAGGAAGGTATAATCTTAAATCATGTCATAATTGAGAAATGATATAGAGGTTAATATGATTTCTGCGTTCTGTGGTTCCATAAAGAGATTTATGTTCCTATTAGGTCCGAAGGCACGTATCTCACATCGGTTGGGAAAGCAACTTTATAAAGAAAAGGAAAGTCAAATAGGTACGTGGGCGATTAAGGAGGATTTAACAATTTAATTGGCTGGTTGGCCCAATAAATAATTACAGAAGGCCACTCACGTGAACCTTATAGATACTCCAAATTACTTCTGGAAAGGAAAAATAGCTTTAGGGAAGAAGTGTTATTCAGTGCTATGAAAGAATTAATCACGTTTTATTTCTTAGTAAAAGTTGTACAGATGCAGACGTTTAGAAAAAAAAATCATGTTACAAAAAATATGTTGGAGAATTATATTTGTTTTCAAATGAATTGGAAATACGCTATGTGTATTTAAAGAACTAATTAATTTACAATATTTATTTTAAGGCTTACAAAAGAAATACGAATGTATTTGTTTTGATCCTGAATATAGACTTACTAGGCAAACAAGTTTAAGAGAAATATAATGGTTATAAAGTTCGGTAAAAATGTTTCCTTTAGTTTGAAGATACTAATTATTCAATTACTTCAAATAATTTCTAGAAATGCTCTTTAATATGATCTTTTTTTTTATTTATTTAACTCTTCACCATTACAGATACAGATAGTACATATGGTAAGTCAATTTCGTGAAATGCATAATAAATAATAGAACTAACAGACTAACAAAAAGTATAACAAAAGCACAAGAAAAGTGAAATATTACCTACTAACAGAAACACATCATAATAGACAACAAACATTTCAAAAGAGTGTGGACTCCGCATTTCGAAAGCATGACAATCATTTAGCTCTATTTCCTAATTTTAAATACTCTGAGATACTGTAAAAAGCAGTAATAAAAAACGTTTTACTTCATATTTAAATTTATTGTATGATGCTGTGTGTTTTATATTATTTGGTAGCATATTAAATAAGGCAACGGCTTTATAATATGGAGAGTGTTCAAAATGTGCAGTATTATGCTTAGGTACGCTTAATAACAAATCTCCATGTCTAGTGTTGTATTGGTGATAAGATGAGCATGTTCTAAACAGATGTTCATTTTTTTAGCAAAAATAGTACATTTCAGTATGTATAATGAAGGTAATGTCAAATATAAGTCTACAGGTGTCTATAGGTAGAATTCCATACAGTAATCTTACTAATCGCTTTTGAGCAACAAAAACACGATTTATCTCTCTTCCACTTCCCCAACATATTATATTATATGATAAATATGAATACGCTAAACTATAATATGCACTTAACATAGAGTTTTCGTTAAGAGAACTTTTCAGTTGTAGTAATGCAAAATATGCCTTATTCAATTGTTTGCAAACATAGTCAATGTGATTATCATAAGACAATGTGGAATCAAAATATGTGCCCAGAAGTTTGACATTAGGTGAAAACGTAAGTGCATCATTTAAAAAGAAGTTATTTCGAAGTAATCTTTGTATGCCGAAATTTATTATCAATGTCTTATTTTTATTTAGTATAAACTTATTACGATCACACCAAGCACTAAACTCATCAAGAACCTCTATTACCTTCCTGTTGGCTGAAATTGTGATTGTAGTATCATCTACAAACATCGTTACATGGCCATTTGTAATGTAATCAGGTAGATCGTTAACATAAAGCAAAAACAGCAAAGAACTTAGTGAGGACCCCTGTGGAACTTCGAGATTCAAAGGATAAGGCCCTGATAATGATTCTCCAAGTTTAACTCTCATAGATCTATTGCTCATATATGAAATTATCCAGGACAAAACGTTCCCTCGAAAGCCCTTGTTTTCTAATTTTTGCTTTAGTAAAATTTTATTAATAGTGTCAAATGCTTTTGACAAGTCAAATAATAGTGAGACAACATATTTTCCATTATCAAGAGACCCATAGACATATTCCAATAGGTGACTTTGATATCAAATATCAGTGTGATAATCATAATCATAATCATACATTTATTAATCCGTTTGATCATATATAATGATATAGGACAAGTCATAAAAAATATAAATACATATATATCCTAACCTAAAACCTAGTCTACAGTATCTAAATAACTGCCTAACAAACGTACACAACTATGCATTAACTATAGAAAATATCAAGTACCCCTTGTAAACACACACATATGAAGAAACGACTAAAATAAAAATAATGATATAAATTTATAAGTCATTGTGATAAAAATTCTTCCACAGAATAAAAAGCATTTAATACTAAAAACTTTTTTAACTTAGTCAAGAACAATTTTACACTCTCAACATTTTTTAGAGCTGGATCTAACTTATTATACAATACCGTTCCCATATAATACGGATCAGATTTATATAGATCAAGCCTGTGAACTTCATGTTGCAAATCCCCACCATGCCGTGTTTCATAGTTATGACTTTGGTTTAACAGGTTAAAAGCATTGAAGTGTATTTTAACAAATATTTTTATTTCCAGAATATAAAGTGACGGTAACGTCAATATTTTTTGTTTAATAAATTTTTGTTTGCAGGATTGTTACTACCAGCAATATGATGTAATCGTTTCAGAGCGTAACAGGTACTTGCACATTTGTTACATATATAGGATACATGACCCTTCCAATTTAATGACATATCCAAATGAATACCTAATAATTTGTGTGTAATAACCTGTTCAATAGACTTACCTTTATGTTTTATAAATATACTGGCGTTATAATGTGCTCCAATGGGATGGAATTGTAACGAGAATGTTTTATTCTGATTTAGAACAAGTTTTTTGTTGTAAAAGTAATCTGAAATTATGTTCAAATCATTATTTAGTGATCTAATTACATCGTCTAGATTATTACCGCTTACAGTAACAGATATATCATCTACAAATGCCGTAAAAGAGTTTGAAATATAATTCTGTAAGTCATTTGTATACAGTATAAACAAGAGAGGGTCCAAAACGCTTCCCTGAAGAATGCCAGAGTTAATAGGTAAAACAATAGAGTTACATCCAAGGAAGTTAACAAACTGTTTCCTGTTTGCCAAATATGATTTTATAAGATCATTGCACGTGCCCCGTATACCATGTAATAAATCTCTTAATAATATATTATGATCTACACAGTCAAATGCGTTTGACAAATCAAGAAATATAGCAATAACATTATGTCCACGGTCTAAATTCTTATAAACAAAATGCAATATGTTTGTCAATGCAGGTATTATTGTTTTTTCCTCTAAAACCATGTTGGTTTGATGACAAAATTTTTCTTCTTTCCAAAAATGTAATTATACGTTTTGATATTAGTTTCTCAAATAATTTAGAAAAAACAGATAATAGTGCTATGGGTCGATAATTTGAAAATTCTTTGCTATCACCATTTTTATATAATGATAAAATTTTAGCAACTTTTAATAAATTAGGAAATACGCCAGAAGTGAAACATTCATTAATAATATGAGTTAAAATAGGAGCTAAATCATTAGAACATTTTTTCAATATTTTTATGGAAAAATTGTCAGGCCCAACAGAGTTTTTGTGTTTTAAAAATTTAATATTATTTAATAATTCCAAAGATGTGACAGGTTCTAATAATATTTCATCAATAAATACTGGAAGCGAAAGCCGTAATGATAAAGAAGTAATTCTATAGACAAGATAGCAAATAAAATAAAAAAAATCTAGCCAAATATTATTATCTCTAAAATGTGTTCCTCAGCTGCTGCAATACGCCGCATATGTTCTGGACCTCCATCTCTTTGACAATTCGGTTGTAAATTTACAGTGTCACTCTCGCGTTGCACTACAGAGGTAAAAGCTGCATTTAGCACATATCTACCGGGAAATTGTTCTGCGTACATACGAGAAGCTGCTAAAGCATTTTGTCTTACTTCACTATAAATTAAAATGATATCTATCAACTCCGAGTTGCTATACACCAATTGTTATACTTGAAAAACTAATATAAAGACTATCGCAAAAACGTTAATACTAAAAGCTGCCTTAGAACTTCACAGTGAATAATTTTTTTAGGATATGAACGTTAGGAACATAAATATTCAGCCTCCTATAATAACAGAAAACGGAAACTATGTCATAAAATATATAATTTTATAAGTATTATCTACGTTTTTATCAAAATCGTTTGCTTATATTTAACCATTTTTGAAAAAAATAAATATCAGATTATACTTTTCTTCTTTAAGGGGCTGTAACTTTTTAGGAAGGGCTCTAATTGAAAAAAAAATTATATGAAAGGCTTTCCCTTAATATTTTCCAAGAAATCTACTTCTGAATTTTTTGAATTCACTTATGTGGCACCCTGTAAGTACTAATATTTTTGTTTTCAAAGGGGTCTTTATTGTATTTTTAGTAGGTGCGTTGCTAAAGTCACACACAAATTCATTATTTGGTAAATAAGACATTATTGAAAATTTCCGAAACAGGTCGATTTCTGATTTTAATTTCCTTTTTTTTCAAATAATAATATTATATACAGGATGACCTACCTTCGAGTAATGTCGTAATCACATTTTTTTTAATGGAACACCACATTTTTTCCAATTTCCGCGTTACCCTAGTTGAGCTGTTTCCAAAAATATATCAGAAGTTGCTCTTAATTGTTACAGGGTGGGCCACAATACCCAAATTATTTACAAATACCAAAGTTTTTGTCATAATTTCTTTGATGCTTTTTTAATTTTATCTCTTTGATAAAACGTGCTCGTGCATTTTTTTACTGGCAATCAATTTTAAACAGTTTGCTGAGATTGTACGAGTGAATCCATTTTAACTGGTTCTTTCTTAAAGTACTAAGTATTTTTTAATTAATTAACTTGGAACGGATTTAAATTGTCATGATGATCGGGTATGGTAATAGAATTCGACTCATGAGGAAATTTGTGTTTTGTTTAATGGAACACATCCGGAACACATTGTCCACCAATAAATCGATCCACTGTAAGCCGAATTGAAGCAACGTTTCGAAACCATGGTTACGTTAAAGATCTGCCCAGATCTGGTCGACCAAGTATACTAAATGAAGATGTGCAGTTACAAGCCCTTTTGACCATTCATGAAAACCCGCATTCCACTGTGAGTCTCAGTAGATGATTTAGGTGTCAGTAAAAGCACATTAGGTAGATTTCTTCACAAAATCAAGTATCATCCTTACAAAGTTCACTTAGTACAAGAATTATCCGACGACGATTTTAACAGGACGAGGTGTCTTTTTATCTGAGTGGCACCGCTAATAAATCAATCCACACTGGACGATGGAAGCACACACTCAGCGTCCCCACAAGGTTAATGTTTGGGCCTGAATTGTTGATAATCGAATTTTGGGGCCGTATTTCTTTGAAGGAGGTTTAGATGGCGCAAGATATTTAGATTTTCTTCAATTTGATTTAGTTCTTTCCTTGGTTGTACTATTACCCAATGAAGAAGAACCAGCCCAATGATACAATTTGGTTACAGAAAGACGGTGCACCGCCGCACTATGCCATCGCTGTTCGCCGCTACTTAGATGACGCGTTTCCTCATCGGTGAATTGGCAGAAGAGGACCTAAGGAATGGCTCGCCAGATCACCGGATTTAACACCGTTGGATTTTTTTCTTTGGATATATGTAAAAAGCAAAGTATACATCACTAAGCCAAATAATCTTGACGATATCAAGGAACAAATTCGATAAGAAGTTTCCCGCCTGAACTTATTGGAAATGTACAACAAGAATTTGTTTCTCGTATGGACCATTATTTGGCAGTGAATGGCCAATAATTTGAAAATTTAATTTAGGTTTTTGTGTTCAAAGGTTTTATTAGCGAACAATAACATTTCCTACGATCGATCACATTTCTCTACGGTTTTCTATGTAACACCTATGTTTTTATTAAATAAGTAAGTACACTCCAGTAGACACTTTAAAATGACGTATAGTAACTAAATTTTTGCTATTAACCAATTAAGGCAAATTTGAAGGAAATATATCTAATATTGTTACCTTGTTTTACCTATTTATACGAGTAACCACACACTTTTATTTATGTAGATATTTGCAGCTTCAAAATAATTTCAACCGACAGTTGAAATTCAAACTGTACTCTAACCATCGGTTGACGAAATTATGCTAAACCGACACTTCAACCTTCACTTGACGTTTATAATACTCAAACTGCAGTTTGACTGGAGCTTGAGTGTCAACCTCCTATTTTATCCTAGCTATTTTATCATTACATGTATGCAATCCAAATCTATAAATTTTTTAAATAAACTACCAACTCTTGTAGACACTTTAAAATGACGTATAGTAATTTCAATCAATTTTTTAGTACGTTTATTCATTTGTAAATAACTTTGGTATTTATACATAATTTGGGTAACGTTGCCCACCCTGTAACAATTAGTAGCAACTTGTGATACATTTTTGGAAACAGCTCAGCCAGGGTAATCCGGAAATTAGAAAAAAATGTGGTGTTCCATTTAAAAAAAAATGTGATGACATGATTATGTCATTACTCGAAGGTGGGTGTTTGAACATTAAATTATTATTTGAAAAAAACTAAATTTAAATCAAAAATCGACATGTTTCGGGAATTTTCAATAATAGAAAGAAAGGAGCTTAATGGATCATAATCTTATAAAAGACAGGTGAATTTTAACGGCTTGATGGATCCAGAGAAAAAAAAGATGGAGGGAACAACGAAGCAACTGCGGACAACGTTGTTTCTGGGTTTTTGCCCTTCATCAGCGCAGTGCAGCTTAAAAACAGGATGGAATAAGAAGGAAGGGCAAAGGACACGAACACAAGAGAATGACAAGTAGCCTGCCTATCTCTATTTGCGGCTTCGTGTCACACAGCCTCGGTATTGAGGCCAAGAGCAACAGTCGCCGCGGAAGAGAGTCCAGCAACCACTGTCAGGGTCTCAGCCAGGAAATATACAAGAAAGAAAGGAGCTTAATGGATCATAATCTTATAAAAGACAGGTGGATTTTAACGGCTTGATGGATCCAGAGAAAAAAGATGGAGGGAACAACGAAGCAACTGCGGACAACGTTGTTTCTGGGTTTTTGCCCTTCATCAGCGCAGTGCAGCTTAAAAACAGGATCTTATTCCATCCTGTTTTTAAGCTGCACTGCGTTAAAATCCACCTGTCTTTTATTTTCAATAATGTTTTTTATTTACATAATAATGAATTTGTGCATGACTTTAGGGACGCACTGTATAAAAGACTGTTTTAAAACAATCAGGTAAGAGTTAATGCCAGTTTCAGTATCTCTTTATCTTAAAAAAATTCTAAAATAGTTAGTTATATTTCATATAATTTATATTTATTTATTTCTGTTGTGTATGACTGTAATTTTTATAAATTTCCAGTTGGAAACATAATAATACATGTGTAACACCTAACGGATTCGCCCATGCAACGATTCAGGGGCATGCAAAGATAATGTTTAGGATAAAAAAACGTTTAAAATAATAGTGGTACAACTGACTACGTTGCGCGCTGTGTACCAGACAAATTACTATAATACACGTAGGTGAGTAAGCGATGTAATTCTATGTTTTAGGTAATATCTGGCATAAAGCATTGCCCATACACAATTTATACATGTATGTCGAGAGCTATTAGAGTGATTAATTCTATGCCGGCCCTCACACAGGTTTATTTAGATCGAGAAGGGACTTTGACAAATGAAATAGTCGGTGGTCAGAACTACAATTAGTTTGATTCACACCGGTTTTGCATATGTAATATATGGTCTCAATACCCCTGCCCATTCATCTATTACATTGTCAAATTATCCACCTTCTAATTTTAGAAGGGCTATCCGCAATGTTGTTAGGGAATACCACAGTTTCTGCGACAGCCAAAGGAAATGAATTATTACACACAATTTATTGATTCCTCTTCATCTTTTAGTCATATACCGGGTGATTCATTAGTCTCTTTACAAACTTTAGCAATTAAATGCAGATTCAATGTTATGACAAAATGTTCGTATAAACTTATATACTTCATTGTTCGGAACTAAAGCGTCTCTTTGAATACTAATCTAAACATAATTAGCTGCCGGCTAATACCTCGACCAGCATTGATTTACACCTGGAAAACTTAAAACAAACAGCTAAAGTCACTCGTCAGCAGCCTGTCAGATATATAACGGTTTTGAGCTTATTAGCTCTCACCAGTATGATATAGGTGAGATGTCTGACGAATAACCCTAGCTATTTAAGCCTGTATAATGCGACAGAAGAGATAATGATCTAAAGCTAGCGGCCTCTATCGCTATTCGGCGATAAGGCGAATAGTGATAAGGCGATATATTGCTAACACGGAATTCCAGGAAATAACTCTTCTGCGGGCTAATTCTCCGATCAGCATTGAATTACACCTGGAAAACCTATAGAAAACAGTCACTCGTCGTGGTTTCTAGTGCGTGTCAGTGACTTATTAGTCCGGCATGTGGTACAGTCAAATTATCCACTTTCTAATTTTCGAAAGACTATCCTCAATGTTGTTGGGAAATACCACAGTTTCTACGACAGCCAAAGGAGCTGAATTGTTACACAGAATTTATTGATTCCTCTTCATCTTTCAGCCATACTCGTGTATCGGGTGATTAATTAGCCTCTTTACAAATTTTGGCAAATATAACATCTCTTCGAATACTAACTAAACATAATTTAAAAAATTAAAAACAACAAACAGAAGCAAACAATTTTGCCACAGCAAGCGTTCAAAGATTTGTCCATTGAATACTATTATGAATACTGAATACATAACTAGCAACGACTCTTGCACTACTAGTACCTCATCTTGAATCTACAATAACTAATTATGATTATTTATTTTTACAGCATAAACAAGTTGCTTCAATTGACTCAATAAATAAAAATTGTAAGGATTTAGGTCTTGCAAACACGAAATTCCAACAAACAACTACTTTGCGGACTAATGCCCCGACCAGCATTGCATTACACCTGGAAAACCTATAGCAAACAGCTAAAGTCACACGTCAGCCTACCAGACATATACCGGTTTCGAGTTTATTAGCTATCATCAGAATACGATAGGTGAGGTGTCTGACGAATAACCCTAGTTGTTTAAGTATGTCTAAACGACAGAAGGTAACCATGAAACCGCGGTGTAGGCAAGCTACGTCTAGCGGCCATTCGCTACTCCATGCCTGACTGGCAAGTTACAGACATGAAGCGTTCTACATCGCAGTAGGCACCATTGAAAGCTAGCGACCTTGACAAATACCTCAGATACCACAAATTTTACTTTCAACAATACTTTATATAAGACTGTTATGCCACAAATGAATAACTTCAGAAAATAAATTCATAATTTACAACAGTCAGATTGCAAAATACCTGAATTATAAAATATGTATGTTATGTTATTATTTAGACTAGAAACAGGAAAGTTTAACTGCCCTAGAATGTTCGAGTAATCGATAATTCATACATAATTTGATACAATAAAACCTTCGCCTTCTTATTAAAACGGAATGTCTCTAAGGCAGCGTTCTCAACTTTTCAATATTTGCGATACAATCTTTATCGTGTCTCACACCTTATACAATAACAATGTAAACAGCAATAATATAATTGAAGCAATTTGACGCTAATACAAACCTTAAAAATTATAAATCATAGGTAAATTTATTATTTAGTTAAATTCTAGTCAGTTTCAGTCGAGGCGATCCTTCTATTTCTATCGAATCTATCATAACTGTATAAGAACCCTTGAAAATTCTTCAAATTAAAATTAAAATTATACGAAAAGTAAAAATCATATTTTAGAAAATGAAAAAGATTTACTTGTCTCTTACATATATTCATAAAAAAGCGTCACCCAACTGGTGAAGGGCTTATTCTGTCAGCCGCAATCGAAATTACAGAAGCTATGTTTAGAGACAATTTTGCCAAATAAATTGCAGTCCACCTCTATCAAATTGTTGCTTGTCGAATTGTGATATAGCTGAAGATGCACAGCATCAGCTTTTCGGGAGGTTGCGTGACAAATTGTTTTTAATTCAGCTTCATGAAGCAATAAGATGTAATTTCATTGCCTGTATTCGATTTTATGATGGTACTGCAGCAGTAGAAGAACTAAAATCAAAAAATTTTCAGAACTTGGGTGCAGTTCATTCAGTGCTATTATTTTATTACTACACAGAATGGCTATCACGTGGAAAATTTTTGCAACATATTTATGAATTAAAACATGAAATCACTATAAATGATTGAAACTGAACTACTTGGTGGACTTATTCAAAGAATTAAATACCTTGAATCTTCAACTTCAAGAAGAAAACATATTATGTTGGATAGAAATGATAAAGTAAATGTTTTTGTGTAGAACTAAAATTGTGGATCAGACATTTAAGGCAAAAGAACCTAGAAATGGTTGCAAATAAGAATAAATTCCAACATGTGAAAGTTGTTTTTCTATATATTTTCAGGTATTAACAATATTGTGTGAAACTAACTACATATGACTTCATTGGTAGGAATTGTAGGAGATTTGATATATATTAGGTTAAAATGTCTTTCTAAAATAGTAAAAAATGTGAAAGTTGTTTTTGTAATTATTGAAAATAATTTAGCCATGATGCCAAATTTTCAGCAAGTTATGTTTGGGTTAGAGATCTATTTCAAAATACTCCCAAAGGTCTCTCAACTGCCGTAGAAGAAATCTTTGTAGAGATATCAAAAAATAATTTCCTTTGACGGGTTCCTTAATAATAATTTTCTAGATTGACCTTTTCACTTTTTTACTCAATGTATAGATTGTAGTTTATAATTGTTTTTTATTTTATCTATATATATATATATATATATATATATATATATATATATATATATATATATATATATATATATATTATTATAATTTCTTTTTTTTTTTGACGTGTGTAAACATTTTTCTGTGTAGTGATATAAATAAATACTTACTTAATATTAACCCTTTTGAAAATCTTTGCTCTATAAAACAGGATCCAAGCGAGTCACTAATAATTACCAAACTTGTTTTTAATTTAGTTTTGATGAAATAGATAGTTATTATTAAATGCATGTGCAGAATTGATATCTTTTTATAAATAATTAATTAATTGTATTGCATGTAAACGTGCATTTTATGTCAAAATCTCTTTCATTCATTGAAAATCACGTCTGGGTTACAAATAATTAGTTGCAATTATTATTGTCACTATCATTGTGATATATTTAACAAATAACAAACAGCATTTTTATAATACAATTTAACAATCGTGCAATTCTCTATGATAATTTGGCACCATTGACTACAAACAAATTTTCTTTAATGACAAAACAGCTTAAAAAGCAAAAATATTTATATTGGGTGTCATAAATTCATCTTTTGATTCATTATAACCGTTAAGAAATTTGTAATAATAGATATAATATTTACAAGGATTGAATTAACGCAATTTTTACTAGAAAAAATTAAATAATATTATATTATTTAAGGAGCGGTAATGCAGGTCATAACTCACGCAGAAGTTTGCAGCACGAGCCGCAGGCGAGTGCTGTAATTCATGAAGTGAGTTATGACCATTACCGCAAGTTGAATACTATACTTTATCTACGACTATAACAATAAATACTAACATACAAGTATCGAGAAAGAAAATTGATTTGAAAACGTCAAAATTATTTTGTTAAAATATCAAATGACATTAGTCCCCTCAATGATAATAATTGACAGTTCCGCCTACTGAGAGGCGCTGGCAATGTAATAATTTTAAAATCTTTTAATTATTCATTCCTTTCCACTTGTTAAAAATTCTTTCCGTTTTACACCAATGGAACGTATTTATCGGCTTAAAAATTTCCAAGAATTTACTGCGTACACTATTTACATATCGAATTATCATTGTAGAAGCCCAGCGTGAGTTATAGTAACCTTGCAAAACCCCGTAACGTTACCGAATTAAAAAACTCAAAATAAATACTATTCTTAAGTGAATGAAATTATCAACAAACAATGTTGACCACCATTTTACCGTACCTACTTATATTTTATCAGTATTTTGAATAATGTAATTGGTCAAAGACAATGTTCTTAAATATTCCATTAACATCTAGGAAACACAATATTATTTTCTCATTAATAATGACTCTAATGGATTTGTTCAGTTCAGTGACATGAACGATATTTAATAAATATTTAAATAGACAGAGATACTTTATTCCACAAAAGGGGAATAAATTTTTCTTTGTCTTGCCCGTGTTACATGTTATTTTTTTGTAATAATTTTAGGTTAAGCTGGTTAACTTTGTACTTACTGCTTATATTTTCTTTAAATAATTACGTAGTTTGCGATGAGTTTGATGAGAAAACATTTAAACTTACTACCGAAAATAATCACATTTTCTGTTACATATTAAAAACCTAAAATTTGAGGATTGCGCTGGCTCATTACTTGCATTACTGAGTAACGCTTTTGAAGATTTCCATAAGCAAAGATAAATGGTTATAAAAATGTCAAGGAGAACTGTGAGAAGGTTGTCACCTATACTTATGTATGAGTTTACGGCTATTTTAATATTATGGTGGGCATTCACGTTGCTGTTATCGAAAGGCTAGTCTTCCGGGTAGCAAAGTCACCAGAAAACCGTAACGTTAGTGGCTGTATTGACTGGAAAATCCAGCCTTCTTGACGCAAATAGACGCACTTTATCTCTCCTCTATTTCTGAATGTTACCCCTAAAACACCTTAATGTATTTAGAATAACAATATGCGATTAGTCCTATTAACATTTAGGACTGCGTCTATAAGCCAGTCCTTTTTCTTTGACATGTCACACGGACTTTACGTATGAATAAAGCCTCAGTAGTTGCAATGCAGAGTTAGACGTGTCATAATTTTCGACATAAGGTTAGGTAAAGGTTGGAAATGAAAAGATTTCAATATGTATGAGGCAGATAAATCAGGTGTTACTATGTGAAATCAATTTATTTCTAAAACTTGTAAATTCGCTTCTAAAGCAAATGTGATGTGATGATCAGTTCTCGAAAAATTAATGTTTATAAATTATATTTGAGACATGTAGATTTTGTTGCAAATGTTTGGTAAAATTTGTAGCAAATAATGTGAGTAAAACATCTACGTAAAATTTACCAAACAGACAGGTGATATTAATTCTATTTTCTTTCGAAATACTGATGGTAAAGCTAATGAAAATTTACTTAATGACCAATATCTCGATAACCATGTGTCACGTATAATCGTTATCAACTTCATTGAGCTTGTCGCCTCAATGAAGATGATAACTATTGGCGTTTAGAATTTTATTCCTCAGTCAATGAATAATTGACAATCTTTTGAATATTTTCTTTTCCAACAAGTATTCTTTTTCCTACATGGGGAAATTAATCATCATAATTACCGCTATTCAAGAATATTTCGTGCGGTACAAATCCAACATTCAGAAAAACGTTTGAGCAGGAATTTACGAAAAACGCATTGTTGTCCCATTATTTTCACTTGGTGATTTAACTGGATAAGTGTATTTGGCATTTGAAAATACTATTAATTCTTCTTTAAGTCATATAATGCAGCAATACTATTATTACCATGCTGAAAACTTATTTTTTCAAGAAGATGAAGCTTCTCTACAACATGCCATGCTTATGAGACAATTTTTTTAACGAAACATTTGAAAGCATCTACCGAATAGATTGTATATTCGCCAGATTTGTTTCTGTGCGAGTCATTTAAAGATAAAAATTTATGCGCACAATTTGAATTTTGTGAAGCTTGCGACAACGCATTATGCATAAGTGTAACCTTATTTATTACTCCACAAATGCTCCACAAAGTTCGAGAACATTTCGAGCAACGTCTCTAGTACTATATGATGGTTAGTAATGGGTATTTGCAACATCTAATATAGCAAAATTAGTGTTAAGTGAATATAAATGATCAACTAGTATAAAACAAAAAAAATTGTATACAAGGTGTCTCATAATTAGCTGCCAACCCTGAACAGGCCGATTCTATAATCAAAACTGAGTAAAAAAGTTCATATGAACATGGGTCCGGAAATGCTTCCTAAGGGCACAGGGACCCATTGAACAGGGAGGAATGGAAATCATTTTTTTGCAATATCTCTCAATCGCATTGTGATAAATGAATGAAATTTGGTATACACAGCTAAATCTTGATGAGCAATTTGATGGACTCATCCATTTATTTGCACAAGGTTCATTGGGGTGGGTACGGGGGGTGGGGCCTTGGTATTTTGCGTATGTAACTTCTTCGTCTTTGACTTTTTAACAAATTGGACAGCAAATTCCGTTTTCCCGAACTGTTTTAAGTTAAAAATGTACTCTTGTTTCAAATCGTTATCTTTAACGGTTTCTGAGAAAATGGCTCTTGAATTAATCCCACTTTGGTCAATTTCATAGCAATTTAAACAAAATTGTCAAGGTATTCTTATGTCAAAGTATTGTCAACCCGATTGCCAATTTAATAGTTCTAGGCGAAAAAAATGGAAGAGTTTATGGAACAAGAGTTAGTTGATATGATATTTATTTATGGCTTTTGCGATGGTAATGATGCAGCGGTAGACCGCGAGTACGGGAGAAGGTTTCCAAACCGAAGGCTGCCATCAAGGAGGACATTCCCTACGGTATTCCACAACTTAGTTGCAACCGCAACTGGAGGTCCTTGACGCTATTGAACAAGATCTTACGACTAGCATACAAAACATTTCAAGGCAAATATATGTTCCTCGGCCAACGGTACTACATATCTTAAAGATTTCCTTAACAGAATTGATTAGATGTGCTGCTAACATTTCAGATTGGAAGAATATTAAAGCGACAAGGTCTACATGCCTATCACTATCGACGTGTACATGGCTTGATATCAGAAGATTTTGCGCCACGTATGCAATTTTGTCGCTGGACAACGAGCAAGCTTCCAAAATTTTGTGGTGTGACAAAGCTACTTTTACCCGAAATGGAAAATTAAATTTTCATAATTCTCATTATTGGGAAGAAGAGAACCCACAAAAATGATTTCCATTTCTCCCTCTTCAATGGGTCCCTGTGCCCTTACGATTATTATTATTATTATTATTATTTCCGGACCCATGTTCATATGAATTTTTTTACTTAGTTTTGATCATAGAATCGGCCTGTTCAGGGTTGTCAACTAATTATGAGACACCCTGTATATGTAATTTCTTAAATCTTTTTTGATGAACTCAACACATTTTTTACATATTTTTGTAGATATATTTTATTTTTTACATTCCATATATTATTTTAAATGCTCAAAACACATAAGTTCCTACTACTACGAAAAAAACAATAGATAAAAGGCAGACGAGCAGTATAATAGACGTGTGGCGAAATTCGCATTGATGTCACATTTTCCATACTGAAAAGCGATAGATCACATCTGACAATGTAATAGGCAATTCTTTACGATATATCCATGAGTATGAATATATGTTGGATGCATTTCTACGTGAATGGTGACATATAATCGAAACAGTAAGTCTGCAGGTGTAGCATATTAATGTGTCCTTGAAAAGTAAAAATACAAACAGTAAAGAAATATTTGTATCAATGTTTGCAGGTGCGAAAACGTAAAGTTGTCAAGTCTTATTTGTACAGTAATAAAAACTCGCACCTATTTGTTAACAGTTGTTGTTTATTATTCCTCTATTTCTCTGTTCGAATAAAAATACGCATATAATGCCTCCTGAAGGGATTAGCTTGCCATAATTGATTTAATTTTACTCTATGCATTGGAAAAATACACGAATTAATCAAGGAATAGCTTCAGAAATCTATAAACTATAAATATTTTTGCATAAACACTATACACTGTGAAAAACAAAAAAAGGGCACAGAAACGACCCATCCGTATCTTCTAAACATGAATGATTGTTAGTGATGGAAATGTCCGTTCAGCGCAAATATTGGTATCTAAGAATAATAAAGACATAGTGGTTTTTAGGCATTTGTGCTGTAATTTAATCTGATATAATTATCGCGTTGTTATGAGCTTCCCTAACCTTAGCTGGTAACTTTTGTCTTGCCCCTGTTGTCCTCGGACTAGACTCTTATAGGCTTGCTCATATATTGATTTTGGTTTCTATTCTTCGCAATATGGAGGATCAACGATGTATTTCAGTACTATCACAAAAGTTTATCAATGCTTGCAAAAAAGCCCACACAGAGCTTAAGAATTTAATTTTATGAAATTCTGGGAACATGTAATTCTGAATACCCTGATCAAAGCCCAAAAATCTTTCTAAGCCGGCCAAAAATGTCATATATCACAGATTAACAGAACAATCAAATATTTCAGTGTGTACTTGTAAAAGCAAAGCAATATTTACGTCTTTTTCTGGCACAGGTTATTATGCTCGATTAATTCCTAACATTCCTAACAATTTATGAACGTTAAAAGTTGGTAGAAATATATAATATGCTAAATTGAATTGTTTTTGAACTTATAACTTTGTGCTAAGATGAAAAATGAAGTGTCAAATAGAAAAAAATAGCATTTCAGACAATATGACCCGGTGACTGGAGTAATTATGTTCGTTTACACCAATAATAACTTTAAATCATAGGTATATAACAGATCGGTATTGCCGAGGGTGACATTTTTTTTAAATAATAGAAAGCCATTTTGGAAGAGTTGAGATCAATACACAGTAATTTTTCATTTCTAATATTTGAAGAGCGATTTTACCATTTTAAGATTATATATTATATGAGAAGTTAGTTCTTAAACTTAATTTTCTTATTCTTAACATTATTAATAAAAGAAAATTTTTTAAAAAAATACAAAATAAAAACATATATTGATAAAAAATAGTATTCATTTAATGGCGCTTTAATTTTAATGGTCTATTTTGTCCAATATAATCAATAAAATTGCATGCTTTTATAACTTCAGTGTTTGAAGGTCTCGAAACATATCCTTAAAATTATATTTCATTAATATACTGAATCGTATACGAGTATATGCATACCTTCTATTGAAATGAGTATTAGCTACAAAATTAGTATAAACGAAACAAAACAAAACTTGTCTGATTTATATAGAAAAATTTGTACGTAAATTATAGAAAATGTTATGTTAGGTAATATTTGTCGTATATAATGTGACGTGGAAGTAGGTAAAAACATTTACACCTAACACTACTTACTTAAATTACCATATACTAAAGGTCACTTTGGGTAACATTAACCTTACCTAAAATTTGGTCAAAATGGTTATAATAATTTGAATATAAAAGCGACTTTATTAGTCGATAGGGCGACGTCGGGTTGACCAGAATTTGTGTGGCTATTTGCGTACAAAAATTGGTCGGTACGCCGTGGCGCGGATGTCGGCTACCGACTTCAGGTTAGACTGCCGACGTCAGCTCGACGTCAACCCAACCAGTCTGTGCTGCTTGGGGCCCCGCCTATTGAGTAATAGTCTGTAATAGTTACCTTGTTTATGGCTTTTGCTTTATTTCCCACATCCACAGTGGGCGTCTGTAGAGCAAAGACGTCTCGCCAGAACTACATTTTTTTCTTTTATAGGATTCAGCAATTCAAAACATATGATATATCATAGCCTAGATTTCCAGGATACAATCTTTTCTTTTTGTAAACCTGTGCATTGTCGACATTAGCTCTTTTCCAACACGGCACCTGACTGGTTGGAAACCTGTCCCAAGTGGATATCCAAATCGTTCACCGACTTACTGCAGCGGAGTTGTATTTAATATTAAACTGACTGACTGCTTCGGACAGGTTTCAAACTAGTCAGGTGCTGTGTTGGAAAAGAGCTATTAACAACCTTCGGAGTTAAAAATTGAATATTTACTTAATTTTATTAGCGAAAACATAAAAAATCAAAGTTTCAACATTTGTGTTCATTTTCTGTTGTTGCATCATCGTTTAGTTTAGCAGTATCAACCGTTTTTGTCCAAATGACTTAACCCTATGACACAGGTGTCAAACTCAATTAAAATACGGTCCATATGGTGCAACAGGAAAGCCTCACGCCGACTACATCACATTCATAAAAAATAACTAGGGCCACGCATGCTGCCCGCGGGCCACCAGTTTCACAGGCACGTCTGTCCTAAAGCATCGCCTACTATGATCGTCTTCTCTGAAGAATTTAAAAAGAAATAAATTCAATGAAAAAGCTAAGATGTGATGCATTAACCCATACAACAATGTCTACTGATAAGTTTGGCAAACAGGCATTAATTCGTTCAGAGAACATTTTGAGACGAGGAAGAGGACTTTATACTGTTATAAATAACGACAGTAACAGGCAATTCTTTAAAACGTAACAATAAGCAGAAGTATTTGTTGGTCACGTTCTATTTCCACACGAACTGTCTCTCTTTTCAAACGCTTTATTTTCAGAACTCCTTTTGTATTCAGTACGATTCATGCCTCGAGGCCCGTCTTACTCGCTGAGTATTATTACAGGACCTATTTATTATTCCGTTCCTCTTTCTCTAACTATTGACGAAATTATAATTAAATTCTTATTGCACCGCCTTACTATCTACCCACGATCCATAACTACAAGCAATAAGAACTTCCGTAGAAAGTTCCGCTGAGAAGTATAATTTAGGGGCTGATATTGAGGAATATAAGAAATACATATTATTTTGGTGAAATTTATTACGTAGTTTTCTGGTTTAAATATTACCTATCTGACGAGAATCTCATTAATTCAATACGTGGGAGGATAAAAATGCGAGTTTTGCCTTTCAAGTTTTAAAATAGCAAATATTTTCGTAACGAGACGAATACTAAAACGATGCAAATTCAGAAAACTTGCACATAACATTTTTTACTGTGTTTTTTTCTTTAACTGACACTTTAATTAATAATTGTAGCAAAGATAAGTAAAATGTGACCTTAGCTGTGAACTGTATTGATGTTCTATGCTAAATGACAAATTAATTGTTGAATTGAATGAAGAAATGTGCTAAAAGAAATTTTATGAAAAAGGGACTAATATCCCGACCACCATTGAATTGCATCTAAAAGATCTATAACAAACAGCCACGGTTAGTCGTCTGCAACGCCACCAGACATATGTCGGTTTCGAACTTATTACCTCTCATTAGTTTGCTATAGATTAGGTTCATATCTGACTTAATCGACAGAAGGGACATGAGTTCACGAGAGATAGCACTGACCACTAAACGCCTGCTACTGAATTGCAATTTTCATTTATAATATCTCTAGGGCTCAAATTATTTCTGGAATTTTTTTCGAAACAAGGAAAAATTTCCGGATATTAATTTAAGCTCGCGGGATAAGAAAATATCACATCAAATTATTTATTAATTTGAAGGTTGAAACGAAGAACAAGTGCAACAATTAGACTTTTTGTTAAAATAATCAGATGTGAATATTGTAATAGAATTTTCCTGACCATTTATATTGTGTATATGTCCTGGGATTGTTGGTCATATCCATAAAACAAATTATATTTGCTTTTTTTACTAAGTATTGAGTATTCTCTTTAGTTTTATTGGGTTTTTGCCACACTTCTGAAAAAAATAAAGATTAATTAAATAAGCCCTTGCGCCAACCGGATCAGTCAAGGGTTATTTTTTAAAATTAAGTTTGCCTAACCAAAAAATCTCACACTAAAAAAAGCAATTAAAAAAAAATAAACTGTCAAACTTGACATACGTTTAATATTTTTACTACTATTTTGAGAACGAAAACAGAGAGTTTTTCGAAACGTCAATAATACGGAAGTGCGCGATAGTAATATGATTTTTTGTTATTTTTTACTTATCTGCTTTTTTCATTGTGAGATTTTGATTAGGCAAACTTAGTTTAAAAAATAACCCTTGACTGATCCGTTTGGCGCAAGGGCTTATTTAATTAATCTTTATTTTTTTAGAAGTGTGGCAAAAACCCAATAAAGCTAAAGAAAAACTAAAATTGTGCCACAAATAAATATAATAAGTATTCTATTACTATTCTTCAGAAAACCTTGTAGTAAGTAAAGTAAGTGTTGAAATGATAATTACAATTTGTCCAGTCATGTTCACTAAGTTGTTTGCTAGCTAAGTAAACTTTTATGGGAAACATTGAATAAGTTATTAATTATTTAGTAAACTACGTATTGTCTTTTTCACAATATATTCTCTCGCATATATTTTGGTGGCTTTTACATAACCTTTTATACATAAATTTACTGTGGATTTGTGAAATCATCATTAACTTTAATACACATTTACTTTTAAAATGTTTTTTTTTTAATTGTATTAATTAACAGAGAATTGCTGTTTATTTGTTAGTGTAGGTATTCGATTAATATTTGGATTTGGGTATATATTAATTTCTCGGATACAAAAAATTTTATTCTGCAGACCACCGCAATTATTAACGGATGAAGAGGTCCTTTAGTATTTAACTCAGTTCAGATAACGCAGCATTTTCGCTTTGCACGTTTATTAATTTCTTTGTAAAGGTAAACAAGCATTAATTGCCTAAATAAATACTTCACTTATTTTTGTGTTTATTTGTTTGCAAATATTTGATTATCTCCCTCTTAGATTTAACTTGGCCATCGAATTCCCGAAGAGAAATCATATTACTTCCAGATTATGAACACATTTACAGTGTTCAATTTTTTTTTTGACATGTCATTGAACAGTTTTATAGACCAAAAAAAAGTGTTCATTCTTGGGTAGGTACCTACTCAATGTCTATAAAATTATCGCTATGTTAGGAGCAATTTCATTAGTTGTGTTGTCACATATTAATAATGCATAAATAGTTGAATTTTCGGCCGATACGTAAACTGTCATATTGTTTTGCGCAGCGGTATAACCAAGATTTTTACGTGTGATATGTTGTGAATGTGGTTTTTGATATTTATTACATTTTAAAACTTTGGATAGATTGTTCGGTAGGCATAGGATAAAATAGTTGTTATAACGAAAAATTATTTTCATCCACAGTTTTGACAAAAATAGTAATTTAAGTTAAAATTTGCTTCTAATTTCGGATACTAAAATGCGCCCAATTTCAGGTATCCGAAATTGGGCGCTTTTTTAATTATAAAATTTTATTATATAGAGAGAGAGATGCTCAAAAACAAAGAGAAAACACACGTTTATGACTTTTTGAATGGTTAAGTTTTAGAAAAATTTGTTAATTTTACAGACGAATGAATTTCGGATACCTTATCCGAAATCGGATACGATTTTTTTAACTGGCAAATTTGCTAATTTTTTGCTTTTATTTTCCATATTTACCTAAATTTTCTTAGTGCAAAAGTTATATGAAGTATATTACAATAAATGACGTAATACCAAAATTTTGTTAAATTATATTGGCTGATTTAGAAAACCTATCCGAAATTAGACTTCTTTTCTCCAATTATAATTTACAATTAATGATATTCAAATAGTATATTATTTAACAAACAAATACATATGGCTGTAATTCATCTCGTAAATTATATGCAACTAAAATACTATATTTTTTCCACAAATTTTAAATTTGGTGGCAAAAGTGTGATTATCATTAATCACGGGTGATTGATTATTAATCACTCCTATAGTACATTATGCACATCATTATACTTGAAGAAATAGATGAATAATTTATTAGGGTAGAATCTTATAATATAATTGTGGATAAATATGTATTATTTATTCAACAAAATTTAATATTTTGGCGAATGCGCCACGTCTAATAGCTTTATTTATGGTCAAACATTGATGTCCGTTGCGCGCTTGAAATAAACCGATTTTTTACTCTCGGCCCATAACACTTATTTAGACAACGAATAAACATAGCGGTCTAAATAAAATAACAATCGAAAAACAAAGTTGTTTCCTAAGGCTGCTGTGTAATATTTTTTTCGAAGTTAGTTTTAAATTATTTAAATTTAATGAGGAAACTGTGCAAGAAATCGTCATATTTACGATTTATTTACTTAAAAATAAAGGCTTTAATCGAAAATTGGTTACACGAGATAAGTAAGTCTGTCTTTTAGCTTTGCAACGATACCAAAATTATATCGAATTGATAAAAATTTCTCAAAATTCTATGCTAAATGCCGAACGTCTACAACTTCAGAAACGAATATATTTTAAATGCTGCAACCACGTGTGCTTCACTCAGTGGGATGGGCTTAGAGATTGGTAAATGCGGGCAGGACCGGAGTTCAAAGAAATACATAGTCACTTATAATCTATACGTTCTCAGTTGAGACAGTATTGAATTAATCGATCTTATGGAGTTTGATGCTAATCACCAACAAAGCAAAATTTAATAGTTATATAAATTACAAAACTTTAACTAGTGAATTGTACAATTATAATTGGGAGGACGTAACTACAGGAGAAGATATTCATGCTGAAACAAAAAAATTTGTTAGTAAATTGCAATCACTTATATGTAAACACACTAAAACAATTAAAATAAAAAAGGCGAATTTAAGCGTAAAGAATGGATAACGAACGGTATCTTGACCTCTATAAAGAAAAGGGAAGCAATGTATAAGAAAATGAAGGAAAATCCTGGTAATGACAGTATTAAAAAAGAATATAGTTCTTATCGAAATAAATTAAATCAAATGATAAAAAAAGCAAAACACACTTTTTATAGAAACCTAATTAAACGCGCTAACGGTGATATTAAGAACATGTGGAACATAGTAAATAATAAAATTAAAAATTCTAACAAACAAGACAATATTATAAAAACTTTAAATGGTAAAAACGGGTTTTTAGAAGATAACGTACAAATAGCAAATGAGTTTAATAGTAGATTTGTAAGTGTAGGAAGGTTATTAGCAGCTAAAATAAAAAGAAATCAAGGTTATAAAGAAAACAAGGTACAAAATCCTTACACGTTATTTCTATACCTTTGTCAAAAAAATGAAGTAGAAAATTGCATATACGAATTAAAGAACGGTAAAGCTCCTGGGTGTGATAAAATAAAATCAGAAACTCTTAAAGCCATAGCTAGGAATATTTCTATACCATTGACTTATTTAATAAATAAATCCTTTTGTCTAGGAATTTGTCCCGATGTTTTTAAAATATCCATAATTAAACCTATATACAAAGGGGGTGATAAAAACCTGCCATTAAATTATAGACCAATTTCTTTAATTTCAAATGTAGCAAAAATATTTGACAAGCTAAAAATTAGAATTTTAAAATTTCTTAACGTACATAATATTCTTTCGACGCAACAGTTTGGTTCTAGGCAAGGTAAATCAACTGAAAATGCTATTGAATTACTCACCAAATATGTATATGAAGCATTAGATGATTCAAAATCTTCCCTCTGTATATTTTTAGACCTAGCTAAGGCTTTTGACACTATTAGTCACACATTATTATTAGAAAATTTAGAGGATATTGGAATTAGAGGAAATGCACTTTATTTAATTCGCAGTTATCTAACAAACAGGAAGCAGTGTGTAAAAATAAATGATGTAAGGAGTAAATTTGAGACTATAGAATATGGAGTACCACAGGGGACAATACTTGGTCCACTTTTATTTTTAATTTATATAAATAACTTTTACGGCATTAAAACAAAAGGTAAAATTATCAGTTTTGCAGACGATACTGCATTATTAAAGAATGGCTTGATTACAAGTTACTGTCCTTGAATACGGATAAGACAGTATATGTGCCTTTTGCCTCGTATAAATCTGCATTACCATCATTTACGTCTTTAGAAATAATAACAGATAATAATACCTTCAAAATAACGTCAAAATCTTTTACAAAATATTTAGGGATAATGATAGACTGTCACTTAAGATGAAACCAACATATAAATTATGTAACGCAAACACTCAGAGTATACATTCACCTGTTTAAGTTTTTGAATAATATTATGGATAGCAAGAGTTTAATTGGTTGGGGGGGTGTAAGAAACATTTATTTGAATAAATTAGAAATTACTCAAAAAAGAATTATAAAAATTATGTATAATAAAAAACTTACCTATCCAACTGATTTGCTATATAAATAAACATCAATTATGGACTCACGTCAAATATTTTTCTGTGCACTGGCAATTATGCAACATTCTGAAATAAAGAGACGCTTACAACATGAATATAACACTAGGAACAAATCTAAGTTAGTACCTGTCAAAGGAATGCATACGTGTGTAGGGCAGTGATTTCATATATTTCTAGCTCCAAAAATTTTTAATTTCTTGTCTGAAACAATAGCAAATATAAATAATAAAATATCATTCAAGAGGAATGTCAAAATATTTCTTCAAAATACTTCTAGAAATGAAATACACAAACTAATAGATTTTAGTTAATATATGTATAGGGAGATTTTAATTATATATTTTTTTTTTAAATATCTATATATTTGTCTTAATATATGTATTTATTATATCGGTGTAGGATAAGATAATGTAATTTGCATAAATTGTATAATTATTGATTTATTTATGTTTGTTTTTTTTTATGATGAGTAAATTTAATTGCTACTTACCTTTTAGCTATGTAGGTCACAACAAGTTTATGTTTAAACTTAAGTTGACGTCACTATGTTTATTGGTTGACTATTGTCACATGATTTATATATTTCAAATGCTAATACCAAATAAACATTATTATTATTATTATTATATTATAATTCTTTTGTTGGCGGTGGTGTCTAAACCTGTAGAATACATTTTTTCGTTTAGACCAACAGTTCCGGAAATATAAGAAGTTCTACTAGAATTCCTTAGGTATGCAATTTTTACAGTGCTTATTAAAACATTGTCATTTTTTCGTAAGTTCCAAATTGAACAAAATTCTCCGCAAATTAAATACGTATTTTCCATATTAAAATAATAAAGAACATAAAACACTGAAATAAATGTAGTCACTATATTTATTTTATATAAAAATTTACCTGTTCTCAAATCTTTGTTCTTCTAATTTTAAAGAGGGCAATGTCATAAATATATTAAACACAATCATAATATGTAGGTACAATAAAAATGTTTTTCTCATTATGGAAAATATAGATATTTTTAACTCGTCGAATGAATGCGCTGTCCTATTTCTGCATCACAAGTATACACACGACGCACAAAGTTAACTTCTGGAAAAGTGTAACACCGTAAACTGTTTTTAAAAAAACTTTTTTATAGTTTTGATTACATTTGCTCGATATAACTTCATATCAATAGTAAATAATTAGTATTTGTAAGTTTGTAATGCACAAATTTACTGGACCGACTTTGGAACATTTTTTTTCGAAAAGGCGTTAAGTTATTAAAAATTGGTGTGTACCGTTAGAAGTACTGTAGTACTGTAGTTTTTTATATAAGCTATAAAAAAACTACGAACATGAGTAAAATCGTTGTTTTACACGCGCGATGTAACGAAAAACGTAATAATTTTCAAATAATGTCCCAAGCATCGATAATTTGATTTTATTTTAATAAAATGCGGCTCTACTAAAAAAAGTTCTACAAGTCTATTTTGGATTCTAAAAATGTCAAGATGGTTATATTTTCTTAAAAACAAAACGGCATAATTGCTAGCCGATTTTACTCCACTAAATCTAAATATTCTAAATACGTCCACCGTAAAATCATTGTAGTGGGAGAGCGGTAATCTCCGCCTCCAGCCGTAACGCCCGTGCACCCGACCCCGGAGCGCTACCCAAGGAGTGTACAGATAACGGACTCTTAAGAACAAAATACCTAAACGCATACTGGACCACTATTAATGACTATACAGAGCGGCCAAATGAAAACGAAACAGAGCCATTTTCAGGAACTGCGTCAATATTGTAGAAAAACGCTCAGACTCGTCCATTTTAGATTAAAGGGAGACATTCTTTGCTGGTATTTTTGACTCCACCACTTTCACTCTCAAGGAAGGGTAAGCATCACCCCAAAATATTTAAATGTCATTGGGGGTTGAGTAATATTTATTTAGAAAGCTCTTACAATTCGCTTTACAACAGACTTTAAATTTTATAATTCCGCCCAATACTTAATAAGAATTTTGATTTTAAAATTGAAAATTATGTACAATCAATTAGTAACGGTAAAAATGTCACTCATTCGAGTTAAGTACGTCAATGGTATAAATTTAGTATTTCTTGCATTACATCGGTTTTTGGCAATTTTTTACGAGAAACAGTTTAGATATTTTTATACAGACGTTCCAACAAAATTTATATATACAGGGTGTCTGAAAAAATGTGGGAAATCTCTCGAGTGCAGATAGAACATGAAAAAATTGAGAAGTTCTTATGCAATTTTTTCTATAGTCCCTCCCTACGGAGATATGTGTTCCTGAAGAACACAGGTGGAAACCGGTTTTTCTTGAATAACTTTTAAAGTACTTAATATAATTTAATAAAAATGTAATGTAATGGGCACTAGTAAGGACCTCTTAAAATAGTGTTCTTGAAACATATTTAGCTTTTTTAGTTTACCAGGGACGGGCTAAGCTTTACAACCTAATGGCTAAGTTTTTAACACCCTGTATGATAAAAACTTTAAAATAATAAATCTGGGTAACGTAGTCGATTAAATGAACCGCTTACGAGACAAAGAATAATATAATAAATTGATTTGTCTTATTTCTAATAAAAAGGGCCATGATTTCTATTTTTTTCTCTCGACACGAAAGTGCGATACGGAAGTCATTCAATCAACAGGAAATTTTAATTTTACTATGTTTATTTCGAAAAAATACAAAATTTAAAAAACGCAGTGGTGTCCTAGGAGGCACCTTAACCAAAGTTTACTGAATAGATATAAGTTATACCACTCTCTGTCGGCACTTTGATGTTTCGAGATCAAAGCCGTACCGCCGCACGTAAATACTGTTGCAAAAAATGACCAAGTACGAGGGACTTAAAAAAGTAGTTTCTTTCCAATTGGAAAATATTTATATACGAGGTATATTCCAAAAGTGTGATGTAAGGTTGCTTATTGTATAAATAAAATATTTGTAATGTAATAAATATAAATATTTTAAAACGAATATAGGTAAATGTATAAAGTTTTGTTAGTTAATCTTGGAAGTCGTATATATTTACTTTAAAATAAAAACTATACCTACGTACTCTGCTATATAAAAAATAATGTAGTCATGAGGAAAATTTGCAATAAAATTGTTATGTAAATATTTAAAAAAACAGTATACGTTATTTTAAAACTAAAATAGCAAATAATATAATTTATATTGTTTATAAGTTACAAATGCTGCAGTATAGGTTTTTACTTGCCCTTTTAATGCAGGTTTTCTTGGACTCCAATACAAAAGTGTTTGTGACGTTTAACAGTCGACCTGAAATATAATAAAAATGCATTATATTCTTGTTAGGTAATTTAATAAACTATATATTCTTTTCAGTAAAAAAATACTCAAATGAAAACGTAATGCAACCAGGTCATTTTTTAGTACTTAATATTATTTATTGATTTGGGTATTTATATACGTATATTAACTAATTTGAGACAAATTATTTTAATGTATTTAAAGATGTTACTATACATACCATTTTTATTATATACTTTTTGTGCTCAGATATCACTTAGAATCGGTGTACCAGTTTGAACTTCAGCATCTTGAAATTTTGGCGCTAAAATAGTTTTAGTATTATCAGAAACTCTGCTTGAACCAAAAATACTTGAGTGTAAAATTTACATGACACCTACTTACATAATTATTACATATTACACTTTTTTTAAATAAATACCAGTACAAAGAACTTACTTTTTGGTTCATACAAAAATGATGATATTTCATTGTTTGCTTCAAATTCTAATTTTTTTATAGCATTGATCAGGACAATCTTTCAAATGAAGATTTTAATTTTTATCGGCGTACCGCGTAAAATTTTATATCGTGACCTATTTCTTTATATTAGTTGAGGAAATATAACGATATCGATCGCACTCAACACGTTACAATTCTAGCGTCGGCCACCGTGTAGAAGCCTGGGTACCGAACGGTCCCCGAGACGGGTGAGGAGAGCGGAATTGGCAGAGCGGGGCGTGTTCGAGAGTGAAACAACTTATATATTTATTCTGTAAACTTTGCCTTAACGAAATTATTGAAAAACTTCAAAAGACAGGACATAGGTCAAACTCTTTCTCGCTATTCATTTATTTAACGATAAATGTCGGTGCTTATACCATGATATGGTCACACTTGTGCAGTAATAACACAATAAAAAATGTGTTGTCTTTTCACTGCAATATCGTGTGATATGACAATCTCTTCTTGGTAAATCAGGTGAAATGGCTGTTTCATTTTGGTAGAGATTACCATAAGAATCTGTATTAGCATATCGCACTTATTTAGGGTTGGGAAAAATTTATTCCAGGGCTGGAATCTCCTCAAAAATCCAAATAAATGCCTTCGCCAAATTGCTCTCAAAAAAAAAAATAATAATAAGGTTTCAGTCGAGGGGCGTTTCGCTGTCCAGATTTTGTACACCAAAATTCCTTCCTTGCGGAAAATGCAGCAAAATGCCTCCGAAATGCCACAAATTACCTCAATATGCTAAACAATTTTCGAAATACCCCCGAAATGCCCTAAATGCCACCGAAATGTTACCGGAATACCAGAAATACCACAGAATGCCTCTAAATGTTAGGAAATACCTCGAAAAGCCTTATGTTTTTAGTTACCATTTTCTGTCCTAATTGTATTATTTATCATTTTTATACAGGGTATCCGTTGAAAAATAGACCAAACCCTACCATTAGATTCTACGACGAAAATTAATTGGGAAAAGTCAATGTTGCTCATTAAAGCTTAATTTTCCAGATACAGGGTGTTGAAGTTGAAAAATAAAAACGAATTTTAGGCATATCTATCTCGGAGATGCATTAAGGTATTTTTATCTAATTGGGTATGAGGAGTTCTAATGACAACTTACTTCATTTGCTGCGACTTCACGTCAATATGAAAAAAACAGTGGCGTGCAAACTATATTTTCGAGATTCTTTTCTAAAAAATAAATGCGCCACTGCATAAAGCAGAAATAAATAATGTTTTTAAAATTTTCAATGATTTTTTCAACAAAAAAGGTATATTTGTTGAATATCGCTGAGAGACACCGTTTTTGAAAAAATAAACTGCGTTTAAAGTAGGCAAGGATGTGCAGTTCGTTGATTACGTAACTCCATTAACTTGCAACTTGTGTTATAGAAACATAATTTTTTGATAATTAAATAGCATTAACAATCATTATACTGTTTACATAATATATTGCAAGCATTACAGTTGTAAAATATATCACACAATTAAGAAAACTAAAATAAAAATATAAATATTTTTTGTATGGCATAAGTAAATAATAGAATATAACAAGAAAAACTATAAAAAAAAACATTAATTAAACATTAATAATGTTTAAGATTATTTTCGATTATTTGACTAAAGACATGTTCGATATCTTTCTAAGAAATTTCTCTAAACAGTGAAAAATGATGGGTTCATGTTTCTCATAGCATTTGCAGCTGAAACTATTCTTTGCCCTAGTTTATTTCTATTGTTGAGAGAGGCAGCACTATAAACCATGGCCTTAATATAACCTCAGAAAAAAAATCAATCGGATTTAGATCCGAACAACGTGGCGGCCTTGGATGTTCATTTTCTTTTTCTATCCATCGATGACGAAATATGTTATCTAAATGCTTTCTTACTATTATAAGAATTAGCAGGGGCACCATCATGTAAATACCACATGAACACTAATGTTCAAAGGAATTTCTTCTAGTAGTTCTAGTAGTTAAATTAGATTGTAAAAAGTGCAGATAATGTTGGCCGTTTAAAGATAGATGCCCGAAATTCATATTGCCCAAGAATCTGTTCGTCAAATATTCCTAACCTAATATTGAACTTAAACTCATGCTGAAAGTGTCGTACAATGCTTTCATTTGGATTTTTTCGGCTCATATATGAAAAAAATCCCTTAACATATCTCCGAGATATGTCTAGTAATCATTTTTATTTTTTCAACTTCAACATCTCGAAAACTAAGCGTTTATGAACAACATTGTAGGTATATGACTTTTACCCATTAATTTTTGTCGTAGAATCTAGTGGATTTGGTCCATTCTTTATATATTCTAAGCCGGCGCTGTTAAATACATATATGAATTATATACTTCAATTTAGTGTAAATTTTCGAATTCGGCATGTTCAAAATTTCGTTACATTATCTCGAATCGCTACCATTGAATATAAACCACTTTCAGGACTGGCTCTAGAGGGCTCTAGCTCTCTGAGAGTCCGTTTGTCGATCTATGTTTATATAAGTTTTCTTCATATTTCTTGTCTGAATCGTCTGAAATATTTGCTCATAATTTCCGGACACCCATATAATATGCATGTATGCACCTAGATATTTTGAAAAGTCTTCTGGTTTGCAATAAATCTCCGTTGTCAAGTTATCGACTCACCCTATACAAACATACACTGGAACCGCTTTGCCTATTTACATTCGTTTTTAACTCTTATACAATGTGTACAACTATAGAAGTCGTGAGTCGAAGTGAATTAGGTTAGGTCTCCAGTTGAAAACGAAGTTTACAAAAAACAGAAATAGTTATCTATTATAATTAAATAAGTGGTTATTTAAGTAAGTAAAAATAAAAAAACATGTAAGTACATGTTTTTTTATTTTGAACCAAAGAAATGACACTAAGGTATAATTTTCAACATTCATGAGCCTAGTTGGTCAGCCTGACGCCTTGATATCGAATTATACAATCCATCTCAACGAGCACCTCGTGGACAAACTATTACGCGTACACACACAATACAAAAATTCTTTCAAAAATGCTCTTAAATGCCTCTAAAATACCCCCAAAATGCCTCGAAATTCCAGAAAATACCTCGAAATGCCCTTAAATTCCCCTAAATACCATAAAATTCCTCAAAATGCCCTAAAATACCTCAGGATTCAAGAAAATGGCTCAAAATACCTGCAATGTGTACACCAAAATGCCTCTGCGAAACACCCCTCGGTTTCAGTATTCGATTTCCTACTATTCAAACAGAAACATTCACTATTTCTGGTCGTTATGTACATTTTTCTGTATCCAGTGTGGATTTTCTGAGCGCACGATTCTAGTTCTGCAAAAAGTTGTTTCGCCAGGGAAAATTGTGATTGTTTTATTTGGCTTTTCTTTCAAATTATTGATTGTTTAATGGCTCACCAAAACTGCAATGTTCTATCTGTTTCATCTACCTATAATTCTTATAAGCTACTTACTTTTAAATGTTACAGTTGAGATATAAAGGTACAATCGTTTGCAATAATAACAACTCATTAAAATTAATTTTGCGACTTTAAATATTTAACATTAGTTATTAGTAGTTTCACTCACCAATAGAGATTTAATGAAATTTCTACTCAGAATTTGCAGAAATTTAAAAACTGTTTTAAGTGTCATTATTATTGCAAAAACATGTACCTTAATCTTAGGTATTACTAAAGTATCTGTTTAATTAGTTTATTACTAAGTAATCTATTTAATTTGAATCGGTCTGTGGTCGCGCGGTTTAAGGCGTCAGTACTTGAATCGAGGTGACTAGATCGCTGTGGGTTTGATCCCCGCAGCCGGTAGACCGTATATAAGCTACATTCGTGGAGATATTGGCACCCTCTCTGCGGGTATGGTAGGGCGGAAGAATGTTAGCTTGGGTCAATGTGAGAGATTGATACCAATTGACATTTGACTACCCCCCTAATTAATGATCATTATCATTATCATTATCATTATCATTATCATTATCATTATCATTATCATTATCATTATCATTATCATTATCATTATCATTATCATTATCATTATCATTATCATTATCATTATCATTATCATTATCATTATCATTATCATTATCATTATTATTATTATTATTATAAACAAATTTTATAAATTGGAATGTTGTCTCTTATACCTGACAAAAATATTAATATACGGAAATTTAATATGAGTAGGTATGACTACATTGTAATATTAACGAAGTTAATCAGTTAATGGTGCTTACTAGTTCATTTCCAGCTACTTCTAGTTCGACTTTCTAAAATTTAATGAGCATCTCTAGAAATCGTAACGACGAGAATCCGCCTTGATTCAATCGGTTCATTTTCCATTATGTTGAATTTATAAACGAGTATACTTGAACTTGTAAATCAGTTCACTGATGTGGATATATAAAAAGAGAAATATACCTAAATTGTATTTGCGTTCAATGTTTCCAGAATTTTCATCAGGAAGGGTTGAATCAATGAACTAAATTAAATTAATCCTTATGGGCATGTGTAAATACACACTGCGTTGTTATCGGGCAGAAAACGAAGGGAAATTTATCTTCAACTGTTTGCAATCAAATCCGCAGAACGTTTTGTAGGAAACAATGAGTATTTTTATAAAAGAGTTAGCAACAAATTTATATCTAACTCATTTAATTCATTTCAAAGGCATGAAAAGCTACCATGAACATCAAAATGTTAACTAGCAGTAACATTGGGACAACTTCAGAGAGGTAGCTTTAATTCATAGCATGAGGTGCAAAAGCAGATCAACTCATCTTTTAGTCCAGCTTCGACCCGAGGAAGAAAACATACACCAGGAAGAAATCCGAGTAGGAATACTTAACGTCTACGACGTCAACAAAGCCGCTAAATCAGTAATTGTATAAGACACAATCTTGATGATGAAAAACAATGTTTGATAAATTAGTGTGGAAAATTTCGAACTATAGACCTATCGCCATTTTCTCCAGTTTATCTAAAATATTGAAAATACTACTGCACAATTCATTATATGTGTCTGAATTTCTATCGCCTCGACAGTATGGCTTCATAAAGGGGAGGTCCACCGTGACGAACCTAATGTGTAAGACTCAATTCATTAGTGAGTCCTTGGTCAATGTGATCAAGTTGACGTAGTATACACTGACTTTACTAAAGCATTTGACATACTTGATCACGATATTCTGTTACACAAGCTGGATATGTTTGGCCTTTCTAACTCGTTATTGCAGTTATTCCAATCTTACCTGCAGTTCGTACAGCATCGTGGTAATTGTTCTCAAAAATTCCTGCAAGTGTCTGGTGTCCCTCAGGGTTCGACGCTTGGACTTCTTTTATTTGTTATGTTTCTGAATGACATTGTGTTTGAGTTACGTGTGGACTATTTGATATATGCTGGTTACCTCAAGTTTCTATGTAACATAGACACCGTCAGTGACAGTCATAAATTACAAAGTGTGTTAGAAGCTGGTGTTCTTGTAATAATTTACCCTTAAATGCATCAAAACGTAATGTTATGACATTTTCTAGGAAAACAAGCACTCTCACTTTAGCATATAAATTAGGTTACTCTATTCGTTGCAGGCCTATAAAGGATCTTGGAGTTATTTTCGATCCTAAACTATCCTGTAATTGGGCATGTTTGAATATGTATTAAGTAAATTAATAAATTACTTAAGCGCACTTCAAGACGAATTTGGAAGGGCGCAATGTAATTAATAAAAAACATCCACTAACATGCAACTAGAAGGAATCTGAGGGGTTATAATAGCTAAAAAAAAAAATTTTTACGTTAAAGAGAAAACTTAAAAAAATGTTGTGCCTTTAGAAATTATTTTGTAGAATTATTATTTATGTAGGTACACATAGAATAGTTCAGATACAATGACAACAGACAACCGCTTTGCTGTAATTTCTTAATAATTTAAAAATAATTGGGGTATATTGCACCAACAACAATGCTTTATCAGAAACATTAATTACTACCTACCCATATCATCATGTAATTTTACTTTTCGGAAGCATTTTAAGAAAAATTTATATTTTGGTTTAATCTGAATATATAAGATTAAAAATAAAAAGATGACCATCGTCACATATCCTACGTATCCATGCTATTTCACTGTGTAACTTAGACTATGTACGCAGTTCAAGAACAACACGGTATTGCTTTGAAGCGATTGGCAACTAGCATAGAGTAATTGGTTATTCAAGTTTCCGGAGGAACTAATCATGAGATTCCTTAGGTAGAGAATGCGCTACCTTTTCGTTTATTGACCTAAAGCCGACTTTTGACATATATTCGGCCATTGCCAAAACAGCACTCTTGGCGTGGATAGGAGAAAAATTGTCTGAATACGGGCAAGAATAGCCAAAGTTAGCACACTCAAAAGTTATTTATAACAGACTGCCTACCGAGAAAAAACTAAAATTTTTATATATTTATACAGACACCTTAAAACTTTAGTTGGTCTATACAATCCCACCGGAAAAGTGTATGAGGTGAATACAAGTAAAATATTTAGAACTCTCCAGCACTCCGGTTATACCGGAAGTCGACAGAAATTTCGTTATTTTCAAAGGAACACCCTGTATTTTTAAAATCTATGGAAAATGTTAGGGTCGTTTTGTATAGAATTCCCTACAACTATGAGTTATAGATTTTGCAATATGAGATAACTTCTTCCTGGAAATAGATATCAATTTGATTTTTGGAATGCATAAAGAACTTAGACGACGCTAAATTATGGTACATGGTAAATTTAAACATATTATACCAATCGTTTTATTTTTACCATTATATTTGGACGACAGCAAACAGCTATAACTTTTTCATGTCAAATGGAACACTATGTATTTTTTCGCTCTGTTTTGTGCACATTGAAATTGTCTTTTAGTTGCATTCGCTATAGGAACTTTGCCGTGTTAGGAAATTTTAAAATATTTCGGATTAGTATTTTTCAAGATAACGATCGAGGGGAGATCCCGGTAGGACAATCTATATACTGAAAATGATACTTGAGAATGAAAAATCGATATTGTGTGTAATTATTTATTTACGGATTTTTTTGTTACTATTTGTTTGATTGGATTTTCCTGGCACTGAAAGAAAAAAGTATTCACAAATAACTCCCTGCGCCTAATGGATTAATCGAGAGGTTGATTTTATAAATATTGTTTTGCCTATAAAAATAAACTACTTTCTATATTTGTTAATATTTTTATATTTCAGTGGCTAGCTTTCCTTTATCCAGAAAGAGGTTTTATTAACCGAATATTTGAACAAAATGCCATTGAATAAGGTCATTAATATTATGAAGAGACTAAACCCATTGAGTGAAACATAATTTTTGGTGTGAATCTCAATAAATAATGAAGAATGGTTTCTAGTCCATTCACTTTGAACCAAACCTAACCTAACTTTACCTAATCTTTTTTTTTTTTGGGAGAGAAAATCTTGAAGGCCTAGCAGTTGATGTTCTAGTTCTATTGGGGACTGCTGAACTCCTACCGGCTTCTCTGATAATAGTAATAACACCGTCTAAACATGTCTCTTGGCTTCAGGGCGGGTTGTGCGAAATTAAGATAAAACCTTATACGTGTAAGCTTATTCCTCGTGCACCTTCTGAGAGTAGGTATTAAACCAAACCACTCTCATATCCTCCTTCTTCCGTCTCGTCATCCTGTATTCCCTCCCCATGGTGATGATTTAAAATGCTTTGCCACTTAAGGCGTATTCACAAAGTTTTCCACCGTGCACTAGCACTACACAACTTGTTAACTTCCGTAAACCTTGGACAATGAAATACCGAAACCGTATTCTCGGACCAGGCTTTCTATAATAGACACAAGCGTCATTTGACTTCTTAATTAATGCGTTTTAGATAAAACTTCCAAAACCAATGAAAATCAGTCAAATTGTATTATAAAATATATAACCTTTCCGTGTCCTCTCTCGTACCACGCCTTCACATCCCTTACTAGTCTTCTCGTCCACCTTCCTTTTGAACTATGCTGCTCTTGCCATCACGGGAATGTTACTAACCCTTCTGCTCTCACTACTCCCTCCCTTACTAAAGATATTCTTTCTTTCTTCAGCAGAAATTGGATGGGGATCATAAGAGCCACGACTCATACTTCCTGGTCCACACTGATGTTGTGTTTAAGAGCACATGATCCACTACGTGATATTTATTATAGACTTTCTGAATATGATGCCTAAATATCAAATGTTTGTCCGCTATTATCCCCAGATTTTACACTGCTGTATCTGTAACACATGGATGCTTACGCGGTAGGTTTGATATTTTTATCGAAAAACACTACTTTTGTCGTCTCAGGAGTAAGTGTAAGCTCATGCTGTCATCTATATGCTAACCTTCTCCGTAATACAATTTCCCTTTTCCACCATCTCTACTTTCGTGTCGTCACGACCACTGTTACAAGATCATCTTGGTACGCCAGAAATTCTGTATTCGTGATTTACAAATTCAACACCCTGTCTTAGCGGAGTTACACAATATGATCACCAATGTTAATTCTCCTAAAATTATCTGGACATATACCTAACCTAACCGAACATAACCTATATTATGTAATTACCAGTGGAAAACCGATTTTAAGATATATATGTAAAATTATTCTCTACCTTCACTACATCATTTGAAGTATTTTCATATTTTTAAAATCTATTTAGATCGTATCTTAATTAAGAAAGCAATTCTATTTTTCTACAATATATATATTTCTGGAGAACATTGTACCTTTAACACATACAAACGTACGATACGTATATGTACTAGAGTATAAACGTGGGAAAATTGAAAAAGTTCGAAATGGCAACGGACATCTATAGATTTAATACAGAGCGTACTTGCTGGTCATTAATTATGTAGGAATGGCTCCCCAGGTGCGCGTATCCGCAGCTTTACCTAATAGTCTATGCGTCTTAGTCGTCAGAGTACACAGAGGTGTGACGTCAAGGACCAATATCTCAGTCGGTATTGGCAATACCTGCAACGGCACCATAGGGATGTATTAAACATTTTTCATACCTAGGTATTTATATAAAGTACTGTGAAGCGATAATGGCTTCGTTCAAACAAATTGTTCGAAATGTGATAGTTTTGTGGCACTGCAGATAATAGTAATACACATTATAAGTTCGGTAGGTGAGTTGTTTTACACTGTTTTTAAAATAAATAATAAGTTACAATTATTAAAATTATAGGTAGTTTTTCAATCTTTTTCTTGTCACTCTCAAATACATTCATAACATAATTTTTGAATTGTTTTAAGTTTAGGAGGTTTTTAAATAAATCTGCAGAAAGAATGTGTTAATTAATCCAGAAAAAATCACATTACAAATAGAGGTACATACTACATGCAAAAATAAACGAAATATTAATGTTGCTAGATAACACACATTACGGTATCAGATACTGTAATGCACCATGTCTCGGCCTTAACTGACCCCTAATCAAATTGGAGTATTTTTGCAGCGTTGGTTATATACAAGTGACATATTGTCGTTTTTAGACTTTTGCAGCCGGTGCTATCATTTGATACATAGTGATTTTCCGGATTGTTATGCTGTGACCTCGGTAATTGGTCGCTGTCAGAAACAGAATTAAAGTGCACATCTCTACCATTCTGGGATTATTTGACCTACCCTGGTTGTTATCGGGCTAGGCTCTATGGGGACAGACCCGTTATCGGATATCTGGGCTCGCCCATATATTGATTTTGGCTGCTACCTACTGTTGGTATTACGACTACTACGTTGTCTACGTCAGTGAAACGTTTGAAAGCATAGGATGCGACCAGTTGAAGAGGCGACTACGGGACGACAAGAAGCAGAAACATTGTGTTAGTTTGTAGGAACTGGGTAAGACAAGCTGAAAATTTTATTGTAATATCAGGTACGTCAAATTATTTTATTAGCTAAAATAATAAATTAATTCTACTAATAATTAATAATAATACCGGCAAAAACAGTTAAATTTTCAGTATAAAATAGACGCTATACAGGGTGTTTCAAAATAAAGGCGAAAAATTTCAGGGGGTGATTTCTTGTTGAAAATAAAAGGTAGTTTATTATATAAACCTTGGGTCACAAGTCAACCATTAGGGAGATATCGCGTTGCAAGGATGGCGGAAAAAAGAGTGTTTTTATTGTTTTTCTCGGAAACGAAAAGCGTGTGAATGGTAAAATTTTGTGGAAGTGTTACCATCATCAAAAGACAATTGTGACATATATTTTCCCTTTTTGAAAATAATTGGAAAGGGTTGAAATAAACTACACCTTTCAGTTTATTTAACTATACTTTCAAAAAACTTCCTTAACGACGTAGGAAAAAATAAATTAGGTTAAGCCGATTCATTTAGAAACTTTTCTCTCTTATATTTTTTTGATAAAATTAACTGTTTCGATGTTAAAAAATTAAATGTAAAGTATTGCACGTCTGGAAGAAGCAGTTTTAGTACATCCATTATTAGGAAAAACTTTAGTTGGCTGCTGACAGCAGGATGTTTCCATTGCTGCTTTGACAGATAGCAAATGGTTTGTACTATTTTAACATTTTGAAAGTGGTTTACGGGATAATTTACTTTCCGTTGTAGGATGTGTTTGATTGCAGAGTACGTTGGGATGCAAAACTAAGTTAATACAACAAAAATGGTTATTTTTACAAATGCAGGAATGACAGACATGCACTTTATGTACGGCTGGGCAAATGGAAATTCCTTAAATGCTTGTCGTCTTTATGCAGAAGCGTATCCTAATCGTAGAATTCCTCATCACAGTATATTTGCTAAGTTTCATCGAAGGCTATGTGAATCCGGAAAATTAAAAAAAAGAAGTTTTGATACAGGCCGACACCGGGAAGTTCGATCAGCCGAAGTTGCAGCCCTAAATATTATTGCAGCGCATCCCGAAACCAGTACAAGGAAAATTGCACAGGAATTAAATACTAATCTACTGTATGGAGAATTTTAAAAGAACAACAGTTATACGCTTACCACGTACAGATGGTTCAAGCACTTTTACCCAGAGATTACGAGCTAAGAATGTTTTTTTGTCAATGGCTGTACCGAATGAATCCTGAGAACCCTGGAATTTGCTCAAAATGTTAAAATAGTACAAACCATTTGCTATCTGTCAAAGCAACTATGGAAACATCCGGAAATTGACAGCAGCCAACTAGAGTTTTTCCTAATAATGGTGTAGTAAAACTGCCTCTTCCCGACGTGCAATAATTTACATTATATTTTTTAACGTCGAAACAGTTAATTTTGTCAAAAAAGTATAAGAGAGAAAAAATTTCTAAATGAATCGGTTTAACCTAATTTATTTTTTTCTACGTCGTTAAGTAGGTTTTTTGAAAGAATAGTTAAAAAAACTGAAAGGGTAGTTTATTTCAACCCTTTCCAATTATTTTCAAAACGTGAAAAAATATGTCACAAGTGTCTTTTAATGATGGTAACACTTCCACAAAATTTTACTATTCCCACGCTTTTCGCTTCTGAAAAAAACAATAAAAACACTCTTTTTCCGCCATCTTTACAACGCGATATCTCCCTAATGGTTGACTTGTGACCCAACATTTATATAACAAACTACCTTTATTTTCAACAAGGAATCACCTCACGAAATTTTTCGCTTTTGTTTTGAAATACCCTGTATAATTTTATTTATTTCTTCCATTTTTTGCCCGGTCGCCGATTGCATGCTTTGCCGCCTAATCAGGTTTTACAGTGGACCAGTTTGCAGTGCCGTGCAGAAGTGTATTTGTAAATAATTTCCGAAATGCCCTTTTTTACAAATTTGTATTTGTCCCCTGTGCATTAAAATTTAATAAGTTCTGAATCACCTTGTAGATACATTATCAATTTTTGCAAGCCTTACAGTTTAATGCCAAATTATATAACTTTTTTATTTATGTTCAATATCCAGAAAGTTTTTTAATACAATTTTTTTTTACTGAAATTAAGTAGTTAAGATGTAATGATTAGATATAAATAAGTAAAGAATCACAAGTTGTCAAGGTTTTTAACTTTTAATAATTAATACAAATTATTCATATCGAAGGAATAGATCAAGTAATAATTTTTTACAATTAGAAAGAACACGTAAAAATGAATATTATTACTTTTTAAATTTAAAGTAGTTATAAATATTTCTACAGGTATATCTAACTCTAGGTATTGGGGAAGAACGAACACATTCAATTGTTGTAGAAAACCGCAAAAGCACCATTCAATTGAAATTTTATGTTTCCATGAAGTGCGGTAAATGATAATTCAAAAATATAGAACAAATATTGGCGTAGGAAGAACCCTTATGCGCATTATGCAAAGTACTGCCGAGGGACCCGTAAAAGAAATAAATAGATAATATTTTATTATTGAATTTTATTGAACTAATATATAAGGAAAGAAGGTCTTCTAAATCATGAAATTATCTTAGTTATGAATAATACAGATATTGTATTTAGATACAATATTGCTTTCCATTACTCTGATACAGCAAGTATTATAGTTTAAAAATCATAAAATATATTTGATTTTTAATATTTATTTTTATTATTAGCCCCAGTCCTTGACTTTACAGATATTAAGCTAATTCAAAATAATTGTAAACGTTTTTATACAATTTTCATGAAATAAAATCATATCTCTCTTTCATATTATAATCTCGACGTTGACTGAAGTCTGCTTCAGAGACCAACGTAGTGTTGCTGGCAGCATCACCACCATCAGTTTAATTTCAGTGAAGCAAAGGTTTTATAAAGTTGGTATTTTTTTTTTTGGTTATGTTATGTACAAATGTTGCTCCTCCGGATAGTTGAAGTCGGAAATTTTGAACTTCACTTGACTTCAACACCGAATACAATTAATTTCATTGGCTGAAGGTCACGTGACTTAGTGTTGCTGTAACAATACGTCGTTCTATGAATCCGGCTTTGGCCTTAAAATACTTCACAAATTTTACACTATTTGATTACAAAACAAATATACTTCAAAGAATTGTCAAACTGTCAAATCTTTACTTGGACGTTTGTTATTTGTGTTCCACTTCTATATATAACCTAAACTTTGAAGGAGGAGCTAATCTGCTTATATATATTTTTCTAGTTCTTGAAGTTTCCACCGTCCCTAAGAACCAAATCAAATATAGTCTGGAATGCTCTAGAAAACGTCAAAATAATTGTATTACAACAATTATAAGTTTCAAAGCAATCAGGAACATATAAATAAACTAAACGGTAGGCGAGCCTCATTGATTTTATAAGCTTTGCTATCCAATGCCACCCCCCTCCTCTTAAAACTGATGGTCTCGATTAGGTTGCACAAATATCTTTATTAAGTAAGTAGGCACTACAATGTTGACAATTTTCGGCGTCAGAACGACTTCCAAATAAAATTACTGACTACCTTTGTTCAAAGTCTTATTTGTTCCTAAATGCACGCCACCAAAACCAGTATAAAGCGCTTCACGAACTTGTGGTACTTTTTTTCTGGATAATACAGTTTGATAAATCCTTGCTTTGCCATTAGGATTCTTTAATACCCTATTTAATACGCCATCTTGTATTACTTAGAAATCTCATTTGAGTTAGTTCCAAGTTTTTAATCTTCCACTGGAAAATATCACCCCGATAAGGATTTTCACTCTGTTCTTTAGCAAGAATTATATTACCCCATTCATTCGGAATCTGCAACTCAATTCTTTGGTACAAAAAAGTGTTTTTCTCTTGCTTCATTCAGTTCAGTTGTTAAAGTTACCATGCTGTTTCGTAATTATTCTTTCACTGATGATTTTCCTTTTTCAACCTGGTTTCCCACTTATTTTATCGGTTTTTAACTTCCGCACTAACTGATCTTTATGTGTCGAAGTTTTCAACAGTTCCCCTTTAACTCACTGAGCTTCTTTTTGTTTCATTTGATCGTGAATTAATTTTATATGGTTCAAGAGTTTGACATTAGTTACTTCCAAAGTTTTATTCTGGTTGTTCAGATCAAGTACTGTTTTCTTCTCATTTTCCAGTTCCTGCTTCAATTTTAATATCTGACTCCTCTGCCTATGTATCAATATTGGAACTCAATTTTGATTGGATTCTTTCGTTGCTTGTTCTCCAAATGTCATATATTTTCTGATCCTGACTGAATATATTTCTATGGTATGGATTCCGAAGTACGCCTCCTGTACATGGTGAGATTAGCACGGTCTCATCCATTATGATAGTTATCCAACATATCTTGTTATATAAGGTTTAAAATAAAATTTAATTAGGTACATCAGATAAACATTTGCCTTACTATACTTTGACAGATAATTTAATGAAAATACGATAAGCAGAAAATATACTTTGTAACAAAATTGAGGCTTACTATAATTTGAAACAAATATATCCATACATACAAAATCAAAACTTAAAAAATATATAATTTTAAACGACAGTTTTGACATCGCGAAGATACATTTTGAGACATAGATTGTACATGTACATTGACAATACAATTTAAAAAGAAATGAACGAAAAACATTTAACCAGTTGCAGACATCATCTAATATGGAATTTTATATTAAAATATGTAAGTATGTTTTAAATGAATGAAATTAAAATTTTCTTCAAGCGTTTTTCTTTTCTCTTTCTATAAAAATATAATATTTAGGGCCAATATTTAGCTTTACTGTTACCGTAGAAAAACAAAAGATTTTTCAATAAAGTTAAATATGATTCAATTTTTGATTATGTGTTTAGTTTATTCCAAATGTATGCTTATTTATACCTTAATCATTAATTTATCTGTGTTACGATACAGCAGATTTATTTTTGCATTTTGTTGCAGAATAACGTTGTATAGACAACTAACATTGATATATTGATATAAAATGTATAAACTGACAAAAATGTAGAATATTTTTCTACTAAAATGCCGGAAATTAATATTTGTATATATGCGTATCAGAAATATTGAAAACCAAAATATATAACAAAATGTTTTAATTAAACATTTCAATTTAAATGCAGGGGAAATAAAATAGAGATAAACTAATCTGAAATAATATCAAAAAATCAAACCAAATATACTAAAAAAATGATTGAATTGTGTAAATTTTAAATTAAGTCTAGATAAAGAATATTGTATTGTATTATATTGTACAATTTCAATCAAAAATTTACTAACAAACTACTGTTATTTTAAAGAAAGAGTGTGAAATAAAAATTATGACAGCAATTATTCCAAATCTATCTGCTTTATACTTTAACAATAAATAAATATTCGCTCTCAATCCGATTGACATCTCCTAAAAAATGTGAGTCGCGACAATCTTAAGATTAGTACCAATATTTTCTGCAGCTCATAATTGTAGTAATAAGCTATTCTGATTTCAAGATATTCTACAAAAACAAGACTTTTCAGTTTTGTCCACAAGAGGATTTAGATTCATTGACCTTACTAGCCAAGCAAATGAAGAATGTGTTTCATCAAGCCATTAATATAATTCAGATTAAAAAAATTTGTTACTTGTCTACGAAAGCAAGGAGGTGAATCGTGTTGTATCCATTTTCATCGTCTTAGATTATATAATATTTTTTTTTTAAATAAGTTTTGGAAAGAAAACAGTATTACTATTAATTATATAAGCTGTTCAGTATATCTGATTGTATAAAGCTGCATCACGACCAAATCAGTTAGTAACAGTAAACCAAAGTGAAAGTTTTATCAAAAATTACCAAGGTTACTGTTGCTCGCAAACACATGATAGCTTCCGTCTACATCTACGCCGATTATCTTCATGTTCACAATTGATCGAGATCTGTGTTCATAAACATTATGTCATATGTAAAAGAGTTCCTTGCGACCATTTTATTATATTTTATAAATTATTAAAGCTTAATAAGTAAATATAACAGTAAAGAACTTGATAGAACATAAGCAAGCATTTTTGCCGAACGTTAATTACAAATTTTAAGCCATATACAAAGACATGTACAAAATCTCATACGTAAAGCATAAATATCTCGCCCAAGCTGAATATGTAAGAGTACAGATGTTGTTTAATGTACTGACGTTTCCTGGGTCATAATGTTGCATTGAGACTAAATGAATGAGCGAAAGCAAGCAAGAACAAATATTTTCTAAAAAATTGTCAAGATGCTCGCCAGAATAATACAATCATGTTTCGTCTATTCCTAGCAATTATTTTCATCTTCACACTTGATCGAGGTGCTCTTTCCTCGTAAACATATGAGACATCTTGAGATTTTTTGAGTAATACTGACCCTCGTGTGCTCTTGCTTGCTGATTTGGTCTAAACGTAGCTTAATAGAGTGCTAGAGTGCTAGCCAATAAGCGTTCTCTCGCTCGAAGATTCGTCAACATTACGTGAGCCTTCGTGGAAATTATGTTCTTGGTCGGATTATACTTAGATGGCTTGAGGAGACGGGTCTCTCAGTCAACGCAAAAAAGGACTAAGATGATTCTCTTCACAAGGACGAAGCTAGACGCCTTCAGAACCAACTATGTATGGAACCTGACCCTAGTCGAGGAAGTATAATACTTGGATGTAACTTGGACAGTAAATTGTCTTGGGGCAAATAGTAGATAAAAAATGGGGACTCAATCTGAGGTCACTTCACTGAGTATACACGGCGGTGGTCAGGCTAAGGCTACAATTGATGTATTTGCCAAGTGTAGATCTGGTGACAGTGACCAAGAGATTATCGAGGATACAAAGACAACTCCAAATGGAAGTTCTGCTGGGGTTGACTTGACTCCTTATATGAATTAATTGTAAGAGAGGTGATGGCTACAAGGGTTACTGAAGCGGAAGATAGGCTGAGGTTGGAAAAGAAACTACTACCACCTTAACCTCGAATGAACGGTGGGAGCAGTAAAAAACATGTTCCCCCGGGATCCCTGGTATGCTACATGGAGGGGTCCCAGGTATGGATGGATGTCCCGAAGGTGCAGAAATATATCTGGAAATTTGGGATATTCAGCAGAGTTTTTCGCTGAATACATATGCCATGGTCTTCCAGACAAAAGTGTTTGCTATTTTGATAATTTCAAGCAAGGAAGAAGTAAGGAACTGTGTGGAGGGATCTTTAACTGCTTCGACTGTCAGGTTTCACTCAGAGCCGTTAGCACTCTAAAGACGAGATCCATCATTTTTCAGAAGTATGGAGATGCCTCTGGCCAAACAGAGTGATGTGGAAATGATATAGGTCCGGGTTGTTGAAAACGAATTATTTGTTGACAACTTCTCATGGCTACAAATAGCTTTCCTTATAGTTGTATTCCTTTCCACTTAGACGTTTTCATTCATTTTGGTTTTGTTTTCTATACATTACAATTGCAACAGCAGTGGCAATTAAACATAAATGAATTTATCGTATAAGACTCATGATAGTCTAAGATCCCACTATAAAACAATCTTCACCGAGCTGGTTAATGGATGAAAAGTATTTTATATCCAATTAAATATGTCAATAAATACATTGCAAATGGGTTGTCTAAAAAAATTCAGTCCAGAATGTGATTAATTAACAATTAAAAATTATTATTTTTTTAAACATTTCACTGGTTTGGTTATTAGACAAATTCCATACCAATCGAAAGTATGAAGCCATAGAATATGCAAACGTTAGGTTGACTATTTTTTTCCTGTCACAACTCTTGGATAGGCAGGTATAAACAGGTAAATCGATACTAGTAACTTGCACCGGTGTGGTTAATAAATTAAAGTTAAATTAAAATAAAGATTATTTCATTACCAACACGGTGGTATAGGGTTGTCTGCGAAAAATCAGTCCTGAATTTCGGTTGTCAAGTTTTAAAAAGTCAAATATTCCCCAGCGAACCATTCCATGTGATAGAAGAGTACACAGCATTGCATCTGTGTGTAGTTCGTCCATACCGAAAATGAAGACGATCCGTTTATCCGTTCCTCCAAAAAATCAAATAAAGTCCGGGGGCGGCGGTATTATTATTAATCTGCCCCTAGGAACCCCTAACGCGAAGTCGGACTAATTTTTTCGATTCTGCGTCTCGATTTGTGGCCGTGAGATGTGCGGAAATTTTTTTTTACTCCTAACGACGTACATGAGGCTAGGTAAACGGCGGCTGTGGAAAAGGATCGGAGGTTTCCCGAATTCATAACTGAGGGGTGGAGTCTCGAAGTCACGAGTTCGAGAAATCGACTTTTCATTTCGAATACATATTCGAATGTTTTTTATGAAAATATGAAAAAATGCTTCTATCGAATTTTTTGTACATACAACGGTTTACGAGTTGGGCGGCAAAGTACCACCGCCCTCGGACTATTATTTCCTGGTACTGACTTGAAATGATATTATGACGTTCCTTCCGCCCTTCCGGCGGCGGCCCTTGAAAACATGAAATTTACCTATCGAAAAGTCTAATAAAATTTTTTGATTATATGTATCGTTTCCGTAAAAAAAATTAAACGTAATTCGGGGCTGCAAATGGATAATTAGAAAATTTTATTTTTTACGGGTTTTCGATCTCGACATATCATTAGTAGGGTTGAAAATATTGTTTTATTGTCATTGAAGGGCGTTAGGGGTTTTTAGGGTTTGGACGAACTACACACAGCTGCAATGCTGTGTACTCTTCTATCGCATGAAATGGTTCGCTGGGGAATATTTCACTTTTCAAAATTCGACAACCGGAATTTAAGACTTTTCGCAGACAACCCTATACCACCGTGTTGGTAATGAAATAATCTTTATTTTAATTTAACTTTAATTTATTAACCACACCGGTGCAAGTTACTAGTATCGATTTACCTGTTTATACCTGCCTACCCAAGAGTTGTGACAGGAAAAAAATAGTCAACCTAACGTTTGCATATTCTATGGCTTCATACTTTCGATTAGTATGGAATTTGTCTAATAACCAAACCAGTGAAATGTTTAAAAAAATAATAATTTTTAATTGTTAATTAATCATATTCTGGACTGAATTTTTTTAGACAACCCATTTGCAATGTATTTATTGACATATTTAATTGGATATAAAAACTGAAGCTAAACAGTTTTGCATCACCGTGTATGGGTCGGTTTATCCATTAAAACTCGCTGCGTCAAAGGCGTACATATTTTTATTAAGGGAAAGCAGCAGCAATGACAAGAATTTGCCATTAAAATGTATTAAATATAAAAAATGTAAAACAGTGTAGACTCCGGTGGGATAGGAGGTAACTCTAATGAATTAACGTCTCAGTGTTGTCTCCGCTGTACCATTAAAGATGTTCATGGCATATAAAAGGAAGGTAGATATTTTATTTCATATTCATAAAGCCAAGAAGGGTCGAATTTATATATTTATATAAACATAAAAGTAAAGACTGAATGTAAATACTAATGGAGTCGTCTGTCTGTTGCTGAGGTTTTTGTAAATCATTAATAACCATGAGTGCTCCCGCTTAATAAGCGTCACGGTGAAAAAGGAAATTGTTAAAACTAATAATTTATGTGACACAATATAAAATAAATTCGCAAGAAGAAATATAAAGCTGCTATAGCTATCAAATTGTAATTTATACGAGATGTTACAGGCCTAAAGTGGGTATTTGTCGAAATAAAATACTGCTACAGAACTTTTAACGCATCAAATAAAAGCCTATAAAGAAAAATTAAGAAACAATAGAAAAAAATTGGATATATAATCTAACTGAGAAAGTATTTAACCCGTATGTTTTTGTTTTCTCGAATTTTAGGAACCCTGGAAGGGAAGTATTAATTTTTGTATGTACCTTTGTATAAATAAACGTCTATTTTATGCTATCCTATTCTGTCCTGTCCTGTCTTCTCCTATCATATCCTATCTCATCCTATCCTATCCTATCTCATCTTTTCATATCCTATCCTATCCTATCCTATCCTATCCTATCCTATCCTATCCTATCCTATCTCTGCTTAATCAATAGTCACCACTGTTTTGTTATTTCGCTAATATATATTCGTCTATCACGCAGCAGGCATACACGCAAGTTTTTGGCCGCTATGTAAATGATTAAACGCTATCTACGTTTTAATTTAAACGGCACAATTAGCACGTTCTGCATTTTTTTAAACTGATACGGCTGTCTCGTGTAATTTATATACATTAACCGTATTCATTTTTAGCTAAACAATAAATAACAGAAAGTAAACGTCATGAAATGAAATGTACACTGCGAATACGAGTTTCAGGCAATATTTACAATTTTTTTTTATTTCAAGGGAGAAATTGAGCGCTGCCATTGCTTGTGCGAAAGCTCTGTTAAAATACATGCAGTACATGTAAATAAAAGTATTTTACTCCGTACGTAGGGTGTTGCAAAAATTAACTCGTCTTTTCTATAATCAGATCTTTAGAATTTGTGGTTACTAATTCCCATAATGCAGTGGTATGACCAAAAATTAAATATTTATTGAGTTGGCCATATTCCATTTTCGAAACAATCGATGTAATGTTAAAGTTACTAAAAAGAATGATACGTTATTGGATACTAGAAAGGTCAACTTAAGTAGTGTTAGTAGTTAGAACGTGTTTCTTTTATGGATTTTTTACATAACATTCAAAAATTGGAATGTGAGAAAATGAACACAAACCTTACCTAAGTTCATCCGTGCGTATTTTGCTGCAGTCAAATAAAGTGTTAACTGTTTTGTAGAAGAGAAAGGTAAACATATCTATGTCGACTAGCACGTTGTTTTTATTATCGTCATATTAAAAGATAGCGATCATATAGTTATCGGTACTTTTTGAGTAAATAAATAGTTTAGCTATTACTAGATAGCAGCATCTGTCAAGGGTTTAAATTCTTACAGCCGGATTCATGAAACGGACGTAGCGTTAGTCGGACTAACCAGCTTTGCGCCCGTGTAAAGCACGTTAGTTGGTCTAACCAGCCTTGCGCCCATTCACGAAATATGCGTCGCTAGGTAGCGAAACATGCGTTGCTAGGTAGGCAGTTTATTTACGTCCATATTTGCGCCAAAAGTTAGACCCATAATTGTACCTGTCTAAAAATCGCGTAACTTCGGCATCTAGTTCCTTGCGTTTCCCATTGTATATTTAGTATTTATATTCAAAAATAGTACTTTTCAGTACTACGGATTAGTTAACATATCATAAAGTAAGTATTATACGTAGTAGTGAATAGGAGTATGCCTTTTGTTTAAATTGGTGCAACAGATGCGTAAATTTTTGACGCCTTGTTGATGAATCCGTATGTTACTGTCTTGGATGCTATACTACCCGGTAACAGCACCTTTAGGTACTGGGTGAACCACAATTTACTTCTTGGATATTAGGAAACGCAATAAAATGTTGACATGTAAATAATCCTTAGTAGTAAGGATATTTTATATTCTAAGTGAGTGGACCAAGGCCCTCTACTGCACCCTATGGTGTTACCTGGCGTTATTGTAGCTCACACCCACATTATACTTCATCACATATTATACATCACGTCACACCGCGGAGCAGGCCGCCAGCTGAGGGCACAACTCATTTACTTGCTATCAGTTAGATTAGGTTCTTTTAGTTTTCTCTAAAATACATTTTTTCAAGTAAGATGCAAATAAAGCAGTATACTGTTGCAAATTAAAAAAATCAATAAAAAATAAAATTAAAAGACAGAGTTTCAAATAAATTTCTAAACTAAAAATCTAAATATACTAGTGATGACTACTTTATTATAATGTGAACGTACATTAGTGAGAAACATAATTCACGATTTGTGTTAGCAAATGATATAAATGAACCAACGATATTACCATACGCCTGTTCAATTATTTTAGAGAAATAGAAACCGGAGATGGCAAGTTATGTGGGATTATCGCAAGCATAATTCAGTTACGATAAAAGATAAATATCCTCTACCTCGCATTGAAGACCAATTGAATAGGTTATGTGGAAATTCCTACTTCTCTATTTTAGTCTTGACTATCATTATTTAAGGGTAACTGAAAATAGCAGACCATACACTGCTTTTGTAATGTCCGATGGTCACTGTCACTACAAAATGGTTTCGTTGGGCCTTACAAATACACCGTCTGTTTTCCAAAAAGCCATAAATGAAATTTTAGGATCTTTAAGATTTTCGTATGCTATAAGTCTACTGATGATACTTTGATAATATCTGAGACGTAAAAACAGGACTAGAGAGACTAGAAAATGTTTTTAAAATATTCAGGGCAGCTGGTCTTACATTAAATAAAAACAAATATTCATTCTTACAAATCAAAGTAGAGTACCTAGAATCAGTAATCAAAAATGGAGAACTAAGACTATCACTTTACAGTTATGTTGAATTTTTTCCCACTTGAAAATGTGTATGACGTACAAAAGTGTCCTGGTCTGGCATAATTAGCTATTTAAAACAAAAGCTTAAATTTTAATAAACATAGTATGTGAATATGTAGCAGTCTTAATAAACAATTCAGTACGAGAACAAAACTTCATTATTTTGCGAATGACAACGTAAAAGACACAACCCGGTGTTTTCCCCTTTGCCCTAAAGTCGCTTGTGTAGGCAAAATAATGCGTTGGTATTGGTATCCGGCCATATGTCATCAAAAGAATTTTAGTAGAAATAAATATTCGAGGAATGCCGGCTGAGCCTGTGGTGTGTGAATAATGCCAGTAGCGTAGATTTAAAATATTTACGTGTGACTAAAAATACCTTTAATTTTCCTATATTATGTATGATAATATTTAGTGTATTTATTCCGTGAGCATAATTTACTTAGGGCATCTTATCTAATTACTCATATATTTTTAAATAGTTCAATTTTAAGTCGATGCCATTATTTCAACGTACAAAACGTATAAAACAAGTTATAAAAGCTAAACTATAATTAACTAAACTAAAGTTAAAAAAACTTAACTCTATATAAAGTTATAATTAAATTTTAATAAATAACTTAAATATATCTGAACAATGAAATAATAATAATAGGTTATTGATAAGTATCGTATGTATTGATTTACTAAATCATTTCTCTGGGAGTATTCGGTTGCTGGAAAATTAGAATATCCGGCAATTTTTTGCTGGGTATATATTACGGTTTTCCAGGCAGAGGTCTTTGCTATTTTTATGGAAGCAACCAAGGTAGAAGTAAGACATTGTGTGAAGGAGAAAATCTTTATCTCTTCTAATAATCAGGCTGAACACAGCGCCTTTTGTTCTCCAATGATAAGATTTATCCTCATTCAGGAGTGTGGAGATGCCCTGGAGTCTCTGCCCAGACAGAGGAAGATGGAATTGGTCTGGATTCCAGGCTATAAAAGAATATCTGATAATGAGAAGGCTGACCAACTAGCTCGTCCCGGATCTGAGGCGTTTGTTCCAGGGATCCCAACCCATTCTTGTAATTTCGTAAGGTAGTATTAATGTAGTCCTTAACAAAAGAGCCTTTCAAATATTAGGATGAAATAAAGGATGTAGACGGACCCATGACTTTTTCGATGGACCCAATAAATCTAGGACGGCGCTTAAACCTCAGTCGAATGACCCTGAACCAAATAGTGAGAATCCTGCCAGGTCATTATTGACTCAGAAGGCATCTACTCTTGATAGGGATAGAGGAGGATCCTTTATACCTGAAATGCGGAGAAGAAGGAGGACAGTACCATGCACTTTCTAAGGCATTGTGCGACTTTTGGGAGACTAAGACATAGGATCTTTGGTGCCGATGAACTGCAAAGGGAAGAGATGAGGGGTCTATCATGAACTAATATTCTAGTGTTCATTATATCGTCGGGTAGGCTCCAGGAAGGTCGAAGGCAGATAGTGGAGAGGAAATACTACTAAATTATTTATCTGTTAAAATAGTATGCAACTAAATTCAACACTGATATGAAACTTTTGTTGACATCATTTACTGATACTGGTAAAATTATTCAGTGCAAATGGCGTTAAATCTATAATTTGATAGTCGAACTCTTGTTGACTGTCTAAAATCAATTATAACAGTTACACAAGAGTTTACCAAAAATTCTTTAATAGACAACAAAATTAGGCTAGGTACTAGTTGGGTTGGTTGAATATTTTAGTCGGTTTACTTGTTTGTTTGTTAAAATACTAAATATAGTAGAGGCAGGCATCTGATTCTTATTTATACTATAAATTAAATTATATTATCATTCAGTTACGCTTTTATATAAATTTATTCACAGTATTATTAATTATCCCTCATTACATGCTGCTCTTTGTTTTTTAGTTAGTGAATTAGCTACCCATTATAATCAATCAATTTTACATTCGCCTATTAGAGAAACCAATATTCTCAAGTTTTCCCCACAATACGTAATGTCTTAGAATTACAACTCCCTTGTAAGTGAATTGAGATTTTTAATTGTACTATAAGTGATCTAAAAAAATATTGTTAACATTAGGTAATTATTAAAAAATCAGTTTTATTAAGGGTAACGCTACTAGTGACATCCATACGTTGAATTCGTTCTGCTACTGTATTTTTCAAATATATATTATATGTAACCATCCATACCGCCAACAGGGGTCTTTAATTTTAAAATATGTCAGTGGTAGTACTGACGTTCATAGGTGACTTCACAGAATTATGCAACTCAGCATACAGCATAAAATATGTTTTCCTGGCAAATTTTATGGTTTAAATTTCAATATCAAATTACATATAAAATATACAGACTGTTTCAAAAATAATAATGTCAATGAAATATGCTTCAAAAAGTAGAGTCCAAATTCTTCATGTTATGCATTTGGTAGAGTCTGCATTCGATTTAGTTGTAATGATGACACTATGAGAATGAACATTTGTTTCCTGCGATATTATTGGAAACATAAGTTTAATGCCACTTAGGTAACAAATGAAGATATGTAAAACCAAGTATAAAAGTAGTGCATATCATAGTGCATTAATTAATAATTTGAGATTCAGAGGTCAGGAGTATTGTAAATGAACCATGATATGGATGGTATTTATTATTACGAGGTTGAACAATGAATGCCGTATAAACTAGAAATATTTATGGTGTAAATTGCTAACACCGAAGAATTTTTATTTTGTTAGTCAGCTTCGAATACTGTCACAATGAAAAATTTGGTGACGGAAGTGTGAATAATTATTAATCACAAGTGAACAAGGGTATCATATCGATCAATAATTAAAAACTTTTAAATAATAATGCAAGTGATTAAAAAATGGAGATATAGTAGATATTACAATAATTTGTGATTGTGTTTCTTATATTTGCTTTTTTAACTATTTATTATTTTAATTACGAATTATAAGTAATTTAATTATCTATAATTAATAATCATTTGTCAATGATGTAAATGTTCAAATAAATTACAAATGATTCTTATTAACGCAACCAAATACGGAAAATTATGTTGAAAATAAAAACAATTGCGAATGTCAGCCGTGACGTAAGTAATCTGAATTCTTGCCGCAACTATTATACGGCTATTTCAAAACATAATTGAAATTTATCTTAATTTATATTAAATTTAATAGAATAACTACCACAGTTTTAAATATATTTTTAATTACAATGTTTCTTTGAAGATGAATGTAAAATGTAAGATAACAATACAAATGTGGAAGTTAGCTCCATTATTATCTGTCACAGTAACTATGTGGGCTTATAATATCGGCGGCAAAAGGAAAAAGTTGTCCAGTTTATATTTATCTGACCCATTTGTATATCCATTGTACTTCTAAAAGACAATTTCACAACTGGGACGCCTCTGACCCGAAACTTTGCTTGTGAGTGGTCAATAAATCTGACCCCAGAAAAACCAACGGGGTGCACGAAAACATACCATTCACTCGATCTCAATTGGAGCGGAACTCTAAACTTTAGACTGTAAATACATGCAAAAACTTCTCGCGTTTCCATTGATTCCGTTTTTGTGTAGAGAAAAAAACTTTCATATGAGGCTAATATTCTATTTCATAAACGAAGGGGAAGATTTTCGGTCTGGTAAAATCTGTTTGGGTTAGTTTGCATTTCTGTGTTTCTGACGGTTCTGCGAAGGGACGACATTGTTTTAATAAACTTTATTTCTAAGACTCAATATTTTGAGTCTTTATTGTATTATTTAATAAATAATTAAGTACGTCATTTACGATTTGATTAACGCCAATAAAATATTTAAATGAAAGAGAAAAAATAAAAAGTTGAAAAAATATATAAGATATAGATTATATATATATATATATATTGTTATATTATTATATACCTGTGTGTGTTTTTATTTTTAATTTGAATTTTATTATTTATTGTTTATTTTAATTTTTAATATTTTATTGTGTATTTGATGTTAAAGTTAAATATTAAATTTTTGTTGGTTGCCAATGATCCTTTTATGTGTTATGTTTTGTGAGTGTATGTTGTGTTTCAACTATATTTCGTTTAATACAAACCTTTTATATAATATTTTTTTTTATCTTTATCTTACCTTATTTATACCAAATTTTGTTTATCCCTTGCTAGACACAGTTTTTTAAATCAAAAGAGCAAAAGAAACTTAAATAAGGAGTCGGTTCAAAATATACAGGTTTTTATTTTATATTGTAATAACTAGTAACACTTTTGAAAGATTATCAATATTTTTGTGCTATAATCAATTGTAAAACAATAAAGAATATTTTCTTTTTAATATTACCTTTCTGATAATGAATTTTACCAAACCAATGTAGATTAAAACTTGGATATTGAATTTAATTGAAGTTTATAAATTATACTCAAATATCCTTTAGTTTTGTAATGTTGGTTGCATTCCTACAGAAACATAATATATTCTAAAGTAAAATGGCTTCTCTTTGGATGACAGATATTATTTGCTCCAGTGAAATGATTGAATGTGGATGTTATATTTGTTGAGTTCGACTTGGTTTTATACAGGTAAGTCCTGTAGTTTATTTTTATACTTTGCAAAGATTGATATTGTTAAAATCGATTTTAATTTACTATAGCTATAGATATTTTTTTAATGCACTTTATTTTTTTTAAGGTACCTGAGGTTAGGAATGTTTTATTTTCCTTCCTGGAAACTGCAAACTGCCTGGAAACTGAAAACTATCCTGTGGGATTCTATGGAACTGCACAATTTCCCTGGATACGGATGATATCTTCAGTTGTGGCAATAAAAACTATACTGGATGATGTAAAAAATGGTAAATTTTAACTGGTAGGTCGATATTTTTTTGATTTTTCTTGTTATTTTTAATCAATTTTTTATAATTTCGGGAGCTCTCTTGCAATGCTGCTGCTCTTCTCTAAACCCAAGCCGTAACTAACTACAAATTCATTGGTTTTTTTTCCTTGCTGCAGATTGCCATGTTATAAAAGTCCATTCACATGATTTTCTTGCAGTCTTTGTATGTCTTTTTTATGCACAATTCACAACACAACTTATAACTAATACAAATTTAAAATGTCCTTTTATCTAAATTATACAATTTTTAATTATTTTATTTAGGAAAATAGTCTTTATTTTGTATTTTTGTTCATGTTCAAAAGATTGTTGTAAAGTCGCCTTTACTTTTGACATTTCTAGAATTGATTATTTTAATTTGACATTTCAATTTAAATTTTAGGACATGATTTATTTGTAATTGGAATATCTTTCATTATGTTACTCGTTTGCATACCATATGTATATCAGATTTTTCTGTAGACTTTCTCCTTTTATTTTCTATATGGTGCTCTGAGTTTAATTTCTTTTTTTTTATGTTCTGAATGATAATAATAGTCGTCGTCATGCAAATTTTTGAAATTGATTTTTAAATTTGATAATAAAATTATTAAAATTAGTATTTTATGTTATGTAATATTATTTATTCTATGTAAAATTCATATCCAAGGATATCTATATTAACAATTCTTTATATATTTTATAAATTGATACTAATAATTATTAATTTTTATTTAACTTTAGGTTTGGTCAGGTGTTATTTTCATTTGATTTTCTGTGTATATTTCAAATTGTTACAATATATATATTAAATTGAATCGAAAGTATAAAATTAGTGCTATTTTTCTATTGCTTCTATTGCCGTGGCTATAGTCTGTTTAGAAATGAAAGAAAGTAATAAAAGCATATTATGTACGCAAATCGTAAATAAATGTAGTACTGGTGCTAATATTCAATATTTTTATATTATGTATTATCGGTATAGATGAGGTGTACTTTTAAAAAAACTTTGTGTGATCGGACCGAACTAAATTGTAGCAGGTAGCTAAAATTCAATCCCCGACAATCCATCTTTGTCTATACCGCTTCAATTTCTCGGTCCATTTCTCTTATAAGTAAACAATATAAAAACAGCATTTCTAAACATGAGCATTATAACCGGGTTAAGAGGGTTTTTAGTAATTCAAATAAAATTATTCAATATTATTATCAAAATATTTATTTAAATTTAATGAATAGACTTTTATTCCACACAAAAATATATGTATTTTGAAAATTCAAATTATGGTGAGTAAATGTAGTGTTGTATAAATGTACAATAAAGAAAATAAAAAAGTAGGTATATTGAAATTCATCCTCTGAATATTCTGATGAATTATCTTCGTCTCCTAGATTGATAACGATAGGTTCCACAGTAACGTCAATGAAATTATCGAGTTCCCACATTTTCTCCTCTTCTTTTTGTACATGATGTATACATATTTGCCAGTTATCTGCAGTTACTCGTTCCAAGGAATTTTTTAACAAAATTTTCACGTCACTTAATTTAAACGTCTTATTATTTCGCGCTACATCTCCTTTTACCTGCGTCCAGACTAATTCGATTGGGTTAAGTTCACAGTGATAAGGTGGTAACCATAGCACCGTTATTTGGCGATTTGATGTCATTTCCTCGATAACATATTTTTTCTGATCTTTATTAAGATTGATGTGTCAAAAGTTTCTTTTTCACCATTATCCATGACAATTACAGACCCCGGAGGAATAAGATCCAACATGTGTGTAAAATACTCTTCGAAAACATCTGCGTTCATATCTTCGTGATAGTTACCTGTATTTTTTTCTGTCAATGACATTTTTGAAGAAATCATTTATAACGACTTTTGACCTCCCTATAGATGATTTTGGGGGATTTACAGTATCTTGTTCATTTTCTGTTTCCTTTAAAAGTCTGTAGATAGTCGATTTTCCAATTCCTGTCATTTTGGAACACTTTTCCACGATGTCGTCAACACTGTTGGTAGGATTTTGGTGTTTCAATGCATTAAATACATTTAATATAATAATCTTCATCTCATTCTGAGACAGCGCACATCTTTTCACGCGTTTAGCAGGTACGTAATCTGATAAGTTCGACATTTTACCCAAACAATATTATATCCACTGGCACAATAGTCACTAAAAACAAGTCGAATTTTACTCTACTGTACTAGCACGTGTTCGTATATTCAGCTCTAAGACTGGATTGATCTGTCACAATATTAGTGTTACCCGATAATTACCTGAAACGAAATATTACTACGCCCATGGCCGGTTCTTATCTCGGGGAAAATTTATGCATAGCGTCATCAGTGACGTCGGTTCGGATAGTTATAACTAAAGCCCTCACATTGTTCGCAGATGACGTCATCATCAGGAGCGCACTTAGGACGCTAAATTAATATTTGTAGAAACCGAGGTGCAAACATATACCTACAAACAGATACAATCAACATCTTATATTGGTAAATTATAATATCCAACATATTCAGTTTATTAGCTTACAAAACATTCGTTTGCAATAATAATGACACTCTCTTAAAACAGTTTTTAAACTTCTGGAAGTTCTGAGTAGAAATTTCATTAAATCGTTATTGGTGAGTGAAACAACTAATAACTAATGTTAAAAATTTAAAGTAGATTCCATTATGAATACGTCAGAAGTTCAAAAGAAATCGTCAAATTCATGTTAATGAGTGTCATGATTATTGCAAATGATTGTACGTAACTATTCACTTGTAGTACTGGAATAAAATTGAATAACCGGCAACTGTTGTAAATGTTCAAGTGTTAGGCTATGCCATTTGTGGCTAATAATCCATTTCGGTTTCAAAAACATGTATTCAACTTCCACAAAGGTCACTGGGGCGTATTTAAAGTAGATATAATTATTCATGAATGGCAAATTTAGGGTGGGTTCAGGTGGATATCTATTAGTTTGCCATCAAAAAAAATCTACTATACAGCATAAAGTCAAGAAATTCCGGATTGTTCTGTACAACGGTAGCAATTATTTTCTTCACATGTTCAGCACTAGGTCCTTATATCTAGCAAACAAAGATTATTTACTGCGTTATTTATTGAATATCCTGATGCTGTTACAGTTGCTTCAAGACGGCGGTAACTGAAGCTATCCGTGAATAATTAAAATGTATATATGCTAAATCTTCGTGAATCTAGGAAATATCCGTTGAGCATATAAAATAGAAGTAGCATCACTTGAGTGTAGTCGCTATAGAATACTTTTTATACCGTCAAAGTGAACGTAGGAATCTGACGTTGCTTCTAACTGCGAATCCCAACGTACGGGTCCATTGCAACACTTGGGCCTCGATTCTCGAATACAGTGACATATATTCAAGTATATTATTATATATGTGTATGTGAGATATAAGTGGCCTGTTTACTTCCTGCTCGGCTTAAGCGGCTCGACTTACAGAAAGCAACCTACATTGCAGCAGGCACTTAACGCAGACCTCTCGCCCTGGGCGACGAGCCATTAAATCTGTAAATGATATGATAAGTAAGGAGACCACATACATCTCACCTGCACTCAGTTTATATGTGAACATACATATGAAGGAACAGCCAGTTCAATTGTTGAGGGCTAACAAGTCCGAAACAGGTCTGGTGGTGTGTCCGACAAGGGTTCTTGGCTGTTCACACAGATACTGCAGGAGTAATTCAATACCGGTAGGGGCATTAGTCCGCGGAGTAGTTCTTTCCTGCAGTATCATTTACAGATCTATGTGTATATTTACAATTCTTTAAGCTTTATTCCTTTATCAAAAATTATGTGAAAATTATTTCTCAACTTTATATGGGAAATAACTAAAATGAGAATGGTCAAGAATACAGTTTTGCATATTCTCATGAGAATTAACGTCACTTTCTGAAGGAATGTGTACCGCTAAACTCGAGAATCGAGCCTCTGTAGGTAAATAAATGAGATATTTCTATCAATTAGCTGGCATGGATAATACATTTGTTTTAATATAAAAAAATATATTAAGGTCATCGCCAAGTCCGGACCTGAAATCTACGCAAACCATACTCCGAAAATCGACGATGTACATCTACAAAAACTTGTGCATTTGGAATTCTTCTATTAGGGAAGCATGTTCGGTACTCTCGAACTGACGCGTTGGAATTTCAGTCACAGAAACCATAAACATAATGTATATGGTCATATTCAGGATTTGCAAACGTTCTTGGCATTTTTTCTTTGCACTAAAAATGCTCTTTAAATAATACGTTTGACAATGATTTTCACAAACGTCAATTTACGCAAATCACTAAGTTTTGTTTTCATGGGTTGCTATAACGTTAAATGAAATTTACGCGGCTGGTGCTCTACACTGTCACCAATTTCTTTGAATATCTCACAAACAAGACCAAACGTCGAAAAAAACAGGAGGCGAAAAAGTTTCAAAATTAATCAGGTCAAAGTGGCGTGTAGATGTTTTATTGAAATTAATTTTTTTTAGTAGTTTTGAAATAAAGTAAGAGGGGGGTAGCATACAAAATACACTTCTAAGAGAGGTAGGTAGTTCAAACTTATATAAGAAGCTTATGTAAGATCATAAGGAGTGTTTGTGTTCCGAATTTCACTTAAATCGGATAAATGGTTCAAAAGTTATGATAGAAAAACGAGAAAGAAATTCCTACTTCAACGCCCTCTTTCTCGGAAACGATGCGTTTTAGAAAATAAGTTTATATACTCGCGTCAAGACGTTACACATTTGTTTATATTGTCTACGTAATTTTCGGTATTTGGTCGCGTTAAAAACAATCATTTTTTGGAATTTAGTACAAAATATAATGCAAAGTCTTAGTGTAGTATATAGTTTTATTACTATCAGTTGCAGTTTCTTAAATATTTTGATGAAAATATAATGAATTATTCATTTGTTCGTATGACGTAAGTCGTCTGAATTCTTGTCGCGAGTATATCACAAATGAACATTATTTTAACCTGTTCTATTGATTCCTGAAGTTATCAAGATTAAACCTAAATCGCCCTGTATAGATAAAATTATGTTTCATATTGAAGTTACAAGAAGCACCTACCCTATGCAGATTTTAAATTCTACTCAATTTTATATCACCTTATATTTAGAATACTATATAGTTTTTAACATTTCAACATCTGGTGCTACAACATCGTAATATTATTATAACATAATACTTTGATAACATACTGTATATCTTAATAAAAATCAAGAAATAGTATACTTTTCACGAATAATATATTTTTTGATCACTAATCCGTGCACACACTGTATATTCCATGGAACCAAGGAGCATCATCATTTTTTTATTATTACACCTAGTGGTACTATATCGTCGTAAACTTTTTTTATAAGTTTTTTCATGAGGATTTATTTCCCAATGGATAAAAATGTCGACTTGTATTAGGGATGTTGTATTAAAAAAGTGTATAGGTCTAACATACGGATACTTCGCTTAAAAAGAAACTGTCAGTCAACTCCATTGTTGTAGAAATGAGGACTGTGATTACAATGTCTTCACATATTTTTGTTGTATAGTATAAGAGTTATTAGATGCTATTAATTTATAGCTTATTTTGTTCTGCAACAATCCATTTTATTTAATTATTTAATTAAACATATCAACTAAGTACAATATTTTTATTTTTCTCTTCCACGTTACGTTACCACATATTCTGCTTAAAATTCACATAAATAAATTTACTTGGATAGCAGCATATTCAAATTTACATACATAATGTTGAATAAAATATTACTAATGTGAAACTAACTTGTTAAATAGGAATTAAAATAAATAGACGCTGTTTCCTGTTTCAGAAAATCTATTAATGTTTTTTGTATGCTTAAAAATAGTTAAATAGATGTAATAAATAATAAAAATACATTAAAGCAGAAAACTACTAAATTTCTTTATCATTAAAAGATACAAATTCTAACAAAGTACTAAATATTAAGTTTCATTTGTTTTAAAATAAAATGTAGTATCGTTCCAATTAAGTAGCTTAGACATTCTTATGATATGTTATACTAATTATAATAATTAATCAAGATTTATTCACGTGGAAAATTCTAGAAAGTCACAAGATTGTAGCATATTTATAAAGACTATTGTTATTTGATTCTTCTTTGATAGGAAATTCAGTTCTGGAAAACAATATAATACACAAGATTTGCTTCAGTCACATCTCATTGCGAGGTCGGTCAAATATGCTTTCTAGATGCAACGGAATAAATCGAGTTTATGTCCTGGAATTGCGTAGAAAACGGGAGAGATTCCCAATGTTTCGATTGCGTTTACCTAAGCAGTATAGAAGATCAGGGTATGAGTTTAGTCAGTTTAGTTGATACATCGGTGGTGAAGTTGAGAGATAGTAGTAATTTTAATAGTTAATAGTTGGATTTGGTTTTAAAAAATCTGCAGTTTGCGAATGGGGTTAACAAATCGCTAATTAGTTATTAGTCGGAATATCAGTTAAAACATCAGTTTATTGGCATTTCTTGAACAATTTCCTACATAGTAATGATGACTATAATGGTACCTAAGTCATATAACTCAAAAGAAATAATAATTTTTTCACATTTTCTATATTTATGATTTTACCAGACCTTCCTTCAAATTTTTTTTTATATAAAATCATTAATTAACTGATAATTTAAAGTTAAATTTAAAAGTAAAACGAATTTGGAAGACGCTCCAAATGATAATTGCGCCATCTATTAATCTCATAACACTGTTTTTATCTCTTTGTTTAGTAATAATTTATACATAGTGTGGAGTTATATAGTGGGTAGCATATAGAAAATTTAAGGTAGTTAGTAGGGCGACTCCTTACTTCTTTACATCCTACGTTAGGTATAATACCAGTATTTTTGAGGTGAAACATAGTTGTCGCAGTCACTGCTTTTAGATAAATATCCAAAGATGGCAGACAGCATTACCGCCGTTGCTATGGTGGGTGTCGTACGCATAGCTCCAGTTATGCTTAGGCAGGCAATCTTTGTACCTGGTTGAGCTTTTGTTTAACTGTCGGTTGCTAGACTTTGGGTCAACAGACAACAGCTCCATAGGTTAACATTGGTCTCACAATGATAGTGATATATCCATCTGACCACCTTTGGTTTCATACGCCAAATTTTACGGCACTGCTCATAGGATAAGTACGCCTTTTCTCAATCAATCAAGTGTGATCCAAGGTATTTCACATGCGATTCGAAACTCATCGTAGTGCTTAGGAGAATTGATGCCTTTATCGGCCTCATTTTCCTCTTCCTAGCGAAGAGAACCATTTCTGTATTCCTGAGGTTGACGGACACAGCATGGTCCTCAATCCCCTTCAATGGTTTTTAAGGCTGTTTGCATTCCTTGGCATTCTTTGGCTTCCACTAATCAGCATAGTACGATCATCGACATAAGCGATGGTATATATGCCAATAGAGATGAAGTGGCACAGGAGACTGTATAGGGCCAAGTTCCATAGCAGTGGTGATAGAACATCTCTCTGCGGGCAGCCCCTTGCAACAATGCCATACGGAGGCATCAGTCACCCTAATTTGTATGGCTGTTTCAGTGAGCATAGGTATTTGATATCCACCCACAGATGGTAGAAGATAAACGTATAAATAATCACAAACATAGCATTTCAGCCAATAACATAAATTACACTGGGCTTTTTAAACATGCAATAGAAAAAATTACAGGTTTGACTTCAATAATGTTGAGATTCTTAATTATGAAAATAACCTACAAAAAAGAGCCATTCATGAAATGATACAAGTAAAAAGAAATGATAATGCTGATATTAATAACCTTGTGATGTGTATACTTTGTCTTAATGAATAATTAGTTTCTATTTTCTTACACTACCTGTACATAATTCCAATTTAGGTCTTTTCTTTCTCACTGTATATTCTTTCTATTTCTATGACTTTTTGTAAGTTCTTGTTACTACTCCTAAATATATGCCTGTCGTTGATGTCGAATATTAATTGACAATCACGCCACTGTCTAAAACCAAGGATAAAAATCTACAACTTTTATATAAAATTGAGTTAGTAATACTAAATTATTATTTGTTACTACACAAAAAGATATATTTCTTTCTAGTTGATGTAAAATTAAAATTACACGAAATTTTGTTCTGAACAGTTTTTTGAAAAATTTTAATGGAAAAAATAACAAAATTTTATATATAAATGCACATGGTACGTACGTATGTTTTTTTAATGTTAAATTACTTATGTTTTTAATTATGTGTTTCAGTATTTTAATAAAAACGAGGTTTTCTAAAGAAGGGTAATAACCCGAAACATACGTAAAAAAGCAAACATAAGTTGTTTACTTTTGTGATGCAAATATCCCATTATAGATGTCATATTACCATTTATAGATTATTAAACAAAAAAAATATGTTGTGTGTTTATAGCGTTAATGATTATTACTTAGCTCATTACTTACTGCTCCTTTTATAATGTCATGTTTTACAATAAAGAAAATATATTGCGTATTTAAGAAATTGAACCAACTCTCTCAGCCTAGCTATTATTTTTGTAAGAACCACGAGCAGTTTCCCATTTTTTATTGTCCATTACATTATACAGGTCAGAAAATCTCTTTTAATGTTTAATTCATCCTCCCACATATCTCCGGAGTTCACAGACCGTTATCACTTTAATTTGTATAGTTGGTAGTAAACTTCAATGGCATTATTATGATTTATTGTAGAACATTGAAAACTTTTATTTCAAACCATTTTTCCTCATTTCATTCATTGACAACACAGGGGTATATTTAATATGAATCACAGTTTTTTTACTGTATTATAAAGCCAATTTAAGCCAATATATCATTATACAATTCGAGCACATAAATAAAGCCACAATAGATGAAGTCTTACCTATTTTGCATTATATTAATTATAATAAACAGTAACTCTGCAATGTAAATTTCCTTGCAGGCTGAATACAGGAATACCTTTAGGGACAGAATATTCACTAGACACGGTAGTGGTGGTGGATAGTTTGTTGCTTGGTCTGAAGAACCTGTATAATGTTTTCTCTATTTTGAATCATCCTTGCTGCTTTTGGTTTGTTTTCTAAGGAATCTTCAATGTATTGTTCCGCAACAGATGAGCTTCTCCATGCACCATGACGCTTCAGTGTCCATAAATCAGCTCCCGCATTCGCCAAAAAAGTGGCAGATGTTCTGCGGAAATAATGCCCCGTATATTTTTCTGGGTGTTCCAACTTCAAATATCCCGCAATTTTTTTTGGTGCCTCCCCCCCCATGGTATGTATGCCCACTCTTTGGGAAACACATGTTTCTCTCCTATAACCCAAAAAAAGAAAATCTTCCTTCATATTTTTAGGTCGGAGCTTAATGTATTCTCTGAATATTTCCAGAAAATTTATTCCTACATTGTCGTCACTCAATACAGTGAATACCCGTTTTGTATTCGTCTTAGAAATGGGAATGGTTATAATTAGTTTGGTGCCACAATCTTCAATGTCTTTTAGGGTCACATGGTATAACTCTTCTCGCCGACAACCACCAGCAATGCCTATCATTGCGATTACCTGTAACAATAGAGAAAATGGTTTAAAATTGATTGTCAAATTGATGAAATTTCGACTAACGAAACCAAGACATGTATTTTTTGTAATTAATTGACATTGAGTACCTATATCATTCAAGATGCACATAGTTTAATTTAAAACTAATGAAAAGGTTAAACTTGTTTACCTTCATCAAAAGATACTCTTCTGATCTATTAACTTCTTCTCTTGTTATAACTTTTGATTTGTTTGCCTGATGACCAACTGCTTGCCTTTTTAAGAAATGCACCAGTTTTGGATATTTCGAAATATCACCTCCTTCTTTTACCATCAGAATAGACTTGAGCATCAAATATTTTGCCCACATTGTCGCAGGATTCATCTTTTTGGAGATATTCAAGAAGTACGCCAAAAGGATATTCTCATTCAGGCCGTTTTCCACCTTATAGGTTTTTCTCCACACGTTGAAGAGCTGGTATTCCTTTTCATAACGAGCAGAAGACTTCGTAGGCACCAATTTATTGGTTGCTTCAGCACATTTTAGTTCGATTTCTTTGATTTTTTATGAAAATTATCACAAAATACGCACAGGATGACAAACTGTCAAATTTGTTATTTTTGTTTTTACATCGCTAAGCTAAATCAAAAGCTATGCGATAAAACAAGAATCGAAACCACGCTAACACCTATATACAGGCAGGTTATGTAAAATAAAACATTAAAATTTAATTTTTAATACAATACAGTATGAAATAAAACGTTGTACGATACACGGCCGTGAAATGTCATTAAAGTACTCGTCTAGAAATTCCTGACTCGGCTCCTTCGTCGCCTCGTCCGTAAACATCTAGACTTGTACTTTAACTATTAAATAACTATTATAGTCGATTCCAATAATAATAATAATAATAATAATAATAATAATAATAATAATAATAATAATAATAATAATAATAATAATAATAATAATGTTTATTTGGTATTAGCATTTGAAATATATAAATCATGCGACAATAGACAACCAATAAACATAGTGACGTCAACTTAAGTTTACACATAAACTTGTTGTGACCTACATAGCTAAAAGGTAAGTAGCAATTAAATTTACTCATCATAAAAAAAAAACAAACATAAATAAATCAATAATTATACAATTTATGCAAATTACATTATCATATCCTACACCGATATAATAAATACATATATTAAAACAAATATATAGATATAATAAATATATATATATATATATATATATATATATATATATATATATATATATATATATATATATATATATATATATATATATATATATATATATATATAATTAGAATCTCCCTATACATATATTAACTAAAATCTATTAGTTTGTGTATTTCATTCCTAGAAGTATTTTGAAGAAATATTTTGACATTCCTCTTGAATGATATTTTATTATTTATATTTGCTATTGTTTCAGGCAAGAAATTAAAAATTTTTGGAGCTAGAAATATATGAGATCGCTGCCCTACACACTTATGCATTCCTTTGACAGGTACTAACTTAGATTTGTTCCTAGTGTTATATTCATGTTGTAAGCGTCTCTTTATTTCAGAATGTTGCATAATTGCCAGTGCACAGAAAAATATTTGGCGTGAGTCCATAATTGATGTTTCTTTATATAGCAAATCAGTTGGATAGGTAAGTTTTTTATTCTTATTCTTCCCTATCCTTATTCCCCTTATTTTTCCCTATCCCCTCTTAAAATATTTGTACTTAGTCATATTTAACTCTGTAGAATAGATATTATTAATTTCAGGTCCAATAAATATCCTGAACTCGTGTTAAACCGTTAACTACGTGTGTACTGCCTCGATGATGTTGCAGGGAAATAATTTTAGATATCTCTTTAACGCGTTGTAAGTTTCCCGATGAGCTGCTACCATGCAAATGTGGCTACCATGCAAATTTTGCAACCCAGCGTTTAATTTCATTATGCAGGAGCCAGCATTGCGTGAACAGTTTAATGTAAACGAGCGGTGCAATGTTTCGACGCATGCAAGTGCAGTACACTGCTTATATTTATTGAGTATTCATGTTTGCTCATACGCGTCAACTCCTACAAGGGATAACCAACGTAAAAACAGTGCACTACGGGGGACATCCACTTGCAAAGCGGTCATTGTTGCATGTTGATGCGTTGTAACAATTTGAATATCGCTACGAAATGTTGACAAACACGCTTCAGGATGACTTATTTACCAAAATAAGTCATCCTCATCATCATCAACTGACATTATAATCTTAGTTTTTCTGCAAAATTTGCTCTCTATCCTCTCATCAAATAACGCTGTATGCAATTTTGCAAGTCTACAAACATTTTATACAACTATACTTTAATCTAAATATTTAATATCCAGTGGAATTCACTTCTTTCAAAATTATGTATTTATTTCAAATTACACTGTCCCACGGGATAAACCCAACTACGGGTCAGGAGACACATAAGTAATAACATAAAACGTATATGTAAACACCAATAACACATACAAAAGTAGACTAGAGAATCAAAAATTCAAAACACAAAACTCAATCTCATTAAAATTGCATCCTTATAAGAAAAGCAAAGACATTATCGCTTATTGAACTGTGATGTGATGTGAATGAATATTTAAAATGCGGAAATTATTAAAATTAATAGTACTACAAATGGCGTTGTGGTTATGATACAAGCATTAGTGCAAACAGCAAACCATTTGTACGAGGTGTTTGTTAAATAAAATACTTAATTAAATCGAGAGATGGCCGCTAAGTACTCTAAGTAAACTTTGACAATAAATCAATAATATTGACAATATTATTCAAAATTTTATATAAAAATAATTGAGAAGGATACTTTCTTCTACCCCTCAAACTGTGTAGCACGAACATATTTAACAGACTCACATATGAAACCCTATTTCAGAATAAGTACCTGCAACTTTAAAATACAAATAAATTAGAAATCTAGGTTGGACAGATTCTAGATTTTTTATATGTTCGTTACAACTTCGCATCCAAACAATGGAAGCATATTCCGTATTCAGAGATGATAGTATTGATGTGTGTATTAAAAGTAAGTGCTTTGTCAAAAATTTTACTTAAGTTGCGAAAACCTTTAGTTTTATGAGGGGTAATGTTAATAAACACTAATACCATCCAACTCCCCTAAGATATCATTGATAAATATAATAAACAATAATGGACCCAGGACACATCCTTGTGGTTCTCCTGAAGTGGCAGCAATTTCGTCAGATTTGATTCCTCTGTAAACTAATTCTGTTTGTAAAATAGGATCTGAACATAGCAATAAAATTTCTCGCAGCATCCATATCATAAAGTTTATTTGGTAACATAGTATGATTAAGTATGCCTAACGCTTTACTAAAATATGTATATATCAGATTTGTTTGGGACTGGTCACGTAAAATTTCTACAACATATGCATATTAAATTTGTTGTTAAGCGTCCTCTCATAAAAACTTCGATGATTATTTACTCTTTTATTTGTTATTTTTCTACATAAAATAAAATATTCAGATTTTTCTTCAGTTTTAGATAGGCCTGTTAAATTTGAAGCACAACTGATGTCAAATACACATAGTAGTAAAGTTACCTTTATTTTTGTAGTAATATTTTAGCAATTATATTTTCTTAACGACTGCTACATGCAATAAAAAATGATTCATTTATTTCTCCTATCCAATGCAACATTATCAAAATACTCTTGTTAGAATATAAATTTTACCGTCAAATGGTAATACATATGACAAAATGTGTAAGGATAAAAACCTATGAGCATATAAAAACATATTTTGTTTGTAATATTATACAGCGTGATAATTTTTTTGTACAAATACTCATAATACTCATAGCTCAGCCACTGGTTATTTACGAATTTCTGTGTCTTCTAAAAGTATATATCACATTTTTTTAAAAATCTAGCAAAAGGTTCAGAAAACAAAAATATTAAACTGATATAACAGAAAATTGAAAATGCAGAAGTAAATTAAATTAAGTACTTAAAGCAATGCAAAATTAAAAATAATACAATAAATAATAGAGGAAATGGAAGGAAATGAAGAATTAACTGAGATAAATCTTGGATACTGAAAAACAATCTTATTTATCACAACAATACAGAAGATTTATAACTACTGCTTATGTGATAGCTGATAATAAAAGATTAATTATAAAATGTATATACGAAGATACACAATAGGGCATGTACTGGAAATTATAATAGTAAACATATTGTTCCAATTTACTCCAGTAATGCATCTATACTATTGGTTTGACAATACAAAACAATGAATTTCTCACAAAAACGTAAGTTAAAACGTACACGCAAAGTGCACAACTAAAGATCAAATCCTGTAACTGTTGCATGTGAACTGATGCAATCGGAGATCGCTGCGAACACTCTACAACTAAGGTGTGAAGTGTTAATGAATCCAGTTTGATAAATTAGGAAGCAGTTGTCTTGGAAGGATATTCTGATAGAAAGAATTTTAGTCTTGTCAATTAAAACTTTGTTAATCAAGTAGGCTTTTTTAGTTCATAAAGTTCTTAATATTTGGGCGATAAATTCTCAGTGTTTTTGGTTTCCATGGTGCCTTGGAAATCTAATGTCAGACGAAGATAAAATAATATTGCGTGTATATATTAAGTGAAAAAAAGCGTGTCAAAATTTGTGGTCCATCATTGTTTAACTTCTCAAAAATATCGACCGATTTTGTCTGCCCTTACGTCTGTGCTTACGTACAAAAAATAATAACTATATTACATATGGTATGCATCTAATGGAACAGTGAAAGGTGGTCTTCTATGAATTGCTTTCGAGGAATGTGCCCATTGCTGCTGAGATGTACTACCAATAATTTTACCGTCTTGAGGCCGCAATTTAAGAAAAAAACATTACCAAGTATGTATGATAACGCCTGCCTTTATGTCTAACAGCGCCTATTCAGGAGCTTAGTTGAGAAGTTATTCCTCATCTACCCTATTCTCTTGATATTGCTCCCTCAGATTTCCATTTGTTTTCCGTCTCTTTCAAAAACTAAATTGGTGGATTGTTTAATCTCAAACCATCGGGTGTGAAATTAATTAACTATCACGTCACTGGGAGGCAATCACATACAATAGAGGTGAATATATTCGAGATGACGACTCTAGGTAGTAGTAGTTGATGTTTGGAAGCGCGCGGATACTAGCAACACTTAGGTCACAAAATAGGCTCGTGCTATGTGAGAAGTTTAGCACTAGCTCTGCTGGTGGTCTATCCTTAGAAGAAAGATATTTTGCCTGTTTGTATCTCCACCATTAAACAAACACACAAGGATGTGTAGCTATAGAATCATCTTCTGCGTATCCGCATAGCCTATACCTTGCATTATTGATAATTTCGGTGCTATTATTCGTTTTTGCTTAATTTAGCTTCAATCCTTTGGTTCTTTATAAAAAATCTAATCTGTATCAAGTTAACACTGTTTAACCATTCTTCTTCTGATAATTCTTTGGTCCAGTTACCACTTAATCTTACATTCTCTCATCTCATCTTACATAACATTACGGTGGGTCCAATATTGACTTACAAATTTACTACTTAAGCCTCTTTTGGTCAACATGTTAGTATATTCGTTAACCGTTATGCCACTGAGACTTGTAACCTAGCAGCTTTATACAATTTTCCCAGAAAGAGAGAAGGCCAACGGCCTTCCAGGGCTACGCTAGATATGATTCGGTGGGATATAAGTGCGTAGGCTATATATGCACATTTGAATGTGCTGGATTATGAATGTTTCTCTAAGATTTTCTTGTGCATAAACTGAGAGCGAATACTTTAACCTGAAGAGATCTAACAAGTTTTCTTCAAAAAATATAGATAGAGTATGACTTATCGCCTACTAATTCCTTGTCCTTCATCGTGACCTTTGCCGTACCTTATCCATCACAGTTTCAGTCGGTAAAAATCTTTTTTGTGTCTCCTTTAACTTTGAGATTTAGTTGAAAGAGATAGGAGAGCCTCTAAGGTTTTTGTATAAAGGCGCATTGCCAGTGGTTGGCATGTCAACTGGTCAGTTGACTGGAAGGTCAAATGCCTCACGAACCAAGATTACATTACAACCAACCGACTTAGATTAGGTATTTGGGTTAATAATCAGCAACTCCTAAAAACATTACCATTTATCTGTAGGAAATAGATGAATAAAAATGCTACGAATCTATGCATCAGACCACAGCACATTGTTGGTAAACCTACAGGACTAATTAGATGTTGTCAAAATAAGCAATGAGACACACCCTTATTTATAATATGGACTTAAAAGTGTACTGCGTAAACGTTATTGTTTAATTTACAAATAAATTGAAAAATAAACGCGTCGAAGGCAGCATGTTGAAATATTTACGGAAAAAGTGCAAGTAATATATCAACTGACGTTATAATGAATGAAAATTTCACTGACAGTCTGAGCGAAAGTTAATTTCTCAGAGCGTAGGATGCGGATTATATATAATATCTGCGGACATTTATTAAGAGGTACATTAACAGAAAATTTGTCTTTATTAACATTATTCGGTATATTCCATATTACCGCTATATTATAACCCAAATTTAATATAACGCCCATAAAGATTACACATCAGCGGCGAACTACCGGCAAAGGGCTTCGTTACATTGCAGAAGGGATTAATCCTATCTCTGTCAAAATTAAATATAGCGGAGTTAGCAGACCCATAAAAAGTGTTATATTATGCGATACGGTCCTCGGTCGGAGGCTGTGGGCTGGCAGTTATTGTGTTTTATAAGCTCTGCAATAGGAAAAAGATAGTTGACGAAGAGTGGACACAACTGTCTCTTCCTTTCACCTCATTTCGCAGCTGAAAGTGCGGTTGTACCTAAGCGACAGTCCCTTTTTGGGTGGATTAATGGATCGAACGAAACACACCAAGTTCTTATCTGACTTTATTGTGCCAAACATTGCTGCAATTATAAACTGATTACAGTTACAGTACTGTTGAATACGCTAAGATTTTGTTTATAGATTTTTTTCTTTGTACATTGCAACACTATCTTTTCCATTAAATAATTTTATTTTTCTACAAAACTGTTAAAAGTGGGCTTTTTAATTGTTTTTTTTATGTTAAAAATGTAATTTTTTGACACGCGTCAAAAGTAAGTTACTTTTAACGCTAGTGTTAAAAGTAAATCAAAGTTTATTTAAATTTTGTTTTGAAAATTAATAAAACGTTTTAACAAACACATGAACAACTTTTTATTTTAAATAAGTACAAACCAACATTTTAACTAGTTATTACTATTAACATTTATAATAAAATTAGAACAATTTGAAATTGTAATTCTCTGCGGAGTCATCATACTTAAGTTGGTTTTACTGTCAACATGTGTGACACATCTGTTTTCTGTAGAAACACTACTGGTAGTACTGGTGGTCTTGCTAGTAGTTACAGCAGAAGGAAGTATTTGGCATGCAATTTCCTTCTTCTGTTCCAGTGAATTTTCAATGTAGCCTTCAGCTACCGTCGAAGATTTCCATCCTCCATGTTTCTTGATGGTAGTAAGATTTGCACCAGAATCTGCTAACAATGTCGCCGATGAACGACAAAAACAGTGTCCGGTGTAGAGTTGAGGATTTGGTAGATTCAAGAACTCTGCAATGTCGGCAGGCATTTTACCAAACATGTTAATTCCGACTGGATTCTTCACACATTTATTCTTCATTTGTTTAAGAAAAAGTCGTCTATGGTCAGCCATGGGTGGCCGGAGTGCCATATACTTTCTAAAAAAGTTTAAATAGAATTCACCAACAACACTGAAAGTCCGAAGCACTTTCGTTTTAATATCTGGTATGGTCACAACAACCGAAGTGCCCAAATATTCGATATTGTCGATGGTCATCTGACACAATTCCTCCCGGCGACACGCCCCGAAGACACCCACTATTGCTGCGACTTTCATCATCAGATACTTTTCGTCTTCTACTTCTGTGAGAAATTTGTCGATATGCGTCTTCGTCAAAACTTTTGACCTTTTTGCTTGATATCCTTCACCCTTCCGTTTTAAAAAAAGCAATAACTTTATAATGTTTGCTTATATCTTGATCTTGCTTTATTTTTAACATAGTTTTGATCATGGAATAATTTGACCACATCGTTGACGATTTCCATATCTTGGCTTTTTCCTCAAAATATGCCAGTAAAACACTTTCGTTACATTTCCCAGGGACTTTTTTAATGTTTCACCATTCCGAAAAGCGTTTATAAGCGATTTCGTACGGTTCCTTTGGTTTCGCCGGCAATAATTCCAATGTTGCTCGACTGGCGGCTTCTTCGATTTCAGCAGGGATGGATTCGTTACGCTCATTATTCATTATACTTATAATATTACTAGAAATTGCTGTCAATATTTTTGCATTTTTTCCGTAACTAACAACAGCACTGGTTGCTACGAAAATTTTGGTTCATAAACATTGCGATCTGTGTGGTATTTTTTGATTTCTTATATTTATTGAGTTTAAAGTTCTTCCGATTGTTTTGTAGAAAAAATAGTGTATGATATACGTGTTAAAAGTGATTTTATTTTGTTCGTGAAGTTAAATCATCTTCACTCACAAAATAAAATCTTACTTTTAACACGTATATCATAAATAGCTATTTTCTACGTTCATGCAAAAAAACAAAACTTTATTGAACTATATTTAGTGGAAAAAGTGGTTCTTTATAGCACTAGTGCAATAAAATGTTTATTGCATTCATCTGTCATTCTCCTATATTTAGTGTCATCTAAATAAAACATTTTTTGGTGTTTGCATGAACGTAGAAAAAACACTTACTTTTTGTACTTGTTGTATAAATAACTATTTTCTACGTTCATGCAAAAAACAAAACTTTATTAAACTATAGTTAGTGGAAAAAGTGGTTCTATATTGCACTAGTAAAATGTTTATTGCTTTCATCTGTCATTCTACCACAGCGTTTTGTCATCATGACAAACATAAACATTCAAATCGACGTCATATTTTCCTACACTTAGTGTCATCTAAATATAACATTTTTTGGTTTTTGCATAAACGTAGAAAAAATATTGTATGCAACTCGTACAAAAACTGTTTGTTGCACTCGACGTGTTGTCCTACTCGGCCTCACGGCCTCGACAATTTCACGTTGCATGCAATAAACATTTACTTTTTATACTTGTTGCAAAAATAACTATAAAAATATAGCACTCATTTATAAAGAGAATATAGCACAAATAATTTGTTTCTCTAATATTGTCATTAAAACTTTGTAGTAAATGTTTTATTAGAGTTATCCTAATGATGCTGATGACCTATTTAATAAACAAGGTGTCTCAAACTTGATAGTATGAGCCTACTGTCACAGTATAGGGAGACCAGTAAAAACACTCGGGCCGAAATAATAAGTCGCGCATAGCAGCTCGCGCATCCATTTCAAGCTGCAGAGACCTCAGTTTACATCCAACTCTGGGAGTGCGAACATCGGTTATACAGAGCCGTATTAAAGCAATATTTTGAGTCTGATCGAGGAACGAGTCGCTGCGCAGCAGTTAGATGTTTAAATATATCATATATAAATAGTAATTTAAGTTTCTTTAAATTTGCTAAAGACATAAATAAGTAATAAGTAATTTATAATATACTGTACAAACCATAAATGATATTTTACTGCTATTGACTTACCTATTAACTTATTTCTTAAGTATAATATTGGAATATAAACACTTCTCATGAAAGTGAAGTTTAAAATATACATATTTATATTATTCACAAATACAAATTTTTATTTTAGAGCAAAGTTCTGTGCAGAGGCTTCTAATAGAGAAGATTTATTAGAAAAGCTGATCAGGATTAGTAATAGTTCATACAAACTATGTTAAATACATTTTTCAAATAATATGTTTTCTAACGATTCGCGCAATAGATTACGCAAAGAGGCCGTTCCAACGTTTCCTGCACAAGACGGCTCATCTTCAAATTATGTAGATGATCATATTTCTTGTAGTCACTATAATGAGAGTAAGTCTCAAAACAAAATAATAAAAAAATATATTTTTTCCAAATTTACATTTTACTGCACTTTTACCTCCAATTTAACAATTTTCAAAGTTAAGTAAACATAATTTCCCTGTTCTGAAAAATACTTGTCTTCTGGTTTACGTAGATCATTTAAGACGAAAAAAAATCATAATAAATTATTTGTCCACTAAACTTCAAACGTCAAATTTTAAATTTAAAAAAATCCCAAAAAAATGTAATTATCACTAATAACAAAAAAAGTAAGTAAATAAATAAAAATGTTTTGTAGTGCAATAATATATATTTTAAACTCTTTTTTTTAAAGAGTCCAAAGAAGTAAATCAAATTTTCACACTGTATGTTAGTAGCAGTAAATGATGTATAGTACATGTTGAATTACCCATTTATAACTGTATAATGAATTATTACATAATGTAATGTGGATAGATATAACTTAAACTTTCATGTGGAATAACTACGCTTTCACGCACAAATAAAAATTTCTTATTCTGGTCCTGATCACCGAATCGGTCAATTCTATCGGATGTGCTGTCGCACTCACATTTCGAGGTCACCGCAGAAACTGAAAGCAGTTCAAAGTGCCGACAATGGAGTGAAACTGCTGATCTACCTATGCTGTGCTAGTGTGACGATGTAAAAAAATTTAAATAAAATTTGGAAGATGTGATGTTAAATGTCTTGAGGTAAGCTCAATTTTCAATCAAAAGTATTATCTTTGGGAATTGTCAGAAACAACTAAAGACGTCATCAATTATATTTTTTCCAGAAACAAAACAAAAAAGCTCTCCTTTTTCTAATAAACTTATTATAGAAATTTTTCTGTATTACTTCACATTTAAAAGTTACAAGCAATATCGTGCCAACCAGTCTCAAAAGCAATACCACCTAAAGGTCACAGTAGTGGAAGCATGAAGTAGTCGTTGGAAAATAATTTAATGTTCGTTATTTAAAGTGCCTAAAGGTTATTAAGAATAAATAAAAGGAATAAACTCGATAACTCCTTAATACAGTTGAAACAAAAGGTGATCATAACAATAACTAAACTAAAAAAAATGAGGCAAACGCTCCATACTACATACATATTACAATTTATTCTCTATATTATGACCTCCTCTTATTGCAAAGTACATATCCAATCTTTGCCTGACTTCTTTGTGGGCTGCGTTTATTAACATTTCGCCGTTTATCTCATTAAAAGCGTTTGTGATGTTTTCTTTCAAATTATTACTATCTCTCGAAGGTGTTTTGTAAACGTTGTTTTTTAAAACGACCCATAAAAAATCGAGGGGTGATAAATCTGGTGACATTCCGGCCCACTGAATAGATCCATTAATCCCAATCCATTTTCTGGGAAAGTGTTTTCTAAATATTTCTGCACAATTCTGGCCTTATGGGATCGAGCTCCATCGTGCTGAAATCATAGGTTTCTCCTTAGTCACAAAGGCACATTTTCCAAAAAGTGCAGGAAGTTCTTCATGTAGTAAATATAGGTAACTCCAGCTGGTCGATATATGTTCATAAAAATAAGGTCCAATTAAATACCTATCGATGATGCCGCGCCATACATTTACTCCAAAATGGCCTTGGTTTTGGACTGGATTTACAATATGGGAATTTTCAATGGACTAGTAGTGTTCGTTGCGCCAGTTTGGCAAACCATTACTGACAAACCGACTTTCGTTCGTCTAAAGAACGTGCCGAGAAAGATTCTTATCACCAATACTTCAAATTATGAATTTGCATTGGTTTTTAAATTTCGTTGAACGATTGATTTATCCAAATTCAATTCCCGGCAACCCTACCGTAAAGAATTACGTGGATTTTGTTCGAAATACTGTAACAGTCTAGCTGTATTAACATTATTTCTTACCCTCGGTCAATTATTTGATTTTTCCGAAAAGAAAATGCATCATCATTTCGTCGCAAGTCGCCTCCACTCTTGTAAAGATTCTACGATCAGCAATGATGCCCTCTGGATACCTTTTTCGAAATAATTCTACAGCTCTTCTTGGATTGTTTTGTGATTCACCGTAAATTAGCAACATATTAACTTTTTCTGAATGAGAAAACAGTACAGTTATATGTTTGATGTTCGTATTGAGTAAAGACAAGTATTTTGTGTCATTTATGCACTTTAAACAACAAACATTCAATTATTTTCCAACGACTACTTGATCGTTCCACCGCAAATGTGATTGTTAGGTGGTATTTCTTTTGACCCTTTAGGACGACGCTTATAACTTTTAAATGGGAAGTAATAAAAAAAAATTCTAATAAAAGTTTATTACAAAAAAGAGAGCTTTTTAATAGGAAAACAATTTGGGTATGTTTTTGAAAAAAATATAATTGGTGGCGTCATTAGTAATTTTTGTCAAATCTCAAAGATAATACTTTCGATTGAACATGGAGCTTACCTCATCCCATTTAACACGACGTCTTCCAAATTTTATTTAATTTTTTAGTATCCTTGCAGTAGACTCATACTATCGTGTTTGAGATACCCTATCAGAAAACTAAATACACTAATACAGTATGCGCCAAAAGTATGGAATAAATTCAATAAAAACGAAACAATTATTTTTTGGGAAAAATCCTCGAACAAGTCGATTTTTAATTTAAAAAATACATATTTTAGCGTAAAATGCGATTTTCAAATGTCATTTGTTTTCGAGTAATGACGTCATCGATTTTTTTTAAATGGCAGCACCATATTTTTTTCCTTGATTCTGAAAGATCGTTTAATTCTCTATCAGACAGTACTAAAATTTTGCCCTCTTACATAAGAAAGTTTTCGAGTAAATGACGATTGAATGTTAGAAAACGTAAATCAATTAAAATAAAGCAAAAACGTTATCAAGTTTAGTTTTTCGAATTCCATAGTTCTTTTATGGATCACGTAGGTGAAAATCTTTGCAAAGTGTCATTGTCACACCGACTTTTTAATAAGTATTGTAAGCGACATAGAAATTATTATTCAATTTAGTATTATGGCACATTTAACTGTTACTCAGAATTAAAATTTTAATTCTTATCGGATGCGGGAATATGACTAGAACTCAGCAGGAAGTTTGCGATTTATTTAATGAAAAATATTCAGATCGCCCTATCAGCCAATCAACAGTCAGTAAGGTAGAGTCTAAATTTAGAGAAACTGGCAATGTTGTAAATATTCCAAAACCTGGACGTCCAAGCATTAATGAAAATCAGAAACAGAACATTTTGATAAGTATGGTGGATAATCCTCATAATTCTTCACGATTGGTTGCATTAAACAATGACACTAGTCAGAGCACAGTGCTACGTATCTTAGGGAAGGAAAAATATCATCCCTACAAAATTCAACTTGTGCAGGAACTCAATGAAGATGATTCCGATCGTCGCTTACACTTTTGCGAAATTCTAATGGATTTATGTCAAGGAAATAGAAATTTACACCGGCAAATACTTTTTTCAGATGAGGCCGCATTTTGTCTGAATGGTACAGTAAACAGTCAAACTTGCAGATATTGGAGTCGGGAAAATCCTCATTGGATGGCAGAGGCACATACCCAACACCCTCAGAAATTAAATGTGTGGGCTGGAATAGTTGACGACAGAATAGTAGGGCCTTTCTTCTTTGAAGGAACCCTTACAGGACAAAGATATTTAGAGCTTCTAGAAAATGACCTTGTTCCAGTCCTTGCAGTAATTTTTCCTAACGATAATGACCCTGATATTCCTGATACCATACCATATGGTTTCAGCAAGACGGTGCACTTCCGCACTATGCGCGCCCTGTACGAGATTTTTTGGACAACTGTTTTCCTGGGAGGTGGATTAGCAGACGCAGACCGATAGAATGGCCTGCAAGATCGCCAGATCTTACACCTCTTGACTATTTTTTATGGGGATACTTGAAGTCAAAAGTGTACATTAATAAACCACGTAATTTAGAAGAACTTCAAAATCGCATTCGGGACGAAATACGCAGAGTTACCCCAGAAATCATTCATAATGTGCAACAAGAATTTCTTCACAGACTTGCGCATTGTCAAGAAGTTGATGGATTTAATTTAAGTATAAAATTTAATCAATTGTATTTTATTTTACATACCTCAGAATTGTTACTTTTTTATGGATAAAATTTACGTTTTCTAACATTCAATCGTCATTTACTCGAAAACTTTCCTATGTAAGAGGGCTAAATTTTAGTACTGTCTGATAGAGAATTAAACGATCTTTCAGAATCAAGGAAAAAAATATGGTGTTGCCATTTAAAAAAAAATCGATGACGTCATTACTCGAAAACAAATGACATTTGAAAATCGCATTTTACGCTAAAATATGTATTTTTTAAATTAAAAATCGACCTGTTCGAGAATTTTTCCCAAAAAATAATTGTTTCGTTTTTATTGAATTTATTCCATACTTTTGGCGGATACTGTATAATTGCCGATATTTATATAGAAAATGAGATAAAACCACGTGCAAATTATCTGTAGTAATTGTGACTTAAATGGAAAATTAGATTAGTCCATTTTTGAAAAATCAATTATCTACAAGGTGCAGCAGTGTCGCTCTTTAACTAAAACCAGTATAAATAAACAACTTCATAAAGTGATCGCTAAGAGCGCGCAACCCACTGATTTTCATCTATGCCCTGCAACTAATAGCGCAGCACTGTCATGAGCAGCTGTTAATTTTTACCCCAATAAAAATGATCTTTGGTTTTTGTTTAAAACGGATGACATTTGGTCTTAAAGTACACTTTTCTGCCTTCTACATTTCAAAAAATGTTGTTCCAAATCACCTTGTAAATAAAAATTTTATGTGGGCGACCTGGTTTCAAATGGGTCAAACTGTATATTTGTCTCCGAGATTTTGTATCTTTTGTGCAACATGAACTGGGGTAGTGGAGGGTTTTACCTATACGATCATAGCGTGTCCTTATTATCAAAATTCGGACTTCACTTTGTATAATGTTTTCAAAGAAATTGCTTTTTGATTTTATTTTATGAGTGGAGATTTTTAATTTAATCAGGTGGTACAATTGAAGACCTTGGTGCAAAAACCGGACAAGTCCAGTTTTGGTCGAAAAACGTTTTTCGGTTAAAATGTATGTATTAAAACATCGCCGATCGATTGGTACAAGAATCAGCCAAGTCCGGACTTATACTATTGACAGTCACATTAAAAGTTTTCCTTGTCGCTCTTCACACTATAGCAGAGAAAAAAATGAAGGAAGAACTTACTTATAGTCTGAACTTAATGTTTCAAAAATGCATTCGCTATACCTAGAAAAATCTGAACCAGATATTTTTCAAAAATTAAAACGGAATGAGCAATGTAAACCACGAATTACCTATGATTTTTATTATCGTCGCTTTTGTACAAACCATAACATAAGTTACGGGTCGCCCCGATCAGATAGATACCTGTGAAACATGTGATCGACTACAGAATGTCATTCAAGCTGAACAGGACGTTGATGCACGAATAGCTTTACAAACAGAGAAACAACTTCATATAAGAAAAGCTGAAACATTTTACACTCCTTTAAAAAAAACCGCGCTGGCTCAAACGGATGGCACTATAGAAGTGCTTTTGATTTCCAGCAAAATCTACCGTACTTCTGTGTATTTTCTGGAAAATCCGGTTGGTCTACTTTTTACATGTATGATGAGGTAACGTCAAAGAAAGGCAGCAATGAGGTAATCAGTTTCCTAGAACATTATATTCAAAACTTTCTGCCAGATACTGTGACAAGGCTGTATTTATTTTCTGATAACGTCTTTGAGCAGAATCACACCATGGTCAAGTACTTTTATACGTTAGTTAATACACACAATCGGATTAAAAAAGTGATTCATCAATACCCAGAACCCGGCCACAGTTTCTTGCCTTGCGACCGTTCTTTCGGCATGATTGAAAAGGAGAAGAGAAAAAAAGAAAGAGTACACGTCCCAGAAGAATGGAAGGATTTAGTGCGCAAAACATCCAAAAAATTTCGCGTAGTAGAAGTAAATCAGGAGATGGTTAGAAATTTCAATAACCATTTTAAACCAATATTTAAAACGACCTTTTCTAGCACAGACAGAAAGTCCAAATTTCTTATTTCAACTTACCGGATATTTAAATACGAAAAGGGATCTAACTTTTTTGAATGCAGGATTGCTACAGGGATGCCATTGTTCCCTAGATTTTCCGCATTGAAATCTGGAACTACTGTTTTGTCACTACCAACATCTAAAATGATCCAAGCGTATCCGTTACCTATTAAGGAAAAAAGTTCAAAGACGTTAAAACCCTAGTAGAAACATATGTTCCAGCAGCAGATCAGTGGTACTACAAACACATTTTTGGAGAAGAGCCGACTGTTCAACCGCCATTTGAAGACGAAATAGTTGAAGATAGATCCTATGAGTCTGATTCATCATTTATTTAGATTTAGTTTTTTATTCTGCATTTACCTGTATAATCAGTTTACGAAATAAAACCTTTAAAATTTATCATTTACACTGATATTTATTTTTCTATTGCATTTTTGGTGCAAAAATCGGACAAGTCCAAATTTTCAAAAACTTCTAGCTCCTATGTTTTTTTGTAATATTATTTTTTAATGTTTCCCTACCATTTTTATTCTATATACCTACAAGAAACAGCTTGTATGCTATCTGTTTGTCATAAACATCCAAAAATAGAAAGTTTATTTCAATTTTCCAAAACTTATAAAATATAGACTTGTCCGGTTTTTGCACCAAGGTCTTCAATTATAATAATCAGGCATTAGCATACGGCACCTTTTCGTCGGAGAGCAAAGATAGTCCCGTTTCCTCTGTAACTGGTCGCATCCCATGCATCCAAATGTTTCACCGATCCTCATTATCCGAGGAACGGTTCCGACTGTAACAGCGGTAAACCAACAACAGGAGTCGATATCTATACCAGGTGGTCCACTTTCGAAAGCGGAAACTTTAGAGGCAGACAGAGAACCACAAAATAATATCAGTTTCTATTATAAACTATATTCGAAAAATGCTTCGTTACAAAGGTACAGGGTGTCAAAATTTTTATCAAAAGTTCCAAATTTATTAATATTTTTAAAACTACTTTAGATATTTAAATGAAATTTGGAACTTTTGAATAGGTAATCTAGATACATATTTTTACGTAAAAAATATTATTTTTCGTCCACCAGTGGCGTGCATACGGACAGATCTTCGGGAAATTTTAATGAAAGAATGGTACGCAAATGTTTTTTAGAAACAAAAACTATTTCTAGAATGCTTGTTCAATTTACAACAGAAAAAGGCTCCTTAATTTTTTTCGTTTGACACACCGTTTGCAAGTAAAAAAATACCTAATAATTTCTGAAAAACAATTAAGTAAGCAAAAACGAAAATGAGAAATTTAATTAGTGACTTTCATCAACAATAACAAAAAGAAAGAAAATTAAGGGTAAAATCACAAAAATTGCTAGAAATGTAGTCCACCCACCTCAATACATTTTCTCACTAACACATTTATTGCAGCAGATACTTCATGCGGATTTCGCAGCATATCACTGCAGGCTTGCTGAATTCTTAAAATTAAATCTTCCCTTGTTAATACCGGATTAGTGTAGACTTTATCTTTAATAGTGCCCCAAACGTAAAAGTCGGATTAAGATCCGGTGACCTGGGTGGCAAGGCCGCTTTTCCAATACCATTAACCACGTCATTATTCATGTCATTCCTCTCTAGCCGGCCAATCCATCGTTGAGGATAATTGGTATTGAGCCATTCTCTTACAGTTATTCCAAAATGCCGGGGAGCTACATCCAATTGTATCCAACTCGCATACCTTAAATTAATGGGTAAGTCCTTTAGGTAGTCCTGCAGATTATTGTTAAGAAACTACATAAACAGTTCCGAGTTCAACCTTGGGGGTAGAAAATGTGGACCACAAATATTACCATCAATAACGCCCAACCAAGCATTTAAGGAAAATTCATTTTGAAATGATCTTGGCCGAATTTCTCGAGTACCCAATTGATATTATAGTAATTTGTTACCCCACGTCTGGTAAAAGAGGACTCGCCCGTCCAAAGAATCTTATGTAAAAAGTTAGGATTTTCTTCCGTCGAGCTTAAGAGCCACTGGCAAAATCTTATTCTTTTTTCATCATCACCAGGGGGCAAATCCTAAACAGGCAATAGGTAATATGCATGTCTGTGGTCATCGTGTACTGTTCGTAATATTTTAGACTTAGGAATGTGAAGGTGCTGAGCTACCTTCCGAGAGCTCAGCCTCGGATTGTTATCAAAAGTACGTAGTATATGATTAATCTAAATATTATATCGACGGCTTCTGTTCCGTTCGTTACTAACACGCAGGCCGAATTTACGAAAATTCTAATATGTTCTGATGAAAACGCGAGCATCTGGAACTCTTCTATTTGGATAGAGTCTATGATATTCACGAAGTGCCGCTCCTGCATTTCCATCACAAAATCCGTAGCAAAATTGAATAGCTGCGTATTCGTTGTTAGAAAAAAAGTATTTTTCAGATTAATACTTACACAACACTCTAATAATATTGCTAACAATAACTCGAAATTAAATTACCTGACACAATTCAATTAACTGTCATTATAAAATGCAAAAGCACTGACAGTAGTACTTAGTCTTGTTTGTTTCATGGCCTACTGTCAAACGAAAAAAGTAATGAGCCTTTTTCTGTTGTAAATTGAACAAGGATTCTACAAATAGTTTTTGTTTCTAAAAAAACATTGGCGTACCATTTGTTTCATTAAAATTTCCTGAAGATGTCCGTACGCACGTCACTGGTGGAAGAAAAGTAATATTTTAAAAGTTTTAATAAATTTGGACTAATGACTAATGACTAATGACATTAGTCAGAACAGAACTTCAGATGTATTTACAACAAAAACGGGATTGAGACAGGGAGGAGGGCCCCTTGCTTTTCATCGTGTTCATGGACGAAATAATAAAGAAGTGTTCAAAAGATGTGAGAAAGCTATGTATAGGATATAGAAACTTACAACCAATAGTCATTTCAGAAGAAGCATTTGCAGATGATGTAGTAATAGTGGCAAGAAATTCGAAGGATTTACAAAAGAATTTAGAAATCTGGAATAAAGTCTATGAGAGTATAAAATGAAGATGAATAAAAGTAAAACTAAAGTAATGGTAATAGGTAAAGAAAGAAAGGAAATAAATATACAAATCGAAAACGTCAATATTGAACAAGTAAAAATTTTTCAATATTTGGGGGTAGAAATAGAAGACAGTGGGAAACAAGATTCGGAAATAAATAGCAGAATAGGAAAAGCTTTGAATTTATATCATGCTCTAAGTAATAATTTTTTAAATAATAAAGAAGTGTCTAGAACAACAAAAATGAATATATTCAAATCGATATTCAGCATAGTGATTTTTCGGGTTGTTGTGCCGTGACCTCGATAACTGGTAGCTGCTAGAAACAGAGTTAAAATGCACATCCCTAGCATTAGCCGGGATTCTTTTACCTGCCCTAGTTGTTCTGGGGCTAGGCTCTGTGGGGTCAAACCCGCTATAATCGGTATCTCTGACACCGGTGTTTCGGTTTTGTAGACGCAAACTCGCTATCAGTACCCCTGAACCCGTCCATATATTGATTTCGATTCGTATTGTTGGTATTACGACTGGTACAGTCGGAACTGTTCCTCGGATAATGGAGGACATCAGTCGCGGCCAAGTTTTTGCAGAGTCACCACTGAAGATGCCGACAGTGAAAAGCGGCGAAACGTTTGGAAGCATAGGGTGCGACCAGTTACAGCGGCGGCTACGGAACGCCTCGGAGGACCACAAATATGAACTTGGTATATAATTAAAAACACCAGGATTAAAAATGTGTTTTTCTCTAAATATCTTAGTTGGGCCAATTGATTTGCTATCTTTATATCATGGAAAAACAAAAAAAGTTATTTTGAAGACAGTTCTTGCTTAAATTCGGGCCTATTAACTGCAACAGATTTTAATATTTTTTTAAATTCGGCATTGATATGTAACTATTTTTTTTTAGTTATCAAGTAGTTACATAAGAACAAATGGAATTTTGTATTATTAGTAAATTACTGTAAGACAATAGCGACAGTTACAAATGCAATTCAATAAATTATTCATAACTGAATTTCTATTTCCTGGACGAAGGCCGTGTGCCATTTAAGAGAAATATTTGCAAATATAAAAGTAGTCAGACTAATAATAGTAGTTATAGAGAGTAACAAACTCCATCGACAATAAGCATTCGCTTTTCCACTTGAGAAAAGCCTTTCTATTTCCAGATTAAAATTTTTCGAACAAACGAAGGAAGGTTGTAGCTGTGTTTGCAGCTAGTTTGAGCAAAGCATTGTGTTATATAAACAGCAAAATTTATTTTGAATGGTTGAAGAATACACTCGAGAAAATCGAGGACGGAAATTAAGCCGCAACTATTCAGAATTTTGAATTATTAGCCTGAGAGCCAAGCTAACAAGTATACAAATAAACAATAAACAGGTATGCATCGCTTGGAGGGCTTTTAGTATATTAGCTAAACACCGACAGTGCATGTTAACTATTTATGTTTATATTTTACGCATTGCTGATTTATTTACTTTAAGTTATCTTCATCGTCTTCTCTAATTAATTGTTGGCCATGCACCGACATCTCTAGGAAAGCATAGAATATAAACTGTATGGAAAACACTCTACAGCTTAATTGAAACTGAAGCAAACTACAACAGTTTTTCTGTCTATTTATAAAAAAGGTCTAATTATATTTATTTTCTAAATTTAATAGTAATATAGGTAATAATAATTTTTATTTTCCTCATAGACACGAAGTACATGTACAGGAAAACACAAATATAAATTACAAAGAACATGAAGAATATTCTGATATAGAGTATAAACTTCGATCCACTAAATATTGCTTCAAAATAAAAATTCACTATTTATGTTTCTTACTTCGTCAGGTAAACAATTAATGATTTTGGGTCCTATAAAATTTTGCGAACGAGTAGTGATATTTAATCTAGCATAAGGCAGTTATGTTTTTAAAATTTTTAAAAACATACATACATATTTTAAAAATATAAATATCTGGCAAAGTAAATAATTTAAATTCTTTAAATATGTTCCTAGAGATGCCAAAGATACATCTTTTTTGTACAACAAAAACGTTAGTGGAAAGAGTGGAGCCACCCCACAAACATCGTATCAAAGTCGAAATTTGATTAGATCATAATATAAGCAAAGAAGTTGGTCCATGTTATGAACTTTGAAATGATTTATTTACAATAATTGTCCTTCCAATTAAGGTTAGTAGTTAGTTAGTTAGTTAAAATTTGATCCGATTTGTTAGATATCACTAAACACGTATCATCCGCATATATCGTGCAATGAGTATTAGTCGAAAGGCTATAAATATCGTTTACATACAGGGTGTCCCGAAATTAATGGGACACAGAGCAATACTAGATTCCTTATATCAAAAAATGCAATTCAGCCAAACTTACCTTAGTCCATTTGTGGCTAATAAAAAAGTACAGGGCGTTAAAGTTCAAAGTTTGAATTCGAAATTCTTAAAATTCTTACAAAATTTTCAAAGGATTCTTTTGAAAATTTGGATTAAGGGGTTCTCTGGGACAATAAAAACGAATCCGTACTTAATTTTGCTGTAGACGCTAGAGGGCGCTACGAAATGTACTCTTGGTTGATAAAAACTGGTTATAACTTTTTTATCAGGGTGTGTACGAAAGTTTAAATAAAAAAATATTGTTCTCCTATCTATTTTTCACAAATAAGGTTTTATGTCGATAAATTTAACCGTTTTCGATTTATCGAAACATCAAAAATACGGAAGTGCTCGATAGTGATGTGATATTTGTTATTTTTTACTTATCTGCTTTTTTCAATGTGAGATTTTTTGGTTAGGCACACTTACTTTCAAAAATAGCCCTTGACTGATCCGTTTGGCGCAAGGGCTTATTTAATTCATCTTGATTTTTTTTTTCAGAAGTGTGGGAAAAACGCAATAAAACAAAAGAAAAACTAAAATTATGCCACAAATAAATAGCTTCAGACAATATATTTTTTTAGGTTAAGAAACATTGTGTCAATTGGATCAAGGAAGCATTACAGAAAAACAGGTAATAATCTAGACCCACTGCAGTAATAATTATGCCATAATTATTATTTTCCATCGATTTTGTTATTTCAAAAAATTAAAAAGTGTCATTTATTATCTGTGACATGAACAATTTTTAAACCTACGTTTGGAGAAAAATTAGAATTAAATTCAAGCAAATGAATAGCAAATTGTGAAAAGCTAGACACGTAAATGTTATTTACACAAAATACGAATATTCACACAAAATGTTGTGGTTTGAAGTGAAATTTGTTCACATTTTTATTATAGTTCATAGAGGGCGCTAGTTGCAGTTGACTTAATGCGTTAAAAATGACATAACTTTTTTATACTTGGAGGTATATCATCTTTGGTATCAAATTCTTATTTTGCAACTTTTTTTACACAAAAAAGAAAGAAAAAAGAAGAGACTGAATTATAAAATGAAAAGAAGAAAGAGGCTGCGGTATTTTACTCTTTAATTAAATATTACGTTGTTTTTTGTTTTGTATATTTGCCATAAATTAAGGATATTCATTTCACTACTTTATGTTTGTGGTTGTTAATCCTTGCTGTTGATACAGTTGATACATAATAAAAGAAAGACCGACAGGCAGCCCAGAACGAAAACGTTTATTTTGATTAACGCAAAAAGGTAAGTATATAAAAGAAGGCTTAGCCAAGTTCATACAAAGACAGATAATTGACAGAATGGCAAGCTAATCCTGCTTTTTAGCAGGATCTTACAAACTAATTTGTAGAGCGATGTTTCAGCCGACTTATCAGACGACAACCGCTTTACTCTTTGTTTGCACATGCAGAAGTCTTAATGCATCTACCCATTTCTTGCTACTCTGTTTGTCGTGTGAAGAACACTTGTTATATGCGACCGAAGTTTGCAAACAGCTAGAACCAATATACGAGATAGCTACGTTTTGTAAAATATATTTCCGCGTTTCATTGTTGAGAATATTTATAATTATATTCAAGATGAATCATATATTAATAATTGTAAATTTAGAATGCGGAATGTCCCAATGTTCGATCTTTGGACCATTGTTGTCCCTTCTCCTTATACTGACATAACACCATCATTGCTAATTCCTGATTTAAATAAAGCATTGTTCTTTTAACTTTTCAATGACGGAAATCCGGTGGGAAAAATATATAGTTGAACATATACAGGGTGTTTCAAACATAAATGTCAATATTTTTGTGTAGTTGTGGTACGAATTCAGACAACTTCGGTACGTTACGACTGACGTTGCGCAATTGTTTTTTTAATGTAAACATCATTTTCCATACTACTTGAACCAAATTTAAAAAATATGTTTTTATAATTAAGTGTAATATACAGGGTGTTACAGAATGATGTTAAGAAAATCTATGGACAGATTCTATGTTTAAAAATAAGAAAAAAGCTTATATAAAGATGGGTCCATGGGTTAAAATTCTCTGTCGTAAATAATAGTCTCCATGTCTCGAAAACCGACCGAGATATTGAGATTGAGATTTGGAACACAATAGTGTATAGTGCAGGGCTACTTTTATCTGTATAAATTTCTCCAGTAATATACTAACATCAGTGGCGTTTGTGCCGTTAAATACTCATATTAGTAAAAAATGTACGCCACTGATTTTCTGATAAATTGGTATCGCTCTCTTAATGCCACGTTAATTCTGCCTAAAAAGTGTCTCTTGGACTTTTTCCTCCTAACGCACCGCTTATGACATAAAAATTAATTCGTTATCATATACTGATAGGTCAGTGGTCGCGCGATTTAAGGCGTCAGTACTTGAATCGAGGTGACTAGATCGCTGTGGGTTCGACTCCCGCAGCTGGTAGACCGTATATAAGCTACAACTGTGGAGAGGATTGGCACCCTTTCAGCGGGTCTGGTAGGGTGAGAGAATGTTGGCTTGGGTCAATGTGAGAGATTGATACCGCTTTACATTTGACTCCTCCTAATTAATGAGGTTTTCCAGGCTTCCCTCATTTCGGTACTAAATGATGGTTAGGGCCTACCAACGTAAGTCGTTTCTGGGCGCAAATGCGGTCTGCTTAATAATAATATGCCGCCCCCTATCCCGCACAAGTCTTCGACTTTTGGGCTAACCCTGAACAGGCCGATTCTATGATCAAAACTAAGTAAAAAAGTTCATATGAACATGGGTCCGGAAATGCTTCCTAAGGGCACAGGGACCCATTGAAGAGGGAGGAATGGGAATAATTTTTTTGCAATAAATGAATGAAATTTGGTATACACAGCTAAATTTTGATAAGAAATTTGATGGACTAATCCATTTATTTCCACAATGTCCATTGGGGTGGGTACGGGGGATCCCTTGGTATTTTGCGTGAGTAACTTTTTCATCTTTGACTTTTTAATAAATTGGACAACAAGCTTCCAAAATTTTGTAGTGTGACGTAGCTACTTTTACCCGAAATGGAAAATTAAATTTTCATAATTCTCATTATTGGGAAGAAGAGAACCCACATATTGTTCGGAGAACAAACTTCCAGCATCGGTTTGTCCATAAATTTATGGGCGGGAATGATTCACGACACTCTGATTGGACCTGTTGATATTCCACAACGTCTCAATTCAAATCTTTATTTAAACTTACTTCAAGAAAATCTTCCCCAAATTCTCGATGATCTGCCTCGTAACATGTTTTCAACGCGATGGAGCCCCGGCACATAGTGGTCGCAATGTTTTAAATTTCCTAAACGAAAATTTCGCTGGACGGTGGATAGGGAGGCACGGACCGGTAGCTTGGCCGCCGTGTTCTCCCGACCTAACACTGCTGGACTTCTTTTTCTGTGGATATCTAAATAAAAAAAATTTCGCCACCGAAATCGATACCCGTGAAGAATTGCTGCAGCGTATCAATGATGCAGCCAATGGAATTCGTCAAAACCGTTTTAGCATCTTAACAGCTTCGAGAAGTGTTACACGTAGGGCGTACACGTATCAGAGAAGGTGGAGAGTTTTTTGAACAGTTTTTAAAATAGCTTGTTGTCTGTTATCAAAATTAAGTTTCCATTTTATGATCCCTTCGAAAAGTGACGATTGCAGCTAAATTGCGGAATGCAGTGAGGAATGTCCTCCTTGATGTCAGCCTTTTGTTTGGAAACCTTATGCCGTACTCGCAGCATTACCATCGCAAAAGCCATAAACAAATCATCATATCATAATTGTTCTACATCAATAATGTGTATTACTGAATACGTATTAAATTATTATTATTATTCTTTGTTTAAATTACTATAAAATTGACCAAAGTGGGTTTAATTCAAGAGCGATTTTCTCAGAAACCGTTGAAGATAACAACTTGAAACAAGAGTAGTACCTTTTCAACGTAAAACTGTTCGGGAAAACGGAATTTGCTCCCGTACTCGCGTTCTGCCGCTGCAGCATTACCATCGCAAAAGCCATAAATAAATATAATATCAGTTAACTCTTGTCCCGTAAACTCTTCCATTTTTTTCGCTTAGAACTATTAAATTGGCAATCGGGTTGACAATACTTTGATATAAGAATACCTTGATAATTTTGTTTAAATTACTATGAAATTTACCAAAGTAGGATTAATTCAAGAGCGATTTTCTCAGAAACCGATAAAGATAACGATTTGAAACAAGAGTACCTTTTTAACGTAAAACAGTTCGGGAAAACGGAATTTGTTAAAAAGTCAAAGATAAAAAAGTTACACCCGCAAAATACCAAGGGACCATAGAATCGGCCTGTTCAGGGTTGGCAGCTAATTAATTATGAGACACTCTGTATATCATACCATTATATAATTACAATATAAACATGATCTTACTTATATAAAAAATAGTTGTCGTCTGTAAATATTAGTCTCAAATTTCATGTCAAAATTCTGCACCAAATAATAGAACTTTGGGTGAAGAACACTTTTTGTAACATTCGTTTTTAACATACAGGATACAATTAAACGTATAGCATATTGTTTATTTTTATTTTATTTGTTTAGAAAAAAAGTGTATTAAACTTAGAATTTTAAAAAATGCTGGAAATGTGCATCAATACATGTTCTAAACCACCTTCGCATTTGTCTTCGAACTCTTCGGAATATCCCAGGTGTTTGGCGTATTGTTTCGCAGGTATTGGTAATACGTTCCACTAATGAAACTTCATTCGCTGTATATAGAATTGACCAGTTCTTTAGATGCCCCGAAAGATAGAAATTGCATGGATTTAAGTCGGGTGGTCGGGTTAGCCAAGGAATAGGCCCGCCCTGGTCAATTAAATTTCCTTGGAACGTAAGATTTAAATAGTGCGACTAAAATGAGCAGGTGCTCCGTCGTGCATAAACCATAAAGGACAGCGAACATTAAGAGGGACAGCTTCTAGAAGGATAGGTAAATTTTCCTGTAAAAAATCCTGGTAAGGTCCACCCAAAATTTTCGGCAAAATAAAAGGTCCAACCAAACAATTTTCAGTAATTCCTGCTCACACATTGACTGAAAACTGCTGCTGGTATCGCGGTTTATGAATAATGTATGGATTTTCTACCATCCGAAACTGTTCATTCCGATAATTAAAAACAGCGTTTCTGATAAAATAAAGTTTCATCCGTGAACAAAAAGAAAGAAATAAATTGTCTGCAATTTTTTGGCTTTGTCAGTGACAATGCTGCAGTCTTGCTGGAAAATCAGGTTGCACAATATAGCTGCTGCTGTTGGAGTCTTCTACTTATTGCAAGATTTTGTTCAGTCGTTTGTAAAACATTTTTCTGATTTTCCACTGTTGGTGCAACTCTTTGCGCCCCACCATCTACAAAATTCTCTGTTACTTTTGCCGTTTCCCTCAAACGTCTATGAACATTCAAAAAAGTGTGTGCACAAAGTAATCAGCGGTCAGGGAATACATCTTCAAAGAGATGCGCTATTTTATTCGAATTTCCGTTTGCTTTTCTATACATAAAATATATATATTTACTTATCTTTATCTTTTTTTGTTTAAGTCTGACATGGAATTTTTGACAAACTGACACATGCTACCTAAAGTATTGTTTTTTAATTAGCATTCCAAAGTTAGTATTATATATTGTAATGATTAATATATTAATTTTTATTTCAAAAAATCCAAGAGACACTTTTTAAGCAGAATTAACTAACTTGTTGACTTTAGAGGAATTTTAGAGAATTGACTTTAAGACGTTACCAGTTTGTCCAAAAATCAGTGACGTAGAATTTGTTTTGCTGATAATGTATGTTTAACGGAACTATCATATGTTATCTCTCTCTTTATATAAACTATTTGTAAATATAACCTACCCCTAAACTTTCTTAACATCACTCTATAGCGCCCTGTTTGTAACACCCTATAAGGCAAAATATTTAGTGTAGTATATAGTTTTATTAGTCTCACTTGTAGTTTATTAAATATTTTGATGAAAATATAATGAATTATTTATTTTATCGTATGACGTAAGTCGTTTGAATTCTTGCCGCAACTATATTAGGCATGTAAGATAATTTTAGATAATCAAAGTTTGGATGTAATTTTTTAAGATTAACATATATTATGCCAAAAAAACGCTGTTGTTATAAGTTTCTTTGTACAAAGAGATGGGCGCACAATACATTATAATAAAACAATAGGTAAGTAACAAACAATGTTACATAACAAAATGCGTATTTCTGAATGCGTTTAATTCCAGACATATACATGCCACCAAAGTTAATAATTAAACACATCTGCATGTTTATGTTTCAAAAGTTGCTTTCAGAGTTTTCATTACCTGAAAAATAAATACTTGATGTTTAAGTGTATAGTAGAAATAACCCAGTCATATAGATAAACAAAACACGCACACCCTAAAAATTATTGACACTAGCACAAGCAAAAAAGTATCACTAAACTTGAATTTTTAAATTTGTAATAATTTTAAAAGCATTGAAAACTATATTTGAAAATATTGCAAATATACAGAATAAATTACTGAAAAAATCCATCCAGGATTCCTACTAACGTAAAGACACACTATAACAGGTTTATATTTGCTGAAACTCAAACGTCCGTTTATTTTTGAAGGAAAACGTGGCTACTCATTTAAAAACAGTGAATTATAACGTTTCATTTTGTATTGCACTTTGTCAAAAATGCCTAATAATTTATATCAATTCAAGTTTTTATAGTTTTTTTTAAAAATTATGTAGGTTGTCATAACGTTTATAATACCGTATACCTACATAAAATAGTAAAAAATGATAACAGATAAAAATTTACTTTTTTCATATTCAAAATTACTTGACAACCTTTAAACACCCCGGAGAAAAATTGCGTGATCGTAAAGAAGAATATATATCTTTCTAACTTAAAAACAAAACAACCACCAACATTGATTGGTTTGTTTTTAAGTTTGTTAGCAGTTTTACAGCCATCCTTGCAATTAATTGGAACATTGTAATTACTTATCACATAAACTGTCAATAACAGAAAAAATAAAAGAGATAGGTGTGAGGAAGTATGATAGAGGGTAAAATTTTACATCAGTTTTTAGTTAAATATACATGGTGTTCGATTTAGAAAACCAAATTTTTTCCGGTTCAAAGTTAAGCAAATTCGACAATAAATTTTCACCAATGTAAAATTAAACAGTTTTTAAAACACTTTTGTAAAAGAATGTGGGAATAGATGAGTCATGAAAAATGTCGATATCGTATAAAAATGTTTTATAAAATCCTTATAGTTTCTGAGTAAAATTTTATTGAAGTTGCAGTATTTTCAACTTTTGCATCACTGGAACACTGTAGTCTCTAGACAGGCAATTCCGAATATTGAAATCCGATTACTTTTTGTAAGTACTACAGTTTTTGCGACACTAGTGTAGATGGATATCTTTTTAATTTATTACGCTGTGAAAATGATTTAGCAGAACGATTTCCTGGTAAACATGTGCCAAATGCAGCTACTTTTACAACGGTGTGCACTCAATGCAAGTGTAGAAGAGATGGAGGTTCAGGAGTTCCACGACCTATTGCAGCAATGTGATGTATCATACACGAGCCTCAATTATATCTGTACCATGTACAGCATGTCCAAGCATTAACACCAAGAGATTGGACGAGGAGGACCGGTACCATGGCTGCCACGATCTCCTGACTTTAAATCATTTGGACTTCTGTTTATGGGGATATTTAAAAAATGAAGTGTATCGCACCGAAGTGGATAAGTACATATTATTGATGTCATAGCTGTTGCCAATAACGAGTTCAAAACGAACAAGAAGCAGAAACATTTGTGTTAGTTTGTAAAGACGGGCCCAAAATGTTGTTGTAACATCAGCTATTTTTATAAGCTTTTATTTAACTTGCAATGTATGTATGCTTTTCCGGGTGGAATCTAGCAACTGAATTTTAAATCAGTTATCTTTAACCGATTGAGCTGAAATTTGGTATACACGCTTATTTTGGAAGACAATGCATGCTATGTGACGTCATTCTAATTTCAATATGGCGGATCATCCAAGATGGCGGACTAGTTATTTTTTCTGCACTACCACAGTATGGGTATCAAATGAAAGGGCTTGCTGAGGAGAACACGAAAACTAATACAATGTCACATTAAATCTAAAATATGGAGGACCATCCAAGATGTATAGTATAAATCTAATATGGCGGGACCTCCAAGATGGCGGACAAGTTATATTATGCATTACTACGATATGGGTATCAAATGAAAGGGGCACAGAAGAACACGATTAATACTGAGAAGAATACGAAAATCATAACTAAAAAATAAAAAATAAATTAATAGTAAAAAAAATTTTTTAAAACAAGCTCTTATTTAAATGCTCTAAAAAGAAAAAAATAAACTTTAAATTAAATCAAACCAATCAATTTAGTACATGTATTACACAATTTATTAAATGAAATAAAAGCTTGTCACGAGATTTGCATATTTTATAGGAAACATTATCTTTCATAGAATTACTTATAATAAGTTTGTCAAGCAAGACTAGTTAGTACACAGGTAAATCTCGCGACAAGCTTTTATAACATTTAATAAATTGTGTAATACATGTAGTAAATTGATTGGATTGATTAAATTTAAAGTTTTTTTTTCTTCTTTTTAGGGCACTTAAATAAAAGCTTGTTTTTTTTTAAAAAAAATAAACATTAATTTATATTAAATAAAACCACAAATTAAATCTATTAATAATTAATAACAATAGCGGCAAAAGCAGTCAAATTTACTGTATAACTGGTGCTAGAAGAGTGGCATTATGTTATTTAATGATAGCACCCCAGAAAACCTCAAAGCCTAAATTTTTAAAATTGAAATCGAAGTAGTCTCTAAAATGTTCTAATACCCTAAGACAGCCTGTATAGTTAGTCAAAAACTGTATGTGTGACATCACTTTACTATAACGCTACCACTCCAAGTCGCTGCTTTAATCTACTGCGCATGTTCTTTCTGTAACCTACTGCTATTTCTGATAGGTTAAGTCGCTACTGCGCATGTTTTTTATGTTAGATCCTTTTTTCTTAGTTTGAATTTCCCGCCTTAATTTGAATATCCCATCACTTTATATTTAGGTTAGGTCGTTACTGCGCATGTTTCTTTTTTGATAGGTTAGGTCGCTACTGCGCAGGTTTTTTCTATAATCTGCTGCTCATGTTTTTTCTCATAGGTTAGGACGTTACTGCGCATGTTTTTTCTCTTAGGTTAGAGAAGGGCGGAGCCACGTGACAGTGCACACCTGTAATTACCTAATTTTAAATCAGGGTGTCAAATTTCAGAACACAGTGTCAAATTTCAAAATAAAAGGTGTCAAAATACAAATTTTCCACGGTCCAAGAAATTTTCCCATGCCAAACCGTCCCTATACCTACTGAAGTCATTAGATAAAAAAATAATGATTTATTGTTAAATATTAAATGAACTCCTTCACTTATTTATAAAGATAGTTTTAAAATACTTTGAGAACAAATACGTTTTTTGAATATAAGAAAATATTCGTAACTGTGGAGCAAATTATATGATTGAATATTAAAATAAAATTAAATGCTTGAGAATAGCCTTATGAGAAGAATTATTTAAAAATTACTTTACTTGAAAAATTTCAAAATATTTATGACATCATGTTTTTTAGTCAATTAAATATTAATACTAGTTATAATGATGATCGTTACTGGACTAATTCAATTATTTACAGAAACATGATGGCAACTAGATAACTATTTGAACGATTGAATTTATATTAATCATTTCAAGTTTTCAGTCTATTAAATTGTAACCGCCTTTAGGTTACAAGTTCTTCAGGCCCCTACCATTGATCATAATTTTATCTAGGTGTAATATTAATAATTTCACCCTCACATCTTTCACCCTCACATCTGTAGACTTTCGAAATCTGTGGGCTTATTAGTCCTCATAAGCATAGAATAAGTAGGATAATAACCCAAACATAATTATTATGACACTTAACTAAGGTGTTGTAAATGTAACTAGAAAATAACTAAGTGTAGAACGGTTTTGCTACTGAACATTGCATTACATTTTTAATATAATAATATAAAATTATTTTTATCCTAATCTAATGAGTCATTTATACGAGGTGTGACAAAAAAGTAGATAATAGATAATGTTTTCCTTAATCGTTATATGAATAATTCATTTTGTAATTATGATAATCAGTTCACATTTTCTAATGTTGATCAAGTGCAAGTTGAAATAGTTATTGCTAATATGAAAACTACTTCCAAGGGCGTTGATGGTTTGGATATCAAGATGATTTTATTTCTTGTTCCTCATTTATCTTCCCATATTACGTATATTATGAACAGATGCATCTCGTGTAAGACATTCCCATCTCAGTGGAAAAGAGCTAATATCATACCAGCTGCAAAGATAAATAATTCTACTCATATTTCACCTTTTAGACCAATTAGTATTTTACCAGTCCTTTCTAAAATTTTGGAAAAACTTATGTATGAGCAATTAAAAACGTATCTGTTTAGTCATAATATAATTCCTCCTACTCAGTTAGGGTTCCGCAGTGAGCATAGTACTACTACAGTTTTGTTGCAGGTGAGTGATGATATACTGCGTACTACTGATGAGCAGAAAAATACTTGCCTTATATTACTTGATTACAGCAAGGCCTTTGATACTCTGGACCACACGGTTTTGTCTGCTAAGCTGAAGTATTTTGGTATTGGCCCGGCTACTTTACCAATAATTATTTGACCGGTAGACAAAGAGTGTTCAGGTGTAATGATATTTCTGGTTTTACTAGTATGATAAAGGGTGAACTGCCAGGTAGTGTCCTTGGTCCTTTGTTGTTTTCAGTTTATACTGCAGATTTTAGTACTCAATTGCAATTTTCATCAGTATGCAGACGACATCCAAATAAATTATTCCTTCGAGTTGGCTGATGCTGGAATCGCCGAAGATCGAATTAATAGGGACTTAAATATAATTTATGAAATTTCAACTTTGTATGGTCTTAAGTAAAATGAATCGAAAAGTCAGGTTTTAATGTTTGGCAAAAACAAAAGCTTAATTAAACATGATGCCCTATTACAAATTAAAATCAATGATGTTGTATTAAATTATGCTGAATCGTGTAAGAATTTAGGAGTATCTTTTGATAATGATATGAGATTTAGGGGGCATGTATTCGAGCTAATAGGCTTTCGGTCACATAGCGCTTTGAACACATAGGACTTCGAACGCGTGAGGTGCTTCGATGTTTCTAATGTTTTACAAAATTGTTACGGTAAGCTTCGTACTCTTTATAGGTTTAAAGGTGTGCTCTCTAATAATATTACATAGATCTCGCCACTATTTGCATCAACTTATTTTGTACTCTTTAGAAATCAATAAAGTCTTGTTGTTGTAGTTGTTGTTGTTATTGTTGTTGTTGTTGTTGTTGTTGTTGTTGCTGCTGTTGTTGTTGTTGTCGTCGTCGTCGTCGTCGCCGCCGTCGTTGTTATCGTTGTTGTCGTTGTCGTCGTCGTTGTTGTCGTCGTCGTTGTTGTTGTTGTTGTTGTTGTTGTTGCTGTTGTTGTTGTCATCGTCATCGTCGTCGTCGTAGTTGTCGTTGTTGTCATTGTTGTCGTTGTTGTCGTAGTTGTCGTTGTTGTCGTTGTTGTCGTTGTTGTCGTTGTTGTCGTTGTTGTCGTTGTTGTCGTTGTTGTCGTTGTTGTCGTCGTTGTTGTCGTTGCTGTTGTCGTTGTTGTTGTTGTTGTTGTTTCTATTAATAATAATTGAGAAAACTTTTTACTCAAAAAATTATATAATATATAATATTATACATTCATAACTTGATTATAACACATAGTATCTCAAAACTGTCAAAACTCCTTACTTTCAGTTATGGCATTCGTCGCTCGTTTGATTAATTCTGAAAAATGTTAATATTGCCGTGACTGGTATAGTGGGTAGAGCTCATTCAGCTTTCACACAGAAGGTTTGGATTAAATAGTTAACACCGCAGAATTTTTGTTTTTATTAATCCATTTTCGATACTGTTACACTGATGAAATTAAATTTGGTGACAATAGTTTGTATAGTCTTAATCACAAGTAAATAATGATTAATTAGGTATACACTACTACAGTGAATTATGTACATAATTATAGAAACAGACGAATAATTTATTATTACATAGTCGTGGACAAAATAGTTTTTCTACAATAATTTTACTCAATTTTATAGCATAGTTTTTAATAGAAATATTATTGTGATTAACCAAATCTGTAAACGACGTTGCAAAAAGAAACATAGTAACTGGAGGAGGAGGTTACTTTGTTTCTTCCATTTTTTCTTATGTAAAACCATAAATAATTCCTTCCAAATTAGTAACGTAATGCAAAATTATATTTGGAATATTTTATTAGTTAATTTTTCGTGAAATTTTTTTCGAGATATATTCGATTCAAAGTTAGTCGTTTTGAAATAAACACTGTATTTGAACTCCATGTGCTAAGAACAGAAACATTACAACTATAGCAGCAAAAAATTAGTTATTACTTATGTAATTATGTTTACTAAGCAAACTTAAAACAAATATTTCAGATATAGATTAGATTACCGATTTCGAGTGCTACGTGTACAAACCCCACTACTAAGGAAATTTCTGCTTCCAAATGAATCTTCATTAGCATCAGGGGAATTCAAATTTTACATCAAATATTTTAGTTACAGGCAACTTTCATATGTAACTGTATTTACGATTGTGATAATTTTTGTTTGACAATATGTGTGTTTCCTGACCACGTTTTGCGCTAATGTGACATTTGATCGACGTGTCGCTTGGGAAATGGATAAGCTAAGTAGATTCAATTATCCAATTATCTCGCCGCCTCGATCTCTTGACATTTATCGACTTTATTTTTATAACTTAGAATAGTTGTATGATACTGTAGGTCGTAGGTTCTCACGACGTCAATTGAGTGATGTACACTTTCTGGATTGTTTAGCCCTGGTTGATTTCACCATACTTAACAGATGGCATCTTCAGTGCTTCTCGTATCTTGAACGGTGGTTGATTAGTTACGGCTTATTTAAACTATGCCTGACTTCCACATAATTCATCTGGAAGGTACAATTCTACGACAAAAGGATAGTATCGCTAGTCCACTGAGAATTGTAGTGGCGAAACCTGAAAAGAAACCTAAGAGCTGGATGACACTTTCTGCATATAATAGCCTCCCTACAAGAATTTTTAGTTCATATTAACTAGCAACGCAACAAGATCAACTTTACCATGGAAGTGGAGCAAGCCAAAACCTAGCCGTTTCTAGAAATTCTAGTAAAGAGGAAGACCTCTCACCTCTTGGGACACGCTATCAACAGAAAGGAGACACATACTAATAGATATCTCCATGGAAAGTCTAACCCTCATCCGGCACAAAAACGCTCGGTCATGAAGACTAATGACAACCATCCACATGAAAAAATAAATTTGTTTCGATCTGTGTTCCTAGCAAATGGGTACTCTAAAAAATACATCGATAGAGCTATTAGACCCCGGCGCGAGCAAACAGGACAAACTCAAGAATCAGAACAGGCACAAGGATGAAGTCACTACAACCACCACTTTACCATACCCAATGGACGGAATCGCGAAAATACTACCGAAAAAGGAGTACAGACTACCAACCAATATGTAAAATAAGTCAACAACTCCGCAACACGAGATCAGTTGAATCCGTTAGTATTTGGTGCCATGAAGTGACTGTGACAAAGTAAGTATACGTGGAAATGTCCAAACGAACTGTAAAAACCAGGAAGAAGAACACGAAAGGTACATAATCTCATTTGAAGACACTAGAGTGCAGTTCGTACCAATGGGTATTACAACCTAGCGTGAAGGGAGACTCTGGAGATTTTACAATATCTAAACAACATGAATAGGGACGAAGGATTGAAGATTAGTCATACTTGGATGCCTTCACTTAAGAACAAATAAGTGAACCAGAGTGTACCTTAACCAGCCATCCGTAACACGCTTGAATCAATCAACCTAAATATTGAACTGACCAACCAGTCAGACGACTGATGTCACGGCTGACGTTACGCAATTGTGTTTGTTTTCGATATAATTTGCGAAATCAGGCGGCGTTAAAAACAATCATTTTTGCACCTTAGTACAATATATAGTGCAAACATTTAGTGTAGTTTATAGTTTTATTTTTCTTAGTTGAACTTTCTTAAATATTTTAGTGTCATGAATTATTTATTTGTTCGTGTGATTTACATCAAACGTGGTCTAAATTCTTGCTGCAATTATAGTTAGTTAGCATAAAAGCTAGGCTTAGATACCGCGGTAACCATTCAGCCGTCGCTCAAGATACGAGAAGCAATGAAGATGCCCTCTGTTAAGTATGTCGAAACGTCTGCATTGACCACGGCAAAACAACCCAGAAAGTATACATCATTCAGTTATATGATGATATATGATCATTTAATATAATTACATTGATTTACGTTTACCATGAACTATAATGCATACGTTTATGTGCATAGGTTAAGAATTGCCATGTATATACAATAAATAAATAATTTAATTTGTATTATAAATATTTAATTGCATTAAAATTTGCAACAGTTTGGAGTTACGATACAGTTTAATATGTTTAATAATCGTTGTTGTAAATAATCGAAACATATTGCTCAGAATTAAATAAAATAATATGATTTGGTACGATAGGTATTTTAAATGAATGGAGAATGAAAAATTTTAACTTGTCCATATTCATTTCACCGAACACATTCATTCAATTTACAAAAATTTACGTAAAGTGCTTAGTTATGTAGCCGTTAAAAGCTTTACACTACATCTGTTTTGCGAAGAAAATATATATGGAAAATAAGAACTAACCGGGCTATTTTTAATAAAAAATATTTCATGTAAGAGAATACAAAAAATAATACCACATAACTTTAAACATACTTATCTATGTTGTTAATTGATTCCGGCTAGTTATGAATATTTTACTATCAAATTAAATAATTATCATCACTGTCGTGTAAAAAGAGTATCATTTTTATCTAGATATAATAACAGATGAAATACTAAAGCAGGCAGATGGAAATAAAAGATAAGTTTATTGTCTATTAGGATAAAAGATATCAAAGTAAATAAATTTCATATGACGTATTTTCTAGGGTCTATCATTTTGGTTGAAAATTAATGCGTAATTAATTTCAGTTTCGAAAAATCAAATACTTTGTATATTTAAATATAGCTCACTATTCACATCTTTACTGTAGTAGATAAATACATTAAAAAATAAGTAGCAAAAGTTATTTAGAATGCTAACATTAGTTTCTAAGTCTTCTTACTGGTGCATATTTTGTTTATTCCTCAGACGAGGACTAATTAAAAAAAGTACAGAGAACTGATTAATTATATGCATAAGATAAAATATAATTTTAATATACGATTTATTAAGATAAAACTTATAATGCACAATACTGCACTGTGGAAAATCGACACGTAAAAAAGTTTTGTTAAGATCTGTATCATTTGACTGACATTTTTCTTATTATTGTTGTAATATCATCTACCATCTTTCATATATATTGAGGTATCCGAAGTATTAAATGCGATTAATACATTAGTAAACTTAAGAACAATATATATATGGGGCCTGATTTACTTTGTACTTTGTACGATTTAATTTTAAAGAATGAAACATTTTTTAATGTCTTGAAATCCTCTAAAATAACTTTCAAATAAGTTTCAAACACGACTTTACTAACTATCGTCCTATAACCATTTTAAACAACTTTTGCAAGGTATTTGAAATAATACTTCCTCGAATACTTTACAGTAACATATCACATCTTGTATCTAACTTGATTATTCCTGAACAGCATGGCATCGTAAAAGGCCATATCCAACCTTATTTGTAAAACTCTATAATTCTAGAAATTATCGACACGGACCAAAGCACTTGAATGGATTATTAATCAATTATCTTAATGTATTTGGCCTTTGTGATAGTTACTTTGTTGAATTTTTTCCAGTCTTACGTTTTAAATAGTTTTCAGTTTGTTCAATATCATTAGGTGCGTTTTTGCAGCAGGTGGAAACGGTTTGAAACTGTAAGAAACATTCGACTAGTTAAGTTGAGAACGCGTTACCATTAAATTTAACGCAATAAATAGTTGGACCAATATTTCTGATAGTCACAAAGCGTTTCCAACTGCTGCAAAAACAAATCGTTTCAAATCAGATTTATTTTGCCAGACTTCGGGTGTTCCGCAGGGATCGTTACCGGGCCCTCTTTTTTAATACTCAATGATATGCTAATACGCTATTTGCTTTACAACCTTAAACTGTATTGCAAATTTTCTACTGTGATTGTATTCAACCTTCAAAATAACTTTAAAACGGTAAACGACTGGTGTCATGATAATAAATTATCTTTGAATTTATCAAAATGTAAAGTATTGTCGTTTTATAGGAAAAAAATGACCAACGATATTTTATTATACCAGTGGTAATGACTTTCTATAACGACCGTTAGAAATTGCAGACCTTATTAATACATTGATTCATTTTCCGGCACGTTTCGAAACACCCAGTATATAATTTTTATTATAATTTTGAGTTATTACTTATCCTGTAATTGGACATTTGGCTCGTTTGATATTTTGCTGGAAAATAAAACAATAATAAATAAATAAAAGTAATGCCTACTTTTATTTTGTCGAAATTATAGGTATCTTGCATTTTACTTGTAATTTTTTAAATATGTAGTAAAAGTTTAAAGCTGAAGATGATAATTGAACCAAGTTAATTACACATGCACACAGTAATGGCAAGAAAATCATTTAGTAGTGACTAAAAAGCCCCTTCTTTGAAATGAAAAAAAAATGCTGGTATTACTACAGGACTAATTATCCTAGAATGAAGAACTACTATTCTCATACAAATGTTTCCTAGGCTAAGAATTGCCGCAGCTACTATATTAACAATGTGTGATTGTAACAATAAAGGGAAAGTAAAAACAACGTTCTTAACCACTATTACGTTCCTTTAATAAGTGAAATTAGATATTTATAGAGTGTTTCATTAGCAGGTTAGTAAATTAGATTATTTTCTTTTGATAATTATTGAATAGAACTTTGTCTGTGGAATTGTTCATTAGCATACCTAGATGTTTGCTATCAGAGAACATACATATGACTTCGTTGATAGGAATTGTAGGAGATTTGATTTATATTAGCTTAAAATACCTTTCTAAAACAGTAAAAAAAAGGCTAAAATATATTCGCTCTAGTGTAATTATTGCTTTTGAAATTAACTATATTTTAAAGATGAAGCCACAATTTCTGTTTCCTTTTATTCTTTAAATACAAATAAAAAATAATAAAAGTTCATTTTTGTCTATTTGCTAGAATTAGAGAGGAAGAATCAACAAATTATTTACAATGTTCAACTGTCATTACAACACTTTCATGAATAAATGCATATTACAATGGACGTTCTTTCTGCGTTCATTTATCCGCACCTATTTTTATTAATTCATTTTATATATTATAAGTATAAGAATTATTGAAATAAATTGAATTTCATTTTACATGTAAAACACCACAAACATTTTCCAATACAAATGTATTGAAAATAATTAGATGACATGAAACAGTTACCATATTGGAAACATTTTTTAGTCGAACGAAAACTTTTGTTGAACGATCAATGCAGGAGTCGCTTCTACATTATGATATATCTGCAGAAAAAGTAGAAAGCTTTTAGTATTACGTAGTGAAGTTTGAATTATGTACATTTTGCAATATGCACCTGTTGTGGGTTTTCCCTTATAAGCTCTCTCCAAAATCCAATTGCCTTTTGGAATAAAGCCAACTAAAATCAGTTTCTATACTACCCTGATATGAGCGTGCACTTTTGTGGCTCCCAATAGTTTTAACCAAACAGAACTATTGCCGTTGCCAATGTTTGTTCGTATTTCATGGTTCGTTTAACTCTCAAAGCAACACACCGAAGTTGTCAAAAAGCCAAATAACTGAAAACAGCTATTGTGCAGCAAGTACCAGTCAAACACTTAAATATGTTCCTTTAAACTTCAGTATTGTCAACAGCTGAAATATGGACAGGATGAATTTTAAATGTGTACCTACATTTATTTTAAAATTCGTACACTCTTCAACCATAAATATTTCACAAGACATTTTTGAGGCTATTTAACATGTTTAATATCACAATCGTAGAACTGATTCTAGGCAATGAAAGCATACTCAAGCTTAGATCTTACAAAAACACTATTATAAAGTAATATTAGAGTATAATGGCCCTTCAAAGTGATAACTGTATAACGTATAATAAAATCTAGATTTTTGTTAGTGCTACATACATCGCACTGAAATAAATACCAGTGAAATAATTACTAACAGTTTATTGTTATGGTAAATGCAAAGACATGGCAGTAATTGAATTATCGTAAATTTAAATTATAGAATGTTTACTATAATTTATAATAAATACCATATTGTAAAATTCAAAATGCGGCCATAGCACAAAATAATAATATTTATAGATTATAGTACCAAAAAAGACACAATTGTAATATATACTTTTTTTATGTTCGGAATACAAACAGGCAACATAATATAAACGTGAGAAATTAACAATATTATGGATATATTAGTGAAAATAGATACATAGATATCAAAAATTAATTATGGAAACTGATTTGTCTAATAAATATTTTGAGATAATCATTAGTAGTATTAAGACATATCAAAATTTTAATCGGTAATATAACTATTATTTTTTGATATATTTTTTTAGGTATTAACAATATTGTGTGAAACTAACTACTCTGTGGACTAAAGCCCCAACCAGCGTTGAATTACACCCACAATATTCACCCATATATTCTTTATTATTATAGTCTGTTTGGAAATGAATGAGAGTAATAAAACCCCGAGATAAGAACCGGTCATCGGCATGGTAATATTTAGTTTAAGGTAATTATCGGGTAACACTAATGCTAACAGGTAATGGGTGTACATTAGTATATTTTACTGGATACATTATAGGGCAGAAACCAGCGTATTGTGACAGATTAATCCAGTCTTAGAGCTGAATATACGAAGACGTGCTAGTGCAGTAGAGTAAAATTGGACTTGTGTTTAGTAACTATTGTGCTAGTGGATATAATATTGTTTGGGTAAAATGTCGAGCTATCAGATTACGTACCTGCTAAACGCGTGAAAAGATGTGCGCTGTCTCAGAATGAGAAGATTATTATATTAAATGTATTTAATGCATTGAAACACCAAAATCCTACCAACAGTGTTGACGACATCGTGGAAAATTGTTCCAAAATGACAGGGATTGGAAAATCGAATATCTACAGACTTTTAAAGGAAACAAAAAATGAACAAGATACTGTAAATCCCCCAAAATCATCTACAGGGGGTCTCGTTATAGATGATTTCTTCAAAAATGTCATTCACAGAAAAGTACACTCATTTTATTTTAAAAAAGAAATACCAACGCTAAACAAAATTTTAAGTGAACTTTCAGAGGACAACGATTTGCCAAAAATCAGTAGAAGCAAATTATGGGTCGTCTTACGAGAATTGAATTTTTGCTGGGAAAAGCAGAACAGGAAGTCACTTCTTATCGATAAAGATGAAATTATTTGTTGGCGAAGATCCTACTTAAGATCAATTAGAAAATTCCGTGACGAAGGGAGGAATATTTATTATCTAGACGAAACTTGGGTCAACGAGGGATATACTGTAACAAAAGTATGACAAGATAAAAATGTAAAATGTTTTCGACAAGCATTTTTTAATGAACTTTCAACAGGGTTCAAGGCACCTTCAGGTAAAGGGCGAAGATTAATAGTGACACATATAGGTAGTACCAGTGTTTTTGTAAATAGCGGTTTACTTTTATTTGAATCTAAAAATACAGGTAACTATCACGAACGCAGATGGTTTCGAAGAGTATTTTACACAGATGTTGTATCTTATTCCTCCGAGGTCTGTAATTGTCATGGATAATGCCAGTTATCATTCACGGCAGACTGAGCGGACGCCTAGGACTGCTTGGAGGAAGGTCGATATAATTCAATGGTTATCTGAAAAAAAAACATTTCTTTTAGAACAAATATAGTGAAAAAGGAACTTCAACCTTAATAAAGATCAGAAAAAATATGTTATCGATGAAATGGCAACAAATCGCCAAATAACGGTACTACGGTTACCACCTTATCACTGTGAACTTAACCCAATCGAATTAGTCTGGGGCAGGTAAAAGGAGATGTAGGGAAAAATACTACGACGTTTAAATTAAGTGACATGAAAATTTTGTTAAAAAATTCCTTGGAACGAGTAACTGCAGATAACTGGCAAAGATGTATACATCATGTACAAAAAAAAGAGGAGAAAATGTAGGAACTTGATAATTTAATTGACTTTACTGTGGAACCTATCGTTATCAATCTAGGAGACGAAGATATTCATCAGAATACTCAGAGGATGAATTTGAATATACCTACTTTTTTATTTTCTTTATTGTACATTTATACAACGTTTAATGATGAGCAAATGTAGATTTGCTCACCATAATTTGAATTTTCAAAATACATATATTTTTGTGTGGAATAAAAGTCTATTCATTAAATTTAAATAAATATTTTGATAATAATATTGAATAATTTTATTTGAATTACTAAAAACCCTCTTAAAAGTACACCTCATCTATGCCGATAATACATACCATAAAAATATTGAATATAAGCAGCAGTACTACATTCATTTATGATTTGCATACATAATAAGCTTTTATTACTCTCTTTCATTTCTAAGCAGACTATAGGTAGATTAAGTGAGTATTTATCTTCTTTAATATACTTCAAAATTAATTTACGTGTACAATAGATTGTTAGAGATTTAAAAAAATGTAAATTAATTAATAAATGTAAAATATAATGATAAGCATAAATATATATTGCCGCACAATAGCCTGCATGTAGAAAACCACATGTCTAAATTGAGAAAATTAAATTTTGTTACTAAATGAAAGTTTGTTTAAATTGTTATTTTATATTCCTATTACCCTTTAAAGAATATGCCATCCTTTGGTTACATAAAAATATCTCATAGTATTTTTTTTATTTTTCAGTAAAACATGTTGAAGAGAAGTTCTTCGGTATCTGGGATGAGGAAACAATAAAAAAAAAGTTAATAACAGACACAAAACCCCGCCATAAATTTTAAGACAGTTTCGAATTGTATGTAATGTTTAGTTTTGCTTATTTATAAAAATAGGCAAAATAGGTTTTTTGCAAACGAAATGTGTTTTTCTATGTATCTCTCTAGTACTATCCTGCATTTCACTGCATTCCTCGTTAATACCGTAATAATTATTATTATAATTTGAAAAGAAAATTAGGTATATCAATTTTTCAAAGAAGTAGCAACAAACAACTTATGCATGAATATCCTGTTACTGTGATGTATAAATATAAAAACACACTTGTATAATCATTATAAAGTATGTTTAACAAACTCAGTATTGTAACCATAAGAAACCGTCTTATAATTCCATATAATATACAAAAATTTAATTAAGGTTATAATAATTTTTACACTCTTTATACATTTTTTTCTCAGTGTTGTGTATTTTATACACCTATGCCCGATAAAAAAATATTTGCTGTAATTAGCAGTTTCCTTTTTAGGTTTGCGAAGTAATAATCTATAAAATAGATTATACAAAGTAGTTCGCAGGTTTGCTTTATCTGCTGTACCCATAAATAAATATTTGGCACTGATCTAGAAAATAAATTTACAATTTTGTGTCACAAAAGCAACCGCTGCCAAAGGAAATGTCTAAATTGTGAGATAAATAGAGAGTTGATAGGATTATATATAACTTAGGCCTTGTTAAGAATGAAATATAGAAGAAAATAATAAAAGCAAACGTCTATATATCTAGAAATCTACATATATATGTTCTCCGAGATTTGGTTCAAGCATTCCGAAAGAATTGGCCGCTTATTAAGGCTCCCGTCTTCGAAAAACAGTTATATCACTCGCGGAATTATCGATTTAAAATCTGCATGCAGTAAAGCATGGCCTACTTCCTATTGGGAGGTTGCGAGCGAAACAATTGCCAACGAGCGATACGTGATACCACGGAGGGGTGCTACTTCAAAGCCTTCTTTAAAACGGTAGAAAAGCCAGTGGCGTGTTTGAAGTTCTATATTAAAAATAACTGTTAAATTTAGGAGATTCTTTCCAACGTTTTAACCATGAAAGTAATCTGACGAATTAATATCTCTAATGTAAGATACACAATTAATTAAATAAATATTTTGCATCAAAAGTGTAATCAGTGTAAGAGAATGAACTTAAACATTGTTTTTTTAAAATTATACGAGTATAAGTTTTTGATAATATAGCATCTTATCATGTGCACAAAAACATTATGTGAGACACTGACAGCATAAAACGATATTATTTCATATGATTTGTGTCGGTATAGGTATATGTGTGTCTGGTAAATTTTATATTAACTATACAGTATGTCTACGAGAGGACTAGAGAAAAAATATATGTTTCTCTTTATATTAAAACATCATTATTAATAAAATATTTTACATGGAAAAAGACGTTTAAAATATAAAGTTATATCAGTATTTCAAAATTTTATATATAGGTCGGCCAACTTCAATTAGGTGCCTATTGTAAACTGGAAAGCAAATTATTGGTCAAATAAAAATTGATTCAAGGAGACAGGTCACCTAACCTGCCAAGGAATGTAAAGTATTTTGCTCTATGATAAATTGTACCACGTCACATACATACCATGTCAGGTGCTTTTTTCGCAAAACAAAAAAATGTGAAATAGTTACAAGTGTTCAAAATGACTTGTGTTGCTTCCGGAAAGTATTTACCATATAAAGGTCTCGTAGCTAGAAAGTTTTGCCCAAATTCGCCATAAATTAACATGTCGTGGCCATGGTTACTACAAATTATTTCTTTTTATGTACACTCATAAATATCAAGCAAACACTAGGTACAGAAAACCAAACGCACTAGCCATAATACTACTATGACTAATAATATTTTTAGGTTAACAGCAGCAGCTGATCGATTGCAATGTTACTGTTATCGTTTTAATGATTTTCTGAGGAACTTCTATTGTTTACTTCACTAATACTGATACAAGAAACAAATTACGTTACAAGAGCTTTTACTTATCCTTAGTTTATAATTTCACAACGTAGATTTGCATTTTATTGCAGTTGTATCTTTATTTTTGAAGCACACATGCTGTATACTACATGTTTGTAGAAAAATTCTTCATTTTATATATTTTTCCCATAAGAGTCTTTTTCTATCGCCATTTCACAACTAGAATAATTAGCCGTTGTGTTTTGCTACTAACCATGGGTAAATAATAGAAGCGCTCCCATTACGTGGCCAAGATGAGAATGGGGAATAAATTCCACGTTGTGGTTCCATGCCAACATGAAAAACGCAACTTCTAAGAAACTGCAACACTCTCCCACTACTGTCCCGCTTACTTTACATTAGTATGCATGTTGTTTGCGTTATCTGACTGCAATATTGATATATTTCATTTCTTTCTACATATTCTCTCTTCATTTCCTTAATTCTGAATCAAGTGTTGGGTAGATATATACAGGGTGATTCAGGTTTAATCTTGATAACTTCAGGAACCGATAGAACAAGTTAAAATAATGTTCATTTGTGACATAAACCTATTTCCTAAAACGCATCATTTCCGAGATAGAGGGCGTTGAAGTAGGAATTTTATTCTAGTTTTTCCCTCATAACTTTTGAACCACTTATCCGATTTAAGTGAAATTCGGAACACAAACACTCCTTATGATCTTGCATAAGCTTCTTAAGTTTGAACTACCTATTCTACTTAGAAGTGTATTTTGTATGCTACCCCCCCCTTACTTTATTTCAAAACTGTAAACAAAAATAAGTAATTTCAATAAAACATCTACACATCACTTTGACCTGATTAATTTCGGAACATTTTCATCTGTAAATTTCATTTAACGTTATAGCAACCCATGAGAACAAAACTCAGTGATTTGTGTAAACTGACGCTTTGGGCGCCGCGATAGCCGAAGTGGTTGGGAGACGACTGCTCGTGGAACCAGTCTGGATCGGCTATGTCGGTGTGGGTTCGAATCCCACTGGAGTACCATGGATGTTTGTGCTCGTCAAGAGATGCACAATAAGTCTATACGCTGCGGTGTTTCCAGGACACTGTCGGATGGCTCTCAAAAAAAAAAAAAAAAAAATTTTAAACACCAATCTTATCTATACGTAAATGTGAAAATTACACGTTCTGCGTTTTACGTATCATGATAATCGAAAGCGACTTAATAATAATAATCATAATAATAATACATTTATTTTCAACAGGTAAAAAAACCCAATTACAGAAAATTTAGAAACAGGAAAAACTACTAACAAATATTGTGTACATGCATATCATATTAACTAAATTGATGTGGATAAATAATAAAAAAAAGAAAATTAGGACACAGACAAGGTAACAAACTTTTTATGTATTGACAAAATATGACCAACGCTATCTAGATGAATATCGCATGAAAAACAGATCTTATTAAATAGACTGCACATATTAAAAAGCAGTGATCTAAGCAATACATTGCTCCTACATGGTCTATTGAAAAACACTTGTTGCTGACGAGTTTCCAATCTTGGTACAAAATATGAAATCTGCTCCACTAACAAAGGGCAGTTAGCTTCATCATGCAATAATTTGTATAAAAACTTTAAAGCAGCAGAGTTGCGTCTTACATGCAGTGAGTCAATGTTAAACATAGTGAGAAGAGTGTAATAATCAAAACCTCTCTCAGGGTAGTGACCATTATATTTAAAAAACATATATTTCAAACACTTGCGTTGTACTGACTCAATACTACAAATAGCATTCTGATACAATGGCGACCATATGATTGCACAATACTCTAACTTAATTTTGATAAATGTGACATATAATAATTTTAACGTATTTATATTAGTAAAACAATTCCAATTTCTAACAAAAAAACCTAATGTTTTGGATGTAGAAGCCATAACTTGGGTAATGTGGTCAGAAAAAGTAAATTTTGAATCAAAGATCACTCCTAAATCCTTAAATTTCACTGTTTTATCCAAAATATTACCATTTAACGAATAATGAAACACTAGTGGGTTTTGTTTCCTATGAAATGAAAGCAGTTTACATTTAGATATATTGATATTTAAAAAATTTTCACTGCACCACTGATTAATTGCGTTTAAAACATTCTGTAGGCACATGCAGTCGTTTATGCTATTAATTTCTTTATAAATTTTCAGATCATCAGCAAAGAGTAAGTGGTGCGAGTTTAACGATAGAGATAAATCATTGATAAATATCAAGAAAAAGAGTGGTCCAAAATTTGACCCTTGTGGGACACCAGATGTGGCTAAATATTCATCAGACCTGAATCCACCATATTCCACAAATTGCCGCCTACACATTAAATAAGACTTTATTAAAGATAACATATTATATGAAAATCCCAACAGATCTAATTTTGTTAACAACAGGAAATGATCAACATGATCAAATGCTTTTTGTATATCCGTATATAAAAACATCAACCGGCCGTGTTTGTCAAGAATGTTAGATATATACTGAGTGATACTTGTTAAATTAGTAACAGCCGATCTATTTTCCATAAACCCATGTTGGAAGGGGGATATTACTCGTTTTATTGAATTGTAGACATTGTCGTAAATGATCATTTCTCTCTCTTTTTAAACTGTCTAATATCCACAAAGACAAAACGTACACTCCACACGTGACATAACCGAATAGGTACATACATTTCAATTTTGGAAACTTCATGGTAAAATTTACTTCACGGTGAATTTAAGAAGTGTTAGGCAGTTTATAGTTGATGAGCGTGATGATTCTAAATAGTTCTACAAGCAGCGATAACGTTGTTTGGACTAATGAATACTTGCAAGTTCAACGGTTTTAAACAAACGATTAAGGTTCCCTAAACGTCGCAGCAACTATCAAAACTACTTGAAAGTGACTGAAAACCAGCTCATTTCATTCCATTTAGAAGTTCCATAACTGTAAAGTAACCGTCGTTGAAAATACGTTGCAGTGACTGTAACTTTGTTGTATGAAGTTATTTATACAACAAAATTGCAAATATGGTGGCGGTTACGTAATAGTTAGTTTTTGATGGTTCCAGTCTCAGTTAGTGTTACTTTGGTGCCAGTTAGGTTGTATTCGGAACACCCTGTTAGGTTACTAAAAAATGCACAACTTCAAGAAAAAAAACAAGAAAAATATATTTAGGTACCTAATTTGCAATACATTTTGAAATTATAATTTATGGATGTGCCTAAATATTTCCTTTTTTAATATAGTTTTAAAACATTCACAATTTATTTATTTATTTATTTACTTTTTGTAGAATTATTATGATAGTACTGATTTTTTGTAACACAACTAATACAAAAAGAAATATACACACATTAAAGAAATCTGATACAATTTTTATCGAGGAAAAGAATAAAATGTTGTTATGGGCAGTCGATAACATATTTAAATTTAGGATAGATATTTTTCTATCTTATATCACGACAAAATATATATCACATATAATCTAGAGGGTAAAAGTATACTAGAAAATACTATCCTATTCTTGCAAAACCCATGTCAATCCCACTGTTTTACTGAATACACACGGCTTGGTTTCACAATTCAAGAAGGAATCTTAGAGGGATTGAAAATACAACTGTAAAGCGACTCCGTTTCTGGAGACATTATAATTGCTATCGTACATAAGAACCTTTGTAATATATTTTGAATGAGAAAGAATATGTCGCTCTCTAATAGTAATAATAAAGCAACTACTTACTTATCTACATTTTATATAATAACTACACGTACTTAAAATATTTGTTTAATTTTCTCAAATTTAAATTTTAATATTAACTTTTATGATTAATGTTTCAGTTCTAGTCATATTTTTTTATAACTATATGTAATTAATTGGGTTTTTAATCTGTAATAATAATAATATGTCCAAAAGTCCTATGTTCTGTAATCAGAACTTTTTATATTTTTTGAAGTGGCGTTTTTTAAATAAATAAATTGCTATATAAATAATACTTAAACTTTTTAATTGTGTCCTAACCAAAGTGTTAAATACCAAATTCATCTTTCTAATAGAATTAAGAAATGGGTATTTTGTACTATTTTTATTAATTATATGGTATGATTATCTATAAAATATACAGGGTATTTCTTAAGTAGAGGTAAAAGTAAGGGTTTTTTATTATATAAATGTTGGATCTTAGGACAGCCATTGCCCAGCTATAGCTTGTCAAAAATTGAAAAAATAGCAGTTTTTAATTTTTAATTTCTAAATAACTTGAGATAATTTAACCAAATTCGATGTACATATTTAGTATGACAGTAGACATGAAACAAAAAGTTACCAGTTTTAGAAACTTACCAGTGACGGAGGTGTGGGTATTATCGATTATTATTTGCAAAAAAAATCACCGTATATAATATCAGAAATAAAATAGGTCACATATGCGCCATTGTATTATCTTTTTGTTTCTTTGCAATTTTTTTTGTATTTCAAACCGATTAACAACAAAATTTATTTATTTGATCAAGTATATTTTTACACAATTACTTAAATTACTTACATATTTTAGGGAGGCCATGTAAAACAATAATAATAAGAAGCCGTCATCTTATTTGATATTGTGTATTGTTAAATAAAGCTTATTTTTTAAAAGATTTAGTTTTCATGATTTGGTTGGTTTACATTTATGACTTTGCAGATGGTAATGGTGCTGAGACTAGGCGAATTTATATGGAAATATTTCTAAATAATCCAACTCCAAACTCAACAATGTTCTAAAATGCTTTTCCACGTCTTTTGGAGTAAGACTCATTTAAAAAAACTTCAATATCTGAAGGTTTAGGACGCCTGAGTTCGCACAACCTATTCTACACGAAATTGAAGGAGACCCAAATACTAGTATTAGGAAGATCGTTGCAAATCTTGATGTGAATTATTAGTTTGGTCTTTCTGAAGTATCAACAGTTACACCAAAAGCACCAAAAATATACAACTCCATACCCGACCAAATAACGAAAACTTGAAATTTAAATAAATTTAAAAGATTGGTTAAAGGCAAACTTCTTAAAGAAAGTAGAGACTCAGTTTACCGGTTACTTCCATGTTCAATGTAGAGCTGCATAGAGTTTTGCAGAAGAGTTTTTGAATTAGTAATTATAGTCTTTATTTTATAAATTTTATGTGGAACACTAAGAAGTATTGTACTCCTATTATTATTGTTTTTGTATCGTATTTGTTCTTTTCACTTTATGGATAGATTAAATGATATATTTGTTATGTCTAACTCACAAGTTTTTACTTTTGTGAGTATTCTGTTTGTTTACTATTATAAATTGTTATTTACTTATGGTATTTCTCTATTGGTAAATAAACATTATTATTATTATACCTTGACCCCTTTGTATGTACATAGAAAGGGTTCAAGCCTTACTGCCGCAAGACTATTCTGCTCGAATAAAATGTTACCACTGCATTTTGCAAATAAATAAACAAAACGTTGACTTTACGACTGACATATTGTTTACCGACGAAGCTAATTTTTCCAGAGATGTTATGATGAACTTCCACAATATACACTTTTGGTCTGATGAAAACCCTAATGCCATAATAGAATCTCGTCAACATCGGTTTTCTTTGAATGTATGTGTGAGTATTATTGGAAATTTATATTCGGCCTTATTTTTTACCAAGAACTGTAACCGGTGACTTCTATAGACATTTTCTTGAAAACGTTTTACCTGAACTACTTGGCAATGTCCCCTACGCGCTAAGACAAAAAATGCACGATGGAACTCCCCCACAGTTTTAGTTTGACTGCTCATGAATTTTTGAATCAAAGATTCGATAATAACGTGATTGGACGAGGCACTCCAGAACCAGGTCAACCATCGCCACCGAGATCACTCGAAATCAACCATATTGATTTTTTTTTGTTTGAGAACATCTCAAGAGATTAGTTTACAAGGTTCACATTGAAACCAATGTACACTTCCGTCAATAAATTATAACTGGTTGTAATAAGAGCTACTCCTGGACTTTTTTCACGTGTAGAAGATCTGAATGTTGATTGAATGTGACTATTTACCAAACATTTATTATAATAAATAATAGGAAAGCAACTCCATTGTTAATTAATTATTTTTTCCACGGTCGGGAGTAGAAATCAGTTTCTATGACATCAAAATTAAAACAGAAGTAGTCGATTATTCCCAAGGGAGTATAATGCTCCCAAGGGAGTTTACAGTATGGAGAACGTTTTTCATGCTAAAAAAAAGATAACATTGAAATTATTTATTGAAATTTAAATTAAATATTACATTTGTACAATTTCCAAAATTAATATTAGAAGGAATATTACTTTCGCTTACATTTACAGTTTTTGTGATTGCGCTAGTAGTGGTACCTACTAAAACCTGATTAGCAATTTTGGTCTTATTTTCAATGGAGTTCTCGACATAACCCTCAGCGACTGTCGTTGATTTCCAACCAGCATGACGCTTTATTGCATCTGCCAGTAATGTCGCTGAAGATCTTCCTAAGCAGTGACCAGTATAACATGCAGCATCAGGTAATTTTAAATACGAAGCTACTACACTCGGAATTTTTCCCATGGTGTTCTTGCCAATTGGCTGCGAACTACATTTTCCTGCTTTGTAGTACAAAAAAAGGCGTTTATGCTTGACGTGGGGAGGACGAAGGGACAGGTATTTTCGAAACAAATCAAGCATATTTCCCACATCGGTAACCAGAAAGGTTAGTGGAATCGTTGTGTTTGGAATTTTACAATCAAGGAAGATCCTACATCCTCAATATCATCTACAGTTAAATTGACTAGTTCATCAGTTCGACAAGCTCCGGCAATCCCCAGAATTAATCCAACCTATAAAGAATCAAAATACTTAATAATTGAAATACCTAACAACAAAAGTAATCTTACCCTAATCATTAAGAATTCTTTGTCATCTGCACTTGATAAAAAACGGTCGATTTCACCCTTTGTCAATATTTTCGATTTTTTCGCTTGATATCCGTATAAAGATCTTGACTTCGTAGGCAGCAAATTGCTTATTGCAATATTTTCAGCCTCCACAATCTCTTCCGACTCACAATTATTCATTGTGCAGTAAACAAACTTGAAACTAAACCAAACTAGCACCTTAATTTGACAATTATTTTTGTTTGTTTATTTTGTAGTTATGACAATAACTCAACGACTACTAAATAAATGCTCAAATCCGAATACAATAATTCTGATGCTGCTTACTTCATAACGACAAAATATGTATTTTTAAGTTAATGAGACCGTGGAAAAAATAGTATATACCATTCGGGAGAGATGCTATTTTGTCCTCGGTGCATTGTAGCCCTCGGGCTTCAAATTGCACCTCTGCCAAAATAACGCATTTCTCTCCCTTATAGTATAATGTACTATTATTATTTTAAGTAATGTAATGAGTATCGTAAAATGCACTTGATCAAATAAATCGATTTTGTTGTTAATTGGTGCAGAATACAAAATGAGTAAAGAAACGAAAACTGAAAATAATACAATGTTATTTGTAATATTGTACATGATCATTTATTTGTTTTTGCTAATAATGATCGATAATATCCACACCTCTGCCACCAGTAAGTTACTACAGCTGGTATTATAGTAGTATATATATATATATATATTTTTTTTTTTTCATACGTACTATCATACTAAATATACACACCGCATTTGGTTAAGTTATCTCAAGCGGTTTAGAAATTAACAATTGATTTTTTTAAATTTTTGATATGCTGTAGCTGGACAATGGCTTTTCTAATACACCACATTTATATCACAAAAGCCCTTATTTTTGACCACAGAATACGCCCTTAATTTGTTTACCCCTTCTTAAAAAACACCCTGTATAAGTACATTACACAAGACTTGAAATTTGAATCTTTTTCCCTATAAATAATTTATTCCATTTTGAAGGGTCTCTAAAGAAGTGACCTAATATTTTTTTAAATGATAATTGATTTTTTTAGTTTGAGCAACCGGCCAGTAGTCCAGTTAAATGATAAAATAATGAGTAATTACATTGACAATATTATAAAAACAACAATATAGAAAAATTACCTATGTAACAATAGATTACAAAATGTTACATATACTTTTATTATTTTCGTACATAAAGCAGGAAAAGTGGATCTTTAATATATATAGAAATATATCTCTGGTTTTATATTTCCCTTTAATGCAAGTCCATTATATATGAAAGGAGACCTTAATGAAGCAGTTCTTTTACACATTACTTTGACAGCAGAAATTTAGTACCGTCGTAATGAACTCAAAGTCAAAGTATGGTTAAATGTATTCTTTGAGCTTTCTCCATGGCTAATATTTATATGGTACATGACCTAAATTTATTTTACAACACAGCAAGTTAATAGATCATAATAATTAATTATTTTCGTTTTTTTAAATGTCTCTAAAAGTGCAATAATAGTTATTCATTGCATACGTTTTTTAAGTAGCAGTAGTTTTAGTAATTCGAGCGTTTAATATTCTTAAGTGGATAAAAGGCAGTTAAAACACGAATGCAATACAACATTTTATCCATAATATTTGTGGAGTCAGAATTATTGGAATTTAATTTAAAAATCCAGTGAACATTACTGAAATGTATTCGCCGAATTTATCGATTGGAAGGAAAAACGAAGCGTAATGAGAATAAATAAAGAAGTCATGCTATAGTATTTTTTAAATTTGAAGAAAAAATATGCAATTTCATCCATGTGGTCGATGTATTCGATGTTGAAGGTTACTATAAAGGTCTACAAAAATATAGATATTGAAAAATATAATAAGATTACTGCCTAATTGAAGAGTGAATCGAGAGAATACAAAGAAAAAAAGCTGCAGTATTGGAAAGAACACATATCGAAGAATTTTTTACTGGGTCTTCCGATAAAGAATATTTAATGATTAATGTAATATCTCTTTACCTTTTACATATTGTTAGGTATATAGTGAACTTTGAATTATTTCACTAGGCACTATCAATAGCTGCTTCATTCCTGAATATCTCAAATCCAGATGCATATACATTGTATGAGGCGCACTTCAATAACTTTATTAATTCTGTACAATTTGTCAGTATAGGATAATCAAATACTATTGGATTTTAAAATAAAGACGACGTTTCGTTTTTTATGTAAAAACTTCTTCAGGATTAAAAACAATAATACCTATCATATTAATACAATTATATCAAAAAATACAATCAAAATACATCATAACCTACATAACCTACCAAAATAAAACCTATATCTACTAAGTACACTTATTCCAAAGCATCCCATTTTTTTAATTATTATTTTATCAAAAAACAAAGATAAGGTCATTGTCAAACTTTTATAAAAATTGGTAACATTGATATGGGAAAAAACTTATTTTCAAAACAGGCTATTAATAATATTTAATAATAATAATGTTAAATTGTTAAATACCAATATTAAATAAAGATTAGATCTCATCTATTGTGGTTGAATTTTCGAGTTCCCACTGTCAAAAGTGAAATTAGATATTTATAGAGTGTTTTCATTAAAGCAAGTTAGTAAAATTAGATAGATTAATTTCTTTAGATAATTATTGAATAAAGCTTTGTCTGTGGAATTGTTCATTAGCATACCTAGATGTTTGGTACCAGAGAACATACATATGACTTCATTGATAGGAATTGTAGTAGATTTGATTTATATTAGCTTAAAATACCTTTCTAATACATTAAAAAAAAAACTTTCTTACTTATTAATATAATTTCTTATAATATTACTATAAACAATGCTTAAATTATCAGCATCGGTTTTTTTTATTTACAGTTAAATGACTATGTGCCCGAATGCACACCATTTCGCTAATGAGCCTTTTGTTACAATTTATTTCTCGATATAAAATACTAACATAATTAAAATTAAAAACATGATTTTCATCAAAATGATGTGCAGCCAATGCCGTTTTTTCATTTTTATTTTTATGTATTTCCTTGCATGACAATTGGAGCTCATATAACCTTGTTTTTAGATTTTGTTTTGTTTGTCCTATATATATTTTATTAGAATCGTTACAAGGTATCTTATATTATATACTACATCAGACTGATAATTTAAATCTAATTTATCTTTCATAGAATCATATAAGTTGCTTACTGTTTTTAAGTGATAGAAAACAATCTGTGTACATATGGAATTTTATAAAACTTTTTAACTTCATTCATATTATTTTGTCTAATATTTTCGGTCGTAATATTATTGTTAAGAATTATATTACATAATTTAGGTGGATAGTCATTATTTTTTGTTAAAACTTTCTCAGATTATCACTAATAAAATTCCAATGACTTGATTTAAATATCTTATTTTTTAAAGATTTCATAATACTTAATTTTTGTTTTAATTAATGCTTAGAATGGTAATTTAACAATGTGCCAGAATTTATATCTTTTTTATAATAGTTCGAAATAAACTTATTTTGATTTCTAGTAAGATATCTCAAAACGGAATACATCCATTGTTTTCTTTTTGGACAGTTTTAGATTTTCATGAAAACTGTTAAAATAATGACCAATGTTTTCACTTTCATTTTTAGGTATGACTATAATCATATCATCAACATAAATTTTAATTAAGGGAATATGAAATGATATAAGCTTAACAACATTTTCTATCAAATTTTCCATTACCAAATTAGCCATAATCGGACTTGCTGGATTACCTACCCATGGCCGTACCTTCTATTTGTTTATAAAAAGTATTATCAAAACTAAAATAACTAGTCTCAAAACACAAACGTAAACGTTCAAATTGACGTCATATTTTCCTACACTTAGTATCATCTAATAAAACATTTTTTGGTTTTTGCATGAACGTAGAAAAAATATTGTATGCATCTCGTACAAAAAGTGCTTATTGCACTCGACGTTCTCCTACCTGGCGGCCTCGTTGGACAATTTCACGTCACGTGCAATAAAGGCTCCGCTTCTTATAACAATGATTTATTTATAATTATAACAAACTCTCGATGCTATAGAACTAGCCATTCTGGGATGAAAGCCGAACAAACCCCAATACAAATTTTTGCTAACCGCTGTTACGTAAATTGCTTTAGAAAAATTATTTTAAGATAAGCATGTCTTAACTCAACTCAGTTACCTTCTACAATAAGTAATTTAGTCACCTTTAGTAGAAGTGATAGAAAATATGAACCTATTTAACGTAGAAAGATGTTCTATTGTTTTAGCAAAATGCCAACTAAGATAAGTAAATTTATTTTAATAAATACTTGTCACATGTTATTGCAACACTAACAAGAAAAGAATTATCGATGGTACTTTTTTATTGGTCGATTTTCCCTCAGTTTAAATCTTTCTAATAATATGAAATGCCTACTATAAATAAATCAACTTCCAATCTCAACTTTACTAAAACCATAGATTATATACTCGCGACAAGAATTCAAACGACTTACGTCATACGAACAAATGAATAATTCATTATATTTTCATCAAATTATGTAAGAAACTGCAACTGATAGTAATAAAACTGTATACTACACTAAAAGTTTGCATTATATATTGCACTAAATTACAAAAAATGAATGTTTTTAACGCGACCAATTATCGAAAATTACGTTGACAATAAAAACAAATGTATAACGTCAGCCGTGACGTAAGACGTCTGAATTCTTGACGCAAGCTTACAACTTATTTTACAAATGACTCTTAAATTATTTATTCATTGGTTACACTGAGGGAAAACGACCAATAGAAGTTTTGCTAAGATAATCTACATTATCATTGGAATATTCTTGTTAGTATTGCAATCTCATATACCAAGCATAATAAAAATTATTTTATTAACATGAATTTACTAACATAGTCGGCGTTTTGCTAAAACAATAAAGGATCTTCTTACGTTCAGTAGGTTTATATTTTCGACTATTTCTTCTACTAAAGGTTACTAAGATAACTTTTTGCAGTAGGTAACTGATTTTAGTTTAGGCCTACTTATTAGTGATTAAGAAATATATTCATTTATTTAATTTCAACTTATACCTGCTTATGACAGGTATAACTGGGTGGTAGCTGGCGGGCCATCCCAAATTATGCTAGGAAGGACGTCTTTAGGAATACATCTACGGTGGAAAGATTAGAGTAGTGCAGGTATGTCGATACTCAATTATCCCAAGATGTAAATTGCCAAGGTCGGCTGGGAAAGTTCCCCATAATTAATGATGGTAAAAGCCCCAAAACACAACACAAGTTTTCTACTTTACTCGTTCAAAACTGCACGATGAGTCATTTTCAAATTTCAAAACTGTATCACAAGCACACCACAGCAGAAGAATCAACACAACGCAATAGAGTGATCAACACGTTCCAACAATTTCAAGTTCCGCTCTGTTCAACCGTCCATTTTTGACAAGAAGTACATCTGATTGGCCATCGTTCTCTAGTGCAAGTAATTTCTCTGTAACGTTAGTCGTACCCTATTAAGGTACTATTACAAACAAGTGGAAAGGACTCAGAGGTATATGTCGGGCTTCACCAACGTTTTATTTCTTACTTGGCCATCTGAAAACGATTCTATTAAAGACATTTTGCTAACGCATAGTAATCGTCGCTAATATACGCAGACGCACGAATATATAGCCTTTTGTGCCTAACATTGCAACAGGAAGAACGAATAAATATTAGTACCTACCTAATATACAGGGTGCCGAAAATTACTAGGTCAATCCGTTAACCATAGATAGCTGATATGAAAATAATGGTACTTTCATTCTGCCACTTTTTATTTAGGAGCCCTATTTTTGAAATACAGGGTGTCAAAATGTAAATATCAAAAAGGCAATTTGTCGATAACTCCGATAGAATTAGAGATATTTGTTTGAAATTTCGCTAATATTTTTTTCTTGTAGAGACACACTTTCAGTATACTTTTGGTAAAAAAAAATCAAAACACGAGCGGAGGTGAGGGGGTTAAAGTGCATTATGACCCCCTCCACGCCTATGGTAAAAAAATATATTTTCTCAAATAAAGCTGCTTTTATTCTAACTTTTCTTATTCTTGCAAGATTTTGATCTGGAGCCTGGGTTACCAGATATTGTAACTTATTTTAATAAAGTTTAAAATCCGTTTTGTACTATAAATTTTATTTAACATTTAACAACATGAAACAAACTGCATATATTTTATATTACAAACAGAAATTAAATTAGAAAAATTATATTAAATGTTCAATATGAGAACCACCTTCGAGGACGCACATCCTGCATCTCTTTATAAAGGAGAAACGAATATTATGAAAAATATGTGGTTTCACCTAAAATTGCTTGGCTCCTTCTAAAATTCTTAATCTTAAATGTTGTTCATCCACAATTGGAACCATGTAAACAAAATCTTTCATAAACTCCTAGAAACAGAAGTCTAAGGGATTAAAGTATGGGGATCGAGGTGGCCATTTGACTGGCGCAAGACGTCCCCGGCCGATCCAGCGGTTAGGGAAGGTTTGGTTTAAATAGTTCTAAACAATTCGGCCATAATTTGGCGGAGCCCCATCTAGTTGAAACCACATATTTTGCCAACCCGCTAAAGGCAAATCATCAAGTAAATCTGCAAAAGAGGTTTGCATAAAATGCAAAAATTCGACGACATTCAAACGAGGGGGGGGGGGTAAAAAAACGGCCCTAAAAGAACATTATCAATTATTCCTGCCCATACGTTTACTTTAAAACTTACTTGATGATGTGCCTCTACAATGAATTTCGGATTTTCAGCAGCTCATGTATGAGTATTATGAATATTCGTTACTCCGTTACGAGTAAACGTGGCCTCATCGGAAAATAAAATAAATTTACTAAAATTAATATTATCACTATTTTCTTGGCATATCCAATTACAGAAAGTGACTCTTGCTTCTGAATCTAAAGGTAGAAGTACCTGCACTTTTTGTACATGATATGGGTACAGTAATTGCTGTTTGAAGACACGTCGCACATCATCTGACTTAATATTATTGTTGCCACCATTATTAATTTGATTAGCTTGTATCCTCGTACTTATACTTGGAGTTTCTTCGACAATTTGCAAGATTTGCTCCTCTTCATTTGGACGTAATTTGAGTTGCCGTCCACATTGGTGCACCCTCCTATGCTAAAGTTGCCAGATTCTCTCAGACGGTTGACTAAGCTTAAGAAAAATCTCTTTTTTGGATGGTGCCTGGTTGGAAATTTGTCCGCATAACGCCTAGCAGCTAAACTAGCATTAGAGTTACATTTTCTTAAAAGCAAGAGAAATTAAATTGTTTATGATCGAGATTACAATTAACACTTATTAAGAAAAAATCCTATTCCTTTTAATAAGTACTTACTTACCCATTATTACAATCATATCGGTCATTTCAGAAAATGATAGCAAACCTTCTCTGTTCGCCATTTCTGATTGAACACTTCAATTAAAAAATGTCTAAACAACGTTTTTTCTATTTAACTTATAACTTATTTTGACAACCAAATGTACCTACCTATCTGACTTTGTCTTCAAAGCCTACATAGAACTTATTACTTGAAACACTAGTTACCAAATCCATACTATCCGTCCAAATAAGTTACAAAATCTGGTAACCCAGGCTCCAAATCAAAATCTTGCAAGAATAAGAAAAGTTAGAATAAAAGCCGCTTTATCTAAGAAAATATATTGTTTTACGATAGGCGTGCGTATGAAAAAGTTGAGGGGGTCATAATGCACTTTAACCCCCTCACTTCCGCTCGTGCTTTGATTTTTTTTACCAAAAGTATTACTGAAAGTGTGTCTCTACAAGAAAAAAATATTAGCGAAATTTCAAACAAATATCTCTAATTCTACCGGAATTATCGACAAATTTCCTTTTTGACATTTACATTTTGACATCCTGTATTTCAAAAATGGGGCTCCTAAATGAAAAGTGGCATAATGAAAGTCCCATTATTTTCATATCAGTTATCTACGGTTAACGGATTGACCTACTAATTTTCGGCACCCTGTATGTAATAATAACCAGCAAGATGTTGTGATATGTATACGTTATGTGAAGTAAATAAATGTTATATAAAAAATACATAATGCATGAGAGTGTGTGTGTGTGTGTGTGTGTGTGATTACCTAATAGTGTTCATTAGTTATCAACGTTGACATTAAATTTTTATTTTACAATAAAGGAGTTAAAAGAGCGAGTGAGTGTTGGTCGATTCTGTAGGTACCTACTTATCTTAAATTTTACTTGTAAAATGAAAGTTTAAAGACAAAGTTAATAATTGAACCTAATGCAAATAACAAGAAAATCATTTAATAGTAGCTATTAAGTCACTTATTTGAAATAGCAAGAAATAGTTGCTAGCATTACTATAAAACTCATATTGCCTGAAGCTATTTATTTGTGGTATAATTTTAGTTTTTCTTTAGTTTTATTAGGTTTTTGCCACACTTCTGAAAAAATAAAGATTAATTAAATAAGCCCTTGCGCCAAACGGATCAGTCAAGGGTTATTTTTGAAACTAAGTTTGCCTAACCAAAAAATCTCACACTGAAAAAAGCAGATAAGTAAAAAATAACATCACTATTGTATTATTTCGTATTATCGACGTTTCGAAAAACTTTCTGTTTTCGTTCTCAAAATAGTAGCAAAATTATTAAACGTATGTCAAGTTTGATCAAAGCCTAATAAGCGCCAATAAAAATTTTTGTTTGGATGAAAAATTACAAAAGGTGTTATAATAAATAGGTGGAATTGCAGCAATTAATCAAAAAAGGGAACTAGTTAAAACTACCAGTAGGTTCTTCTACCAAAATTACTTTTATTATGACAGCAACGTAACTTTTCTGGAGTCTATTTAATGCAAATATTTTGCTGGGAATAATCAAACTCTATAAAATGGCTAAAAGATATTTCCCTCAGTGCACTGATATAATTACAATATTTGCACTCATTTAAAATAAATTAGTTACATGACACGTTACTGCTAATAATGTACTGTCTTAGCTTCTTAATTATATCACAATCCAAACAAAATCCAGGCAAGGGAACAGTCCCTGTTTGTCAAAGTTTCGACAGTACTTCCGAGGCAGATTGGCGTTGTTGTATCCTTTGTTTTGCAGAGTTAGGTAGGTGTTTTGTTTTCCGTTTACTTATTCTAATAAGCAACTATTGCTAGCAAAGTTATTGCTTTATGATATGGAATACATTTAGTTAAACCAAACTTTACTGATGTTGTTACCAACTTCAAATTAATTTAATTATTTTAATTAACACTGGATTCTGGGACTTAGTTACGCACACAGATAGTATTATGGAGATTTAAATGATTCTAACAATAGAATGTGAAGACTAATTTACTACAGCGTATAAACTTATTAATAATATAATTGTAATAGCGATACAATTAGTAACTCTATGATTTTCACACGGAGAACGCTATCACATTAATTGAATGAAAAATATATTTTTTAAATAATTTTTTCTACGTTAATGCAAAAAACAAAACTTTATTGAACTATATTTAGTCAATAAAACTGGTTCTTTATTGCACTAGTGCAATAAAATGTTTATCATCTATCATTCTACTACAGCGTTTTGTGATCATGACAAACATAAACGTTCAAATCTACGCCATATGTAGTCCAATTTATGTGAGATTGCATTACATTTTAAGCAATTGCGTATTGTATATTGCTTTCAATCATATTTATGCATTACGAAATTACTAGAAAATGCAATTTATTAAAAATAAAATTAGTTTCCTTTGAATATCAACTGAATTACAAATAAAGTTAAATTGTTCCTAACATGTTAGTTCCTAACTTTCTCAATGCAAAATGAGAGTGCTAATTAATTATTAAATACCTTGCTATTAAATTATGATTTTTATTTTCCTAGACTAGTCATTTAAATAAAACATTTTTTGGATTTCATGAACGTAGAAAATATATTGTATGCAACTCGTACAAAAAGTGTTTATTGCCCTTGTTGCATAAATAACTATTAGATGCCAAAAAAATAAAAACTCGAAATTTTATACTTACATATAGACCGTTTAAGTTTAGCTCTTGTATGAAAACAGGATGAGCAGTGGACTTGAGCATGCCCTTAGGTTGGATAGTATTCATTGGCGTTGGAGAGTTCAAGGAATTCCGCTATCTTTTTTAGCATACCTCCAATTGTATTGATTCCAACTGGCAGGGTACAGCATTTATTACCTAATTCGATATGTCAAGAAAAATCTAAAAATGTTATAAGCAAAATTTTCCTTGTATCTTCTATATATTTTACAGTTACACTGCATAATTTTGCACGATGACATATCCCATTTAAACCAAATATTAGTACCACATTCATTAATAAGAACTTAGATATCGTCTGCAACCACTTTTAAAAACATAGTAACATTTTACATATACTCGCGTCAAGAATTCAGATGTGTTACGTCACGGCTGACGTTACACATTTGTTTTTATTGTCAACGTAATTTTCGATATTTGGTCGCGTTAAAAACAATCATTTTTTGCAATTTAATGCAATATATAATGCAAACTTTTAGTGTAGTATATAATTTTATTACTATCAGTTGCAGTTTCTTTAACATTTTGATGAAAATATAATGAATTATTCATTTGTTCGTATGACGTAAGTCGTCTGAATTCTTGTCGCGAGTATAGTCAAAACTTCTGATTTCTTCGCTTCGTATGTGTCATTTTGACGTTTTAAAAAGGCAAGTAGCTTTTTATATTGTGTTATATCCATATACTTTTTGACATGGACTATGTAGACCATAAACTGTAGGCCTTAAGAATTTTTGCCAAAAATAGCGAAAGACTTATGAAAAACACTAAAATATATGTATCAAAAATAGCTTACCTTCTCAAAAAATACGCTAGCATAACGCTTTCATCAGTTTTGAATCCGTAACTAACAAATCAAAATTAATTTCATTTACAAATCAAACCAACTACAAAACTATTATTAACAACATTTACAAAAACTATATTATCCAAACAAATATTATATTATTGTTGTAACAATATATTTACATCGTCGAATTTCGCTAAAAAATCAATTTTCATCACAAATACTTTGTGAGTGGTTTTAAATTTAAAATTTTCACTTATACTTATTTAAATGTCATTTATCTATGTTCTCGGATTTAGTGCTCTAATTATGAGGATTAGAAAATAATGCCATATATTGTAGTTGCTCAGTATAACATACGCTGTTATCATCAAAGCGAATAAGCACGTTTCTAAACCCTTTCACACCCGTAGATGCCGTCGGCGTATAATGCTCTACACACTTCGCTAAATGCTTTATTACAAAGAATACTCAAGCTATGTACATTTCTGTTGCCATGTTTTGCTGAATACCTGTTTCAAATAGTTAAAATATTTTTTTTCGTAACCGAGCCTAAATTATCTACTTTCTGAGCTGTGTAAAATATCTACGTAAAATTAATCTATTGTGAGTATTTTACACACTAAGCATGACATAATTATTAATGTAATTCTTTTTGACATGCAACGTTGAAATTATTAAGTGAGGCTGAATTTGTCTACATAAGTAGTAGATAAAAACTGGGGACTCAATCCGAGGGTACTTCACTTGGTGTACAAGACAGTTATCAGGCCGAGGTTCTCTCTGGAAGTTTTTCTGGAGTTGCCATCCCTCCCAATGTGGAGGCGATGGCGACCTACTTGAAAATAAGGGCTGCGGGCTTTTGGAGGGCAGAAGGTTGAGCAGAGGGTCATGCTGCTATAGACCTCAAGGTGATGAGTGAGATCCCAATCTCTGCTCTGAGGGCTACTGAAGCGGAGAATAGATTAAGGTTGGAAAGGAAGTACACCTTCCCTTCGGGAGAATGGTGGGAGTGGGCAGAGGACATGTATCCCCCAGGATTTCTGGTATGATGCACGGATGGGTCTGAGGTAGGATTTGAGTATTCGGGTGCAGGACTATACCTGAAAAATTGGGATATCCGACAGAGTTTTTCCTGGGTATATACGCCACGGTCTTCCAGACGGAGGTCTTTGCTATTTTAATGGTAGCAAGCAAGGAAGAAGTTAGGAATTGCGTGGAAGAGAAAATCTCCATCTGCTCTAACAGTCAGACTGCACTCAGCCCTCCAGGACGAGATCTGCCTTCATTCAGATGATCTTTAGTCTCTGACTAAACCTCAGTCGAAGGTCCCTGAATCAAATGGTGGGGGTCTTAATAGGTCATTGCAGACTCAAAAGGCATTTAAGTTTGATAGGAATAGAGAAGAATCCTTTATGCCTAGAATTTGGAGAGGGGGACCCCTATTCCTTTTCAAACACATTACGCGACATTTGGCATACTAAGATATAGGATCTTTAACGTCAAGGCTGTAAGAGGAAGTAGTGAGAGGCCTGTCATGGTCTAAGTAGCTGGCATTCATTAGAGTCGGGTAGGTTCGAGTAGGGCCAAAGGCAGCTAGTGGAGTGATAATGAGATGGTAGGGCAGGCAGAAATCTAACCTAACGAAGGTCAGTAAATTTGGCTAGTTTATTTTTTAGATAATTATTGAATAGAGCTTTGTCTGTGCAATTGTTCATTAGCATACCTAGATGTTTGGTATCAGAGAGCATACATATGACTTCATTGATAGGACTTGTAAGAGATTTGATATATATTAGCTTAAAATACCTGTCTAATACAGTAAAAAATGTTACAAAAGATAATAATAAAGAATATATGGGTAGATATTGTGGGTGTAATTTAACGCTGGTCGGGGCTTTAGTCCGCAGAGTAGCTGGTATCACACAATATTGTAAATAACTAAAAATATATACATAAAGAAAGATTTAGAATCATCCTAACATCGACTTTAATTTTTTCTTAACCGAACTATATCCAATATTTTATAACGTAATTCTGAAGCATGGTAACATTAATAATTATTCTATAATTTTTGTGAATAAGTTAATAAACAATTTTAATTCTATTATATTTTAAATAATTCCGAGGCATTAGGAATACTTGATCATTTCCTTGTACACTTTACTGACATAAAGACAATTTATTATTATTATTGTTAATAGTTTCAGGGTCATTATACTCGCATAGTAATGGTATTAGTTATTATCTAATTTTTGTTAACAAATTAATTAATAGTTTTAAGACAATTTTTCAAAATTTGCAAAATTCGCATCCTTGAGAACAAGGCTTAACACTGATCTATATTTGAGCATCACATCAACCGCATTTACGGTTACACAGAGTGTGGAAGCAGAACTTATTTCCTAACACAGTTGACTAAACTGTATACCTCAAGAAAACATCAAAATGTTCTCGGCGCAACGTAATTCTGTTCAGAGAAATTTTCTGCCAACATGTATTACGCGTATTATGGCCCACTTTAATCCTCTTCGAGACGCAGTCATGTATCGAGGTTCTGTTGCAATTGTGTATGAGACTTTACTTTGTCTTAGCATGTGTTGACATATTTCCTGGTATTTGCATTTTTCACTTACCACTTTCGCCTAAGATGCTTTGCGTTCCTCCAGCGTACCACAGTCTGAAAATCACTGCTTTAAATAATTCTTAAGACAGATTAGGTGCAACATAAAATGCAACACAATATGAAATGCAACATAATTGGTCGATTTGAACGTGTTTCTTGGAGGCTCGCAAGCATACAGCGCGCATTCGCAGTGTGTTCGAAGCTATCCGAAAATTGTCGCGAACTTGTAGCGAACACAAAGGGAATATCAGTTTGTATTATGTTCCTCGTGAATGTTAATGCAGTTAGGACATAATCGCAAATATAGTGCAATTTCTCAAGACGTCTGGACTGAAGAAAGGAATTTGCTTTTATTAGAAATTTACAAGATGACACATTATTGTGGAACCCCTCTAATGCAAACTATTTAAAACAAAATGAAAGAAAGATGCGTGGATAGAAATTGACAACGAGATGAGAAAACCTGCATATTCTTGTAAAAATAAAATTTATCATTTATGATCTTCATACAGGCGGGAAAAAGCAAAGGAAAAGAGTTCCGAGTTGAAAAATGTAAATGATATTGGTTTATTCACAGTGATGGACCGTTAGAAGTTTTCATGATTGTAGTGATTATTTTTTCTGAAAATTTGACTCCCTGCATTACAATCAAGTGTGACCTTTTCAATGAGAATATTTTCAAGAAGCTATTCCAGAACTGGAAATATTTTAAATAAAATGATATTTTTTCAATTTTTGGATTCTACGCGTCATTTCAACGAGACTTTCATAGGATACAACTTTCCTATACCTAACTATTGTCTTTTTCGAGATGTTTGTAATATTTCGGAAAATAATCATTTTTCATCAATTTGTCTGAAATTAGCTAGGTATATCGAATGAAATGGAAAAATAATTTTTATAAAATATATATAAATTTTTGTGAATATTTAGCTTTCTAGCAATGTTTTACAGATGGTTTAATTGCATACAATATGTTGGATAATCAAATTTTGTCAACTTCAAATCATCAAATCAATTTTTTAAATAGAATAGAACGTATTCCATATTACACATTTCTATACCTATATCTTGTTTTCTGTGTAAATAAGGACTTTTGTTAAAATCAAGTGAATGCAGCATATTTTTGCTGGGAATTAGAATAACCTGTGTGTTTTCAAAATATCAAATCATATCTGCGCAATTAGGATGGTAAGCAATGAAAATTATAATGATGATGATGATAATAATAATAATAATAATAATAATAATAATAATAATAATAATAATAATAATAATAATAATAATAATAATAGGAGGCGGCGTTCAATCAAGCTGCTCTTCCACGCAACCCCCTTTCCTAACTAAATAATTCACTAGACATAAATGGACAAATATACTAAAAAAAAATAAAAATAAAAAATTACAATTTACTCAAACTAATCATATATTTTTACGTGTGTACAAAAATTCTTTGATATGCTTCTTTAAACCATACAAACTAGTAGTTGCTTGAAGTTTATAGTCTGGGTTATTATAAATTACAGTTGCATTATACGAAAAAGATTTCTTAAATTTAGCAGTACAATGTTTAGGGATACAGAACATATTACGAAAACGAGTTTCACAATTGTGTATATCTACTCCTCTAATAAGTTTCTCAAATAAGTAAGCCGGGCATTTTTCTTTGCAGATTTTAAATAAAAGACAGGCCATACGCAAATCAAATCTCTCGTCCAATGATAACCATTTACTTTGATATAATGAATCGGTAATATGATCATATTTACGCAGACCATAACAGAATCTTAAACAGCTGTTCAGTATTCTTTGCAATGTCTGTTGGTCTCTTTTTAACAAGACAGGCCAATAGACTTCAATACAGTATGTTAAACTGGACAGTATCAGTGTATCACATAATTTAAGGGCCGCGTTTTAGTCGTCGAAAATCGCCCAAAGACAATCCACTCAGGATGTGGCGGTTCCAATTAGCGTAAAGCCGAACTAGAGCTAGATACATTTTCGCGTAGAAGATCGGTGTTGCAGATTTCTTTACTCGGTAGATTCGCCTAACGTTTTATCCGTAGGATCAGAGACGTATTAAGGAAAATCGGCCTAAAGTACAGAAACAACAAAACAATATCAGTATCTGCACAGAATATAGTCATAACATACCAGGATGTTTCTATAAGGTTTGTTGGGATAAATAATATACAATAAATTTTTGTTCCAGGAAAAAGTAACACATTATTGAAACAAATTTTTAGATATATTATTTTTCCGATAATTATCTATACTATTACTAAGAATGTCGATTTATTTAATAACTGAGAGGTAGATCCTGTATGTCGAAAAGCGGTTAGATAAAATACTTGCAATAGTTTTGTTGGTTTTCATCTTTTAATATATAGGTATATATTTAACTTTATTTGTAGTAAAATATTTAGCCAAAAGAAATTTATAAAGTACGGCTACAGTAAAGACATGGAAAATCGTTTAATACAATAATGATACCTGAAGTAAATTAAAAATTTTCCCAATATTACGTATATACGAGTATTTGTATATCTATCAAATACAACTGAAAAAGTTATACGATAGGTAGTGAAGCACTGAGTCGTACACCGTACCGAAATTTACAGAATTATTTCAGCGCGACGTCTTTGAAAAAGCCAGGTCAAAACGCAACCGCCAAACAGTCCGAGGACTGGTTTATACGAGGTGACCCAGTCATGAATTCTGTTTCTGGCGTTGACAAGGATCGATATTAATATCAATGAAATTAAAAAACAAATGATTTTTTGTAACTATTTTCCGTAATATGACTTTATTAAAGAAACTGGATACCTACCCATTAAAATTGGTTAAATAATTTTATTTCGTTGGAATAATTACATATGTGTATCAAGTTTGTAAAAATTTGTTGGCGTAATTTTTCCAAAAAATAACATAGAACTTCTTAAACATATATTAATACAGTAAGACATAGTAACCTAACTACCAGCAACTTTGTAATATATTTTCTTTTTATAAATTTTTAAGATTAAGTTTTGCAACAGCGTTTCATGTTTTATTACATATTATGTATATATTTATGATTTTAAAGTAAAATAAATACATACTCTTGTATATAGTGAAATGAAATAGTCGAAAGGAAAGTTAGTACATGGGTGGTGATATAATATTTTTAAAAATTCACTTTTTAATTGTTAGCCAAATGACTTTTCACAAATTGTTAAACATGTCAAGAAAAGCATCCTCCATTGCTATTATGTAATCCAGAATATTTCTAGAGCTACCAAATGATTTTTTTTGTCTTAATACATACACGTTTTATTCAAAGGTTATTTGTTTTCATTTTAATTCTCATGCGTAATAATATATATACAGTTTCTTATAAAGAAATGATACCGATTTCTATTTTGCTAACTCACCTATAATTTTTATAGTTAGAGAAGGAACGACAGATTTGTATTTGTATTATTAGTTTATAACTCTGATCTGCAGAAATATCACCATATTTATGTGTTTCTCTAAAGCATAAAGCATTATTTCTGTAAGAAAGTTCTTATACAAATATTTGCTGAAAATTTACCTTTTTACAGGAGAAAAATCTGAGTCGTAAACTATGTTTTGGAATTTATTATTATATTGTGTTTACCTCTTTTCATTGGAAAATGGTCCCCATGGAACCTATCGTATGCAGTAAAAAACCCATCCGCAGACTAACGATGTCTGGACATTATTAAATAAAATAAGTTCACTACGAATTGTTTGAGATACTCTATAAATCACAAGAATTTGCGGTGCGTAACAACCTATTCAGTATCGTGATTTAGGTAATCCGGTCCCGAACACAGCATAGGTAGACTCCATATACTGTGGTCCCGAAGGTCAATAGTCAATACAGATATAAATGTGTCGTGTATCAAATGTACACGCACTAGATGGTCAAAGCAGTCGCAAGATTGCTAATAAGTGTGCCCCTGAAAAAAGAAATTATTTTAATAGATTTTCATATAGATAGTTATTCGATTACCATCACATTATTTGACATTTATTTATGTACGAAACATTCTTCATTGTCATAAAGTAACATTGAAATAAAACAGTAAAAAAAAAACGTTTGGGACTTTTAAATTAGATAAATATTTATAAGGTTGCACTGACTTTTACAGTATTTGCCTATTTCTTCAAGATTTTCATGGACAGAATAGGAAAAAATGATAAAACATAATAATAACGTAATCTATTAATTTATAATTGTTCCAAGTCGTTCTATAACTAGAGCTAAATTGTTACTATTATAGGAAGGTAATGTGACAAATAACAACGATACGTGATGATAAAATTTCTGATTTAGCTGCCTGAATGTTCAGTTGCTAATCGATTTAATGTTACCATTAAAATGTAAGGTGAAAATTACTTAGTGTTCATACACTTGTGTTATTGAAAATTCTTTGTTTCCTTATTAAATATCATATGATTTCTGCTTCATACAAAGCGCAATATTTTTTTTATAAAAGAATGAAGTGTGTACGCTACTGGTCTTTTTCATTTCATTTACATGAAGGTTTGTAAAAAAAATATGGTATGCATACGTATAAAAAATATCCAATACATATAGGTAAACTCGTACCGTTACAATTAGCGCAAATTTAATATTCAATTACTTTTTTAAAATTCTGATATTATAGTAAACAAACCGCCAGAAATTAGTTTGCTTTAAAATTGCCAACATAAAAATAAAATGCCATTATTACTATTGAATAAATTTAACTTAATTTTAAAATCCATCGGGCGCACCTAATTATAACATTGACGCGATCCACTGCGTATCGAGCCATAAATATGAATCGCTCCCTAAACCGAAGATCTCTATTCAGTTTCTGGAGCCAACAACTCATCGAGACGGCAACAGTGATGGAAATAATGTACTTCATGCTTTAGCTTAGAGCTTTATTATACTGTGTAATTTAAAATATGAAATAAATGATTAATTTTTAGTCCTAATAGTAACGTACATTCCTATATTACATTAAGCTCAGTTACGTCAATTTTTCATCAAATAATATTAACTAGAAAGGTACAGCAAGGTTGCTGCCCGACCTTGGCTGACTTTTATTGACAATAATTTTTAAAAGTAGCTGGCATTTCATTTTAAAAAGATGTAAAATTCTGTCAATTTTGTGGTTTTTTCATGTTTGGTTACTTTAACACCCTGTATTGCAAATGTTGAATCGGGTTATCTTCATTTGATGCTGAAATTTGACAAACATTTTTTTTAATTCGTGACATTTAAGAATTTTTAGAAATTCGTTTGATTTTTCAAACAATCTGTACTTTTTTCGTTAGTGTTCTACTAGATCTTTGTTAAGTTTTAAAAAAAATTGTTTAAATTCCATAAACTGAGGAATTTTAGATATTGGTTTTGTTTTTCTAAACACCCTATATTTTTTCCTTAATTAGTGTTCTAACAGACCCTTGTTAAAAGTTTAATCAAAAATCCCCATCAAATTTCGTAATTTTTATGGATTTTAGAGATTGGTTCGGTTTTCTCTAAACACCCTGTATTTTTTCGTTAATTAGTGTTCTAACAGACCCTTGTCAAAAATTTCATCAAAAATTTCGGTTAAATTTCATAATTTTTGTGGGATTTTAGAGATTGGTTCGGTTTCTTCTAAACACCCTGTATTTTTTCGTTAATTAGTGTTCTAAAAGACCCTTCTCAAAAATTTCATCAATAATTTTGGTTAATTCCCATAAATTTTGAGGGTTTTTAGAAATTGATTTGGGTTTTTAAACACTCTGTATTTTTTCGTAAATTAATGTTCTAACAGATCCTTGTTATAAGTTTAATCAAAAAGTTTAATTAAATTTCATAATTGAGGGATTTTAAATATTGGTTCGGTTATTTCTAAACACCCTGTATTTTTTCGTTAATTAGTGTTCTAACAGACCCTTGTTAAAAGTTTAATAAAAAATGTTGGTCAAATTTTGTAATTTTTAGGGGTTTTAGAGTTTGGTTCGGTTTTTCTAAACACTCTGTATTTTTTCGTTAATTAGTGTTCTAATAGATCCTTGTTAAAAGTTTACTCAAAAATGTTGCTCAAATTTCGTATTTTTTAGGAATTTTAGAGATTGGTTCGGTTCTTTCTAAACACCCTGTATTTTTTCGTTAATTAGTGGTCTAACAGATCCTTGTTAAAAGTTTAATCAAAAATGTTGGTCAAATTTCGTAATTTTCAGGGATTTTAGAGATTGGTTCGGTTTTTCTAAACACCCTGTATTTTTTCGTTAATTAGTGTTCTAACAGACCCTTGTTAAAAGTTTAATAAAAAATGTTGGTCAAATTTTGTAATTTTTAGGGATTTTAGAGTTTGGTTCGGTTTTTCTAAACACTCTGTATTTTTTCGTTAATTAGTGTTCTAATAGATCCTTGTTAAAAGTTTACTCAAAAATGTTGCTCAAATTTCGTATTTTTTAGGAATTTTAGAGATTGGTTCGGTTCTTTCTAAACACCCTGTATTTTTTCGTTAATTAGTGGTCTAACAGACCCTTGTTAAAAGTTTAATCAAAAATGTTGGTCAAATTTCGTAATTTTCAGGGATTTTAGAGATTGGTTCGGTTTTTCTAAACACCCTGTATTTTTTCGTTAATTAGTATTCTAACAGATCCTTGTTAAAAGTTTAATCAAAAACCTTGGTCAAATTTCGTAATTTTTAGGGATTTTAGAGATTCGTTCGGTTCTTTCTAAACACCCTGTATTTTTTCGTTAATTAGTGTTCTAACAGACACTTGTTAAAAGTTTAATAAAAAATGTTGGTCAAATTTCTTAATTTTTAGGGATTTTAGAGATTGGTTCGGTTTTTCGAAACACCCTGTATTTTTTCGTTAATTAGTGTTCTAACAGATCCTTGTTAAAAGTTTAATCAAAAACCTCGGTCTAATTTCCCAATTTTTAGGGATTTTTGAGATTGGTTCGGTTATTTCTAAACACCCTGTATTTTTTAGTTAATTAGTGTACCAACAGACCCTTGTTAAAAGTTCCATAAAAAAATTTGTTTAAATTCCATAAATTTTTAAGGTAGTTTTTTCGTTAATTTGTCTTGTACTAGACCCCTGTTAGAGGTTTTATCAAAAAATTTCTTTTAATATAGTAATTGAAAAAACATTACTATTTCGTTGTGATTTGCATGACGCTGTACTTGCTGTTATCTCCTCCATAATGTTCAACATCAATAATGATACTTTCTGAATTTTGTATAACAATTTGTGTGTGATTTGCTAGGTACTACTACTACTGATAATAAGCATTAAAAAGCTAGTCCGACCCTGACGGATAAAAAAAATACTCAAGTGCCAATACCCTACAGACCGTAACTGACGGCATCTTTTCGATAGTGTCCCAACTAAAACATGCTGAAATTAATTCACGTCCTTTAATTTTTGGTGAAGAAACGTGCTAGAAAACAGATTTACCTATGCAAAGACCGTGAATTGCACCTTTTAGCCTTGTTGTAATTACTGTGATAAATACTCAATAATTTATATCAGTTCAAGTGTTAATGTCTTTTAAAAAGTATCCTGCCGGTTGTGACAGTGATTATAATACCGCATACGATTTTTTCAGTGCATAATTGCCCTATAAAGTTCTGAAACGTAACAATGAAACATAGGAGGCGAAAACATGGTTTTCTTTCCATTTCCTAATGACTTACCAGCCTATAAAATATGTCACACCCTGGAGAAAACTTGTATGATTGGCACAGTGAAGAGATATTTTTTCTAACTTGCTTAGATTTTTCTTTAACTGCGACAAGAAACACCTATAAATTCGTTGAAAAATGCACACAAAAACGCCGCCCTTAAGCTTAACAGTAGTAGAAAGATAATCTTTATGCATATATAACAATTTTAACTTATAATACGATTTTTTAACCAAGGAACATGCTCTGTATCTTCAGTTCATCATCCAATATTAAGCCAAGATTTCTACAAGATTTGCTTACGGCTAAAACTTTGTTATTTAAAATTATTTTAAATTGAGGATTATTAAGTATATTATTTTTATTTTTATTATTACCAAACAACAACATTTGAGTTTCACTTTCATTTAAAACTAATTTATGTGTCCTAGATACCATTAAAATTTGTTTTTAAATTCTCATTAATTAGATTACTCGTCTCCTTTACATTCATTTGTGAAAAATTAAAATAAATTTGTGTGTCATCGGCATATTGATGAGTAAAACCGATTGTTAGATAACTATAAAAATCAGCAGTATAAATAAAAAACAGTAATGGACCAAGAACACTTCCTTGCGGGACACCAACTGCATTAACGGTATAATCTGACACAGAACAATTAACGATTACATTTTGCCTTCTATTTAATAAATAGCTTTTGATAAACAATGCCACTGAATCATCAAAACCAAAATATTGAAGTTTTTTAAATAGAATATCATGCCGAAGAGTATCAAATACTTTGGAGTAATCTAGTAATATCAAAAGATTATTTTCATGTTTATCAGTTGCCTTAAATATGTTATCAGTAACTTTAAGTAAAGCTGTTGTTGTACTATATCCATTACGAAAACCAGATTGTGTAATTGGTAAAATTGAATATTTGGACAGAAATTGGTTAATTTGTTCAACTACTACTTTTTCAAGTAATTTTGAGACTGTTGGTAATATACTTATTGGTCTATAATGTGGACTAGAATTTTTAGGGATAGGTATAACATTAGCATCTTTCCATTGCCTCGGGTAAGTATTTAGAGATAAGCATTTGTTAATAATAAATGTTAAATATTCACTCAAAGCAGGAAGGACTAGAGTTAACATTTTTAAGTCCATTCCATCTGCCCCTTTTGCATTGGACTTAATACTGCGCACAATCAACTTTTTCAATACTAATACTAGAAAATTTCATTTGGCTATCAATAACGGAATATTTGCCATTATATTTCTCAAGTAAAATATTATCTATATCTTCACCAGACACACAAGGTATATTATCTATAAAAAAAGAGTTAAAATCATTTGCATCAAATCCTACACTTTTTGTTGTATTATTTTTTGATGTTATATTTAAATAATTAATAGCTTTCCAAAATTTTTTAGGTTCTATTTTAGACTTTTGTTGTAAAAATACTTGTTTCACTGAAATATTTACTAAATTATGGTGCTACGGTGTGTTTAAACTTCTACCAAAGGTATTAGACATGTGAATTAACTTTTCTATCGGACGGCAGACTTATTATGATTACAATAATATATTCCGATGGCAAAATTCTTGTCTCGAAAAAGAATTTTCCAGCGATCGTCGGCATATTTTCATGTTTCAAAATTCTGCAGTAAACATATTCTAAATTCACATTGAAACCTGATTACGATTCACCTGTAAATAATGAATGAAATAAAAGTTTTTAAACTTGGAGAAGCTATTGAGTCCAATGAAGAGTTTGTAAAAACATAGCATAATTACATCAATAAAGAATATGTATTATTCTATAAAAGAGAAACTAAAGCTATTGCAGTTAAAATAAAACAAAACGGTACATAAATCCAAATCAAAAATGCTATCAGTAGAAATATGCTTGCATGAAAGAAGTTTAAACCAGCAGCAAAAGGAAAACGAAGTCCTTGGTAAGTTGACGTATATCTATAATTACTTTGTGATTTATGTGTTCATTAAGGTACAGAGAACTGCCACAAACTAAACATACTAAATTATGCCAATAGAAAAAATTTGTATTCATTGTTTATAAGGGTGATAACTTTTTGAATTAATGTAAGTATAAGGAACTTCTGCTTTTCTTTGATTGCTGTCAAGTCATAAGATTCTATTATATAGTACATGGTCCCTATAGACGATATATGAAATCGTATTACGTATAGTTCAGTACAGTTCGTATTTATATACAAAGTGCATCATTTCATAACGATGAACTCTCTCTCTGCCGAGAAGAAAATAGAGACAATTTCACCGAAATTAATAGGAAAATCTTAGCGGGGAACGAAGAACCCCATTTTAAAATTTTAATATACCGCAAGTTTATTATTAATTACACTCACTTTATTAAACGCTGCACTGCTGGAAGTGTGCTCGAAAATTCTGTTAATGGGTAATCCATATACGGCGTTACATGTTAGGAAAATTCATGGCTTCATGAAATTTAATATTGCTTCTCCTACGTCAATATCTCCATAAGTGATTGTAACCTCAAAATGTTAAACATCGCAAATAAGGCTCTTCATATTTGAAACACTATCACTTTCTCTTACAATTTGTCTATGTGCAAGTTTTTATAAATATTATTGTTGGAAACATTTCCAACAAGCTACAATTTGAAATGTCTATCATGAGCGCTTCGTGGACTGTGACGTCACTTCCTTCAAATGTCACTATTTAATCCAAAATAGGAAACCACACGACACAGTCCATTAAATGCTAATACAACAGCAACATATCAATTATAGTCAAAAGTGTAACCAGTTAAAATAAAGTGAAATTAATTTTCCTGCAAGGTGTTTTATTAAATAAAAATACTAACAAATAAATCAAAGAATCCGTACATGTTGGGTAATAAACATGTTGGTCGCATCGAGCCTCATACTTTTATGTAAAAAAGTGAAAAGTGAACAGGTCTATGGATGAGTGTCCACGTGCATTAAAAATAATAAATAGTTGTTATAAAGGCATCGAAGTAATTAAAAGTGCGATTACGTGATAAGTGATTAAAGGAAATAAAATCAAGTGAAAATTAAAGCACATGTTTATAAAAAACGAGTGTACAAAAGTTTAAAAAACGTTCGCAAAAAACAGTCAGCGTTCATTCTTCGGCGCAAATGTATCAAGGACAAAATTGTGCGCGAAGGTAATGCGCGATTGTGATACGATTCTAGTGAGTTTATGTCACGAAGTACATGTGGTAGATGGCAGCACTATCGACATTGGTTCCCAGCTGATTCATTTTGAGCAGAATTGCACTAGAGGGTATCACTATTCTAATACCAGCTGATTCATTGTGAGCAGACTTCCGATAGATGGCAAAACTTGTACCTATCTAATGCGGTTCACTGTAATACCTACTTAGCCTAGTTCCAATCTGCAGTAATGGTAATGCAGGAATCGTCTAGAGCCCAGCAGTTGCAGTTCCAGTACCAGTTCCAGTCGTTGTTTGTTGCAGTTGCATTCGTTGGTTGTAGCAGTTGCGTCGTTGGTTGTTGCAGTTCCAGTCATTGGTTGCAACAGTAGCCCCGTTGATTGTTGCAGTCCCAGTCCAGTAGCAGTTGCAGCCGTCGATTGTTGCAGTCCCAGTCCAGTAGCAGTTGCAGCCGTCGATTGTTGCAGATCCAGCAGCAGTTGCAGTCCAAGGAGAACAGGAATTCTTATGTAATCCAGAAGACTTCATGGGTATTTAGGTCTTCTGTTATTTGCACGTTTGTATTTTACATAAATAGTATATATTTTGAATAGTTAAGGTTATTTGAAACTGATATTTTTCTATTTAATTTCTTTATATTTAAGTAATTCATTATGTCAAATAAGCAGTTGAACAAATTAAAAGAAATACGAAAACAATGTATTACCACCATAATAAATACAACAAAATTTGTTTCAGATCATAAAAATGATCCCATAAATCAGATATTTTTAGAACAATTGAAAGCTAGAAAAGATAATTTAATAACTTGTTTTCGTAAATATCAAGAAACTCAAATAGATATTCTGTGTTTAGACGCAGAAGATGTAGAAATGGTACACGAAGTAGATCCTGAAACTGCATATTTAGATACAATTGCATCTATCAATGGGATTATTTCAAAAAATATGCCTCAAAATTCAAGTATTAATTCAAATACAGTAGCTGATAATATTTCTATTGCAAAGTTGCCTAATATTGAAGTGCCGGTATTTGATGGCACTGACATAAGTACATATAAATCATTTATCAATGTTTTTATGGCCGTTATAGATAATAGAAAAAATATGGCAGATGTGGAAAAATTATTTTACTTGAGAACGTATTTACAGGGTGAAGCTTTGGAGCTAATCAGTAATTTACCAATTGAAAATGTTTCATATCGAACTGCTTTAAATTATTTAAATGATAGGTATGATAAAGTTGCATATATAATTAAATCTCATATCAATACTATTTTGGATCTTCCTAATTTACATAAAGGTACTACTGTTGCGTTAAGGCAATTCGTCAGCAAGACTAAACAACAAGTAGGTGCTTTAAAAAATTTACAACAACCAGTTGACAACTGGGATATGATGCTAATTTGCATATTGCAAAGAAAATTAGATTCATTCACTAGTAGAGCTTATCAGTTGCATAGGCAACAAAGTAAAGAACCGTTGCCAACGTTTGATGATTTTCTAAATTTTTTATCTGAAAGGGCTACAGCTTTGGAAGAAGTTAGTCAAACAGATCACAAAAATATTGCCTCTGGTTCTAAAAGTAAGATCAAGACTCAATTTGCACATATAACTACAAAAAATAAAATAATATATAAATGTTCATTTTGTTCTATACCTGGACATAAAATTTTTAATTGTAGAAAATTTAAAGCAGTTGCAATAAATGAAAGAATTTCTTTTGTAGATAAGCAAAAACTTTGTAAAACTTGTTTAGGTAGTCATTCTGATAAATGTAAATTAAATTATAAATGTCAAATTTGTCAAAAAAGCCACAATACATTGTTGCATTTAGATAAACAACCTCTCGATCATGAAGATGGTCACAATAAAATGTTGCACTTGGATAAACAATCTCCTAATCAAGAAAGTGTCTCAGTTCAGACAAATCATTCATATTCAAATAACAATTTTGATAATGTTCTACTGCCCACAATAAGGGTCAAATTGGTTTCAAAAACTGGAAAAAGTATAATTGTACGAGGATTACTTGATAGTTGTTCGCAAACTTCATTCATAACAAGTGATATAGTTAAACAATTAAACTTAAAAACATTTAATAGAAATTTAGATGTAATTGGCATAGCAAAAAATGTAACTAAGATTCAGAAATCTGTCAACGTTGACATTGAATCTTGTGTAAGTGATTATAAAATAAATATAAATTGTGCAATAGTAGATAAAATAACTGGTGATTTACCACAATTCGAATTTAATCCGAGGGAATTTAGTATTCCAAAAAATATTAAATTGGCCGATAATAGTTATAATAAACCTGATCGTATTGATATATTGTTGGGAGCAAATGTATTTTTTCAAGCATTATTGGAAGGTAGAATAATTATCGGTAATAATAAATTCATTTTACAAAATACTCTTTTTGGGTACGTTGCAAGTGGATTAATTCCGCATAATTCAATAAAGCAAAATAATGTTCAAGCATGCAATTTTTATGAAGTAGTATCATTGCATTCTTCTACTTCAAATTTAGAAAATTTAATTTCTCATTTTTGGGACACTGAAAAAGTGCCAGAAGTTTTTTCTGAATATTTAAATGAACAGGAAGCTTGTGAGTCAATATTTCAAGAATCTGTTCAAATAATTAATAATAAATTTCAAGTTTGTTTACCATTAAAGCAATCAATGCACGATTTAAATTTAGGAGATTCATTCTCTATTGCCTATAAAAGGTTTCAAAATTTGGAAAACAGGTTTAAAGCTAACCTACAATTATTTTCTCAATATAGTGAGTTTATAAATGAATATATAAAATTAAAACACGCTAAAATTGTTGATTTAAATAATTATAATTTAGATAATGGTTCTGTATATTTTATGGCTCACCACCCTATTATAAGGGAAGATAAAAGAACAACACGCCTTCGAGTTGTATTCGATGGGAGCATGAAAACAAAAAATAAGATTTCTTTAAATGATTTAATGTATAACGGTGCTGTCGTGCAAAATGAATTGTTTGATGTTTTAATTCTTTTCCGCAGCTATAAATATGTTATATTAACTGACATAAAACAAATGTATCGAATGATTTTAGTACATCCCGATCATCGACCATTACAAAATATTTTATGGAGAGATAATCCCAATTTACCTATTCAATGTCTGCAGCTACAGACTGTTACCTATGGTTTAAAAAGTTCTCCATATTTAGCTACCAGATGCCTGGTTGAACTTGCTCATAGTCACGAAAAACAATTTCCTTTAGCAGCTAATACCTTATTACATAATACCTATGTTGATGATATCCTGTCAGGCGGTGATACTATTGAAGAAACTATAAAATTAAAAAATGAATTAATTGACATCTTAAAATTAGGTTCTTTCGAATTGCATAAATGGAGTTCTAATGACTTGTCAATTATAAAAGATATTCCATCAGAAAAACAACATTTTGAGGAAATTGAACTTACTAAAGATAATTTAATTGTAAAAACATTAGGTCTATCTTACAACATAAGGTCTGACACATTTAAAATTTCTTCACCCAATAGTGATAATAATACTTGTGTCACAAAGCGTCAGGTATTAAGTTTTATTTGCAAATTTTATGATCCATTAGGTTTAGCCGGTCCTGTACTAGTAGCTGCAAAAGTCATAATGCAAAAATTGTGGGTTAATAAATTAAAATGGGATGATATTCTGCCAAATGATTTGATGAATTTATGGCAAGATTTTGTAAAAGGTTTAGCAAATATGCCTATTTTAAATGTTCCACGGGATTTACAATTTGTCAATGCTACAAAAGTAGAATTAATCGGTTATTGCGATGCCTCTCTAATAGCTTACGGTGCAGTTCTTTATATAAGATCTATATTTTGTGATAAAATTCATGTAAACATACTCTGTTCTAAGTCCAGAATTGCACCTATTAATAAACAATTAACAATTCCAAAATTAGAATTAAATAGTGCTTTATTGTTATGTAATTTAACAGAAAAGATATATGATTTACTAAAGTCAAAAATAAATGAAATATTTTTATATACCGATTCAAAAATAGTTTTAGCATGGAGTAAAACAAATCCTATAAAATTAAATCCTTATGTAGCAAACAGAATAATAAAAATGCAAAATTTATGTTTTGATTTTAATTGGGCTTTTGTTAATTCAAAAATAAATCCAGCCGATTGTCTTTCAAGAGGTGTAGCACCTGAAAATATGTTTAATACTGATATTTGGTTTCATGGGCCAAAAGAACTTAAAAATAAAAATTTCTTACATAACACAAATATTAATTTTAATATCCCTGAAACAGGCCCTGAAGAAAAAGTGCAAATGGCTGTTCAAATAGTAGATTCTGATAATAGTTCATTTTTTAACGATTTTTCTGAGATATCAAAACTTCAAAGAATTGTAGCATACATTTTACGGTTTATTAATAAGGTAAAGAAAAAAGACAAAAATGTTGGTCCATTAACTTTAATAGAATTGGAAAATGCTTTAAAAATTATTATAAAACACGAACAGAATATTCATTTTAGGGATGAAATTAAACAGTTACGTTCTGGTTTACATATAAAAACAAAATTAAAAAATTTATCGCCTTTTATCGATGTTGATGGCATTTTACGTGTTGGTGGAAGATTACAGAATTCAACTATTTCTTATAATCAAAAACACCCTATAATATTGCCAAAGAGTAATCATATAACTAATTTGTTAATCATTAAAGAGCATTTACGATTATTCCATGCAGGACAAAAACAAGTTCTAAGTAGCCTAAACTTAAAATATTGGTTAATAAATGGTACAAGGGAAATAAAAAAGATTATACATAAGTGTATAACATGTTTTAGGTTGAAAGCTCAGTGCTCAGAACAACTAATGGGGTCATTACCTGAAAAAAGAGTAATTTCATCTAGAATATTTCAAAATGTGGGAGTAGATTTTTGTGGACCATTTTTTATTAAACAGTCTAGGATTCGAAAAACAATAACTACTAAAGCTTATATTTCATTGTTCGTATGTTTTTCTGTAAAAGCTATTCACATGGAACTCTTATCAGATATGACCACTGAGAATTTTTTGAATGCTTTCAAAAGATTTATTTATAGGCGTGGCAAACCGTCGCAGATTTTTTGTGATAATGGGCTTACATTTAAAGGAGCTAGTAACCAATTAACAGAATTTTATAAAATTTATAATTCCACTCTACACAAAAATAAAATAGAAAATTTTTGTACAGATGAAAAAATTCAATTTAATTTTATCCCAAGCTACTCTCCTGTATTTGGAGGTTTATGGGAAGCTGGGGTAAAAAGTGCAAAATATCACATAAAACGAGTTATGGGTAATCAACAATTTACGTACGAAGAATTTAATACAATTATTGTTCAAATAGAAGGAATTCTAAATTCACGACCAATTACACAATTTTCAAATGATCCTTCAGATTTAACATATTTGTCACCAGGGCATTTTTTAATTGGTGCTCCAATCACATCTTTTCCAGAACCAGATTTGACACTTATTCCTCAAAACAGATTAAAATTCTGGAGATTGTGTACTCAGGTGCAGCAACATTTTTGGAAGAGGTGGTATAAAGATTATTTAGGACAGTTACAGACTAGGCCAAAATGGCACCATGACATTCCAAATGTTGAAGAGGGCATGTTAGTCTTAGTCAAACAAGACAATATGCCTCCTTTAAAATGGCCTATGGCTAGAATTGTAAAAATCATTCCAGGCAGAGATGGCAAAGTGAGAGTTGTTCAAGTAAAAACAAAAAGTGGAACCTACTTACGTTCCATAACTAAAATAGCCATACTGCCTATCTATTAACTGTATATAGTGTAAATATCTAGATGTAAAAATAAATTGTAAATATTTAGGTTTAGTACATGTAGTTAAAATAGTTTATAAATGTTTCTTGATAAAAGTGGGAGTATGTTCCTTTTTTTTTTTTTATCTATTACTAATTTTTTGAATAAGGCCTTTAAGTAAAAATGGGTTTGTTTTCAAACTCAGAGGCCCCAGTATGTTGGAAACATTTCCAACAAGCTACAATTTGAAATGTCTATCATGAGCGCTTCGTGGACTGTGACGTCACTTCCTTCAAATGTCACTATTTAATCCAAAATAGGAAACCACACGACACAGTCCATTAAATGCTAATACAACAGCAACATATCAATTATAGTCAAAAGTGTAACCAGTTAAAATAAAGTGAAATTAATTTTCCTGCAAGGTGTTTTATTAAATAAAAATACTAACAAATAAATCAAAGAATCCGTACATGTTGGGTAATAATCAATTATAAATATTTTTGATATATATGAATTATGTTAAGAGGTAAAACTGAAGCAAAACTTAAATGAAATTAAAATTAAATTGCTTGTATTTAATATTATAAAAGATAAGTATACTGAAGTCAAAGTCGTGGCGTCAAAGGCTTTCACAGCCAGTGCTGTAAAATTTACTATGACTTCGGTCATACATCTGCCATTGTCCACAGTCACAGAATTAATATTGTCACGAATAGGATGATGTACTTCCACTACATGTCACGAATGGGATGATGTGCTGCCTCTAAATATTATGTACAAAATGGCAAAGAAACAGTAAATTTATAAACAGTTAAACCGCTTGGCGGCTGCAAGAGATATACAAATATATAAATTAAAACAATAAATATAATATTAATAAATTACAGAGGACTACCTTACCAAGCTATTGGGGCTAGCTGAGGGTATCTTAGGGCTAGCACCCCATGCTCTTACATAGTGTAATTATAACATCTGGTCGCATCCATTGCTGTCAAACGTTCCGTCGCTATTCACTGTCGACATCGCCAGTGAACTTTGCAAAAGCTTGCCGAGAATAAGAAGAGAAAAATTTATATCTTCAATTCAATTTCTTATATTGAAAAAATAACTTTCAGAAGACTTATTTATATCGCCAAATTCACTCGCAGTTAAAATATACAAGATCTGATAAAAAAGTTTATATACAAGGGCGAACTTTTCTAAAAAAAATTCGGGAATAGATGCGTCATGAAAAATGGAGTTAATATGGAAAAAAGTTTTTGTAAAATCCTTATAGTTTCCGAATAAAAAATTATTGGAGTTGTAGTATTTTCAACCTTTACATCTCTATCCACGCGATTGCGAATATTGACATTCAATCACTTTTTGTAGTTATTAAGTTTTTGTCATAAAGTATTAATAATGGTTTACGTGTAAAGAAACTCGGACTTGATAACGTCGTTTTAATTTATGGTGATGTAAAAATGCTTTAGAAGATTTGCTGGTAAATATATGCCAAATGCAGCTACTTTACCGCGGTGTGCAGGCAGTGCAAGTGTAGGGCAACGCGATGGAAATTTGAAACCGAATCGTGGAAGAGATGGAGGTCTAGGACGTATACGGCGTATTGCAACAGTGTGGCGTATCATATACGGGGCTTAATCGGGGCTGATATCCATACCATGTACAGCGTGTCCGAGCAATAATACCAAGTGATTGGACTAGGAGGACCAGTACTATGGCGGCTGCGATCTCCGACTTTAAATCATTTGGACTTCTTTCTGTGGGGATATTTAAAAAATGAAGTGTATTGCACTGAAGTGTATACCTACTGCGCAAACGTATCATAGTTGCTGCCAATAACTTACGAGTTCAAAACGGACAAGAAGCAGAAACATTTGTGTTAGTTTATAGAAACTGTGTAAAGCTTCATTCACATAAAATTAGTGCGGTTGCATTGGTACTGCAGTAAAGTTATTAAAAAGGGCGCCGTATTCTTGAAATAGTGTTTTCTACAAATACAAATAATTTTAGACATTTAATAACTGAATAATCTAGGGCTTAGTAAATAATAGGAACATTGATTCATGCCACCTGTAAATATTCAAAGATATTGAAGTAAAACGGCGAGAAATACGGATGACTTTTGTAACGTTCAGATAAACTTTACAGTTACACCTTTGTACTGCAGTTGTATGGCAGAAGCTAAAAGCATTTTAGCTTTTACCATTCCTTTTCCAACAATCATACAAGGACCAATAAGAAAACAGCTTTTTTGACAGTAAACAGAAGATTCACATTTTTAAATTAGATTATAGATATTTAGTTTAGAATTGATTTGTTTTTAAAAAATGGATGAAGAGGACTGTTTGGTTATGAAACAGTTAGGTACATTTGCTGCTATTATTCGCAGCGACGTCAATATGTATAAAAACTATACATGCAAAAAATGAAAAGAAGAACTCGGAGATGGTGAGTGCGACCTATTAACCGCAGAAAGCACATGCAAGGTGATTTCTATAATTTATATAAAGAAATGCGAAATGAGATTGCCTATTATTTTTTCATTACACCCGAATGACAGTGGCAATGTTTGATGACTTCCTGAAATTAGTGGGGCCTCATTTAACCAAACATTCAAATGGATCTATTCCTGCAGATTGTAGGTTTTTAATTACTATTCGGCAAATGACAAAAATCGATGAGAAAAATCGAAAAATAATGAGTGGAAGCATTGTTGCTCCAACGTTTATTTTTCTTCCTTCGAACATTTGCACGCTACATCCCAAAACATCAACGCAATAAAGAAGATTGTTTAACATTTTAAAAGGAATCCAAAATCAACAACACATTTGAAATTAAAAAACAAAAAACAATCGACTAGGCATTTCATGTTTATTGATGTACTTTATTCGGTCTTGGAGAGTTTGTGATTTATCATTCTCATTGGCTTCCACGTCATAAACGTAAACCCATGTCATCATTATTTCACCTCTAAAACGACCCTTGCAGACTTTAACTCGATGTTTTTTCTTCAAGAGTGGGGAAACAAATTTAAGTGGAATATTAATTCCCAGTTTTTTTCTTCGGATCTTTTGATCTGAATCAGTTAATCGACTATTTTACAGCACAATTTCCTCCAGTCGCGCAACATGATATGCATCGGTTGATATTGATAGTTGTCAGGAACAATTGTCATTATCGACTGGGAACCGGCGTTTACTGAACTTTATCATTTGAGGCACCTTGTGAGACTCAAAACTTCATACCAGTAAATATTTTAGTTAGAAAAGTTTCTGGGAATGATTTTCCAACTTCACACAGAAGTTCATGATAACTTATCACTGAAACCACAAAATTGCTTTTACAAAAACACTTTTTATATATCCAAAATCAGTTGGCGTAGCCAATAACAATCAACAGGCAGTTACTTGTGATGATATGTCAATGGTTACATTATTATAAGCTTGTTCCTATACAGAATGTTTCAGATAACTATACATAATACTTATGAAAACTTATACCAGCAGTGCAGATGTGTCAATGCTGACTTTTAGGGGAAAGCTTTAGCAGTGCTGTAGCAGAAATTAAATGATATTCCGAAAAATTTCTTAGAAACTGCTGCCAAATAGAAAACCATGTTTGGTAGTAGAAAGGCGTTGTCGATTAACTAGTGAAGTTAAACCTAAACAAAATAATTCCGGTAGACCTACATTAGGTAGAACTGATCAAATAGATCAAGATATTTTAAGTTTGGTCTCTGAATATCCAACCACTAGGATAGTAAGAAAAATTTCTTTACAGATAAGTACGACATCTTCTAACGTGTGGAGAACGTACTGTAACTTTGCCCTCTTGTATATAGTTTCGTAACTAACATCATTCAACTGCTTGTATAACCAGAACATATCCTTGGAGATCTCTACTTGCTTTTTTAACTTCTGGGGCAATCCAGCTTACTTTATTTATTCTTGATTTATATTTACACTTTTTCAAAGGACAATGCTTATCGAATATAAAATTAAAAATGTGTAAAAAGGCATCAAAAGCTATATCTACATCACTAGTGGAACTAATCTCATGAAAATTTGCATTAGTCAAACTCTGAGAAAATTGCTAAAGATTGCAGTCAGATAAGTCTCTATAATATCTTGTCTCACTTTTAATTAATTTGTCAAGAGTGTCATTACTATAACAAAAGTTCAATGTAAAAACTCTATAGTCACTGAAACCTGCTTCACATACCCTAGTATCACAAAACCTATACATATTAGACAAAATATAATTCACTTTAGTGGCGTGCATGTCATAGCAATATAATAATTCATCAAATAATAATTTGCGAGTTGAATGCGTGAGATAATCAATATTCAAGTCACTGCAAAGAAAATTATGATGAATTTTGCTTACTAACTGTTAATCGCAATATCCACTGGATCTGGACGGCCTATAGATTAACATTTATCGTCAAACGTAAAATTTTACATTGATTTATCTGATAACGAAGCATATATTATAATCAATGGTTATATTCAAAACACTGCCGTTAATTTTTGACTAGACATATTTATGGTTCACTTTCATGGTTATATGAGATAATATTTACTGAGATTACATTTTTTATCAGTTGCAATATAACAAATCAGTAATTAATTTTACCAATGTATTTTAAATAGGATGAAAGTATGATGTGCACAACAGAGGCAGCAACACGAAAGCAAAGGGCGAAATTTTGATGCATGAAGCACTTTTTTACAAATAATTAGGAGAGGCACTAAAAATGTCAAGTGAAAAGTACTCTTCCCCATAACTCAACTTCTCAAACGCAAATGAAAATAGAGCTCGGTCAGTGTAACAGGAAAAACCTTTTTAGGTTTGTAACATTATAAAACGCACGGTTTGCATTGTCCTGGCTAGAGGCCGAATCTATTTACGCATATTTCCCTCTTTTCCGATAGAAAGTAGCAGTTCCGTTGTTACCCAATTCCACAGCCCCAATATCCGGTCCAAGTGAGCTTTGAAATCTTCGTTAGTATTTAATAATGTAGAGCGAATGTGAGGTTTCAGCAGGTGCCAATTTCATTAAATTAGTTGTGTTCTCTACGATTTAAAATTACCAAGTAGAAGAAATAGGACAGACCTGGGGCAGTTTTACAGTAACGTATAGTTAGGTTTAAATCAGAGTAATTGAACCCTGATTACGTTTAATTGAATTTCAGCGAGAGAGCGTACATATTTGAGTACGAATTCATTGTTCAATAAAAAGCTGTTTGCGTAGTATTAATGAAGATAAATCAAATAGATTTGAATTTGCTTACCACTTTATACAGTTTCTCTATTTTCTTCCTTTTAATATGAATATACAGACCTTGCAATAAAAATAATGAGGTCATTTACCATTTTTTTAATTACATTTACTGAACGATTTTGTAATTTCAGTACAATCTGAAAAAATATATAATTTTCTGATGCCTGTAACACCTTTCAAATTATTTGAGAACATGGACTCACGTAAGCCGTTGTGTGACGTCACTGCCTCCTATAGCATGCCGGGTTGCCCTCGCTACCGTTTAATGGCATTTAGAATACGAAGCGTTGGAGGACCGTCGGCGTCATTAGTGTTGTGGTTTTCATTACAATTATAAAACATTCAAATATTGAAGGTGTTATTAAAGACACTAAAACAAAACAGTCAAACTTTAGATATTGTATTGTACTGAAATGTCCCAGTACAATGATAAAATGTACAGATAAATTATTTATTAGTTTAACCCGGATTCCCAATACACGAAACTTATGGCAAAAAGAAATGAAGTGCATATTTCTTGGATTCAAATAAATAAATATACAGTGCTTTCGAAAGTAACGAATAAATTCATTATTTTTGAAATTGAGAAGTTTTCGAAAAAATCCCCTTTCACATCGTTGTTTCAAGAAAATAATGATTTTAAAATTTAATTTTCACAATACTGAAAATGATAATGATTATGTTAAAAATCGACTAAATTAAATGTACATATCTACGTATTAAGAAGTAACTTATTAGTCTTTTTAATATCGAGAATGTGGCCCAATAGAAGAAATCAAACTAGTAAATTCTAATAAAGGTACTGAATTTAGTATGCAATTTAAATATGAATAAAAATATTAATAAATTAAACATTTACTTAATTATTTTTTAAGTCATTGTGTGAAATTCAAGTTTTCTTTTAGTTAGAATTTCTTTTTTAATTTAAACACAGGCTGCACTGCATTCTGTCTGTAGTTTTCGCATGAAGATCTATTATTGAATAATTACATTGATTTTTCTATGTACATTTTTTATTTTTACATAAAACTGTAGATATTTAAGTAGGAAAGAATAAATTGGAAGGTTTGTTTACACCTCCTATATAATTAGTAACCAAAATTTCAGAAGGCTGGCTGATAGGTATATAACAAAACAAATGTACCTACTTACATAAAATTCAAAAAATTGCATCTACAGTATACCTTGTGAATGCAATGAACATTATGTTTGGAGAAACGTCTCGCCCTATGAATGTTAGAGTTGAGGAACATAAAAATTATATAAAAAGACGGGAATTTGAAAAATCCGAAATTTGCGAACACGCTTGGGAAAACGGTCATGTGATTCAATGGGGTTCGGCAAAAATTTTAGAGAAGGAAGATAACGCGACAAAAAGAAAATTAAAAGAGACCGCGATTATTTTGTTGAGATAAGTGTGTGTCAAACTGTTCAGTAAACATCGATCATTGTTGGCTACAGTTGTATCAAGAAGAAGTAAGTAAAAATAAAATAAAAATCATTTAACATCTGTATGGAAGCAGATAAACAAATTTTAAACTGTCAAACTTGACATACGTTTAATATTTTTACTACTATTTTGAAAACGAAAATAGAGAGTTTTTCGAAACGTCAATAATACGGAAGTGCGCGATAGTGCTGTGATTTTTGTTATTTTTTACTTATCTGCTTTTTCAGTGTGAGATTTTTTGGTTAGGCAAACTTAGTTTCAAAAATAACCCTTGACTGTTCCGTTTGGCGCAAGGGCTTATTTAATTAATTTTTATTATTTTTCAGAAGTGTGGCAAAAACCCAATAAAACTAAAGAAAAGTTACATGTACCGCTTTAGCAAAACTGTTTTTTCCGAACTGAATCTGTTCGACTTGATTTACGAGCTACAAGCACCATTGTATAAATTGGTTGTACATTTTACATTTCCTTTACCAGTCCCCTTATATTAAATATTTAAGATGGAATTTTTGGTGGTCATATCGTTGGTCTGTTGTTCCTAGAATGCAATCTAACAGGAGAAATGCATTTGGAACTTTTGGAAAACACAGTTGACCCCATGTTGACTGCAACGATTGAAAATGACCAAAATTTAGAGGATCAGTTGATATTTCAGCAACACCTCCACATTATGCTCTGCCTGTTCGTCAATATTTGGATCTTTCTCCATTAAATTTCTTTTTGTGGGGTCACTTAAAAAACAAAATTCTACTCCACCTGTTTCATTGGAAGGTCTGCGTCAACAGATCACAAACGAATGTCGCCATATCACCGCAGAAGAACTTCATATTGTGCGAGAATATTTTCAACAGAATCTGTATTATTCCATGGAAGTTGGAGACAGGCATACTTACTAACGTGATAAATCATTGTTTCTTTTAACCGGTACCTACATGTAAATTCCAAAAAATGATGACTCGCTCATCCTTTTCTATTAAAATTTCAAGAATTGGTCAATCTCCTCAGTTGAAAAGTTGAAGTGACGATGTTGGAACTCGGGACATTAGTTTTCCAAAATAAATTTGACCTATCCGAGCGTTATTTCATATTTATGCTATGCAAAACCTCTATGTCTATAACACACTTTAAGGTCCACAAAGAAACTTTGAATTGAAGACATCCATATATTACTATTTAACTGAATTTGCCCTAAATACAGGTACCATTTTTATTTTCATTATGTTACTCATCCCAACTAGCAGAATGGAACTTTTAAAGAAGCGAATTATTTTATAACTATCGAATTGCGTTGTTTAATGAACAGTTTGATTTTATAGAGCAAATAATTACCATAATGTTCTTCCTGAAGAAAGTAATTGTGTAAAATTGTTTTATAATAGTTTTTGCAACGTGTTTTATGGAACAAATAATTTTCAGTTCTTTAAAATTTTTATAAAAGTATTATAATGCGTTATACAACATTTAAAAAAATTATATGTAAGGATTGTAAACATATCGTGAAAGAGTTATATACTTAGGCAAATGACTTTTAATTGTAATCTTATAAAATAGTTATATAAACGTGTTTTATTAAGGATATATAAGAAAATTAATAATATTATTTTTTAGCCTCGAAATGCGCTTATTTCTAAAATAGTTTTATAGTTGTGCTTAATTTATAAAAATATTCCCTGTTTTATAAATATGTTATAGAACAAAATTATGACTTGAAAAAACAAAATTATTGTATATACCGCGTAATAAAATTCCAAACCTAACCTTAATTTTTGAACTCCTAAGGTATAGTGTATTACCAAGCACTCATCAAGAAAGAATACAAACAAATTCATGAAAGTAACGTTTCCAGTCAAACGTGCCGACGTTAAATTTAACTTATAGGTTTTATTATATAATGATGGTGTCCATCCAGAACTCATATTAAAAACACTGCGAAAAAATTCAAAAAACCAGTACGAGAAAGTAACTTTGATTTAATTTTTTGGTAATGCAATAAGTAGGTTATAGTTTTAAATTAAATACCTATTATTATAATTAACTAATACTATACTGCTAATACCTAACAACATTAATATAGGTAGGCAACTTCTTGCGATGCAAACATTATCTACTTGCGCGCACACATTTTTAAATATATTTAAGACTATAAAAACATTTTATCATATAAAGTTCTAATTTATACTAAAATATTTTGTTATGTTTTATGTGGAATAAAATCATTGTATTATAAGCCGCCATTTTTAAATGAAGATTTGTTGGATCAGCGACTTCCGCCATTATGGAGAATTAGTTGAAAGCCTTATTAAAATTATATCTGAAACATAATTTTGCTATTTTTGGAAGACTATTTTATATCAAAATCATTAAATATAATTACACAACGATATTATAAATTAAAGAAAGCATAATTTTAATATTTTTTAAATTTATTTTTTATAATTTTATAGCAAATGTGGTCTAAACTAAAGCACATAATTTTTTTGTCACAAAGATATCTATAGCTTATCAATAAAATTTGCGGCGCAATAAAATTTTCGTTGTTGAAACACTGATTGTTGACATGATAATATTGTAAGTATTATACCTATCTACCACGGAGTGACCACGTTTTTAAATATAAGTACAAATAATTATGAATCTGCGTTATACACCAATCTTAAATTGATTTGGTTCTAATATTCTTCACTATAAAATATAATGTTTCTTTAAATAATACCAAAATACAGACTACCAAACGTTTTTATAGTTGCTGTATAGAATTGTTTTAAAAGTGTTGTATACATTTTTTATAGAACTTTTACATTACCAAAGTGTTTTATAAAAGTGGGCCCTTTTCGATTTTATAAGTATCCTATAAAGGCATTTAACTACGTTATATGAATTTGAAGCTCCTATAAGATTTATATTATAGCAATGTATACAACCTTAATAAAATTTATTTTGCTAGTTGGTCATACAGCACGAAATTTGTGACCAACAAATTTTGTGATTTAAACTTCAAGGTCAAATAATCTTAATACTGAACAATGTATTAGTATAATCATAATTAAGTCCTAAATGAATTCTGTTTTTTTTTTCAAAAATATGATAAAGCCCAATCACCAGAAAGATACTATTAAGACATTTACCGTTCTAAAGGCAACTTTAACATCACACATAGGTAATGCTAATGCTACTAAGGTAAATAAATATAATATGGAAAATTGCACCTGAAAAGTTTTTTTCTTAGATTTTAGTTTCAGAAACATAAATGAATACAAGGTATCTGAGATATGTTAAATGAATACTTAAAATATACCATTAAAATTGTATGCATTGCTGTCTATTTAGTATAAATTGGTTTCGTTCTTTACAAATCAATTAATGCATAGCAATTAAGAAACAAGTTAGCAATTTCAATATCAAAGCAATAAGCACTTATGATGCAAACAGCATAAACGATAATATGTACTAATGCTCGATAACATGTACCTATATTCTGTTATGCCAATACGAATGCCTGAATGTAAGAGGAATTCGCATATAAACGGTCAAATTGCAGCTGGAACTGAATTGTTAAATACATAAAGAATAATTTATGGAGTAAAATACCTAATCTCAAATATAAGGAAATAGAAAATAACAACTATGAAGCAAAGTTACTAGAAGATGTGTTTTTCGTTTATTTAAATTAATAAATGTTTAATTTTGTTGATCTATATGACAATACATGTAGGTATATCGCTGCTAATTTTCAAAACTTGGTGGAAACCCGTCATGGGAATTGTTTTAATTATATTAGTGACTTGAGAGCTTGTATAGCTAACAAACTACAGAAGAGCTTGTTATAGCTAAAAACTGTTACCATGAGCAGACTGAGATTAATTAACAAAAGTCTAAATTTTGAAAACTGACCTAAATTTTATTTTTCAATATTTGAGTGATTAGACCGAATAGTAAAGTAATTTTTTACTTAATAAAAAATTTAAAGATCCATTTAGTAAATTTAACAGTGGGAGAGACTATGCACTGATTCTATGGCAGTTTGATTCTAATAACTGGAATTGGGCTGCAGAGAAACCAAAATATTGCGTGACGAAAGTAAATATATGACATGTCGTGTAGCATGTATTGCACTTGCAAATTTGAAAGCTGTCTTTCCAATAAATTACAGTACCCGGACTTTAGATCCACGAGCCCAGAATACTCTTGATGTCTGGGTTGCTAACATTAACTTTCCTGACTTCAATAATGTTACCACTCTTCTATTGTCTTGGCGAATTGAAATATACAATATAATGAACAATATTCAAAATATATTCTTAAATATTTTAATGAAACAAAAGTTGTTGTCTGCATAGCGGCTGTCCACCAACAGAACCTATTTTAACATGAGTATAAATGGACTCGACGCGACGCCAAGTTATTATTATGTTAATATTTATTTATTATGGATGAACAACTAAGAGTACCTTGATCCCGTAATCTAACAACTCTTTAGTAGCAAGATCTCTCCAAGTTGCCTACACTACATTTTTTAGAAATGTTCCAAAACCCTTCAGCAACTAGATCTAACTACACTAATTATTTCCCACCTCCCAATCAGATACCACCCTTAGCCAAGGAGGTACAACCTTAGTAATCTAGCAATTCGCTAACCCTAGCTTTTCCGCTAGTCTTCATAGTGAATCCATTACCTCATTATTTACTTCACTAAACCTGATCTGCATACTGCCAGGGATGTTTTCCACTTGGTAACGGTTGTAGTCCAAAATTATCGTAATTCTGAAGGATCCTCACTACTTAGGAAGTAGTTTTGACATTCACCAGTAGTTGGTCAACTCATTCGTAATAATACCAAGTTACTTTTAAAATAAGGACGAGCTTAGATTTGTTTCTGATCGAATTGCTATTTTTGCTTTGCCTGGTATTCATGATTATATTCTTCCATTCGTGATCGAATTTCTGCAACATTAATGAAGTCACATCTGCTTCAAGTTGTCCTTGTGAATAACCTCTTTAACTTAATAAAGCCTCACTTGGGGTCACAACAATAACTTTGTTAATGGTTTCGTTAATACCCAACTGAATATTTTGAAATTTTCCCACCGCGTATCATGAGTATTTTTTCCATTGTGGCTAATGGATATAGCACATAATAGCACGATTGTACTTCTCAACCTGTCTATTATCGAGTGCCATGGGAATTGCACTTAAATGACAAAATGTCACTTGTAATGCTTTACTCTATCTTCGTGGTAGTCCGAAAATGTTTACTATTTCATTAATTCATTTAATTACAGGTTCATTTGATGCATTCTTCACGGCAAGAATTGGGATAAACTTCGTGAACGTGTGTATAATAACAGAAACATACATGTTACCAGTTTTGATCTTTACAAAGGCACCCAAATGGTCAATGTGGATTTTATGGAATGATTGGAAACATATAGGTACCCTGCTGTCCGCTAGTAAAAAGCGTCTTACCATGTCAGCAGTGTTATATACTATTTGACGGTGTATATCAGTTCATAAAGAATATATTGTTACTAACTCAAGAATCGTATGCCTTCTACAAATACTTTGAGGTATTGCAAAATAATAAGGAAATATTTTTCAGATTAGAAATTAAGAGGGTACTGTAGAAATAAAATGGCAAATCAAAAAATACGTTCTCTTGATTGAATTATTAATATTATACAGAATTTATAAATTTAGAGAACATTCGCAATACGCTGGACAAAGTACGTACTTATTTAGTCGTAGACAATGAATTGTATAAATATCCCAAATTGAATTTTTGCTTGGAACACGTTTAAAATATATTTTTGAAATCGGCTAGCGTAAATAGTTTAGCGTTCGCTGGAAATGTGAACCTCGGTAACATGGGTAAACATCAATCAAAAAATCTAATATTTCAATTGCTGATAGCACGTTCTATTGAAATTTAAAACCCAGTGTGGTTCGTTCAGAACCCGCATGCAAGTAATTAATTCTCACAAACCATTTACTTTTATGGAAGGACTAAGTAGCACTACAAATTGAATTGAATGTTACAAAGTAGAAATTAAAAAAAATACTTAGGTATACAATTTAATTTTCTTGCGGCAATATATTTGTATATTATAAATGAATTGAAATAGTTTCAACTTTTAACAGTATAGGTAGGTCTTGAACATTTAAACAAACGCCACAGAAAAAGTTGGTATCAGACTACAATGAGCTAGACTTGCCGTTACAATAGTACTAGAGGCATGCACAATGGATTACAAGACCTGAGTGCTGTGGATAACCGTCCCGCTTTAATATTACATAAACAGAGTTCATTGCAGACATTCATAACAGAAAATTAAATTAGTAAATGATTTTCAATACAGTGCATTTTCAATGAGTGCAAAATGCCTTCACTTTACGATCATTCTAGTTTCAGGTTGACTCGAAAACTTAATAATATTTTTATTTACCTCCACCTTTCATTTCATTTCCTTATCTCTTAGATATTTTAATATGCTTTTTTGAACAAAATGATTCCATTTCTATCGAGTAATAATATAATTTCTATCATTCAGCATAGATTTATTTCGAGGAAATCAACTGTCATAGCTACGCATGCATTTTATATGGAAGTTATTAACATAATCGAGGCAGGGGACTGTCCTGTTGGGATATTTTGCTATCTCAGCAGGGCATTCGATTGCGTCGATCATGAGAGATTATTATGTAAGGTCTACAATTATAGAATTCGAGGTACAAGTTTCGATTGGCTAAGGTCATTTTTATGCAACAGGAAACAGTTTACAACCGTCAGTGGTATTATCGATCATTGTAAAATACATTCTAATTCTACACTCAGTAACATCAGTTTGGGAGTACCACATGGATCCATTCTGGGCCCTGTGCTCTTCTTACTGTATGTTAATGATATACATACGGCATCTCCAAACGCACATTTTACGTTATATGCAAACGAATAACGTAATTACTGAAAAATCCGATAGTGCACTCGAGAGCAAATGTAATGAAGCATTTGGGTCGGTCAGTGGTCGCGCGGTTTAAGGCGTCAGTACTTAAATCGGGGTGACTAGATCGGTGTTGGTTCGAGCCCAGCTACCGGTAGACCGTATATAAGCTATATTCGTGGAGAGGTTTGGCGCCCTCTCCGCGGGTATGGTAGGGTGGAAGAATATTGGCTTGGGTCAATGTGAGAGATTGATACCGGTTGATATTTGATTACCCCCCTAATTAATGAGATTTTCCAGGTTTCCTTCATTCCTGCATTGAATAGTGGTTAGGGCCTACCAACGTAAGTCCTTCCTGGGCGCAAATGCGGTCTGCTTAATAATAATATGCCGCCCCCTCTCCTGCACAAGTCTCCGACTTCTGGGCTAATCCCTGTGATTAGAATGAGGGGTAGAGATATTATTATTTAGTAGTTTAACTATATGGTTCAATCGGAATTCGTTATACCTTAATGCCGACAAGACCTCTTATTTGAGGTTGCATATTCCTCAAAAAGAGTATTTAAATTTAAAATTGAAAATCAACGACACTCCGTTATCACTGTCTGACAATAAAGTCAAATTTTTGGGCCTATTTATCGATAAACACGTTTCTTGGAAATAACATTGCGAGCATATAGTTTCAAAATTGAACTCACTTTATTATATATTTAGAAACGTCCGTCACGTATTACATGATTCGCATTTACTTACGCTATATTATGCTCAGGTGGAGAGTAGACTTAGGTACGGATTGTGTTTGTGGGGTCTGTCTACTGGTTGGCATGATGTATTTATTGCTCAGAAACGTATTATTCGCTGTATAGCGGGGATAAGAAAGGTTTGTAGTTGTAAACCCTTATTTGAAAAATTTAAAATTTTGACTTTGCCTTCGTTATTTTTATTTGAACTAGCAGTGTATGTTTTTAATAACACTGATAAATTTTATAGACACAGAGATGTTCGTAATATGAATACGAGGCACAGAGATGATTTTTATATACCATACAGTAGAATAAACGCCACTTTTAAATCTCCCAATATATATGTGTTAAAAGTTTTTAACAAACTTCCACATCATATTAGGAGCTCTGTCACTGTTGCATCATTTAAGAATAGTTTGAAGCAGTATTTACTTGACAAATGTTTTTATTCTGTTGATGATTTGTCTGCGTGATATTTTTATTTTTTTAACATTGTAGATCATATTGTATTTTGTTCCCTTTCTTTGTTCATTCTCTTGTTTGCTATTTTATATTCTACATGACTGTACTTTACTCATTACTTTTATAAGTATTACTCCTTGTTTGCTTAAATGTATTTTGTGACTATTTCAATACGGTTACTGTTTATTATTATTATTATTATTATTATTATTATTATTATTATAATTATTATGTTGACGGTGTATATCAGAAACTGTAGTAATTTATACACCAACTACGATGCTGGTACATGATGGTGCATTTTATACCTAGTCAAATTTTTGGTGTAGATGCATCGACTCCATTATTCTTTATCAGGTTCGACTAAATGCAGATTAATGAAACCTAACCTAATATTATATAAATACTAGGTGACCCGGCAAACGCTGTTTTGCCATATGAATTATTTCTAGTGAACATTTTGGTAGTCGGCTTCGTTCTCATCCCTACTCCGTGCTGTTTACTGGGTGAGAAGGACAAACCTAGAAAAAATATGGACTGCGCCAGTGTCATATTGCCGGCGACCGCTAATTCATAGCTGCCCTAAAAGGTCCAGAATCACTAAAACTTGGTTTTTATGCCAATTTGCGTTGGTTGTAATGTATCATGAATCTCATTTGTTTATTGTGATTGGTCACATTCATGTCATGTTCTTTAATGACATTTAAAATGACAGCAAGTTAGTTAATTTCATATTGCAATGCAGCCATCATATTTGCACAACCGCCAACATAAAGCAAACAAAATATCAATTTGCTGGACCTTAGGTCCCTAGAAAACGCGGCACCTTTCACGTAACCTATATCATGAACCAATGCTGTCTATATTTTTTCTAGGTTTGTGGTGAGATGTGACACCGGTAGACGCCTGGTGAGGATAGCTGATCTAGTGATAATCGATTAGTTATCGACCAGGGTTAAAAATGATTAAATTACTAAAATGGCTATTAAAAAATAGGGGTTTTGTGATAGAAGGATGCAAATTAAGGGTTGTATGTATTTTTTATTGCCACATCATAAAAAAATAAAAATAAAAAATGTTTGGGGTGGACCACTTAGGGGTATGAAAGATAAATTACGACCGGTTCTCAAACCTACCGAATATACATATAAAATTTCATTAAAATCGGTCAAGCCGTTTCCGAGGAGTATGATGACTAACACTGTGACACGAGAATTTTATATATAAAAGATTAATAACTGTTTGTCGGTTGCCAATTATTTTCCTTGTTGTTTTCTTGTAAACGGTTAAAGCAAAGAGAGTTTGGGTGGACTAATACTACTAAAGTAGCTAACGAAGCCGTAACCAAGTGACGCTCAAATTATTTTTATTTTCAGAAGCATACAATTCTTTTACTGGTATTGAAACAACTTTTCCAAATAACTTTTTTGCGTTTATAATAGTTCAAAAAATACAAAGGGCCTGTATAGCAAACCTATAATAGTATTTTATTTGTCATTCTTGAATAATATAATTTTATTATTAAAATATTTGATAAAATAACTGAATCTAAAATTATAGTGGTTATCTATCTTTGCAAAAGGTATTCTCTTCTATGTATCTTACTACCACAGATCTATTTACATAAATATACTTTATTTTTAATACGTTTTTGGCTCAACTAAAAGAATTGAAGAAGTTCTTCAACAGTGCCCATTTGCTTTTCCTAATTATAACAGGTTATTATAATTATTGAATTTACACTTCCTATTATATTTTTACAAGCAGGCTCAATGGTACATCGACTGTCTCTAGATTCAAAATAATATATTGATTAATTTATATCTTATTCAATAAAATATATTTTCCGATAATTTTAGTTAATGATATTTTAACCAGTAAACATGTGCTGTTGTCATCTATATCGTCCACAGTAATTTTTATCTGTATCTTTTCTAATTGCTTTATGAAACACACATCAGAAAAACTACTACAGCAGTGGAAAAGTCGACGTCAGGATGATATAATACGTAAACTCTTGATACATAAATAGCTATTTCTTTTTTATTTGCATTACATATGATATAAAACAAGTAGAACAATAATTATAGGTGTCAAGTTTTGTTTCTGTTCAGTGTTTGTACGCAGAGATTTGTGTTGTGTCATTTGTTCATTATTTGGTTGCGGATTATATAAAAGAGTATTTTTTATAAGCGCTCATCTGACGCTGCAGCATTCTAACAGCCCACCATTGCCGGAAATAATGAGCCTTCGTAAAACTAATGTACATATTATCATAAGGTCTATGAAAAAACCTTTTAGCCACATCAGGTGCTGCATTTCATAGGAGCGTAATTTAAATATATTCGTATATATTCATTATTTCCTGTAATAACATTACTGCGACAGAATGACATTTACACTAATTTGTACAAAATCAATGGTTACAGTATTTATTTTTCTACAAATAAAGCAATTGTCCTAAATATTAAAACTGAGACAGAAGCCCAAGGAGTAGAACTTTGAGAAACAATTTTCATGTATCCAACAATAATTGTTACATTTTCTTTTCATTTTGGCAATGCTTTAAATATTTTCAGGTTTACTTTAAATTAAAATTATGAGAGAAAGTGATACATATTTTTGTTCTCTTTTATAGACCACCTGAAAAACACTATGATCTTACAAGGGTACATTAAATATAAGCCGGAATAATTATTTTAAGCCGGTAATGCGTTTGCTACTTAGGAGAGCACGAAAGCAGCTTTCGAGCAAATGCTACTTAGTAGCAAACTATTGGCTAGTAAGCGTGTGGGGGTATGAAAGAAAGTCATTGTGCTCAAAAGCAAGTGTGAACGCGTTCTCTATAAACGTGCTAGTTTTCTGTTTTGGATTTGTTGCATATCAAAATATTTTGGAATTATAATGCATCTAATGAGGCATATGAGTCATCGGTGGCTAAATCCTAAAGAAATTTATAATTATGTTTTATATTGAATAAGATCTCTCATCTGAGTGCCACATTTCTTTATACGAGATTCGACTTTACTTAATAGTTCACCAAATTTCTCTGGCAGCATCCGCAGATGATTTCTTATAACAGTTGTTAATGTCTTTTTGTCGCACTTCTTTTAGTAAAGAATAGCTCCGAGATATTGTCTTTTAATAAGTCAATTTTGTACCCAGATTTTTCTTTTTCGTCTCACATTTCTTTTTGAAATAAGTCTCTTAATGAAATTCATTCCACGTCATAATATAATAAAATTTAATTTGTTTTGTAAATGGTAAACAGTTTCTTTTTGCTGCGCGAAGTAAGTTTAAATAAATATTATGTGTATCTTGGGCTTCATATAAAAAAAAGTATCCTAGAAAGAAACAGGTTTTAGGTTGTGTTTAGTTATAAGTAATTTTATACGCGTGGCTAGTAACAAGTATACTCTTTTACTTGCATGTGTATTTCCGGCTTTAATGCTCACTAGGTAAAAGGAGTGGCTCAATGTCTTCATTTATATTAGATGGGAATGTGAGAAAGGGAGAAAGCTATCGATGTGGTTACAACCTAGAATAAGGACATATTGTAGATTCTATAGTGAATGCGTATGGTCCTCTTAAGTTACAACAACCAGTGTAGCAACTCTAAGTGAACGAATTAAATATACGGAAGAAAAACTCCAAGAACTCAATCAAGCACCACAACGCCATCAATCGCATTCGCGGTCGTGTTTACTATCACAAAATCAACAAATAATGTGTGTTGGTATCACTGACGATTTAAATACAAAGTAAATGTGAGAAACCACGATGTTTATAGCCATTATAGTGAGGAAAATGGAGGGGCAGTCGTTAATGGCAGCATTACATCGTTTACTCATCATTGACGGTTTGACTAAGGAAACATTTTTTATCAATACTGGTCACTCAACAACAATATCCAAGTATAGCGAATAATATGCCTAAATCCACAAAGGTGAACCTTGTGCGAGGGTAACATTAATATTTAATTACAATTTACACAAAATTAGCAAACATGCAGTGTAATGCACACAGCAATAAATCAAATAAATATAATGTATGAACTAGCTAAATTTTATTAATTAATACTTTTTGTTTCAATTATCTGTTTTATTTTACTTCTATCCAATGTCTTAGACGCTTTTTGAATATCTTATCAGAAAATGTATTTTTTATGGTAGCAGGAAATACAGCATATATTACATATTTTTCTGTTTGGAATATTAGTAGTTTTTTGTCTAAATCTTATGTTATGATTATGTTGTATGTGGGGAATGTTTATATGTATATTTAAAGTATCTTAGAAAAATAGGTTGTAGAAATAGTTGCCTTAAAACATATAATATTTTTCATTATTTGAATTAACTCTCAGATAAATAGGTGTACGGTTTATCAACAACTATATTTAGCAAGTACTTTTGAATTAACTCTAATGCTTTGAGATAGTTATTATGAACACTTCCCAAAACTAGTAGACCATAAGTTAAATGAATTTGCACTAAAGCGTAATAAAATACTTGTAAATATTCTAGTTCAAATATATTATTATATAACTTAAATTTACCTATCAAATATTCTATTTTATTTTACTACATAGTCTATTTGGTGGTTTTATTGAATATGACTGTCAATTATTATTCCCAAATATTTAATTTTCTTTTGTTTTATGATGGTTACATTTAATATTTAATTCATTATAAAGTGATAATGAATGCCGATATGAGCAAAAGGGAGACAAAGAATGTCTTGTCGAAATTAATAGTTAATAATCTGTTATTAAAATAGTTAATGAGTATTCCGAAATCTTTTTCACTTCTATCCGTTAGATGCTATAGTTAATGTCCTTGTAGAATATTATAGTGTCATCAGCAAAACTGGTTAATTTTCCTGAAATTTTTAGATTAAATAGATCGTCAATATAGATAATAAATAAAAGAAGCCCCAACACAGTTCCCTGAGGTACACCATCAGAAACAATTTGTTTAGAATTTCGGACGCTGGCAATTTTGATGCATTGTTTTCTATTCTGGAGGTAACTTTTCATTAGGTTAAGTGCAACTCCACGAATTCCAACATTCTCTAATGTATTTAATATTTTGCTATGACTAACTGTATTAAAGGCTTCGGAAAATCAATGAGATGGCTCTAAGTTTAAGACAGCAATTTAGCTGGACGTTTGTGGTAGATGATGTTGATGATGAAGATAATCACAGGTGCTAATTTTCTAGAGTCTTACGATATACAAACAAAAATCGTCGACCGCTAGATCAAACTACTCATCTTGCGAAGTGACTGACTGTGTGATACCTAGCATAAAAACTGCCTCAGGTTCATAAATTGTTTCACTAATTTACGGAGATGACACGGCCAGGCGCCCTAAAATTATTATTATTATTATTAGTCACGCTACCAAGTACCATATAATCGCAACAGCTGAACCATCAGTAGCACAAAAGTCACGCGTATTAGCACTAGACAAACTATAAGTTGCTAAGAGAGAATTTCAAGGTATCCCCCAACTAGACGAAACTGTTATCTATAATCTATAGTGGCACAAGATCTATCTTGTGCAAGCGTTCAACCAAATTCCTGTTGCCGAAGAACGAATATTACAACACATTTTGCACTCTTCTAATTTATTATCTTAGCCATACACTGACATCTTATATCATAACCAGCCCCACAAATTCATTGACAAACACTTGAACATTTGCCCTATAGTTCTGATGTGTCACCATGTGACTATTACATTTTTGGATACTCAAGGAAGAACTGGAAGGACGTTGTTTTTATAATGATCAATGTCTGGAAGCGCCTATTTATAATAATTCATATTTGATACCGGAATTAAAAACGACCAATCTGGTGGGAAAAATATTTCATCAATTCTCGTAATTGAGAAATTGCTTATAAATAGTGACCTAATAAACACATATTTGATATGTACTGCCTGCCAGTAAATTCTTCATATCTGTTTCTAACTTTAGTTACAAGCTTAAATACTGTTGACTAC